>JARJCX010000062.1:0-600000 GCA_029282285.1 Mycena rebaudengoi
GTGAAGTTTCAGTTCGCAGCGTACTCCCGTTCAAAAGCGATGGCCTCTCCTGATTTTTGCGCCAGGGTTGCATGATAAATGAACTGGAATCTTGCGCGCACTGTCGCCAAACTGTCCCGCCGCTGAGAGGGTTGAGGATAATGGACTTGACACCCGTTGTCGAGGGCATAGTAGCGAGTACGCGTATCGTTAATTGCAGTCGCAGCCCGAAAGCGATGGCCTCTTAAGATTTTTGCACCAGGGTTGCATGATAAATGAACTGGAATCTTGCGCGCGCTGTCGCAAAACTGTCCCACCGCTGAGAGGGTTGAGGATAATGGACTTGACACCCATTGTCGAGGGCATAGTAGCGAGTACGTGTATCGTTAATTACAGTCGCAGCCCGACGTTGGAGCCGCCGGATCTGGCTGGGAATCCAAGAAGCAGTGGTCGTGGATAGAATCTGTCTGCTGACTAAGCTGCAGCCTCTATCGTGTCTTTTTTCATTCAATTCGAACATCACGCATCACGCACCCCCTGTTCGTGTTCGAATATTGGTTCAGTGTCACGCATCACGCACCTAGTGTTCGAATTGGTCCCATGGTTTACAAAAATGGCTCAGAAAACGCGTCTGAACATCCCAAAAGAGCACAATTAGATTCCGAAGCTACGGCACTCGAAAAATAGCAGTGTAAGTAAAAATTAGGAATAATTTTCCTCCAATTCGTCTTCATGTAGAAGTTGCGCCTCTATGTTGAGAGGAATTTCTATTGAGCCCGAGAGGTCAGGCAGCGGAGAGATCGTAGCAGAGAGAAAAAGTATTGACTGACATTATGCATTGATGCCACGACAGGTTCATTTTCACCATATGCAAAATTCCGAGAACAGCTTTCACAGACATTATGCATCGATTTGATGCCCGCAACGGGCTCATTTTCTCCATATGCAAAATTCCGAGAACGGCATTCACAGACATATCACATTATGCATTGATTTGATACCCGCGACGTGACTGGTCACACTCACATGACCAGTCACCCAGCGATCATTTGAAATCTGAGCCAACGGAGAGTGGAGTGCGTTCTATTTCAAATAATTACAGGAGAATAGAAAGTGTTAATCAGTTGTATGAGTAGTGCGAGAGCGGAGGGTAGGTCCTGCAGGGGCCGGAGCCGTTGATGTAGAAGTTCCAACAATGGGCAGCTGATGTTCCGGCACAGCGCGGGAATCACTGTTGGCAGAAATCGACTGTGATTTCACTCCGGGTGCTTTAGGCAAAGCACTGTTTCGATTGTGAGCTTGAAAAAAATTATAGTACATAGGTTGGAAGAGAACATACTCCATAGCTGGTGTGGCAGTTTTAGTGGGACAGGAGAACCGCTTCAGTGAGAGGGAAACAGAAATTGACGTAGAGAACTGACACTTGTGTCATGGGATAGCTATACGGATCGGCAGCGGCACGATCGAAGGCAGATTCGCATGTCGTATCACTGGGATCGGTGGAGTTAGCGGGTAAAATATCAACGGTGTTCTGGCTTGTCGTGGTTTGATTTCTGTGTTCGCGGATACTGTATTAACGAGTGAGCAGGATGTCGATGCGGGGTAGTTACTCACCTTGGGACCACAGGGTAGTTATAAAAAGCGCCAGGTGTCGCAGTAAAAGCCGAATCACGATGCGCCGCGTCGGAATGGGCAGAGTGCGGTAAGGAGAAGTTAGGCGCATTCTGTATGGGCATAGAAGGAGAGTGATCGGCAATGGAAGTTGAAGGGTGGAAGTCGCCAGATTTAAAATGCGGAGGTGTAAGGAACGGCGGTTGCAGGAGGTTCGGATATCCAGGGATGCTGTAATGTCCTTGCGGAGTAAAGAAAGGCTGCGCCATCGCGGAAGGGAATGGTGATGGAGCATTCGTCATGTACTGGGGAAACTGTTGAAAATGTTGCCCATAGTGCACTGGAACACCGGAAGTGGGTGCAGTACCGGAATTCATATCTGGCATAGGCGATGAATCGGGAACAATAGTCGACAATGGAGAAGAAGACGCATGCAGCTCTGTAGAAGGACTGAATTTTCGGCGCTTCGACAATCGAACAGGAGTAGAGGGCGATGTGCTGGTAGAAAATTCCGGCTCGTTCAAAGAGGGCGATGAGTTTGATCCAATATTGAAATCCACCGAATCGATCTTGATCCGTAGCATACCAGCAGGGCTTATATCACGGCATACACCGTAAACCTGTACCACGCTGTTTGCTCCGGGTATTGGCATTCGAGCCCACCAAGCAGTGGACATATCAAAGACACCTCTGGTAAGTGAATCAATTTTTTTGCGTTGGAAAACCTTTGCACAACGTACTGAATAGTAGAAGCCTTTGTATCACCACGAACGAAGTCAGAGACGGCGACGGTCATCACACGAGAGGAATGGCCGTCGTCTAGAGTTTGAGGTGAACCGTTAACTCGTCCAACCGCGTAGACTAAAGACGCCCGTTCATCGGGTAGTTGATCCTGTTAGCAAAAGTCAGACCGAAATCTGGAAGAAGTAGCAAATACATTGTAAGTTGAACTGTTTGGATCACCGGGAAGAATAATGAACGTTAAAACATCGAGTAAAAGAGGATTTGGAGTCGTGATTTGAGTGTTCGTGCTGGGACTGTGTTGTGCGGTGCAAACAGCGAATGCCATCATACCATCAGGGATGAGAGGTGTCGTCGTCGATGTATACATGCGAAGCTCAGCTGTAATGCTGGTATTGTCGGTACACCAGACGTGTGTGCTATAATTAGCATGGTAGGTGAGGTAGCTAGAGTTCGGCTTCTGGGAGGAAACACGACGGCCGGATTTCACCTGAAAAAAACCGAGAATATTGAAACTGGACATGGGGAGCGAGATAGCAAGACAGCAAGGTGGTCCTGTTCAGTCCGTCTATATACAGATGCTGCGGCAGCGACGACACGGATCTTGGAAAGCTACGTGGAAGCTGAACCCCCCAGAAAAATGTATTGGTACAAAATGACTGTGCAAAGAAGATGACTTCGCAGTAATTAATGCAGTGCAGAAATGCAATCGCATCCAGAATCGCGGAGGAAGTAGCATTGCAACAGCGATGCTGTGCAAAAAAAGCCGAAGTAGAGTACATGGCCAACACCAACGGACGGCAAATGGAGATCGATAGCAATCAATTTTTTACGTCCGTTGAAGGCAGTACAAAGAAGGTCCAAAAGTGGGCCATGAATTGAGATCCACGGAGACACGCAGCAGAGCAGAAGCAAAAGGAGTTATGACAAATGGGGTAAACTCCAAACATGTACAAAGAATCGACGAGCATTTGCTTAAAGAACGGTTAATCGCAGTCCTAGCAAGTCTGGGGAGGGCAGTACCATGTGGGCTGAATATATTGTGGCGCAAGAATTAGCAGACATGTCAGGGAAACATAGATGGTTTTCTCAAGACGGTTTCAGTGGATGATATAAGTGGGGATACAGTCAGAGATGCTCAAGTGCAAAATTTTCTATTATATTCTTTAGCTCTCAGTACAAGTACTCA
Organism: Mycena rebaudengoi; assembly: GCA_029282285.1. Taxonomy (NCBI): domain Eukaryota; kingdom Fungi; phylum Basidiomycota; class Agaricomycetes; order Agaricales; family Mycenaceae; genus Mycena; species Mycena rebaudengoi. The sequence goes on from JARJCX010000062.1 coordinate 3,521, forward strand.
TTTTAGATAAAAAGTTCAGGTGTGCACGGACCCTCGTTCAGCAAGTAATCAACCCAGATACCAAAACAAATAGACCGGTCGGTACCGGTCAGGGGAAAAAAGGCGGCTCGCTACAACGAACGATATAACTGGACCCCGAGTCGAATGGGTGTTTTTTGCAGCACTAGAACACAACGGCGATAACAAAATGCAGGTGCGGTTCCCACCGCTATTCAGCCGATGTGGGTATAGTTCTGATTTTGGCTACGTGCAAGCTGGTTCAATCTATTTATCTTGGGCTCAGTTCTGTAGGCAGACTGGTGGCTGTACAATTTTAAGTGTAGAAACAAAAATCAAACCTAGAATTCTTTCTGATTTGTTTAGATTTTTCTTTTTTTATTACACTCAAAAGTGTACAGCCACCAGTCTGCCTACAGAACTGAGCCCAAGATAAATAGGCTCACTCTGTGGCAATTATTCAAGTCAATCTGAACACTGGGGAATCCACGCAACTTTTCGAGACTGAGCTTCCGGACCGGATATGGCTTCATGAATTCATTCATGCGATCTGCTGGCGTACGCGGTCTATTGGCGCACCAATCCGACCGACCTCACCACGTACGATAGCACTTACGCCATCATGCTCATAGATTGGCGAGCGCATAACTGCGTTTACATATGGCATCCCAGACCCCTTTCGTTCTCATCCTTTGTGTGGGCGCCTCCTACAACGCCTTTGCTGTGTTTCCTCACGCGTCCTACAGACCCCAAACGTCATATTAGCCCCGGGCCACCTCATCTTCACCATGACATTTGACGAAATCTTTGTATACTCCGCCGCGAGCTTCGGATCGCGATGGCGAGCCCTATCGTCGATGACATTTGACGACGGTTCCACGGACATCACCCCCGCCATCATCGCTCGGCTCGAAGACTTTCCTTGCATTGGGCTGCCAGAGAAGCTCTGGACCCCCACACTCATGCTGTACCGCTCGCCGCTCCGGCACGACTCATACAAGCTGATGATATTTCATTCGGGCACCATTATCAACAAAGCCAAGCAAGGCTACAACCGCGAGCCGTTCCGTGTGATGCTGAACTACCGCTTCTCGATTTCACCCAATACCGGCATCCTCGAGCGATGGGAGCGCACCTCCGCCATCCGCGCGGGGATGCTCATCTACATGAGAGGGCCTGTCATCACTTACGCGGGGTACTGCCTCGAGTACGCGCTACGTAACAACATCGTTGACCTGCGTCGGCCCGCATCCATGGAAGAGAAGGAAGCGGCTCGTTTGATCTTGGAATTGCACAAGGGATCCCATACGCAGCTATCGGGATATAGCAGCGCCTGTTTGCATGTGCGGGATGGAAATCTCGTCGTATCTTACTATGTCTAGCCTGCCAACAGTGCTTGCTCTTGTTCTGGATGTCCAGGGCGTCACTTTTCGTGTGAGCTCTTTCCGTACTTTGGATGGTATTGAACCGGACGGAACCCTTCCCTAGGAATATCAGCAACCAAAATTTGGATGTTGTAGCAATAATGTTTGCAAATGCGATACATGCTGGAAAAATCTCATCCTCATATGCGGGGCAAAATGTGCGTTCGAGGGAGGGCAACAATAGTTTCCAAATAAGGCATAGGAAAATCTGATGGCTGCAAATTTATTATATGATGCTCCCGAAATTTTGAGCAGATATTACTAGGGGAGCCCGTTCGTGGGGGAATATCTATAGGAGTTCTGGTATCGCGCTGGCTTGAACGCAAGCATCCCTTCTCCCTGCTCTACAGCTGGCGATCGCATTACGATGAATTATGATCGTTCTAGTTTTAACAGAGCACGCCTCGCGGATATGGTCGCCACCGTGTTTCACTTTTTCCATGTTATACTTTCGATAGGGAAGTTCAGCAGATAGAACTTTCCCTCGGATATCCAGAGATGTATCTCATCCGTCGCCGCAGCCGCAGTACAGACTTGCATTGTTGAAGAAAGTTACAGCTGACCATTGTTGAAGTGCCAAGTAAGGTGCCAAGAGAAGAGGTGGAAGTCAAAAAAGAGTCCGAAATACGAGGGTGCGCGCCACGATTGTCGAAGTCAAGAAGGTTGTTTGCCTACAGCGCGTCTAGGGAAAATATTTGGTTCTTGGTTTCATATGTAAACAGACATCGACGTTATGAAAAGCCTTGCGGAATCCAACGGAGAGTGTACATAAACCGGTAGATCACCGTTGGAAAATAGCGTCTCACCGCTGAGCGATTCTCTTCTCCCTTTCTTCTTCAACTCTTGAACGGAGCTGTTTGGCGCACCGTCAGTGTATCAGCGTGGGCTAGCCAGGTGGTAAGCCCCCGCAGTGCAGGTATCGTCTCTTCCAATGCCGTACGGAGGCGTTTCCATTTGTGATGATCCCGGAGCACGCACTGAACCTCGCGTAGTCGGGGAAAGTGCAGTTCCGAAGGCAGAAAGGGCACAGATGGGGGAAGTGTATGCTGGGGGGGAGCATGCTGGGCAATGTGGCAGTGCAGGACAATGACTTCCATGCTCGGAAGATCCTCCGCTATTTTCGCGAAAACAGAAGCGAGGTGCGCGGGCATGGCGATGCCATCGAACAACACGACGGTGAGTTCCAATTTGCGGAGATGTGGAGAGAGGGCCGGGAGGTTCTGTGGAGAGTCATCCGGCAGGTCTGATCCAGAATCTAAACACAGTATTGAGACTCGGATTGGGCAGGGAGTGAATGAGTATACCGTCGGCGATTCGTAGATACTGGAGCGTCGGGGAAACGGCGAGAAGAAGGGGCTGCGGTTTCAAAATTTCGAGGCCCATGAACTCGAGACTGGCTAGAGCCGCTGGTCTTCTGAGGAGCACATCGACGAGTCTAGGGCCTCCCGAAGGGTATTCCTTCTCAGCAACAAGATGGGTGAGAGATGCGCGGAAATCATGGGGGAATTCGGGAATGGCGATTGGGGAGGCTTTGTCGACGCCGAGGTCGAACCTGAGTATCAAGAAAAACGATACGGATGACACTGCATACAAAATGAACGAGGGAGGAATTTGCCATGCGTCGATTATCGCCAGATAACACAGAGACGGCTGTGCAATGAGGGTCACCAGTGCGTCGATCACGCCGTGTACATCGTGCGTGGTGGCGTTCCAGCTTAGATCGCTGGAGCGAAAGTCCAATCGCCGCAAATTTGGGATCGAGCGGAGAATGTACGCCACAGCCGCTCCATGGGAGCCTACAAGATTGACTTGCAACTCGTGGATGTAAAGCGCAAGATGTGGTGATGCTATTAGTCGAGTCTGCAAGGCCCCGTACAATCCAGGAGCTGGTCCAATTATTACAGATCGGAAGATTAACCGCTGCGAAGGGACGACAAAGCGATGTGCAGTGATAGAGAATGATTTGAGTGTTGTTTCGTCATCTGCTTGGTCTATAATAGCCTCTATGAGCTCTTGAGCGAGCGAAGGCATGAGCGTCGAAAGCAAGGTATTGCGTCACATGGTGATTCGGCTATTTCCGCTGCTGATGAATGATTAACAATCAAAGTTTGATCAAAGTCTCTGGGCGATTCAGCCGGGAACCCCAAGGGGCTGTCACCGGCGTTCTCGGCCAAATCCACTCCTCCCTTAGCCTCGTGGGAAGGTACTCTGGCCATATACCTATGGGGACTTAATCCGCTGTGGGACGAACAGACGGGTCTCAGCTTGGAGCTGCAACTGCCAGCTGACGTTGACCTTGCACCCACGGTTACCACGGCACAGGATTACCAGCGACGATTACTTGGAGTAGACGCCAATGAACAACATATATCAGGCGCCGGCAGTGATCCATTCGTGATTCTGACAGACAGTCGGTTCTTGGAATACATTTCCCCATACACCGGTCCAGTGGAGCGATTCAGTGACCCGATAACCATGTCGCCATTTACTATACCCTCGCATGTTGTCCAGAAGAGACGCGGGATGGGATCATCCGCCCTGGGAAGAAAGTTCTCCTCACAACAGTTCTCGAACTGGACTCCCGGAGCACATTTGTCCTGTTGCATAACTTGCCATCCCAGGACGTTTCCGCTGGCAACTCAGATGGGGTGGTGCCCATATATTCTGCGACCTCGGAGACAGTGCAAGACAGCGGAATCATGACGGCAAAATGCGTTCATAAGCTCCATGCAAAACACGAATTTGGAAAAACAAAGAGGTTCGCGGCCATTGCGGAGCATTCCCGAGGAATCGCGGACCGTATCGGAGGAGTTGGTCGTGTCCGCTGCCTGCGTGTCTCCTGGGGTTTGGATTTTCTGACGGCGGAGCTCGAGTACACATCAGACACTGCACATTCCCCACTGACACATCTCGACAAGGAATACCTCAAATTACAACTCCTTGCTTCCAAATGGCGGCATGATTTTGATGCAGCATGGGACCTGCGCTTGCTCGAGTTCATGGCGTCCGAATCCGAGTCGAACGTGCGCGACCCGAATCAGCCGAGTCTCCGCACGATCAGCGTGGCCATGGAAAACCTGACGCAGGCTGAGTGCGGATTCTTCGAGAAATACCTGTTCGTGAAAACCAAACCGCCGAACCACATTTTCCACCAGTGCGCGCGACAGCTTGAACTCGAGCGCGTAGGCGCAGCCCGAAAAGAGGCGCTTGTCAACAGATTGGTCAAGTACCGCGCAATCGCGGGCTCCACCCAGTCACATAACTTTACAGATGATATCCTGACTGAGGTGTCGGTGGCGATGGACATCGTGGATATCAATGACAACGACAAGTTGACTTCAAGCTTGTTACACATGATCCTGAATCAGTGGGGGCCGACATTGACACAGACAAGGCTAAAGCTGGAACAGAAATGGGCAGAAGCCAGAATTGCAACGTGGCGGACGTGCACCTCCTCCAATGAGGGCGTCGCCCAGGCGATTTTTGCGGCACATCCGGATGCTGATTGCACCAATAACCCGGAGTTGTTCAAGCTCATGGTGGCTCGAGGTTGCACGGTTTTCGACTTCGCCTGGAAGGATACACTTGAACCTCCGGTGTCCTTCGACAATATCAAAGACATCCCGAGGATTGTTTCCTTCCTACGGTGCCCAAACCAATGGCTACTTCAGCTCACTGAGCTTGCACGATCAAACCCTCAGATCATGGCAGTCGAAACCGACGACCTTGATGCCAGTGAATTACAGGTGTTACTTCAAGAGAATATGAATGCGTGGGGTACGAACGCACATATGAATGAGTGGGGTACAGCTTCTGCTTCACCGGTGGTTTCACAGCAATTAGGGATTCCATGAAGTTGGAGGATCTAATAGTCGGATCCGGTGTTCTCTTCGTTGGCACCGGTCGTCCTGAGGTGATGCCACTCTGTCCTGGAGCCATCAACTTAAACCGAGGGACGAGCCGGTCAGCGGTAGGGTAAAAACTACTGAAAGTTACGGCAGTCCGAATCACCGCCACCGGGGTTCCGACTTCCGTTTGAACAGTTTTACGGTGGAGCTGCCATCGAAGGGGGTTCATCGGATCCTTATACAAATTAGCTCAGGGGGCTACTGTGATTACTGCATGCGAAAGGTTTGGGTGGATAAGCTCCGGGATGACTCCGATAGTGGGGATGAAATGGATAGTATGCTGGATAGGAGCTTGGGTGAGTTGTATTTCAGTTGGGGCTCGAGTACTAGCGACATCCTACCGGTCGTGTAAGCTCCCCATCACATTGACAGACCTAATATATAACCCGGTGTACGTATATTATCGCAACCATTCAGTATGGGCACTCGTTTCACTAACCGGTTGTCTCATGTCACGGCACTAGCCAGGGTAGGTAGGTGACTTTGATTTACTGAGCCTGTGGCAAGGGCTTGGCGGGGTCAAAATAAGTGATGTCGGGGGTCAGTGTGATCACAATCACGAGGGCTATAATTCTATGCAAACATATTGAACCTAGGAATTTTTTTCATTGTGCTATACACCAAGGAAGGTGAACCAGAGGGATTTTCGGACTTGATGAGATATTGGACGGTGGAGGGGTCAATACCGGTGTGCTTGAGCCAACATTTTGGGAGCATAGACCCACATATATGGGCTATCGATGGGAGGTCACCCGTTTTGCCGGGAGAGAGGGATAAGTTATCGTTTTTCGGCGTGGGGCGGGCTATGCTGTGCGGGGTTTTAGCGGCAGTCTGCGACACAGCCAAATTCTGGCTATACTACGGGGTATGTCTACTTTTGGAAGGGTATATTGGATATGTCCCATATTTGGTGGAGGCATGGGGCCTATGTCTAACCTTCAGAATCCGAAAACAGGATATTTTAATTCAAGGTCCTTGATATCGCAGTCAGGGACGTGCAATGGAGGCTGTTTTTTTTTTTGTAAGGCTCTAGGCCCTAGCATATGTGCGGCGTGGCGGAATATGTCGCCGGGTAGGCTGATACCACGACGCGGCTGCAGGTAGGACGACGTTCGAAGTCAACGGTGTGCGACAACTTCAACAGAGGTTGCGCTGCGCCTGTTGACTACCAGCGTCGCGCCCGTGCCGCGCAGCAGAACACTGCTTTAACCCGAAGAGAGGCGTGCGCAACGCGGAGAAGATGAGGAGCATGGCGATAAAGAGAAGACGGGAACATGGGAGACGGTGGAGGAGGATGGGAGGATGGGATGTGAACGTGAGCGAACGATGCGGCTGGAGGGAAAATAGGGACATGATTACCCTAATATTTGGGAAAATAAAATGGTGAGAGGCACACCGGGGCGATGAAAGTAGGGGTCCGACGTGGGCGCCTGAGAAGCGGTTAGGCAGGATACGGGAGAGGCTGGACACGGTCGGGGGCAAATCGAAGTTAAGTTGTAACGGGTTTGCAGAGTAACGAAGAAGTGGAGGATAACGAGAGGAAAGGCGGGTGGGCGGAGCGCGAGGATGCTGGTATGCGCGGTGGTGGAGATGGCGACGGAGCGCTAGGGTATAGCAGTAGGGGTGGGAACCAGGTGGAGCAAGTAGTTAGTGTCCACAGCAGGGATGGAGCGAGCGCAGTCGTCGTGGTGTAGTGGGAGTTATGCGCGTGTTTAGATGAAATATGAATTGATCATATATGTGAAACAAGGCCCTCTCGCACGCATACACCACCTCCTCTCCTTCAAACCCCGAGACGCCGAGTCTACGCACTCGGATGCGCCGAACACGATCCAGGGCAAACCGCTCCCTCCGCAGACTTATCGGGGCTAACAGAAAATGGCGAAATTCGGTCAGAATGATAAAATAAATTACCCTAGGACGCGTTACAGTAGCTCATTCACGGCCTGAACGACCTGGTCGTTATCAATTACAAGTGGGAATGGAATCGCGTCCGAAGAGTCCTGGGAGTGTGGATATTGAGTAAAAGAAGAAAAACAAGTCGGTAGAAAATTAGAAGTTATCTCACATGAACAGTATTCCGTTCCGACGATTCGAGACTCTAGCACGATTCCGTATTGCCCCCCTACGCTTGTGTTGGCTTGGGTTGTTTCGAAGCTAACAGATAATATTCAGTGAAGGAAGAAAAAGTCGGACTTGAAGTAAAGCTCACCTCGAGTTAATTCAGCGGTTCAGCCCTCTTGGACGTGTCCGGTACAATAGAATAATACTCCATACACTGAGATTGAGCGGGTTGAGTGGGATTGATTGGTGGCTAACAGATAGTGGTCAGTGAAGCAGGAAAAAGTCGGACGAGAAGTAAAACTCACCTCGAGTTTAAGTACCGGTCCGCGGCTCCGGTATATGTCGGGTACGATGTAGTACTACCTCATACGCCGAGATTGAAGTGTCCGAGTGTGATTGGGATCGAAGCTAACCGCAGAAAGATCAGTAAAAGAGGCAGAACCTCGAATTGAAGTGTGGCTCACTTTGGTCGATACTCCGAGTTCAACGAGTCGTTCGGGGCTCTCGAAGGCGTCGAGTACGATTCAAGAGTATCCTATACGCGGATATTGGGCGCTTCGAGTGGGACTGGCTCGACGCTGATAGGAGAAAGGTCAGCAAAGGAAGAAAAGTCGAACTGGAAGTAAAGCTCACCTGCAGTGAAATCATCGTTTCGGAGCTCTTGGGTGCGACGGATACGGTGCAGAAGTACCCGACGAGTTTCCCTCAGATTTCTAGATAGCTATCATAGAAGCGAGTCGAGTCTAAGTAACAGTTTCCAGGTCGTTCCCATTATTGACCTTATCTAAGCTTAGAATTCCGGTTCAAACACGCTTCACTGTATGTCTCTGACATGTCTGCTATCGCTCTTTACTAATGTTGCCACGACTCATCAAGTCGAGTTGCGACTTGGCAAGTCGGCCGAAGTCGGCAAGTCGACTCGACTCAACTCGACTTGACGACTTGAGTCACTCAAGTCGGCTGGAAAAGGCTCTGAGAGCTTATTTCGAGCGTATTTTTTTTGGGACAGGAAACGTCTGTCACGTGTGTCACACACATGTCATACATGTCACAAGCACGATCACACAACGATCACACATCAAAGGCGAAAGTAAATCGATTTTTGGCACTCCCGGGAGGGGTGGCAGTAAACCCGACTTGAAGTCACTCAAGTCACTCCGAAGTCGAGCATAACGACTCGACTCGACTTGACTTGGGAACCGACTTCCAAGTCGACTTCACGACTTGGAGTCGGAAGTCGCGGCAACATTACTCTTTACTAGCGGTCATTTATCTTCTCTCGTTGTGAGTTAACGTTACATGGAATACAGCGCGGTGTACTAACTTGTTCTTGACACCGACTTGGGTGCAATAAGTGACCTGTACATGGGATGAATCGATGGCTGCGCGCACTGCACGGCTCCCTGATGCAATACAAATCGACTTAAGTTCGTTCTGGCCAGCCGTTCTCTGCTCAATAGCAATACAGTCGCAAACTGGGAAGCGCAACACTGGGAATTAGATCCCTTTGAGGTTTCTGACTAGGTCCGAAATTTATACGAGTATAGTAGGGTATCATAGCATTCTGTCCACAAAAGGATTTGTGCAAAAAGCTCCCGTGTCGAAATTGCAACCTTTGTGGCCGCATTTCACAGCCTTTGATCCCGACAACTAGACCTTTTCCTCTTTCTGTGGTTACAGGCTGGCATAGGACAATTCTGTTGCATTTGGGGTTTTCAGCGTCCCTGATTCAGACATGTAGGTTAAACCACCAAAAAGCACACCCCAGAACTACAGTCGATCCCATCGAAGTATTGCGCTTCTATGTTATTTGGGGTGCCGCAAAGATTTGCTGATTTTAGCCGCCGTCAACCCCCTTGAACCCTGACAACGTTTACAGCAGATGAGACGGTTCTTTCAAGTTATATGGCTCTGCACACATTTCGCATCCTAAGGTGATCTATTTACGACTCGTGCACATAATAAGCGACTGTGTTGCAATTATTACTGAAAGGGAAAAATGTCCGCGACCTCGTTGACAGAATGCGACAATAAGTCATATGCGTGATCAGTACGAGGCTTGATATTGCATTCAAAACGAGATGGAAACCTGGGAGTCCTGATAGTAGGCAGTGATCAGGATCGGAGTTACTAACGCTTACCGGAAAATGCCAGACGAATAGGTGACATTCGGGATAATTTCATTGCCATTCTTATCAACCTTTGGGACAATCTCGCACGTCGCAAAGACAGTGGCCGCAATGGCGAAAAGGGTATTCTCTGCCAATAATTTCCCTGGGCAAAGTCTGCGACCGAAACCAAAAACCACACTGTTCACCTTTTCCATTTCGGAATCTCGATTTTGATATCTATCCGGGTGAAATTCCATGGGGTTCGTAAATACTTCTGGATCATGCAACATGTGCCGGGGCAGCCTCTCTCAGCGTTCGCTAATGTTCACAAGCAGGATCTTCGCCTTACCAGATGTTGGCCATCACAATCGAACCCTTCGGTATGTGCATGTCTTGATAGATGTCATCTTGGCTAAGAGCATGAAATACGCCTAACATTCCAGACGTAAAAATGTAAGGAATGAATGGTGAAAAAAACCAAAACAAACAAAGAAATACGCACCCAGCGGTATTGGAGGATTCAGTCGGAAAACCTCTGTAACAACACTTCGCACATAAGGAAGCGAGGCCTGATCCGCGATTGTAGGTAAGCGGTCACGACCAACAACTGAGTCAATTTCGGCCTGTGCCTTTGCCTGAACAGCGGGATTTAGCATCATGGCCAGAAAGAAGTTCATCGTGCCGATTATGAGCTGACATTTAATGTGAATTGAAAATTGTTACATCTATACAAGGGAAACCCGTACCGTCTCCAATCCGCCTGCGGTCATCGTACCTGCCGACCATACTAGTTGTTCTTCTAGATCGGGTGAGAGGCTTCCGCTGATCGCTTCGAGTGCCGTCGAACAGATATTCGGAAGGATTACACTGCCCAATTCCTGTATAACAATTCGAGTGCATGCTGGCTGATAGCATCTAGGCTTACGCACCAGGGAGCGCTTTGACCTAGCGTACGGTGCCCAGACTGCTTTACTGGCAATATCCCTCCAACTTTTGGCTTTGGCAAGAAATCCGGTTCCGGGTAGCCATTTTGGGAGGTATTTCACTGTATTCGAGTTGGCGGTGACACCCATAGACATGGAAAAGCTCACAGATATGCATTGAGTCTACCAGCCACACGCCGGCCGCTGTAGATCTGAAAACACTCATGGAGGCTCTGATGAGCATTATGTAAAAATGGGTCGTCATCGGTGGAGACGTAGTGTCCATATGAAATGCGAATAAGAATCGTCCCAGCTTTCCTGCATAAACGGGTATCAAAGGGGTTGAAGAGTCACAAAAATCAAGTCGACCCACAGTTTAACGAGATGCGCCAGCTTGCTCGAGTCTTGGAGCAAATCTCTTGCTAGAAGGCGAGCTTCCGACTCCAGAAATGCGTGATATCGTGGAACCATACGTGGAGCCAGGTCCTGAGAGGCAATTTTTCGCTGCCGGCGCCAGTCATCATTACACCGCTGTAATACAAAGGTTTTGTCGAATCCCGAACTATTTTCGAATTACTATGAGAGTTCTGAGGAAAACATGACTCCCTCACAGATGAGCCATTTCCTGGGTAAATAAGTCGATTAGAGTCTAACCCCTGATTTGAGGTGGCTCACAAGATGAGGTCTGTCCGAATAAATGGCCTTTGCCAAAAGATCTTTTGCCACTTTGTCTGAGTTGAGGACAATCACGGGTTGACCAAATGCTTCCAGATAAACGATGTCGCCTTGATATGCATGGTAAGTATCTTTCCCAGTGTTTGATGTGTACCTACCATATTCTTTTGCCCATCGTGACAACGTCAGGCGTTTGTAACTCTGCGGCATTCGCAGTGAATTCCCAATAAATGGTAGGCGGCGTGGACCAGGAGGTCTCTTTGCCCTTTGCGACCTCGAGGCGTGGACGGCCAGCCATACCAGGCAGGCAGCGATGGTGAGCGCGATTCTTCCGTCTAGCATTGTCGTTCCTAAACCGCGGTCCAGGGATGATATCGAAGCGTGCTTATCCGCGGCTACGGCCAACGCAATTCAGCCTAAAAAGGTCAAATTTAGGTTACCTCGGTAGCCCGCAGTAAATGTTGCTTCGCGCCACATGTATTTGGGACAGATCCACTGTCACGCTTTCTATTAAATGCCCCGAGTCTACCCCTGCAACAGAACAAGACGCCGCGGGTGCCGGGTAACGTTTTCCTGTTAAACTCGAACCTCTTCTTCCATGAGGAATGACCACTTTTGGTGGGAGTGGGAGCAACCTGAAATCCGGAGCAAGCAGTGAGTATTTTGTTGGAATTCCAAGGCAACAAGTTATCTGCTATGTTGAGTTCCTGCATTTATCATGTTCAACTTCGTGTTTTGTCCCCTTGTGCCTTGCTTATGCTCCAGTTGTTCTAAATATTTCTCTTGCTGATTATAATGGGTCTTGACGAGTTTCTATATTATCTAGTAGTTCTCGAACGAATCCCCTGCGCGTTTGCGAGGGTCTTCTGCTATTTACGAGCCAAGGTCGTGGCCACCTTTATTTCAATATATGTTGCCTTGGATGTTCCGTCAGACGAAACAATGGGGGTCTGGGGGAAACAGTGTTCCATCCAGGAATTAATATACCAAGAAAAGATGCAAAAATACAGCGGTATAAGGAAACACACCGAAATCGGCTGCACCAAGCTGAAAATGATGCTTTGATGGCAAGCTTGGGATTCGATCAAAAAGTGCGAGTGGTTTGAATTCTGTGGGACTCGCTTAACTCGGGCGAGTCTCACTCACACCATTCTGGTACATACTCTTCTCCAATTTGCCCACTGAGATCAAACTGAGATCCGAACACTGCAGATAGCGGTTGAATGCTAAATTTGTCGAAGTAATACTCCTTGCCGGTCGTACAATAGGTGCTCTCTGAGGGTTTGACCGTGGCAAAGCGACTTAACGCGGTTATTTCTGTCGGCATGACGGATATCAGCGGCTTGTTGATCGTGCCGAGGTTATGCCGCCAAAACGAGATGTTGGTTCCGCGATCCTTCGTTTCGGGGTTCCATTCCAAAATTGAATACTTAGGAACCAATCATACTAACACAGGGAACTATACTAATTCCGGAGAAAGTCAGGCACAAGGAATGAACAGGCCGAATGAGCGAACCACTCAATTCAACGCAAGTCATCCAAACTCTACGTATCATACCAATGGTACAGCCTCGATCTCATTTTGAAGGTTCCCTCTGATGCAACTCGGGCACAGGACCGACCCTCAATGTTTCGGTTACACCCCGACTCTCATCTGATTAGATCTGCGGTTCCCTAAGGGTTAACATTCCCTTCGCATTCAGTTTTCATCTTAAGGGATATGTAAATAAGACCTGTGTCAGCCATGGATTGTCGAATACATCGGGAAAATCCCAAATTGCTATGACCTCCCACATAGACCGACATCGACACTCATGGACGCCATAGATTGGATTACAACCCGTCTATGGCGTCTACGACTGTCTATGTATGGCTCTATACCCTCGTAGCAGCCATAGCATTTTATCATTGTCCTGATGTACGAGTACGTGACTGCTATACAAAGAAATATTACCCATTGAATCTGCGCAGATTCAGGTACATTCATGTCACGCTCTTCGAGAGCACTGTAGGTTGCATTCAGAGTCGTGTCCGATTTTGGTTCGAGATTTAAATTCGATCCCCAGGCGGGTTTAGCCTGGGAGGCGCAAATCTTTACCAGGGGGCGAAACCACATCCACTGGTGCTTAAATTGGACCGATGGTGTTGGTTCTAACGTTTGCCTATGAAATCCCGAACAGATTCCCATTTTTGCCTAATGACATCCGAACGCTGCAACTGTCGGTTGCGGAACTCCGGGCGATGGGTCCTGGAGAGCGAGAGTCAATACTCCGTGTAATGCCCCGATTCAAACATTCATGCAATGTCTACATTAAGTCACCGATTTAAAAGAGCCGTGGCCGTCGAGATTCTGCAGTTCACAACCTTCCCAACCGCCAACCCAACTTCAGATTTCGTACTCAACACAACTACCATGCGTTTCATCTCGTACATCTACGTCTCCGCCGCACTCCTATGGGCCGCCTACGCCAACCCGCTTCCCAACGTTCGTTGTGCTATTGCAGCTTGAAACAGATCTTCGTGACTGACAACCGAAATCTAGGAGCCAAACGCCGATGACGTCTATAGGCGTGAGGGTCCCCAGCACGCCCGGTCGGTGAGTCAGATCCGCGTCATCTTCTAAGTAAGCAAAACAACTCATATGAGGAGCAGGCCGACATAATCACCGAACTCGATCTCGTTGCGGCGCGCGCGCAACTCGACGCCGAAGATGCAGAGGGCCTTGAGGTATGTTTCACCTTTGTCTGTCCGATGTACATCATGAAATCGCACTCTGACTCGAGAGCTTCCATCGTTAACTTTTTGAAGGTTTCAGTTCTGAAGAGAGATGATGAGAAAGGTTGTTTTAGGTTGTGTGTGCTGAATATATTTGTTCGAAGAAAGAAAGATCCGCAGGAATTCATCGTGGGAAATAAAGGATATGTGAACCAGATTCCTGTCTTAATTCCCAAGAGGAGAATCAGACATCAGACTGTAGGACGTATTTGACAAAAAAACAGAGAGTTGAAGGCGAGCAAAGTCATCGCCACGTAGACGTGGACTGGGTCAATAGTTGATAGAATGCCACGCCCGAGAAGCGGGGGCATCGATGACTGAGGAGAATATTCAGTATCTTGGAGGTGTTGACGGCCGCTGTGGAAGGAAAAGGTTGTCCAGAGGCGGACTGAGGTCGTCTCAAGGTCGTGCCAGAAGAGCGCCGGGTTTTAGAACAGGATTTCCCTCTCAGGAACGAGATAAGAGCTCTAGGGGTAGAATAGTCAGTAGGAATAGAACGGCTGATCACGTAGCTCAATGTGGGAAGAAACTCAGGTATTAGTGCAAGAAATCCAAGTAAAATTGTGGATTGTGGTCGTGGTAAGAGGGAGAGAAGGAAGATACCTGAGGGGACGGCTGCTCCCGTTCTCATAGAACACCGGAGCCGGCAAGCGAATGAAATGTACGTAAATTGCGCGTTGTAAATCCTTCGGCTAAGTTACCTCCTCAGCTCATTGAACACCGGGAGACGCGCAAATACGTATAGGGAGACGTGCGCTGCCCCGCTCAGCGTCGAAGATGGGTGTCCAGGCCATCTCGAGGTCGATCCCCGGCGCGATCCGAGTGAACAGCGGCGTTGGCGGAAACCTTCGCGTCGGAAATGCTACGAAATGGGGAAATGGGGTGATAGTGAGAATGAAAGCCGAGAGAGAAAGGGAAGGGAAGAAGTAGTAAAAAGCTGTAAGTAATATAGATATGTTTCTGACCGTGTATCAAGCCCAAAGCCGCCGGGCCTAATGTTGCCACGATTCGGAAAGTCGAGTCGTTCCAAGTCGAGTCGGCCTAAGTCAATTTCAAATCAAGTCGAGTCGAGTAAGTCGACTTGAGTCGACTTTTCCTGAACAAATTTTCAGAAACTCAGTCTAAGTACTCTGCAGGTTGAAAAAACGCAAAAGGGACTTTCTTTTTTTTGGCTGTCACGGCAATGTCACCAAGCGTGACTCTGTCACTCCTGTCACAAAATTCGACCATGTCCCCAATTTGTCCCCAATCGCGTTTTTTTGACGAACCGTGCAACTAGGTTGTGACCGACTTGAAGTCGACTCAAGTTGACTTGAAGTCGACTCAAGTTGACTTGAAGTCGACTCAAGTTGACTTGAGTCAATAAAGCGACTCGGCTTGACTCGGTCTAAATCGGCGACTCCAAGTCGACTTCGTCGGCTCAAGTCTGGAGTCGCGGCAACATTAGCCGTGCCCACGCAATGTCCGTGTGATGTAGGAAATAGGTACCTTGGCAGTGCGGCAAATATACTTGATTGTACAGCTGCAGAATAGGAGCCTGACAGGAAAGAGGGACGAAAAGTGTTTAGTAATAAAATATGCGAGAGGGACCCGATGAGGAAGTAAAACAAAATAGGAACACATTATGTTGTTTTATTTGGTCGATGTGTTCAGCCGGCCCGAAGCCCAAAGACGACGAGCGGGTCGAGTCGCACTTCCACACCGCCAAAGGGTGTAATCAACAAGAGACTCGAATTCGATCCTTGACCGTAGTCCCTTTAAATTACGGCTCCAACAGTCTCTGATTCAAACATTTTACTCTGTAATAACCTTTTTTTTTCGTATTGTTGAGGATTCTGGTGAACAAAAACTACACAGAAACGAACAGTTCAAATGTTTGTTCAAATGGTTACTGGGAAAAGTCTGCCCAGAGCCTGCCAGAAATAGCCTGGAACGGTGTGAGTAGGGAAGAATTGGGGAAGATGGGGAGACTTGAACCTCACTCAACGTGACTTAACGGAAAATTTCCCTTTCTGAACCGATTTCAGCATAATTTGGGTAGGTATCAAGTACTGATTCGGTAGGTGGGGTCTGTATTCAGCCATCCCAAAAGGGCAATTCAGGTTTTCGGAGGTCTCAAACTGCTCGAATGAACTACTGGGATGGTGCAAGGGTGGAAAAGTACCATCCTCAGGATACCTGTGATGTAAATTGGCATCTACCTCTCATAGAGTGACCTCCTCACATGCTGTGAAAATTACGTTTTAAACAGTTTTTTACTGCTACTTGCGGAACTTAGGGCGCCATCAACTTTTTTGATTTGATTTGATCACTTTCAGTATAACAGCTGTAACTCGTTCAATTCTCACTCAATTCGGATAGTTTCTATATCATTGGAGCCACATGCATAGTGAACATTTGTTTCCGTTTCCATTTAGTTTGTGCTCCGCCTTGGTGACGCTGGAGTTAACAACGAGCACCAGATCAGTGATCTGGAAAAATGTACAAGATAAAGCTGCTGTGGATCGAGGTCGATCGTCCTTCATGTTGAGATTGCCCCGTTGTCAACCTTAAGAGGAAGCCATGGGTTGAGTCCCATCAGCAACATCCCCCGAAGGCCCCTTTATTCAGATTCTTCTTAGCACCTGTTTTCCTACACATATGGTTAGCTCATTTGGGTACCCAAATGAATCACACATATAGCTAGGCAGAACAAGCCGACATTGATCCTGTCACTGTACGTGGCTACAGAACACTCGCCACTGCATACGAATGCTAACCATCCCAACAGATGCTTTTACTCGAGACAGCCGCAACCCTTCCAGCCCTCTGTAGCCTGGCCATCAACTCTGCGGAAACAGAAAGCAATCGGGGCGCGTGGTTCGGAAATGGAAGGATACACCACACTGGCTCTGTAGATGCGGCTATTGAGAAGGCGATGTAGGCCTTTCGGTCTAATGTGCCATACTTGGCCATTGTGTGCGCGGGAAATCACACTTACGAGCTGGAGCCGTTGAATGGACTGGATCTGGCAAAAGAATGTCATTCATATGCAGATCCAGAGATGTTAGGATATCAACAGAAGGGTTAGTTTTCACGGTTTTAACTTTGAAGTGACAGCAAGGATGATGAGGAACAGAAATCTGACACGTACTTGATGATATTCTGAATTTTACTTCGTTCAGTTTTAAATTTGCTATCAGCGTTTCATGTAAAGACCATGCCTCCTTTGAATAAGCACCCACCATTTTTTCTGGCAACTCGAAGCTGTATATACTAAGTATAAATCAAAATCTATGCTTCGGACTCTGCAAACACAGGGGGAAATCCAAACACAACTATACCGAGGTCTGCATATCACACAGAAGATATATTTCATATAAGATAACTGCTCCGCATCCCCCACTGTTTCGTTCATCCCCATTTGACGAGAATCATGTTTGTGTTGCTCGAGAACAAGTTGGCCCACACTTTCAAGTCTTTTTCCATTTAGGTCCGCCTTTTAGACCATCCGTATTTACAATACACTAGGCTGCTTGCCAACAACCCACTTCTACTATTTTTCGGCTTCGATTCCTTTTTGACATTCTTTCCAACATTCTTTCCCGTCGATTGAAGGATGCGAACCAATGAATATCAATTAAACAGGCTCTGCGTAGCACCAATTCGGGCTTAAGCCAATTCTGCTGCTACTGCTACTGATGGGGGCCATATCGAGACGAGTTTTTGTAGGGGGGGGGGGGAGGGGGTTGGAGTGATGGGGGCCAAAATGACCGTCAGAGGGGCGGCTACAATAGTTTCGAAATGGGGGATAAAAAAATCTGATGTATAACCCCAATTGCGCAAGCGCGAATTCAAAGCCGTAAATTTTTGGAAAATAAGCTAGGTGATGATAAGAGAAATGAGAAAACGGCGGGGGGAGGGACACGTGTCCCTTTCCGAAACGGGCCCTACCGATGCACGGTACATCCAAATTTTATGAATGAAGCCGGAGGCAAACAGGCAAAAAGGGCAAGTGCCGCCTTTGGATCAAAGACGGCACATTGATACGAATGTGCCGAGCTTGATCTCAATGTACCGTGTTTTGCGACATATCGACGTTACGGGTTTTGTATATCTTCGTACTACATCACGTCTGTTCTGTTAAAATCTACAAGCAGTGACCCCGCGATCGTTTGTCTAGGTGGCTGGGAAAACATTTTGTTGGCGAGGCATAATATGGACAATGCCGGTCCTTTCAACCTCTTCCGACGCTTCCTGGCTCCCAAAATATCTCATTCCTGCTTTGAATCTGCACCGAAAATATCAAATTCTGCATCTAAATCATTGGACGAAAATTTAACGTACGACCAGTGCACCGCGACCCAGGGCCAACAGTCGTTGGTTTGGATCAGGGACTGAAGGTCCTTGAAATCCTTGTGCTCCCGGTATGTTTCGAGTACAAGAACTTTGGCCGAACGCTATTTGGCTACCTGGGTCCTAACTTCTTGTTCGACATCGTCGACCGCATCCTGTACTGTTTTCTTCTCGTGAATCATGATGAGGCTGACGAGATTAAGAAAATCCCCTCTCCGCTATTGTGATGAACGATGTATCAGCAGTACCTGAATGTTTTGGAGAAAATCCTGACCTGCTCAGTATTCCAAGAAAGAATATCATTGAGGAGCCACCCGACTTCAACCACCGCATCATGCAATTCCACGACCTCTCGGCTCTTGATAATCGCATCATCGACGTTGAGATTAAAAATAAGTCTATCAGAGTAGTTAAAGATGGACGGGTGTTTGAGAAGTCCTCATGTACAGACCCCGTAAAGTGGAAGGCAGGCTTCACATGCAAGACAATGCGACGGTTACGCTTATCTAGACAATGAAACATTATGTGTGAAAATTCGGAATGTGATGAGACCGAAACAACTAACATGATTCAATGTCCGGGACAGTGGATCTCTTTCTCAATTCATTCACATGAGGTAGTTCCCGAGCATATTTAACTGATTCATCAATAAAATGACGCTCGAAACCTGAACGCGATGATCAGCCTAACAATGTAACAAGCATATAAGTGAGGTGTCCTACAGGGCCTGTCCATTTCCCGTATTTTGCTCCAGACTTCTTGGAAACACTCCAGACAGGGCAGAAGGCGCCGATCTCGGTTGACAGTGGGGTTACGCAGAATATCCTCGAACATCTGGCCCAGGTTCGCTACGTCCTATGGGCCCATTTTTCCGCTGTCGGCAACTAGGGAACTCGGAGTTAGGTAGAGGATGCAAAAATTGGTGAAAAATCCTAGCTATCATCCACGAAAAAAATCACGTAGTACCATTGCGTGGTGAGCAACAGATCATCAAAATCCATGTCAGGGTAGATCAAAGCCGCCATGTAGGCTGAGCGAGTGTTCATCATTCTTTCAAGCCAGCTCTTGGACATGGTTTCAAAGCTGAGGATTCAAGTTGCACACATGAGGTGATGCAAAGCGTAGATAGTTGACACAGACCTCGAAAACTAGTTTAATATCGCTCGCTCGACCTTCTGTTCTAGAGGATTCACTTTGGTAGTCGTGAATTCTGCGAGTATGGTCCTCAATGGAGGGAAGCGGAAGGTCTGAGGTAGGTTGTCCATGACCAGTCTGCGAGTTCCCACTGAAGCAATAGATTTATAAAGCACAAGGGATACGAAATGGGTCGAATGATATGACACATCGCAGGACGGGAAGCCCTCTTGATGTCGACCCGAACAAAGCGCGGCTTTCGTTCAAAGTGTCCGCAAGCTTCAAGGTCGAATGTCGCCAAAAACAGGTGGAATGTCAATGTACAAATCGAGATTTACGAGTATCACCAGCATCAGTTCTGTCAGGGTCAACGCCGAGGACTGGCACCGGTGTAGCTTCTCATACCATTATCGGAGCTTAGCGACTGGTACAGGAGTTACGTCTCAACCTTTCCGCCAGTCGATGCTAAAAATAATTTGTTCGCTCGGTATCACTTATAGTCCCTTGGAAATGCGGTCATGTTCGTCTGTCTGTACGCTCCGAGAAGGCATCACCTCCTTTTCTGAACTAAAGCCCAACTCCCCTGGCACACAACCGCATTTTACCTATATATGCGCTGACCCACTGTTCGCATCAGCTCTCTTTTGTTCCTCGGTTCTGAAAATTGCTCATGCCGTCACGGGCCTATTGGCCAAATGGCTGTCAGAAGAGTCCGGCACCAGAGATGTTAGTCGCGTTGGTGCGCACCTGGTCAGTCAAGCATTGAGCTCTTAACCCTTCTCATCGGCGGCGACCACATCCTGCCCATCTGGCCGACGTACAGCTCCTCCCCGATGCTGAAAGCGTTCGCCTGGTCCGCGTTCGTCACTCACGCCCTCGAGCGCAGCTTCCACCTCGTCTCCCCCGCACCGTCGCCCCCCCCACCTCAGGCGCATCACCCCCTCCTTCTGCCTCACCTCCCTGTCCGAGGGCAACGAAAACGCCTCCGCCCCTTACCCCCTCAGCGCCTTCGCGCCCTACCGCACCGCCACGCCCCCCCTCGCCAGGTTCCTCGCGCTGCGCGTCCGCCGCGGGGGCTACACCGACTGGGGCGCGCAGGTGCCGTACGCCACGCGGAACGCCTTCGGGCACCTCGCGCTGCACTACCCCGCGCGCTACCCCGTCCTGCCCGACCACCTCGACGTCCCCGCGGGAGCCTCGCGCCACGCCGCCGCGCTCGCGTACTGCTTCCCGAGCACCGCGAAGATCGTTGCGCGCCTCATCTGCGCTAGGGAAGCAGTTCCCGCCCCAGGTGCTGAGCGCAGTGTACCCAGTCTCGCAACTACCGTAAATTCATCTCGGTTATAAGCCATGAAATTTTTGTTCCTCTCGTGCTTTCGTTCCGAAATCAATACTCTATCTGCTGAGGCGGGGCTGCGAGCTCAGGTCCGATTGCCTTATTATTTACCTCAGTATTTATTTGCTCTTGCTCTTCTTGCGCTCTTCACGTCGGCCAAGTTCTATGTTCACTTGCAATGCCACAGGGATATCGTCAAGTACATATCGGACACGAATTTATCGCACCCACTTGCCGGAGCAATGCGGAGGCATGTCTTTTCCTCTTTCAAAAAGATTTCATGATCAGGAATCCGGGGCGAATATAGACATCCTGTAGCCGGCCCGCCCTTTGTGCGAGTTGCGAGTTTGAAAAATAAATCAACGTAGTTACACCCGGGAGTCTCACAACGGCGGAAAGCCTCCAATATATATATTTTCTGTCGGACGAGCGGGTGGACGGTGTATGAGTCCAAGCAGGATGGGCCAAACTCGAGAAGGTGGTACTCATACTTACATGGTGTGTACAAACATGGCGTGAAATATATGCGACTTTAGAGCGCATTCTCAGGTCCAGAATTCGACGGAGCCTGAGGTGTATCTGCCATCACAAGGGCACCCAAAATTGAGAGAGCGCCCATGGCGATGGAGACATAAAAGACGGAGATAAGAGCGTCGTTGTACACGTGCAGAACCGCGGTGAGGTACTGAGGCTCTACTGCCTGCTGGATATTCTTCGCGCCAGCGGCGAGTACGATGGCCGGAACACCGGGCAGCTGGCTGGCGATCCCCGATATGAACGTGGTTGTGAACACGCTTTGGGCAACCGATACGAAGACCGCGCCGCCTGTAAAGCAAGTCGGTAAAAGATGTCGTGCTGCGAAGTCGGGCGGACACTGACCGTGTGTAGACGCGAATAACATGAAACTCGTACCGACGGATATGTCAGTCACTGCGTTCCGGTAACTCCTAGACTCAGTTAGGCTTCCTGTGGGGGGTTCAGCCTAGCTGAGTGTAGGTGCCTAAAATGACCTAAAATGCCTCTGTCTAGGCGCCTACACTCACAGAGGCATCTTAGGTCATTTTAGGCACCTACACTCAGCTAGGCTGAACCCCCCACAGGAAGCCTAACTGAGTCTAGGAGTTACCGGAACGCAGTGAGTGGGGTCTGTACTGCCATGGTGGGCAGCAAGAGGCTGAAGCCGACCCCCAGTTAGACTCGTGACCAGTCTGTAAACAAGATACCGAAAAAATGTGGCAAGCACTTCGGTTGTTACATCTCGGGATCCTGCATTGGGCTGACAGCGGAGTTTGAAATTTTGCTGAGGCCCTTGTTCTCTCTTGCACTTTGCCCGTGAACCAAATTCGAATTATCAAGAACTTTTATATGCTAGAAATAAACACATTTGCCTACACAAATACTGGTCTGGTATTGCTCGGTATCACATGAAATTTTGGGTGTGGGGTCCTTGATATGTCATGATCCCCCTCATATAGTACCGAATCAGTAAACCGTGGGATACTTCCTTATTTGGAAATTTCATATATACAGTGAAAATCCTGTTTGAGCAGCAATAGAAGACTCTAGAAGGACTTTTGCTGGTGCTAGATTGCTAAAAGTAGCCTGTATATCCATTTCAAACCTTAATATGCCATGTATGATCATGAGAAACATGCTTTAAATCCCAACTTGGTAATGTAGTTTGGGTGAAAGGCTGAAATCACTATTTACTGGTCTGGTATTGCTTGGTATTGGTTGAAATTTTGGGTGTGGGGTCCTTGATATGTCATGATTCCCCTCATATAGTACCGAAGCAGTATACCGTGGGATACTTCCTTATTTAGAAATTTCATATATACAGTGAAAATCTTGTTTGAGCAGCAATAGAAGACTCTAGAAGGACTTTTGCTGATCATAGATTGCTCAAAGTAGCCTGTATATCCATTTCACACCTTAAGATGCATACTTTAAATCCCAACTTGATAATGTATTTTGGGTGAAGGCTGAAATCACTATTTACTGGTCTGGTATTGCTTGGTATTGCTTGAAATTTTGGGTGTGGGGTCCTTGATATGTCATGACCTCCCTCATATAATACCCACTCAGTAAACGGTGGGATACTTCCTTATTTGGAAATTTCATAAATACAGTGAAAATCCTGTTTAAGCTGCAATAGAAAAGTCTAGACGAACTTCTGTTGATGCTAGATCTCTCATGGTGGCTTGTGTCTCCATTTCACGCCCGCAGATTCCATTTCTGATCATTTGAAACACATTCGAGATCCCAACTTGGTGAAGTAGTTTGTGTCCAGGCTGAAATCAGTATTTACTGGTCCGGTATTGTGCAGTGAGGCTGCAACTTGATGACGAGAGGCTGACGAAAAATCTTGTTGCCAGTCATGATCAATTCCCGCAGCTTTCCGGAATTGTTCTGTGTTCCCGGCATGGTGCCCATGGCCATCGCTCATACCCGAAGTGAGAAGCAAGGGGGTTCAGAAACTCACTCATTCGTCCGTTGTCACGAGATATTCCCAGTCCTCCAGGTATTGGTGCAGCTGGCATTTCACGAGGCACAGAAATTTCGGGGTGGTACATATTGGCTGCATGAGAGCATGTGATGTCGGGAATTCCACTGTAAATTTTCTGATGAGGGTCAAACGAGACACTTTCACGTATGGAATTTATTGAAGCCCTAGGGGTTGAGTGAACAGGTTGGGATGTGTCTCTTTCTGTAGTAAGCCTTGTCGGAGCAATGATTTGATTCATATCCGCTGTCATATGAGGTGGTATATCTCGTGGAGACTCTCTGGGGGTCTCCACGGGCCTAGCTGTATGAGCGGTGTCAGGCCGTTCAATATCGCGAATTTCATTTCTAGGAAAATCGAATTCTCTATCCAGCTGAACAAGATATTCCTCCACTTCAGCACAAAAACAGACTCCAGCAATTTCAAAGTCGTTCTTCAGATGCCATCCGGACACTTCCCCGGTACTGCAGAAGCTAGGTAATGTCATGAGTGATTTCCCTCTCACATTAAAAGCATCGACAGACTGTCTTCTTCGGAAGTAATGATGTCCCATGAGAGCCTGAAATAATACTGATTCCAAATGATAGAGGGAATCAATGGTAAACCATATTCCGCCAGCAGCATGCGCTCTGTATTCACACCTTTCAACGCGAGTGAGTACTTCGTACAATGCGTTCAGTTCAGCCTTGAAGACAAAATATCTCAGTCGCCTTGATGCATACCTGCAAAAGTTGAGCCGGGGACTGTTGAAGACTTTGCTGGCTTTCTCCAAGCACAGGAATCGATGCTTGACCAGCGCCGATCCCTCGACCATCTTACGACGTGTCAGGAAGGTTGGTATGTCAAGTATCTGAGTGGAAATCAGCACATCAAGTTGATGTTCCAATTGAGATTCAGGAGGGCGCAGAGACGGTGAGGACATGTCCCTCACCCGTGAGATATTTGCGCGTGAGCTCCTTTAAAATCAGACCGATTATGGGTCAGCTGCAGGTAGAACAGCATCGTCAGTGTATTCCCTCAAGTTGGGCTTTTATTCATCACCAGTCATCCAGATTCTTCTGTGTCATTCAGCAGTACAAAAAAAGGGGCTGCACATCCAAATCTGAATGCGACGGGGTCCCAGTGTTAAAGAAATTAGCTGTGAATTACTTAAAAAAAAAAATTCAGGCTCCCAGTAACGATGGAAAGCTTAAATTTATCGGCTGCTCTAAATGGGTAAAGACGGAGCCATGGACCCACACGTACGCCGCCATTCCTGCCGATGTCTATGAGAGCCTTCTTGCGAAATTTCTGAGCGGTTCAGCACTCCCTCCAGCTGAGCTCGAGGCACACGATGGAGATGGGTATTGTGTCCGATTGACGTATCCGAGGCACGGTAAAAAAACCCAATGCCGTGAGTGGTTCCCCGCAATTGGGCAGATTCAGGACTGAATTAATTATATCCAGCTCATATACACTTCCGCGATGGCGTTTCCGTAACAGCGAAGATGATATCCCACCGTTGTACCGCCCACAAGATCGTTTACACCTCCAAAGGTCCCAATACTCCCAAGTGTGTTGTTATTTTTCGCGGTCTCCATTCGCAGCTGCCATGGCCAGCAGAGAAGCAAGGGCATGCAGCTAAGGAAGACGTCAACTTATGGTGCATGGATGCTGGCGGGGTATTGGGCGAGACCGGTGGTCATCTAAATAACTGTAAGTGATTTTACTATTTGCAACGAATCTTCCTCTATTCATCCATTGAAACAGCATGCGTCACTTAGGCAGTCTTAGGTGCCAGCATTGACATCAAGCACCCTGCCTTTCGCGATACCCATCACGCTCACTCCAGTTTCGTTTGCCCGTCCAACGTATCCTGAGAACGTTTAATGTGTGTAGGACAATTTTTACGTCGAGGACTCGTATGGGATCTCAATATTCCATCTGATACAGTAATGATGGGCTAGGATATTTCGCCGCGTCCGCCGATCCGCGCCGCGTCACCGCCGCGTCACCTGTTGACATCGCCGCGTCACACTATGGGATCGCCACGTCACCTGTTGATACCGCCGCGGCACACTACAGGATATGACCACCGCATCCAACATCGGCGGTGCCGCACGCTGCCGCTGTCCATCTAGCCTACTTATCTTGGGCTCAGTTCTGCGGGCAGACTCGTGGCTGTACTGTCTAGATGTGTTTCTTCTCACACTCCAAAGTGCACGGCCACCCAGAGTGTACAGCCACCACTCTGCCCACAGAACTGAGCCCAAGATAAATAGAGGCACTCCGAGTTTGAGTGGCTGCGGTGTGAGTCAGCTTGATAAAAATATATCACTGACATGAGCGGCAAAGGTGCATATATACAATGAACTGAGGGCTTCCCGCATACCTACGCACCCCCTCACCGGCGCCCCCTGGCAAATTAATGCAACTCGTCAATTTTCTTAGCTCTGGAAGCAGGAGGTCCCGAAGATTCTTATCGGAGGGACTGATGAAAACTATGGAGCTCGCCCAGGTTAAGCGCAGGGAGGCGGGGTTTGACTCCCCTCGAAAGCGTCAATAGATAGTTTCCTTTTTGCGGGACGGATGAAAGCTCAATGTTGCCGTATGTGCTTTCACTCCGTCAGTATCTAGGCTGGGAGAGATCTCGGCGCCGTGCGTAGGACCGGATAATGATCGTGGGGTGATTATCCAACCAAATATAATTCTTGCTGCCGAGTAGCATACAGCAGCCCTCCGGGCAGGCTTGATTCCTCCTCGGTTCCAGGCACAAAACATCTGTCATATTGAATATTTTGTAGTAGCTCATTTAATTGTAACGCTCATGTCTGTAGGCATTTTTCTTTTTCAGATATGGTGCGAAGGTAGATTACTTCACTGAGAGTTTTATGGTATGCTCTCTTGCAGGACAGTAAATATGAATACTAATGACGAACGTGCTGATGCATAGATTTGCCTCCAAATTGCATTGGGCCACAGCCGAAGCAACCTTGTCGGCAAGTACGGCGCCCAGCTGGCACTTTGAGCGCAGTAACGGAGATCCAGGACGGCAGGTACGGCCGCCAAGAGACGGACTGTCTAGTAATGTTTGACGTACATGGTCCATGTGGTCGGCGAACCATTCGGCAAGAAATGAGTCAAGCGTCCGGACTCCGGACGGATGCCGCGAGTGGTGTTGGGACAATGCAAGTACCTGTGTTGGTTGTCTATCACCCACACCCTGTTCGCCGGCGTGGATGGATTCAGTGCAGGAGTGACGATAGCATAGCTGTTCTGGTTGCACGACCTGGAGTTTGAGAGTAATATAATTAAAGTGTTCACCAGGTTGAATTAAAGGATATCGTTAGGTGGACCAGTAGCAGCCCTGAGGCGCGTCGAGACACACGAACACAGCATCCCTTGCAACAAATTCCCCACCGGAGAAGGTGCAGATTGCGAACACTCAGTAAGGCTCTTTCTTCATGAGCCTCCAATCAGCCACTGGCGCGCGGTGTCACAAAATACTTCGCACCTTTGGGACCTGATTCGTATCCACGGCGCTATTCCCGCAACGTGCGACGTTTCGGGTCACCTTGGGGCGTTCGCGACCAGAGCGCGAAATCGTCCTCTTGACTTGGTTATCGATACCCAGAGCTACGAACGCCTAGCGACTTTCGGCCGCCCATTGGATCTCGTTCTACCTTTGCGTCATAAACTCCAACACATTCATTTGGCACTCGACTGGAATGAGTACCAAAACTCCGGTCTTCCCGTCGACAACATCTTTCCCGTCCTGACATCAATTTTCATCGACATCCACCATTCGCTTCACTCACCTCAGCTGCTAGTCCGCCTCGTCGACTCCTTCGGTATTTTACCAGCTCTCCGGAGCCTCACGCTGCATGCGCCGAACACATCAGGGGAACCCTTGCTTTTGATGGTCCCCTCGATGGTCCCATGGTCTCAATTAACCTCGCTAGATCTCCGCGTCGAAATGACGGTTGTGGCTGCTCAGCAGATTTTATTACAAGCCCAACGACTGCAGACGCTTGTCGTCGTGGGTATCCTGTTCTACGCCGACGTCCCTACGATATTCCCTATCCGGATCCTTCCCGAAATGCGCTCTGCGAACTATTATGAAACAACTGCCGAATTTTTCCAGCCATTTTCATTTCCAAACCTAAAATCATTCAATCTCGAGGCGTTTGAACAGTCGCAGGATATTCTCCTCGATGTTCACGCCCATTCGGGTTTCCGGCTGGAGGAGCTAGAACTTTCAAACCTTGAGCTCGAAACCGATGGGCTCATCCCCTTTCTTCGACTCCTGCCGAGGCTCACCCTCTTGTCCCTCAACTATTGCACGTGTCTGGACAACAATTTGTTCAGCTCTTTTACATACAACTCCTTTTCTGCAACCCCACCCATTTCGCTTCCACTGCTCCAGACACTCAAACTGAAGAAGCGCAGCGAGTTGTTGAATGGAGACGTCGTTGTTAGCATGGTAGAGTCTCTGTCTTCACCTGATGAGGACCGCCCTGCCGGCCACCCCTTCCCTAGGCTCACTGGAATCGAGCTGAGGCTCGGCGGTCCCCGATTTGACAGCGACGTCGAATCGCGTTTGGCAACTCTGTCTGCCACTGGTTTCCTCCAGGACTTCTATGAACGATATGATCCTTCTGAATCTGATGACTCAGACTCTTCGTCGGACTGGTAGGTTTCACTCAGAGCACTTTAGGCCACGCTAATATTCTTCTTGGTGGTAGAGCTCAGCCTCGGGCACCTTTTTAAAAACCATTTTTTCATTGCGCACATTCGATATTTCCTCTTCGTTGCCTACGTTTTCATATCTTCCCTCTTACTTTTCTTGTGAATTATGTAAAACTCTCTCTCGAGCCCAGCGATGCTTTCAGGGGGAATCGAGCCGCTACCTCCCTGCGGACTCACTGGTTTGGCTTATACCACTGGGACCTCCGACCAGGGCGAGTTCCATAGCCCACGAAGGCTGTTTTTTCTTCTTGCTGAATCAAATATACGTCCCCATATTTGCCTCATTTAAATCGAGGCATGCCGACAGACTGATTGAGTCGGATTAGTTTTAAAGGGTATTTATTACTGTCATGTAAAATAGTCAGCGTCTCGAAAAGAGAAAGGTGGCAAACGAGTAAAATAAGGAGAAAAAACAAAGCAATCAGGAAAAAGGAGATTAAAACGTACGAAGTAGGACGGTTCAGGATGAGGCATTGCGGACAAAGAGGCAACGCCGCGCCAGCCGAAAAAGGAATAATCGGCGCGCACACGTGAAAATAAATTTTTAATCAAATACAGAAACGCATTTCGAAAAGGTGGCAAAAATAAAGGCAGCCGCAGTAGGAGTTTTCGTGCTCCGCTGACACCGGGTTTGAGGCGCACGAATCCACGCCGCAGCTCGCACAGACGGCACCGCCACACATTGAATGGATGTCGGCAGGAGCGCGTCGTCACACGACACGGCCGCACCCGGTTTGCACGCCCAACCGCACAGGCAGGCGTTCGTCGGCCGCAGACACCGGTGGAAATGATGGAGTCGGCCGTGGGACGGAGAGGAGAAGCGGAAGAAAATATGAGGGGAGGGTTAATACAGTAGGAAGCAAGCACCTTGTAAGTGAGAAATGCGAATGGGGAAAAGGAACAGGTATGTATATATTCAAAAGACCGGTGATATTCAAAAAGGCCGGAGAAGAAGCAAGTGGTGCTGAGTGAGGAGCAGACCAAGCGCGAGCCATGACGTGAGGGTATGAGACCCTGCCCCGGATCCCCTGCCAAAAACAGGCGGGATTGCCCCGCACGAAATCGAATGCCTGACCATCACGCCGCGTGGAAAGAAGAAAAAAACAAGACAGGATAAAGCTGGAAGGGCGCGGGGAAAACAAGACGAGAGGAAGTAGGTATTGCTATTGGAAGAGTGGGGTATTATGAGATCGCGAACAAGCAGAAGGAAAAGGCTGGAATGAGACGTGTACAGCGGAGAAAAAGAAAGGAAACGCGCCGAAAAATAAGGAGAATCGAGGGCAAGTGCGCGAAAAGGTCAAAGAGGATGACAAAATCTGAAACATGCACGGCCTACGAAAAAGGTATACAGCGCGAAAGGCGGAAAGAAAAGAAAAGGAGGACAATGAAAATCCCGCCAGCGACACACACACACAAGAACTAAGAATGTGATACAGCGTGCAATGGTTTGTGAGTGTACCGGAGAACGGGATGCGCAGTGGATAGGAAGAGAGTTTGGCCCTACCAGTGCAATCTGAGAACGCCCCCGCGGACTGAAACTTACAAATGAATATATTGCGTCGCAAACCTGTTTGGCGTATATTGACCAGGAAAAGGAAACTCCGGATCGCTGTCGACCGAGGTGTCCTCCGGCATTGTATCGCAAGAGCACCGATGCTCGCGATGTCCAGCACAAGCCCAGCCAGAACAGGGGCGCGAGCCTGCAAAGCACGGAGCTGTGAACCACAAATCAGTTTGGTTACGAAACGGGCCGATTGAACCGAAAAACATCTCTGTTCCTAAACGAGGGGACAGTCCCACGCGATCGGTGGAAGATGCCGCGTGACGGGAGAAGAAGTTCTCACAACCACGCGCGGTGTCACAAGTGACAGTGACATCTTCCTTTGTTCTTGGACGTCGTCCACTTTTTTAGTGGTTCCTTTCATCCTCGCTCCCTGACTGCTGAATATTCGTTCGCCAAATGCCTGATCAGGGTAAGAAGCCATCGACAGAGAAAAGTATGGCCAGCCGTCTCGAGCTGTCCACAAATTCTTTATCTTTGACATCTCTTGCAGAACCCTCCAAGAACAGCGAGGATGCCAAGGAATCCGAGGACGGCGCTGTTAGTCACTGCTCAATGGAAGGCTGCATCTTTCGTGGACCCATGAAAGCCTGCGCCCATTGCAAGTAAGAATCATCACTCTGCGCCTCCGCGTCGGTTGTCTCATCTGAATGTGTAATCCAGAAGCGCTTGGTACTGCGTAAGAGGTTTTTTCTCCAGTATTGAATTATGACATGTAACCCCGCAACCAGTCTGTACAATGTCAAAGTAGGTGTTCTGTGCTTGCCTTGCGCTTAAGAACCAACAAGGTTGGTTGGTGGACAGAAAAACACTGGGAGCTGCACAAACCCATCTGTAACCAGATTCTGGAGCACATTGGGCACACTCCCGAAGAGCCACTTCTGGATCGTCACCTCCGGCACTGGACCCTCCGCTTCGAAGCCACGATGCTGAATGCCTGCATCCGTGGGCTCAATCTCAAGCACGAGTGGGACCGTATCGAGAAGGAAGGGCTCGTGATCCTGTTACAACCACGCCCGCACTCTCGTTTGGGCTCTCGGTTGCACATTCATAGAGCAGGCGTATACAAGAACGAAGTCATCCATTCCATGCTGGATGCGCTGGGAGTCAATGCCGAGCATCGTAATCGGTTGCTGCCACTGCAAATGGAAGCGCGGCAGCGCCTGCAGGAGCGTACCTGCAGCTTGGCAGATCAAGCGTATATCTTTGCAATTGCGCGCAATGACGGTCCGAACGCGATTGAAGGCCGCCATCCGTCTGCACTCCGAATCTTGACACCTACCATCTATAAACCACAGGTGGTGTCCATGCCGATGACAGAGTATGATGGAGACTGGCTCCAGGATTTAAAGGACCAAATCCACGGCGATTGTCCAATGCAGCACGGGCCCCTCCAAAAATTGGTTATTCATGGCACGGAATATTTCTCCTCCCGTTGATTATTTTGCTTGCTCTGTCGCTGAGTCTGTATCTACTGCTCTCTTTTCATTCCATTTTGTAAAATATTTGTCTACATGCTGCGTTCAACTCGTTTCTGGTCGTTCCCCTCCCTGTATTGTAGGGACCCCCGGGGAAATGAGAAAGGCAGCTTTCCACGTAGATATAAAGGAGTTCTGATAGCTTTAAAAACCGCAAGAGACCAAGTGTTTTCTTTTAATGACGGACGATGGGAAAGGAGTAGATGCTGAGCGCCGGGTCAAGCCAGACATGGGCCATACACAGGCAGTCAAACACTTAGGGGGTTTTGACCCCAGAGACGTGTTCCCGGAATTCTCTTGAAGACACCACCCTTTCTCTTCGCAGGCGCAGGTGACGCCGCGCGTTTCCGCGGCTCGCCCGCCCTCTCGCTGTCGGCCTCGGCCTCGACGTCGTCTTCTGCAACCGTAAAATATCGTCAGCGAACGCGTGCGCATTAGAAAGGTAGGGCACAGACAGTGGAGGTCGCACCAATCTCGACCCCTTCCTCTTCTGCATTGTCTGCTTTCTTCTTACTCAGGCTGCTACTCCTGCAATGGCAGATTCGCCTAGTCCTTCGCCTTCCAGGCGGCGAGGTTGAGTAACATGCCCTCAACTAGAAAAGTCAGTGGCGGCCGTTGGTGGACGCCGATGGGCAGTGTTGTACCACTGGGCTTGACAGATTCCGCCAATCACCACTGGAGATCACCGGACTCCTTCTGTGTCTACATCCACTGGATTCCACCGTAAACTGCTAGATTCAACCGCAGACTACTGGATGTGTTTCAGGTTCATGCGGCCTTTCCACAATAAGCAAAATACGCCTTCATGGCGCCATGTCTGCCACCTCTGATTTGATTTCCAGTGATTTCCTTAAGTCTCCAAGCGCGGTCGGGCGCATCTTTGTTTCTTACCCACTATGTCCACTACAGTTGACCCTCTATTTGTCCTCTCAGATCGCCAGCTCAACAAGAAGCTCATTGGCGAGCTTCAGAGCATTGTGCCATTCATGAAATTAGACGCTACGCTCAAGAAGGATGCCTTCTTGCATGCGATCCAACATCACATGAAGGTCCATCCCGATGTTGCGGGCGACCCTCATTCAAGCGAGGGAGGCGATCCTATCCCTCCTAACGTTGTCGCCACTCCGGAGTCTGAAATTAAGGTTGAGATGGTCAACAATAATCAGTGGATGAAAAGTAAATCAGCGTGTCTTTCTGTCATAACAATCAATTCGACCACCGCAGGCATTGTTCACGTCAATTTCTATGACGAACTCGACCACAAGAGACACTAAGTCAGGTGATCGTCGACGACTTACCTCTTCAACTCTCAGCCACCACCAACGGCGGCAAGAAGTACTCTGCTTTGCTGTCGCAGCGCTGCAATCCAGAATGATTCTCCAATCAAAGGTAGCTGTGACCTGAACTCCCATTTTGTGTTTGACGAGATTTCTAGAGCGCAGCGGACGTGTCTACCGCCCACTATCGGTGACGACTCTCAACACCACCACCTCGGTATAATCGACACTCTTTTGGACGGTTCCGCGGGCGCTTAAAAGGCGAATTCTATGAATGAGTATACCCTTCGAAAATTGGACGAGGTAACCTTCGACTGTGACATATTCTGGGACCAACTGACTGGCGGCGCCATTGCGGGCCAGGTGAGTACCACCGGTTTATTTTAAGTTGTGTTTCTCGCTCTGATTCAATTCGCGCCAGGGAACCATGGAGAATCCTAGGGTATGTATCTTCATTATATTCCTTGGTGGTTCTCGTGGGTATAATCTCATATAGAAGCACGAACTGGCGGGGGCGATGGGATCAAGAGTGCGGTCCATAATAGTCTTTCTGTTATTTTTTCTTAATCACTTGGACAGGACGATAAAATGGATGGCCCGAAGGTATGTCTTGTTTTTGCACTCTCTGTTACGATTGCGATTAACGTGAGCAGGTGTTCACTGGAGCAGGTTCCGACGTCCCTCTGGATATCGCCAACGATCGCGTCGATCACGACCCGATGCACAAGAACGCGTCGGCCGCCCAGCGCGAGCTCTTGGCTCACTTTGTCCATGGTGAGGTCCAGGAAGCGGTTCCCGGTACAGTCACAAACTAGGAAGCGCAGCGATCAGACTACCCTATTATTACGTTCAATTCGATACCGGTCATGACGCGTGACATGGTATGAGCAACTTGGGGTAAAGGGCCGTGGCAGGGCCCGGCATGTCGACTCGTACTTCCTTTCTCTCTCTCTCTCTCTAGAGGTATTAATTATGGAACAGTTAAACAAATCGGATATTATGACCGCCGAAAATAACAACAGTTGAAGTAAATAGACCGATATAAAACATACCCAAGCAGTCTCAATATGTGGACCTGGCACAAGGCAGCAGTTTCTGGGCGCCGCAAACAGAAAGGGACTTCTCTCCGGACAATTCACATGATCCATGAGTTCAATATATATATACACCATGTTTTTTGGGCCTGTGTAAACACAAAGTCTGGGATAAAGTGTCCCAGTGTATCTCTAACTATCTGATCCCTTAGGGCGCTCTCAAACCTGGTTTAATTGCAAGTTGAATAGAAAATTTCACCTGGGAAGCATCAGTTAAAGGTGGACGAATATATATTTGAGCGGGCAAAATAATTGATGAAAAGTATTGAAAGAGTGATGAAATATGTTTATTCGCTCTTGAATCACCCAAGAATCCTATCTCAGAGGCTACAGTATCAGTGGGATCTCAGGCCCAAATATTTCAACAGTATGCATTGTAAAAAATGTGAAATGGGTCCTTGTTCCCTAGGAACTCAATGAAATCTCTCAATACATGACAGTACATAATTTCAGACTCGCAGCGTCCCTCCATACATCTTATTGGATTCAATACTTTAATTTATAGGCACTATTTGAGAAAGTTGCTCTATTTCATGCTCTCCATGGCTCCTAATAGGCACT
Source organism: Mycena rebaudengoi (assembly GCA_029282285.1). Taxonomy (NCBI): domain Eukaryota; kingdom Fungi; phylum Basidiomycota; class Agaricomycetes; order Agaricales; family Mycenaceae; genus Mycena; species Mycena rebaudengoi. The sequence goes on from JARJCX010000062.1 coordinate 37,405, forward strand.
GAAGTGCCTCAGCCAAGCTCAGAGCATGAATACAGGTGTGGATAAATAAATAATTTGCCCAAAAACACGGCGGATTGACTGAAACGGTGAGGAGCGCGTCGACGCGACGGCATCACGTGTATCGATCACGGCCCCTGGGCCGCCATCAACCTATATTTGGAGGGGTAACCAGCGAGGCAACCTAGGGGCGCGGTTATACTCTATATCCTGGGTAAGGTCTGAGAGTCGAGAAGTAGCATGAATTAAATAGAAAACGTAAAGTGAGAAACGAGGCACAGATGAAAAAACGACCCGGATATCCATATCTATACCGGATGAAGTGAGAAAGGATGCTCAGCATGATCCGATGTGCGGTAATGTCCGTTCATATAGCCAAATTAAGGCATGGGTAAAAAAGTTTTTTGTCTGTGTTTAAGGGGGTTTTGATTTTTCACCGAGTAGGGGGCAGATCACGCGTTGTCGAATGAGCTCCACAAGAGGCTCAACACGCCGCAGCCTCTCCACAGCAAACGACAGATTGAAACGGGGAAGCGCGGATCACATCACGCGTGAGCGTATCTCGACGCGGTACGTCGTACCCAGTAGTGCGTGCTGGAAGAGGACCGCATGCGGTCTCACGGCACGGCGCAGCGGAATGTGCTGGGGAATGTAGTGCGTCGAAACGGCATGTACTTCACGTCAAATGAATGTTTTTCCTTGTCTTGTCAATGCCGCGCTTCTCCTCAGGATTGTTGCTGGAGAAATATACAGAACCAAATACTTGCACCTAATGCATGTGGTGTTCACATGCGTCGTTGGCTGCCCCCAGTGACATCTATCGGTCGTCTACCGCCGAGTAAAAGCGTGATAGTCCAGATGCAACATGTAAGACACACCGCAAGTGCAACTCCTCACCGTGCACCTGTCGCTCAACTACTCAGATCCTGGTTTCTTCTCACCCTCCTTTGAGTCTCCATTCTCCAACTGCTGTCTCAGTCCACGTTCTCTGGGGATCAAAACTCAATCTCGATTCTCCCCGCCCAGTATCGTCTGGAAACGCGCTTATTCCTTAGGAGTCATCCTCCACCTACTGACAATCGACTCTAGGCCGTATTCTCACCCTCAGTTCCATCCCTCTCACCTCACTCTCCGCCAGGAACTGCGCTCCCTGCGTACTTCTTGGTCACCGCCGGCTTTCGTCCCTTCGTCTGTGCTCCTCGCTGGGCCAGACTCTGTACTGACCCGTCGGCGCCCTCAGAAGATAGCCTCAAGCACGCTCCACGTCGAAATTTTGGACCAGCACCGTTCGCCGTTCCGCCAATCGCGCGCCACCCGAACGCCATCGTAGTCGGCGTCTCAGCCATCCGTTTTACGTGTGTTCGTCGTCGTCGCGGTTTGGACATTGAGTTGTAGATGTATTGAAAAGAATGGGTCGGTTTGGGAGCGCCATGCGTGCTTCAGGTACGTTCTATGCACTCATTTTCCTCTTTTTTTTGGCCAATCTGCTTGGCCCCGCGCCAATTTTTCTCCGTTTCGCTTCATTTGAGCCCCGATAATCCCCTCTACATTCCGAGGCCCGCGGAACCGTTCTGACGGCCCTCAAAACCGCCCGACGCGTACTGTCACACCGCGTCATGCCGGTCCTACCGCCGACGCCATTTTCGTATCTAGTGGCCTTCAAAAGGGTACCACAGCATCCCCGTGCGACCTATAGGCGGCGTCGGTACGCTTTAGTACTTTCATTTCACTTTTTTACGCTGATTCTGGCCCCCGCATGCGCCCACGACCATCGATCCGGCCGTTTTTACTTGAGGTTCGAGGGAGGAGTATGTACGAGAGGACAGAGGGGTTTTGGGCCGTACGGCAACGTGCAGGTGCGTGAGATTCTCATACATATCCATCTTCTCGGATTTTTGGGGACACGTCTGCTTAGATTCGCACCAATTCCCTCAAGTTACCCATGAGCTCGGTGCAGGTGAGTCCCCTATGTCCTCCCTCAGCTTCCCCACCCCGTCTCCACTTTTCATTGCCTTCAATCTCGCTCAGTCGGCTGCATGTCCCCGTCCTCGCTTGTACCGCTACACCCTGCTTCCCCATCGTTCTGCCGACGTTCCATTCAGACTCAACGGCGGTCGCAAATATACCGATGAGTGGTATTGGACTCGCAGTTCTGCACATAAATTTTCATTTGCAATTTTTTCGCTTGCGCCCATCTATTTCAGCTCAGGTGCATCTTTCTCTGCCATATCAGCCCATTTCATTGTCCACTCTGTCTACCTCTGCCTCTACAAGGCACAGATCGTCCCATTCCCGGGGCGGATCCATTTAGGCCGAGCCCCGCACCACAAATCGATCCCCGCCAACTCTGCAGCGGCGTGCCCAAGTCCACGGCGACTACGGGTCATTAATTTTAGAATCGCCCCGCGCCGCGGACTTGGAACTTCCCGCTTGAGAACCGTGTGCAGATTCATATCCTGATAATCGCAGAGAAAAATTACTGGCTATCTTTTTTCAGCCCTGTATATTCCTCATGGTGTTACGGTTGTGTCGTGACGTTTCTCAGCATTAGGGACACAGCTAATGTAGTCTCTCCCTCCTAGTCCATGTTTAATGCGCACGCCCTCACGCTTGCACGCCCTGCAGATTCCGAGATGCGTTGCCCTCGGACGATCTCGACAATACGGACGGCTCTGACGCGAAGCCGTGCAGCTGGCCTGCGCACATGTACTGAAAGCGTATGAGTACGTTGTGCCGTACTCGCGATTGGTGCGTTTTATTATTTGATTGCACTCGTCTATTACACGCACAAAGGCATTTTGAATCCTCCATTTTTACGAATCATTGGCACAGGCCAATGATTGATCCCATCTATGCTATCAATCACCTCAGCACTCGCTCGCTCGGGCATGCTCCGAAAAATCGGAGAATTGGCGAGCACCTTCCCCTAAATGGTGCCATACCCCCCCTGCGATGCCCAGCGCGGTGCACCAAAGGGTCTCGGAGTTATTACCTGATTGGAGAAATCACCTTATTAAATGCTGCACTTGCTAGACGCCGGGATTGGGAATGCCGTATCATACTTGACCCCGTGGCCATCAACAGTGGACAAAATCAGGAACGACTTAGAGCGCTGGAAGTTGACTAACCCAAACGGCTGTAACTCGTAATTTAATTTGAACGCAGCTTAGTTCTGATATTGAACCTTGTTTAATCCAGATCAACCGTCGGTCGCTGGCGTTGGGGGCATGTAAGTATGAACACGTTTAAGTAAACGCGATATCCCCATCGCAACGGCCGGGCGATTAACGAACTTCCTAGTAATTTATGTTAAAGATGAGTCCCATGTCCCCACACTTCAATAACAATCCAAGGTACATCAACACCCAGGTACATATGAGTACGGAAAATCGCCTTTAGTTGGCGACATCGAGGCTGAAAGCCTTGAGGGGAATCGGGCTATCTAGGCTGGATATCGTGCGGGGTGTTTCCTCCCCTGGATTGATGAAGACCATTGTGACGTCGTCCGCGAGGTTGCAGCCGGGCGCCCTACGCGAGATTAAATTCATATCAAGTAGGCAATGCGGGTGTTGATGCAAATACTCACGAGTAGAAGAGAATCACCCCGTTACTGGACATCGTGTTGAGTTGGAGACTTTGGATGTTGCCGGATAAGGTGCTGTCTAAGTTCACGCAGGCGGTATAGCCGGAGGTGCTGCTGGAGCCAGACTGGGCGGTCAACGAGAGGTCAAAGCTCTCGCAGCTGCCTCCAAGGTTCTCGCCCGTGCATGCCGTGAATGAGGTCTCGAGGGTAGTCACATCTCGCTGCAATAGCAGAGTCATTAGCAGTGAAGCCAACAAAATGAATAGTGTGCGTACCTGGGCAAGTGCAGCGGACTGGACTGCACCCGCAAGGGCGAGAACGGCAGCAAGAGCGCTGAGAGCCTTGAGCTGGGTGACGAACATTGTCAGCGAAGAGATGGGTCTGTTGATCGGACTTGTTGGAACCGACTTATTAGAGGGTCTTTATACTCGCACAACCTTGTTAAATTTACAGCAGTGTAAGCTGAGGCTCCGAGTAATTGTACCTGGCCCTACTCCGCGATATGCGCGTTACTGGGACAAGTTCTCGCGACCGCTGTTGTCGGGCCTCCAGCCTGAACCGCACACGTCGACAGACTTCAGCTGAAGCCTGCAGACGCGCTGCGTAACAACTCACATGACTCCGCGATCAAGACTGTGGAAGACGTTTCATTTACTTCATACCACTTATTTCCCGTCACACCGCCAAATGCAAGTTTTCGGGCGGCCCGAAAATGTTACTTAAATAACTAGTTTCAGAAACCAGTTTCGGGATCCCTTATTTTGTGCCTTAAATGCTTGTTTTCGGGACACCCTAATCTGTAGCTGAATTTCTGGCCTTAAATTACATTTTCAGGAAGCCTGAAACTTTAAGTTTCAGGCACAATTTTTGCACGATGTAAGTAGTGCCTTAAATTATAAGTTTCAGTCACAGATTTGTCAAATCTGAAAGTAATAAATTAAGGATGCCTGAATTCAAGGTTGAAACTACTAATTTCAGGAACAGCATAATGGCGACTTAAACTAATAGATTAGGATGCGCTGATATCAGCACTGAAAACAATAAACTCGGCCCGCATTTCGGTCCGCCCGAAACAATAAGATTCGGGCGCAGTTTCGGCCGATCCCGAAGCTGCGCCTGAAACTGTAAAATTCCGTATGCCTGAAATTCATCTGCAGATGAGCGGCAGATCATCTGCCGCTCATCTGCAGATCATTGGTAGGCATTATCCTTTAGCTGAGAATATTCAAAAAACTACTCTGCAGTGCAAAAATAATTTGATATTTGCTCGAATATCCCGACATCTGGAAGCATTGTAGTGTGAGGGGAGCTGGCAGAAAAATATGTGCAAACACTTATTGTTGTTATTGTCTCGTCAACTCCGAGTCCGAGGAGGCCGGAAATTACAATGCGCAGTACAATTGAGGTGTGATTACAATTTATGAGGGAATAGAAGAGGCAGCTAAGACGTGGGCGGCAGGCGGCATGATCTGCCACTTGAACTTATTAGTACCGTATACAAGCCATAAGCGTCAGGGTTACAGATGAAGAGAGAGGTAGTGCGTACGCGGAAGTCTGTCGTGTGAAGCCAAGTTGGCGCGAATTGCAGAAGTAAAGAGAAGCAAAAGGCATAGGCGGTAGAGTAGCCGGTAGCCGGTAGCCGTTGATAGGGCCTAAATCTTCGGTGTAAAATGCCACATAAAATAAATAAGATAAGCTTTGTAGCGATATTATTTTAATTCATCTAAGTCGTTAGGCCGCGCAGAAAAGAACGTCACGGCCAGGAACTCAGGCTCAATATGATCAGCGGGGAGTTTGAACTGCATTGCGCTGCCGGAGGTGATCACGCAAGTCTGGTCCACTTACCTTCGCTAGATCTGTGCATATGACGTACAATGTCAAACTCTGGCTCAATTCCGGTCGATGTGAACCTACTAAAAATATTCGCAGAATATTATTATTTTAGCTTCGGCTGCTTTTTCCAGACCAATAGCTTTCGAGCCGGATGTACATCATTTCAGCTTCTCTCTGACGCTTTACGGACTATTTGGGAAGCGCTATAGGCCCTCGATTTCGAACTTCAAAGGAACTGAAGATTATGGAGACCTGATCTGGATTCAACATGATGGTAAATATTAGTAATTAACTAGAATGGTATGAGTCCAAATAAAGCTCCTCAAAACGTCTCTGTGAGGCGGACATCTTTGATAGACACACCCCAACATACGCTGTGAACGTCCCCGCAGGCCGGACCCACGTTTGCGTCACCACATCCCATATACTGAGAAAAATAACAATGTAAGTCAACCGACAAATGAATAGGGAAGAAGTGAAACGCACCTCATCTCCCGTGCCGCCACCGTCATCGACACGCTCTTACTCACGCCGGCATCCAGGACGACCTCCTCGAACCCGCGCAGCACCCTCTTAGGCTCACCGGCTGCTGCGGGGGCGCGCGAGGTACAGCTGTGGGATGTGCTCTTTAGCGTGCCGGTTGTTAGCCACGGTGAACTTAGCAACCAGCTGCGACGTGCGTCCGGAGCCGGTGGAGGAAATGGGAGAGCACGGAGTATGCGAAGGTGGTGTATGACAGCCCGAAGCCGATTTCGTAGTGCGGAGTGAAGCCCTGTAACCGGTAGTCGATGAGGAGCTGCTCGGTGTAATTTACCTGCAGATGGTTCGTTAGCTTGAGGAAGGGATTTAATTCGGAGTGGACGTACGACGGGGAATCCAAGGCTGTTGTACACGATCGAGGTGCCTTCGTCCTTGCAGAAATAAGTCAGTACAAAGTATCAACCGAATTCAGAGCAAAAATAAATATCCAGATCTTGTGGATGCTAAAGGGTAATCTTCTGCTAGGATTAACTGAGCCGTACATAATGTCCACAATAGCTGGTCCAGTCTGCTCCCCCGGTGCGCCAGCATATATTATACCGTAACATTTGGATGCTGGCCCCACAACATGCTCACCGGTCCGACGAAGTGTACAACCACAATGGTGTTGTTGCAGACTTTCGTAACGGCCTCGACCTGAATAAGGAGAGAAATGAGCACAATAATAGGATGAAATATCACCCACGCGACAGGACATAAGGAAAAGTAGAACGCACCAAACTGCCGCCTTTCCACCACAGATCTAGGTCGTTCCAGTCGCCCATGTTGCCGACGACAACGGTGTAAGATCCGAGCGCGCCGCTCATGCTATTTATCATTACGAGCTTAAGGAACACGAGTAGGAAGACATTATGAGGACATACGCAAAAAACGCAGCCGTGGCAGCAGCGGGCCCAGCAGTCATGTCATAGGTCAGCGACGTCGCAATCGTCGCCGACGTCCCCACGAAAGACTTGATGGCCTCAATCGGCGGGAAGATAAGATCAAGCGAGTTCGTCCCCGAGCCCCACCTAAAATTCGGGCCAAAAAGAAATCAGCGCTAGGGATCTTCGAGCCGAATAAATGAATCCCAATGCACCCAACAAATATAGTCCCCGCGTTGCATTCGCCCAAATCATTGCAGTCCAAATCCGGCATTGCCGCATCTTGCCCAATTACGGCCATGCTCTTGATGCGCGCGAGAGCGAGCAGGAGCCCGCGCGTCGTGACACCCGATACAGCGGTATGATTGTTCTTGAGTAGCACTGCGGCCGCGGCGCCAATCTCGCGGACAAGGGCGGTGTGTGCCGCAGAGCGGACTGAGATGCCGAGATTTAATGCGCCAGAACCGTCGGAATGTTGCGCGTCGAAGCCGACGGCGGGGTAGCCCTGGAGTGCGTGGAAGGAATCTTAGCGGGTTACAGAACCGAGAGAAACGGTGTCTGTATTCTGTTTTATTAACAAGTAATAAATGTATGCCCCATAATTCCTCATGATAAAACATTTTAAAGGATTGCTGCTAAGTTGCGGAAGTTCGCAAATCACTGCCGATCACCGCCTACTGCTTACATCTTATTCTAGAGCTTCGACTATACACGTCAATTCTCAATTGTACCTTACGTCAACTACGGTCCCTTACTTTACATTTCCCGTTCTGCTCGGGTTTCGCTAGACAATAAGAATAATAAGGGTTTGGACATGTTGTCCTGCCGCATCACCCTCCTGATCTCGAGCTCTGCCGCCTATCCCCTGTCGTGTCCCTAACGGCAATAACTGAAGATTTAGAGTACTTTGTCCAATGCAATGTGTTTTTGTGAATATCGTTACCTAATATATTCCCACTGTGAAGCAATTTTGTATGGTACCGCAGTTGAGCGCTACACCTAAGGGTGATCTGCAGATGAGCGGCAGATGATCTACCGCTCATCTGCAGATGAATTTCAGGCATGCTTAATTTTACAGTTTTGGGTGCAGATTCAGGAACGGCCGAAAGCGTGCCCGAAACTTATTGTTTCGGGCGGACCGAAACACTAGCCGAATTTATTGTTTTCGGTGCTGTTTTCGGCACGCCCTAGATGATCAGTTTAAGCTGCCACTATCCTGCCGCTGAAACTGGTGATTTCAGTCTTGAATTAGGGCACCCTTAATTTTTTACTTTCAGCTCTGATAAAACTGCAACTGAAATTTATAATATAAGGCACCGTTTCAGTCTCGCAGAAATTGTGCCTGAAACTTAAAGTTTCAGGCTTCCTGAATTTGTAACTTTGGGTAAGAAATTCGGCTACAAATTAGGGTGTCCTGAAAACATTTGTTTAAGGTACAAAATAAGGGTTCCTTAAATTGGTTTCTGAAACTACCCATTTAAGTTACATTTTCGGGTCGCCTGAAATTTTGCCTTTGGCCGTGTGCATGGTATTCCTCTGGAATAGAACCTCCAGGGCTCGGGCCGATGAACCCCGGAAGACATTCGCATCGCTAATCCCGATGTCCGCGGTCAATCGAGCTCAATGGGTTGGGGCGCGTGCTTTGATCATCAAACACTAGAAAAGAACGAATTGAATATGTGGTCGCGGGATTCACTGTTTGGGCGTACCTCTTGGTAGGCCATTCATATCTTTGAAGCTTGTTCCAAAAATATTCGAAGTGTTCGTGCGCGTGGATACCCGAACTCTCCGGAAGCGAGGCAGTCCGCGAAAAATGAGTCGTAGGGAAATGCCGTAGATACCGGGCAATGCAACGAATTCACTTCCTGCGGTGCGGCCGCCGACAGAAGGTCGTTGTGAACTCGGGTAATTTAACCTTTTCCAGAAGTGTTTATAATTATGTACGTTCATAATTGAATATTGAACTAGCAGGCCAGTAGCACGATACGAGAAGATATACATGTTAGCGTGCTTACTCTTCTGAATTCGGTTGAGGACAGGTTAGCGCCGAATTCTTGGAGATGAGCTACCGGCCCTAATAAAAGTACTTTCACAGAGTCCGAGCGCATCGCCTCAATCCCTTCCATTTGACATGTCGGCGTTGGTTCCTGGATTCTTTTCCCGACTAAAGACAAATGTTCACACCCACATTTCCGAAAACCTAGGAGAATAGCATACTCCCTAGTAGGTTGCCGTCAGAGCCTGATATTCATGTTCCGTGGCTGTTGAGCAGAGCCACCCACAGCCACTTCCCACAGCCACAGAACGTGAATATCAGGCTCTGACAGCAACCTACTAGGCTTGCCGAATTTCAACCAATGGAGCGTGCTGGCATTGAAACATTGCATGTGGCGCATCTTCAACGTAGATATAGCAGAATCTGCGAAGCCTCCATTGTCGGGGTACAATACAATGGTCTCATTTACCGCTAAGCGCTGATGTTAATCGTTACTCCCAGAGACCTTTCCGATCAGTAATATACCCCGCACTGGAAACATCAGTGGCAGACATTGGTAACCACTGATGGGTGACCCCTACGCATCGTGAACCACTGAGAACCACTGAGAGCCACTGCTAAACACTACGAGTTCGGCAGTGGTCCAAAAAAAATTGAATAGTCTGTGAGAACGGTTGGATTCACTGGATACCTATGTAAGTCTGAAATGAAAGTCCGCAGGTGATCTCTGCTGTCAACAACATTGATGCACAGCTCCAATAAGTACTGAAAACCACTGCTACCCAACCAATACTGCAGTACACAAGCAGGGAGGGTCATTTAATCTCACTACATATTCCGCCACCATTTATCATTTTTCCTATATTTCACTGGGAAACAGTGTGTATCAGTGATTCCCACTGTTTACACAAAGCTCGATTTGCAGTTCTATTCAATCCACAGAGGTTACAGATTAATAAACCAGTATCCCCAGAAACGATTTCAGCCGCCAACTCATAATCCGTACAATGGAGGTTTACTCCCTCTACTTGCCCAGAAAATATATTTAATATTTAATTGGAACCTGTTGATTACCAGTGGGTATCATTGGAATCGGTCAAGTCCAAACTCAGCTTCTGTGAAGCATAAAACCGATATTATGTAGCACAAGTCAGCAGTTAACGGTGAGAGCCAATGGGAATTGCTGGAAACTTCTTCGGAAAGGAGCGGAGATATCCAGTGTCGAACAGCATCTGCCACTATCTAATCTCCTTGATCAATGGTAAATAACATGCAACAGTGGCCACCAGCAGCCAGTGGTGGCCAATGTTGGCCACCAGTAAACTTTCCAGTCCAGGGTTTATAACTCTTTCCGATTGGCTTGACACATCGGCTTGCCCCTATATCGGAGTTTGAATTTGGCTCTGATGGCTGTTTTGGCGTGGGCAAATTGGCTTGTTCGGCGGGCATGGCTTGCCCTCAAATACAGCTAGCCGTTCCACTATATGAGAATTGATGTAAAGAAGGATTATATCAATCCAAGTGTGTATACCCCCACCGGCATGTAATCTTAGGGCCATGAGCACTGGCACACGCTGGGTTGAACTGGCTACCCGTGAACTGAAACTGGGACTCCGCTGTCTGTTATCTTGTTGTCTCAAGCGCCATGACCTTCTTTCTGTGAACATCACCGCACTCAGACCATGTTTTAGTTGAGGAACCCGGCGCGGCATCACTCAAATTAGCCTCATTGTGCGCAAATGGCGGCGACATCAGCACAAAAAAAAACGCGCACAGCAGGGCCCACTGTTAGAATTCTGAATTGACTTTAAATGAAAATGGGAATAGCTATTGAACATCCTATATAGGTTATTTGAGGCGCCCTTATGCAGCCGAAGGTAATTTCCGACTCTTGAAGTTTCGACTCTTACATGCTCCACTAACTTCCTGGGCCCAAGCCTTATTGTTGAATCGCTAAGCTGATTCTGCATCCATAACAGGCCAGCCATCTGGTCCAAAGATGTATAGAATGCAAGCAAGCCACTTTCCAAGTTGGGGGCTCAAATTGAGCTTTCATGAAGACCGAATGCAACAAGAAGGCCAAAAAGCTGGAACAAGCCAATGTGGTTGTGCCCGTGCAATGTACTTGTTCACTTAGGTTCGCAGTGAAAGATGAAAAAATGGGGCATCTAGGGTCACAAGTAGAACGAAATCAACACATACCGCCGAGGCAGCTGGCACGCTGGATCCAATCATAGCGTTTCCTGCACCTCCAGTCGAAGCAAACTCAGTGGATTCAGGAGCTGCAGAGCTACCAAGGCTGCGCCGGAGCGCCAAGAGGAATATTGAATTCAAGCGTGAATATGACGAGGAGGTCACCGAGGCTGAGCGCGAATCCGAAGCACTCAAGTGCACCAAGGCCGGATGCGAGACAAATTAGGTGCGCAATTTATTTCACTTTGCTTTGGACTCGAACCTCTACTTACAGCCTGTTGGCTCCACAAGAGGTGCGCAGGGAATAATGCCGGAAAGAACTGGGTTTGTTCATCGTGTAAAGGAACCAAAAAGCGGCGGTAGCGTAAGAATCAGTACAAGCGAATAGGCGATCATTCAAATCCACCTGGATTTCACAATCAGTTTGGAAACCGGTACCCATGATCTCCGGCCATGCTGCATGACAGAAGACGAGTCTCAGCGACCGTAGGGGCCGAATACATCTACATCACCGCCCCACAGTGTTGGGCCGCAATTGCGAGCGTAGACTACGCACCTGACACCCAGGTTAGTCACAAAAGCTCTGAAAGGGGCTGAAATATGCATAACTTCCCATGGATTGCGCTGCGATGGAATGAATTCCCGGGGCTTCTTCAAGGCTTCTAATTTCTTTCATCGTTGTTCATTGTCGTTATCTTCGTTAGCAGGCCTGCCGTGTAAGATTTGAAAACTGAGGTTATTGAATTCAGAGTGTTGCCAGGAGTGGATGTGCTACAGCAACTGTAGACGGATGTTGGAGGTAAGCACAAGGTAAGCGGATGAGCGGGACGCACTGCCGAGAGTGTGGGAGCGATTGACGGCTTCCCAAAATGGGAATTTCTCTTTGGGGAGGGGTCCCCGATTTTGCTGGAAAAAAGTTCCGAGGTAGGGTGCGGGTTTCGCTGATCGGGATCCCCTTGACCACTCCATCAAAGCGTGTATACCTTTCTGAAAATGGCCGTAGTGCAAATCGGCTCTATTTATAAGCCATTAACTAAAGGTAGCGGGAATTCTTTATATCCTCTCTCACAGTTGCTACTATTCATAACGTTACATCTTTCTCTCTTGCACTCTTCCTCGTTTGCCGCATGACGTCAGAGGGGGGAACCACGGGGGCCGCACTCATCACATTGACGGTCATGGGACCGGGTTGTTCACGATTTCATGGCTGACACTCGTTGGAGTACCCACCTTGCGAATGATACTCACGGACCCAAACGTACTCTGCCTACTCGTTGGACTGGCCGGCCTTGCTCTAGCAGCGACCCAGCCAAATCTGACGGTCAAAGTTCGGACGGGTACATTTGTTGGGAACTTGAACGACACATATCCCGATGTCAGGCAGTTAAAGTACATCCCGTACGCCAAGGTACGCTCCCGTCTTGCCATCGGCTCGCAGCTGTTCGCTCAGAAGTTAACCACCACCCAGCCTCCAGTGGGCGCTGACGGAGCCTCGGTGACGCCATCGTGCGGAAACCTTCCTTTACTTGGTGGAGCGGGTGACATCGACCGTCGAATCTATTTCACGCCTGTTCATCGTTTATCACTGAGCCCTTGCGCAGAATATGAATTTTAGAGGTCGCGCATAATACAGAACTAAATGTATAGAGGGTTTCACACAAAGTACAGAACTAAATTCATAAAGGGTTCATACCATACCGGAAGATTAACCCAGTAATCCAGCTGTCATGTCATGCATTTGAGCTCGCTGTCCAATTCGTACATTTCTCAGGTCGTCGTGGTGTCCCTGACCTCCCCCAATTTGCCAACTTCGTCATATGTCAAGGCGAGACTCCCTATAGTGTGCTGGGTGTTTGGATGGTTCTCACCAAGGATCTGCTTCCCCTTTCCGAGCAATACAACTTTGAGCTCCTGGAACTCCTTGAATTTTTTCATTTCATGGTAAGTTGATGCCAGACAGCCCATGGCACGCAGGGTTTCCGGATGGTCCTCACCAAGAATCTGTCTCCGCTTCTCGAGCACTACAACCTCAAGCTCCTCACTCTCTTTCAATTTTCCTAGCTGATTGTAGGTCAAGGCCAGGTTCCCCATGGCAAGTATGGTGTCCAGATGGTCCTCACCCAGGATTTTCCTGCGCTTCTGAAGCACAACAACCTCAAGTTCTTCTGCCTCCTTCCATTTGCCACACTGTCTGTATGTTGCCGCGAGATCCCCCTAGTTTTGCGACGAACATTGCCATGTGGTTAGATGCGAGACGCCTCCAGAGACTTCCCTGGAAGATGGTACTTATGAGTGACGAGGGCGACATCAGAGCCAAAAACGTGAAGCCAAGTTATATAACAGTGCGGCGTACTGTCGACATCAAACTTGCATCAAACACATTGGTGGTATCAAGGTATCTCGCATACTCGAATTTGAGTTGGAACGGTGGCAAGCGAAGTGTGACGGCGGTGGAGCGTCCGCGTTGCGAGACGGCGCATGGGGGGCATGCCGTCGTACTGAAAGAATACGCAAATAGGGCTTAGGACGGGCCGAGGTGATGCAGGATGTCGCGCGAAGAGCAGCGTTGAAGGGTGGCGGCGGGTGTGAGCGGGAGGCAGTGAGAGGCGACATCGTGGTTGACGCAACGGCTTGGTGCACGCGAGACTGTGGAGCGGGTGAGTATCGTTCGTTTGGTTTCGGCAGTGTCCGGCAGCGGACGGGTGCGGGTCGACGGGTGGACTCGCCACAGTCTTCTAGCCACTGAGAAGTAAATTAAGGGCCTAAAAAATATGAATCATATATCACCAGGAACGCCTGAACGAAGGCTTCACGATGATGCCCATAATTTTGGGGCCATATCATTTTAATACATGAAGTGCAAAGGATCTTTGAATTTATTGCAACTTTTGAGACTTCTTCAAAAGGATATTCGTAGGTCAATGAATACTGGTGCGCTTCAAAAGTCCTCTTAGGGAAGGTTGGCTATACATATAGTTTAAACATATAAAAAATCAGATTTGGGCTAAAACGACGGGCAAGTAGTGTTTTCGCCGTGGGTGGTACGTCGGGTATAAGCCCCAAATGTGAGCACTCTTTTTTCTGGCCTCCTCCCCCTGAGCCTGATGACAGGGGAATGGCAGGTGGTGAAAGTTGATTAGGTACCCGGCAGGCATATCAGGCTCCCTATACAGCCCGAAATTCTCAGAGAAATCTAATGATGGGAAGCACACACACGAGTTCATGATAACACCTTCCCGAGATCTCGAGTAGATATTACTAGGTCTCTCTGTCTCCGAGCTTTTTTAATGTTTTTATTTTCGAACCTCATCTGACGTTCACCCAGCGGGATTACGGACGCCCCTTATATTCCCGCAGATGTTCTTCAGCCCGAAGTCAGGTGGTGCCATCCCGGGCTGGTGCAGTATAAGTTGAAATCTTAGCCATCCGTCACTTTTTGTTTACAAGGATTTTTCAAACATCGATTCATAAGGACATACAAATAGTCTCTTCCCTCTCCATAAAACCCTAGGCACGAATATTCAGGACTTTCTTTGCGCGCCTGTTACAGCATTGCCCTGCAGACGTGTCAACGAAGCTAACCTCTGAATTTTAAAGGCAAAAGCACACCTCTTTCCATCAGACTGCAGTCCCATTGACCGGGACGCAACAGAAGCCTCCTTGAGATTTGACACAGCAGTCGATGAAGTTTTGCGCCGGGCCTACGAGAGGACTGCCAACTAGATCACACTGAGGCTGTACATTTAAAATTAGCACCCGTTAGCAAAGACGATACCTGTGGGGGAAAGACGAGCACTGAGGTAAGAGAGTAAGTACATACCGGGGGCCCAGGGACAAAGGCCCCTGGTGCTTTCGCACAGCACTGCCTGGTGGTCGTCGCGTTGTTTTGGCCTTTTGTAGTGCAATTGCACAACCACTCTTCCTTCTGCCCGTTTACGACGGATAAAACAGCAAGGAGAGTGAAGAGGGAGAGTGTTCGCATGTACATGTTGAACTTCTCAAATGTGCTTCAATGAGGGCTGTAGTGATTTGAGTTCTGGTTTGTATGCTGCCTTTATACCGTTCCGTAGCCATGGAAACATACCCCCGTACCTCCATTCTACTCGGAGTAGACATAATTTACGGGGATGAACGTTCGAATTCCTTGGCAGACATGGGGACGACATTCAGCGGTCTAGGCTCAGGATAGATTAATTCAAGGGACGACTGATGGTCTCACAACTTCCGACGTAGAATGAACAACACTCAAATGACCTATTCACTCTTTGTGATCGAGTTTGAAAGGCCCATTGAAATATATTGGCACAAATGCGGCTGAACTTTGCGGTGGAAACTCGTTGGGGGGTTTACGATTAAGATTTGGGACACAAAATCCAAGTCGGATGCCAAGTCGTGCACGAGACCACGAGTTGACATCCAGCTTGCTGCCCAGCTCGATGCCTACCTTAAAGTTCCAACTTCGCCGATTTCATCCTGGGCATGTATTACGTCGGTTGTGATACGCGAGGTCCAACTTGCCCAAGTCGTGCGCCCGTTCGCCCGCCAAGCGGTTTCCCGAATTGAGCCCACTTGAGCTCCCAACTTGACATTTGAAACAAGTTGGAGGTCAAGTTGGGCCTCAAGTTGGGCTCAAAGTTTCAATTTCAAAACAGCTTGAAAACACCCTATTACGAGGCTTTTACGGCATGTTCCATCAATTTTTCGTTCCGTTTTTGTCCGTGCGAAGCTTTTTAAACTCCACTACCTGCGCTCCGGCACCACTTGCCGGGACCTGAAGTAAGGTCCTCAGGCCTTCATTTATTACATCCGAAAAATTTTCACTAAGTGCTCGGTAAACAATAGGCTCAAGTGAAGCGCGCAGAGACCTTCATGTTTCCGATTTCTGACTGTCATATTTAAGATAGGATGAAGTCAATGAAGGGAGCTATGGCGGGGTACTCGCAATCGACTCACAGCTCAAGAAGGCATCAACCTTGGCCCTCATGCCGGGCCAGCAGGCAGCTAGGGTTTATTGTGTTTACTGTAAATTCCTGCAGTCGCACGTACGAAATATGTGCCTGATCATAGTGCGTAGCATAGAGAATGACAGGAAGCACGACAGGTGTATGTCGCCGCCAGGGACATAAGCCTTATAGCAGATAGTGCCGGAAGTATCTCAACGCCGCAACACCAGACAACCGTGTTGGAATTTCCAGTCCGTCGCTCGCTATCCGACGCCGCTGACTGGAATGGCAGGTAATACATTTTCTGCTGCCATGCCATTGAGTTTCTGCATTTATTGTGTTCTGCGTCGTTTTTTCCTTCCTTGTACCTTATTTACTCTATACATGAACAAAATGTTTCGCGTCTGGCGGGGTGTGGCAGGGTGTACCGATATGCTTGCGACACGATTCACAAACTCATAATACGGTCTGGAGCCGCAAACAGAATCTCGGAGTGTCTCCACAACTTCGTCACAACTGTTCAATGGATTCAGGATTTGAGCCTTCCCATTCCACATCTTTTGCCGCTTACGTAAATAAGTTATGTAACGGCTGAGCACCACCGACGTACCCCACAAGAATATCTCCCATGTACCACAGGCCGCATTTCACTGTCATTGTAAAGACGATGGACCCTACGGAGCACTCCGCCCCAGACACACGAAATACATGTCAGTAACGTGCGGTGCAGCTGGGCCAGACGGCGCAAGGAGCACCGGAACATTCGCAGTGATACAAGATGTATACTATAATGTAAGCGATAGCGCGCACGGATTTGAAAACCAAGAAAATGAATCCTGCCTCCGAAGGGTGCGGAGCAGCGAAGTCCACGACAGGGCAGCAATTGTCTATTCGCTTCTTGGACGAGTGCTGACAGAGAGTATCGGGTATATTGCAACGTGACTGGGCGCGGCTTACAATTATGCTGGAGGGCATAGAGACGACAGCATTCGGGTTCAGGTAGCGAAACTTCAAACACAGAGGACGTCGGCGGAGTTAAAGTGTGCGGCTATTCGACTAAAAAATACTGTATGTCAGAGAAAGTAACACTGTCAATCCTATAAGTGCCAGAAGCATGGGAATTAACCGAGGGCACGAGGCGGAAGGGCGAGGCACGCTCGGCAAACTGGATGGAGAGGAAATTTAGCGAAAGGAGTAGCTTCAGCAGTAACTCTGATCAGTTATATCACCTCATGGTACCTTTGAACATAATGACCAACGGCCAACAATATCACATACAAAAAATACCACCCTACTAGTTTGCCGCTCTGGTCTGACCCCTGGCAGTGCGTATGAGTGAATTTTGAGTCAATTGTGAACCCTTGAATGGACCTCTCGGCATCATTTGTAGCACTTGAGCTTGAGACTTGAGGGTTCAACATACCCCGAGTTTGGATGCCAATCGCGGAGTTGGATTTGAAGAGACGGGCGACTTGTCGGGGTTTGAAGGCAGGCGGACAACAGTTGGTGACTGGAGCTTGAGATTTTGCTCTCTAAAAGTCCAGGATACGCGAGAAACAAAACGGAGCGGCGTGTATGATTGAATCTGAGTTGACCGTAAACCCTTCAATCGAGTTCTCTCGACATCGTCTGTAGCACTTGAACTTGAGACTTGAGGGTTCAATGTAACTCGAGTTTGGATGGCCGCGGAGTTGGATTTGAAGAGGCGGGCGACTTGAAAAATACCGCCGAGGCTTGAAGGAAAGCCGATAGCAGTTGGCGACCGCAGCTTGGGGTCTTGCTCTCTAAACGTCCAATACTTGAGTGGCGCTCTTGAAAGTTGAGCAACGGAGACACGTTGGAGAGCGAGAACATGGGGTGGTCATCGCAGTTATTTTAAAAGACGTAGCCACGTCTGGTCACATCAACATCATACAATGGATGAATCATGAAGAGAGGCTCCGCGCAAGGCTCCGTGAGTGCCAGCGCTTTACGTGGAGACGAGTCAGAATATGTCGGCGATGGCCGAGCGGAGTTCAAAGGCTTCGGACAGGCGTAATTTTATAAAGAGTAGAATGTATCGTGCGAAACCATGAGGATCATCGAAGACGCAGATAGGCAGAGGCGAAGCCGACCAAGGTAAGCAGACGTAGGCAAGGGGTAGGTACAAATAGGCCAAGTTGAGGTCGACAAACTGTGCCTACCCCCTTTTGGCCACGTAGGCCGACGTAGACCGACGTTGACCCAAGTACTGTACCATTTCGACCAAAAGTTCATCAATTTGGAAATTTTCGATGTCCGGGATGGCCGATAAATTTTCTTTTGATTTAAGGTGATTTTTGCACACATCAAAAAAAAAAATGGGTGCCACCATCACCTGAACCTTTGGTCGAAATGGTACAGTAAACTAAGTTGGCCTACAGGGCCAGGAAGTGTTGTCGGTTCGGAATTTCGGTTCGAACCTGAACCGGACTGAACCGAACGCAAAGTTCAGGTTCAGGTTCAGTAAATCCCAGAACCTGAACCGAAAGTTCAGTTCGGGGTTCAAGGATAACGCGAACGGGAGCATCTGTAGCGGATAGTTAAACCAGAAAGACGGGAATCAAATCAACCAAAAAACATATTGAACTCCGTGGCTTGCACGACACGGGATGACCAACTCCACCCTTGTTTGAGCAGTAGAAGAGCCTCAAATATCTGGGGGAGTAGACAGGTGTCGAAGCCAGAACGGCGTAGGATACTGTGTGGTGGTAAGTAACAGTAAATCAACTCGACAGTAAATAAAACCGCCCACAATGTCGTCAGTCTCCTTAAGTAGGGCAGAAAGAAATGCCGTCCGTCCCTCCTAAGGATCAGCTTTTGCGGCGTCCACGCCACGTCAATTGTAGACGGTCCTACGCATCCAGGAATTGCCATATTGGTGCTTCAACCAGGCACATCAGTACTACATCAGTCTTAGTGCAAGGGCCAGAGAACTGCCTTACGCGCATCCGTGTCGGCCTCGGGACGTTATAGTATTGCTCAAACCATGAAACAGGTGTTAGTAACTCCCAGTACAGAATCTCGGGAGATAATTCAATTTCTCACCGGCGAATAACAAATCGGGAGGAACTTACCGTATACTCATTCACGCGGGCAAGACGTCACGCGTCCGAGTTAGTGGATCAAACTGAAAGCCATAGACAGAGATGACGCAACAGAGGTTGAATTAGCTTATAGTGGAAGACGGGGAATTCGTGTTGGAGTCTTTGGAGATAAGTATGATCATGAGGGACGAGTAATTGTTGCAAGGCAAAGTCCTCGGCGCGATTACGACGGAAATTAGGTTGGTTGGGGTTCATCTGGATAAATAGTCGGGATTTGCGGGACGCCGAGATGACTGGAGCGTCACGTACAGCGAAGAGGGAGAGCACAGCATATGAAAATGAAGAAGACGTCGGATGGGGGAATATCACAATGCCTCCACGCAAGAACTTGGATATAAGTATGATGAGCGAATGAATGTTTCTTTTGTGGCATGATTGAAGGTCCATAGGGAAAAATAAAATATCAGGAAGCGCGGAGTGATGCATTCCTGACTCGGAAGTGGGAACTGCGATGTATTCACTGCGTCATGTCGTATTTCCGCGCCGTGTAAATATAAACACACTATGAGACCGATTTCTTTGCGGTGGCATCCCGATAGTACGAGTAGGTTTCATGATCATCTCTGGGCCCTGTACATGTTGCAGCGGGGAATGAATTGTTGCACCGAGGAATTTCAATGTGATAATTCATTCATGCTCATACCAAGCTCACATTGACTACAATACATCTTCCCTACACCCGAGTCGAACGAGGCCACGCTACTCGGCATGGTTATGAATATCGGTGTGAGGATTCAGGAGGAGGTCGCACCTCAGCCAGGTATCTCAGATGGCCGATCAAATTTGTGCTCCGAGTCTCAGACTTGTGTGTCCATGTGTGACCCTAGTAGCCTCCTGGCAGTTATAACTCAACCCAGACCTCCTGGGTCGAGGACGATGCCGCGTCCGTTCGTCTCCCTTACTTTCGTTCCACATGTTGAAGCACACCGTTCGTGGTAGAATATGGACACTGAGTTGTATGTAGGCAGGGAAGCCAATTACGTATATATAAGAATACAACGCCGGTCACCCATCTAAGCCACCGAAAAATAAATAAATAAAAAGATTGAGCTCAAAGCTGCTCAGAGATCGGACGGGCCAAGCGCGTTGTATGTCGGACAGAGCTCGTCCCAAGCCGCTATACGTATACATCCCCGAGCCAGTAAACGCACAGTAAATAAAAATAAATCTCCAGACATACGTGAATGAGCAATGGTGGTATTCCAGTCCGGACGTACCGTGCAAGCGGAATTATTTGGTACATACGCGGCGGGCAAGAATTGGGCACTCAGTTTTGAATTAGAATGGAATCACTGCGTTGAAGTCGTTTGTAGTCACAGGGTGTGGCTACGGGGGTAGACAAGGGGGTAGACACGGACCTATGTGTACAGGGGTAAAATCGTGTAGACACAGTATGTCTACGCATGGTCTACCCTATCCAAGCTGTGTCTACCTGGGAGTACCTTGGTAGACCCAGGTACACCAAGTTGGAGAACCATCTTTGAGCTCCCATTTACATTGGTAGGCTTGTACCGGTATTTTCCCAGTATTTGTCCAATGATTCTCATCCTAAATTCTGATGTGGGCCATGATTGTCGAAGTTATGACATGTTTGGTTCCCTGATGCGGCGCGCTAACCGCACGTGGCGCCATTTCAGACACGCTCTGCAGAGTCTGCCTACAGAGTGTAATCGATATCTGCACATAGATAGATGTCAAATTGTTATATTGTATTCATATATGGTGTGTCGACATGGGTCTACCTGGGTCTACATGGCGTAGCCCAATGTAGTCACACCTGTGACAGCATGTGACTACCGTGTGTAGACCAGGCTCCACAAACGTAGACAAACATACATGTCGATCCCCCTCGTCTACGGGGGTAGACAAGGGGTAGACCAAGGTAGACCAAGGTAGGCGAACGTAGCCTACCCTCTGACTACAAACGGCCTCAACGCAGTGAATCTGAAGCTTCGAGTGGGCACAGTGTCTTATCGTACCTCGAGGGAGGTTCGGCGGCAAGGAAAATTGATTGCAGTGAATGTGAACCATGTAATACTAAGTACATGGTTCACGTAGGAGCGTGAATTAATCCCATTAAAAAATCCCGGCTATAAGAATTTGTCTCATCGTGGACATCGCGTCGGTCAGCAATGCAGAAATATGGTGTGCTACGCCTCCTGATACTTCACCAGTGCTTTGGAGTGAGGCTGGATATAAAAGGCCAGCACAAATCGGCCGAATATTATTCATAGATGAACTTGAAGAAACGGGCTTATTTGTCGACTCACACAAAATCCCATCTTAGGGTGTGTGAACCACGGCAACATTGAATTTGCATGCTGCCTCACGGACTGGACTTGCACTGGGGCCCACCAGCCAGGTTGGAGGATACTCTAGGCGTCACAATTCGGCCCGGCCCGAGTCGGCAGGCAAATGCGCGGATCACTCCGCGTAGCGGTGATCCGTATTACGCACTTGACTCCTCCGTCCATCCATGTCTTCGACGCACACCACAGGGGCCCCGCGCCGTGCACCACGGCGGGCGCGCTACACCAGCGCACTGCCTGCGCCTTGCGTGCGTGGTGTACGTCGCAGACCGCATGCCATGTGCGGGCGTGCCGGGCGCGCACATCCTGCGCATACGCGCCAGGCACGCCCTGCTCCTGTTTGTCGGCGGAACGGCGCAGAGGAGGGCGATGTGCGGGAGATCTGGGAGAGCAGGGAGTGATTTCCGACTCATTACAAGGCCGTGTGTGTGAGGGACGTGGCGTGGGTGGCGAAGATGGAGGGAAGGGGGAGTCGCTTGGACCACGCTGCGCAGCCGATAATGTGATGCATGGTGCGCTCTTTCGTTCTCTTACTTTCCATCCCCACTTCCTCAATACGTCTGCATTTCCCTCTGCCGTCCCCTTCATATTCCGTATTTCCGCAGATCCTCCCCCCTCCCGTCATTGTGTTTCCCTCCTCCACCACTCCTTCCCCTCCTCCGCTTCCCTCCCCGTGTCTCATATCCACATATCCCGCCCACTTCTTATCTTTTATTAATAAGCAAAGCCGGCCGCGCCGAATATATAGCTCCTCCGCGCACGCGTGCTATCATACGGCGAACCCTCGCGCTGCGACTCGGCGCGCGCGTTCTGTGGCCTAACGACCGCGCACTCGTCCTGCGACATGGCGCGCTCGTAATGCGACTCGGCAGGGCGCCCGACACCCATCGTCCATGTCCTTGGTGCGCAAGTCCTTTACTTTACTTCATGCGGCGGTCCTTTTCGTGGCCCAATTTGTTTTTTTGGTCTGTCCGTCCGCTTTTCCGCACGCCCATACGCCTCCTCCCGTCATAGTGCTTCTCCCGCCCACACACCCCTTCATCCTCATTCCGTCCCTTCTTTCTATCCCATTCCATCCCCGCGTCTCGTGTCCACCCACTTATCATAAAAAATAGGCACGTACACCCGTCGCGTCGAATAGCTGGCTTCTCCCGCCTCGCGTACGGCAGGGGTGACACATTAATTTGCGGTCTGCGCGCGCCAACATGGCGCGTCCAGCATGTGCGCGCGCTGGCTGCGACTCGGCGTGCGCTCGTGCTGCGACACCGCACGCGCCCTCGACTTGCATCGTCTACTCACTTTGTGCGGTGGTCCCCTTCAGGCAATTTACAATTCATCCCCCCTTTGCCACGAGTTTGTCGTATCCGTATCTTCTTGCGGAGTCGTCAACTGTGTTGTGTGTATATCAGCGCGTTTTTTCTACGTCTTGGCCTGCTGCGGCATTCCTCCGCTGCATTTCCGGCGTTCTTGTTTTGGTTCTTCGTACCGTATGTACGATCTTGTAACGATTGCTCGTTTTCTCCTCGTCTTCATTCCTTCTTGCCTCATACTTTTTTTTTTCCGTCTCATTCTTCCTTCCCATCGTTCATTATGGCGCGCTCCTTCATTCTGTCCTCTTTTATTTTATTTTTGGGGTGACGGGCGCGGTGGGACTGACGTTCCTTCCCATCCAACTTCCTCCCCGATACTTTCATTTCGGGATAATGACTTCCTTCCTCAATGTCGCCAGATCCTGGCGCGTTGGGCTTGGCGCTCACTGGCAGACATGCTTCCTCATCTCCTTCCATCCAATTCCCTTCCACATTTCTTCTCATTTTGATTACTCCGCCGTTTTTCCCCATCGCTTCCTCCCTCAATTTCGTCCCATTGTGAGTCAGTGACTCGCTTCTTTATTCATTTATTTCCGAGCGTGTTGGGGTGTGGGTTCGCTGGCCTGCCTCCTCGTTTATTTCTTCCTATCGATCTTTCCGCATTTTTTCCATCGCTTCCTCCCTCAGGGTGAGTCACGCATTTGCGGTGACTCGCTTGCTCCTTTCTTTTTTTATTTTATTGTTTCGTCGTTTTGGGAAGTGGGTTCGCGGGGCTGTGAGACACTGGTGTACGTCCTCGTTTCGTTTCCATTCCATCCTTCTCTCATTCCTTCCGTTGATTACTTCACTGCTTCTTCCCCCGGTCGCTTCCTCCCACATTTCTGGCACTTGCCCGCTTGCTCTTTTTCTTTATTTATCGTTTTTTTTTCGGAGGGTGGAACGGGGCGTGGGTGTGCTGGCTACGAGAGACCGGCGTGCTTCCTCGGTTGTTTTGCTCCCATTCATTTCCTCCCTCGTTTTTTCGTCCAAAATTTTATTCCTTGCTTCGCTCTTATGCTTCTCCTTCGATGTTATCGCTGGTGCAGCCGAACCAGCAACTGCTCTTAGAAACCTAAAGCGCTTTCACGGGGATATTCACGATGTACGTTCTATGCTATAGATATTAGTGCGGAGGGCGATTTTTGGCCTACTGGCTCGAGTGCACTTCGTCCTAAAACGGCTCAGTCAGGTTTTTGGTTATTTATATTCATTCTGAATTGCGAGTGGCTTAGGCTTTCCGTCTCTCGACTTCGTTCGTGCTTGAGTAAATATTCAGTTCTTGGGAGGCTTTACAGCCAATATGCATCTTTTCCCGACAGCTTGGGGGCGTTCTCCGACTCACATGTGCCTGCGTCCTGTGCGCAGTCTGTTGGCGGTCAGGTTTTGGACCGGAACACCGCGGTTCATGGGCTGTGAGGTTCAAATTTGAACCGGCGTGGTGCGGTTCGAGGGTCGCGGAATTGAGAGAAATTGTGGACTGGTTCGAACCCGTTCGCTCAAGTATGTGTCAAACAGGATGGTGTCCCCCTTCATTTTCTCATTTCTGGCCACATACTCCTATTTCATTTGTGTACTCACTCACCCACATAGGTATGGGCAAAGTCAGCGGCATTGTGCGCACAGGCAAGTGCGTGGTTCTCTTCCTCTATTCACCGTGCTTGTTTATTTATTAAGGGTGCTTGTTTGGCTCACCTTTGCAGTCCCATTGCGTCCATCATGCCTGTCACGCTCCATGTATCTCCTTTTTATTTATTTGGAAGAAAAAATAAACAGACGCTGTCTCGCACCGTAGCTATATGTGTAGGAGTTTCTCTTGAATGCTGGGTTTCTCAGTAGAATAATCCGTTTTCATTCTCCGAGTCTTCCTCCCTCCACCTCTTTCTCAGCCCGTTTTTTCTTTTTCCCCCCTTTGTCGCGGGCGGGGGATTCGACCCATTAGGTTGATGGTCCTTTAAAATTCTCTCTTATGCCGCAAACACTCGCCACGTCCTTTAACTCTCCGCGTTCACTCCCCAACTCTTGAAGCGAATGCAGAATATCAAAAATATTTAAGATTATGCTATATATTCAAATATATATCCACTAAACACATCTAACAGTCGATTCCATACGAGGAAGCCTAAATGTACACCACATCTCTGTGTTCGTAGACGAAACACTACTTAAAGTAGCTGAATGATGTCGTTGCCGTCTCCGTAATTCAAATCCACAGGGCCAATCGTCTGATTATTAGTAGCTTTGACGAACTTCTTCAACAGAGCCTGCGAAACAGGCGACGGGGCCAACACCTCAACGAGGCTCCTCGCCTGTTGAATCCACGCGTCCACTGGTATGAGGCTCACTGCGTTAATTCCCTTCTTCGTTGCCTGAATCCCTGCGGGCGGGAACAAACACTGCGTTGAAGCCCTTCGTAGTCACAGGGTATGGCTACGGGGGTAGACAAGGGGGTAGACATGGGCATATGTGTACCTGGGAATAACGGTGTAAACACAGTTGTTGCCGCATGGTCTACCCCTACCCAAACTGTGTCTACTCGGGGGTACCTTGGTAGACCCAGGGTTTGCCCAGGGTAGACCCAGGTACGCCAAGTTGGAGAACTGTTTGGGAGCTCCAATTTACATTGATAGGCTTGTAGTGGTATTTTCCAAGTAAGTCTTTATGCAATGATTCTCAACGTCAATTCTGATGCGGCCATGATTACCAAAGTTATGGCATGTTTGGCTTTCTGATGCGGCGCAAGCCGGACGTGGTTTGCCATTTCAGACCTTTTCAGACACGCTCTCATAGTATGACAGTCTACATAATTAAGGTTATATGGTATGTCACGGTGGGTCCACATTGGGCTACCCGATGTAGCCCAATGTAGTCACACTGTGACAGCATGTGAGTACCTCCTGTGTACCAGGCTACCCAAGCGTAGCCAAACACATATGTCGATCCCCTCGTCTACCAAGGGTAGGCCATGGGTAGACCAATGTGACCCAATGTGAACCAATGTAGCCAGCCTCTGACTACAAACGGCCTCAACGCAGTGAAAGTGATGCGCTCCGCCAGTGCCTGCACATATCCGTACAACTCGCTCTTGGTGTCGAACACGCGATTAACCCAGCCTATTTGCGCCGCGGCGACGGCGTCGATATTGTATGCGCTGAAAGAGTATTCGAAAGCGCGGCCGCGGCCGATGAGCGATTGGGCGAGAATTTGTGAGCCGCCGGCGGGGTTGAAGCCGAAGGAGGTTTCGAGTTGGGAGAGCTGGACGGAGGGCGAGTTGAGGGCAAAGCGCATGTCGATGGCGAGGAGGAGCTCGTTGCCGAAGTCGCGCGCTCGCTGGGAGGGATTTGTGATTAGTTACAGTGTGGTAAATAGGCACACAGCAAGTGAAAACACTCACTCCTTCCACTATGGCGATGGTTGCCTGTGGGAGCTGAGTAATGTTGTAGAGGATAGACACCGGGAAAGGCATCCGGGGATTTCCCGGATCGAAAAGAGGAAGAGGCGACTCTGCAGTGAATAATAAGCCACGAGCAATATTTTAGACTGGAATACGCACGATAACCCGGAAGGAAAGAGTTGACGTCCATGTGAGTGGAAAAATACTCTGTGTTGGCACTAGAGAACACCACAACGCGGACATTCGTGTCGTTCCTCTGCAGCTCCTCGATGAGATTCGCGAAGTCTGCTAGAACATGAAAATCGACGACGTTGATGGTGGAGAATGTATTGTTGATAACGACGTTCATAATACCAGAAGAGGTATTCGTCTTGAGCGTTCCGAACGACGGGTACCTGGCGGCGGTCGCGGACAGCGACAACAGCGCGACACTAGCAAACGGAGAAGTTGTCGGAACATCTTTCTAGATTGTTTGAGTGTTGAACTTGCTAGTCTAAAACTCTCCTTCTTATATACGCCCAAGCCGACCACGACAGTTCGAGTGACACCGTTCGTCAGTCAGCACTGACTGTACATGTAGTCCTCGTTTCTCGGTATTCGGTTCCCCCCCCCCCGCGCCCGAGACTATGCTAAGCGGTTCGGACTTTGATTATTGAGGCCGCTGTTCAAATGGAATTACAGTCACGCGCATGGCGCTTACAACCTGTCTCGACCGACGTTATTACTTAGCTTCGGAATTATGGAGATTCTTATGAAGCCCGACCTCCGGAGACAGATCAACATTCAGTATCTTGTATGCATGCACGTTCCTGGCCACATCCATTCTCAAGATTGAGTGGAAACTATGTGATCTTTTGCACTCATCCACAGAATGCTTGAATCAATTGACACAATGAGAAACAAGCAAAATATGGTAGACAAAACATTATGAGACCTGGAAGCGTCCATGTCGGCACGGGCTTGCTGTGCTACGGGCCGTCACGGCCGTTGTAGAAACACTATTTATGGAGTGAATCTGGACTAGGAAGGACACATGTGTGGAATATGATGCTCCTTTCCCATTGGCCAAATCTTCTCTACCCTCCAGGCTTCATAATGCGAAGTATTCATCGATCACGGAAATTGCCATTACAGTAGTGGCAACGTTGAACCTAAGTTTGGCCGCTTGTTGGTGGGCGAGGTTTTCCCTGCCGTGCAAAATCCAGTTACTGAAATTCTACCTAGACTCTTTTGTTATTTGGGCTGAGATGAACATATTCACTGATGCATTTTGGAAGCTAAGTGAGACTTTTTCAGTGCTTAGGAATACTTTAAGTCTTCAGTGTTGCGAAATGCTGATGTATGCCATCAATATGTTGACACATGCACCTGATTCCAGGCCTATGCCATCTAAATGTTGGCAGGTGGATCAAAAATCTTGACATATGCTGCCTTTTTGGGCACTTCGGTCAAACAATTGCCGGTTTTCAGATGTAAAGACGATTTTTCCGATACTTTTGGACTCATTTTTCAGTTGTAGCAACGGCACCGGGAAGCATGTGCTTGGATTAGAAATATCGTATGCTTAGCCAGCCCCGAAGCACTGAATTTGAGCATGCTAGACACTAATTACGACACGGGGGGGTGTTGTATCAAGTATATTACTAGGAAACCATTCGCACAGACATGGTGGCACATAGTGTTTGGCGCAATTTGGCAAAAGCATGTCAATTTCCCCACGGTTGTCACACACCCGATCCGGGTTCAATACAACAATCGCGGAACTTCTCAATCGTATAGTAGGACCATGAAATATATTGCATATCGCATTTTTCAAGTAGTTTATTCAACAACTTTTTGGTTGGTTCTCTGAGCCTGACATAAATTTGGTAGGAGACGCTCGTTCAAGTCATCGTTTCGCTTGATCCAACGTTTTAGCGGGATTCAACCTCTTGATCGGTGCATGATTTAGTCTTATTTGGCACTTTGTCCTTTGAAGGCTGGCTTCATTAAATTACTAGAGGCATATTTCTGCTAGAGGTGTATAAAAGTTTTGAGGGCACTTAGGAATATTTGTTCAGCGGAAAGTTGGCCCATTTGCGAGAAGCTCTGGTTTATTCGATAGGGTACGAATATTCTAGGCAATAGCGCGCATCAGGTGGAGAACTGAAAAGATAATATAAATAATGTATCATACACCAGGGGGGAAGACTCCACAATATACACAAGAATGAGTTCAACTTGCGTATTCCTGTGCGACTTTCTCTCATTCCTAAGTTGACAGCTATTTGTTTCTCATCATCGGTCCCACGGCTGAACTGGTTTCGAAGTGAAGGAGGCGACAAGAGCGTCATTGAGTGTATGTAGGCTATTCAGACTGTGGCGAGATTGAATCTTAGAATCCGCCATTTGAAGCTCCGCATTGCCCTGAGTGCCACGTATGAATCAGCAGGAGTGAAGGCAAATGCGTATTGGAAGCCTACCTGCCGGCCACTCAATCGAGGATGGGTATTCCCAGAGGCCATGCGGGCATCCCGACGTGCGAGCTCACGGTTGTCCCCTAGCCAGAGCCGGGAGTTTAGTTCAATATTCTGAGCCTGAGTCGAGGAAAACCCACCAATAGTATTGAGCGTATACAGCAGCGAAATGGGGTAGAGCTTCCCGAGTCCGTGATTAACCGGCATGTGCCATAATATCAGTTTGGGGCCGAGAACTTGGGTGAGGATGAGGTCCGCCGTCGCGACGATTGCGGGGGGGATGGCCGCTTCGAACATTAACAGCGTGAGTCTTTTGACGACGCTGGGAGGGCAATGAGTGTAAGTGAGACCATCGTTCACTATTCAAACCGGTTTTGCGGGCTTACTTGGTCATCATTGTATCGCGCCTATACAATGCCGTAACCGTCCCGATGGTGATGAGTACATCCGCAACTGTGACCGAGGTGAAATGGATCTACGACATTGATATCAGATATGAGGATCCTTTCAGGTGTATGTGCATGTGAGTACTAACCAGAAACCATCTGAGCTTCTCCTTTACCGCCGCCTTGGCAATGTAGTGCTCCGACATCCCACCCCCGACGACCCCGAGCAGCATCGCACAGACGATGAGGCCAGTATAGAAATAGTTTCTCGTCAGACGGAAGAACCTGTGGATCGGGGTTAGTGCTCGGGAAAGTTCGTGACATGCGATAGGGCGCCCACCTCACGGTGTAGAAGCTCTGCACTGTAAAGCCAATAATGCCAGTCTAGCGGACCGAGTCAGCCCAGCCATAGTAGCCGCCAGTCAATAGCTTACCGTTAACGGTGTTCTGTACCAAATAAATTCAATCAGCTCAACAACGCAAGCTCAGACCCCGAACTCAAACGTACATTCTATGGCACCAGGCCGTATAGAGCAAAGTCATCGCAACGTCCGGATTAGCAAAATTGACCACGCTTTGTTGCCAGACGAGCTTGACGACTAGCGTGGTCTATCCGGGCTCTTGTGCGTAAGGTGCTACTGCCGAATACTATCAGGACTCACCTTAAGCATCGACAGCACCAGCACCCACGAGACAAGCATCGTGGTACGCGTCCAAAACTGCTCCTGGCGCCGCTGGTTGCGGAAATAATGTTCGGCTTGGCAGAATACGATGCCTGGAGCGAATTCAAGAGAGGCTTCAAAAAAGGACAATGCGTACCCATTAGAAGGCATTCGATAGCCGCGCCGAGGACCTATGAATATACCATACTATTATCGACCGACAAATTAACTCGAGGTCAATTTAATGGCGCACCCATGCTCCCACTGATGTCACCCTGTTATCCACGAAGGCCTGTGCAGACGGGGACAGGTTGATCACAGATGCGGGAGCAGCAGCAAAGACGATTGCACTCGGGTCCATAGGTTCTGAGAAGCGCAAGAAACGAGGGAAATAAAGAGCCTCAAGTACGAGCCTGGCAGGCAGACTATATAATCGAACAAGCGCTTGTACAAAGCCAACTTCTGTATCACCTACAAATCGGCGCACTGCAGACAGAATCGATTCCCTATTCCAGTAATTACATAACTAACAGCCACATTCTTTGGATGCACTAAAACGGAATGGAGGATGTATTAGATGAACAGACACAGCACACTTGATGTGTGACACATTGCAGTCAGATGCGGCTGACATTAACTTGAAGTGTGGCACACTTTCACTGTCTCAATGGGGTGGTGCCACAGATGGAGGAGTTTTTCTCCAAGCACACTATAAAGCGAAAGCAGGTACCGCTGAGTACTGGCTGCATCGGATATTGGCCCTGAAGACGACTGACTCCAAAAAAAACTGAAGATGCTATATCTAGCACGCGTGGATTGTCATCTTAACCACGGATGCATATCTCCTGACGTATACTTTCGACAGCTCTGCGAAGTAGTGCGAAGTTCGGATCAATTTCCTCCATCAAATCCTCATTGTCCACGACCAGTCCATGGTAGTTCCACTATATACAGAAACGGACATAGTTCCTCTCTGAGTTCGACATTTCATCCCTGTACTTGGATGCCTGCAGTACATCTCGCACTTTGCACGGGCCGCACTGAACAGCTCCTTGGAGCTAGTGGCGCAAGAAATGAAATGCTGGGCCAGAGATCTGATCTTGGCATCATCCAAGCTTCCATTCGCATGCCCCGACCTCGTGAATGGATCCAAGGGGAAATCAATTCATCGGACAAACTCTATCTAATTCAAGGCCACCTGCACCGCAAATTCGACGCTTACGGCACGACCTGTTCATGGTGAAGACACCGAAGCATCGGCAAGCATTGAATTCTCTTCTGATGTTCACTCCATTTGCTTGCCGTCAAAGTTATCATATGCATCCACAAATTGAGCGCTCTCGACGTGTGTGTAGGTTCTGCAAAACTGAAGTCGAAGCTCCTGAGCATGCCCTGTCAGCATGCAAGATGTCGTTGCACTTAGGACCGTCTTTTGGAAAACCTCTTCGGCTATGCACCAAACTTACTCTGTCTCATGGCTGAACCCGATCATGTCCAATTCTTCTAGGTTATGTTCTATGACCGCGCATCAATTGGTTCCGTGGGAAACTCCACATTCAAGTCCTTCAAGTGTTCTACGTGACACGGGTTTAAGGATAGATGTTTGACAGGGACTGATTCTGTTCTATTACTTACGTGTCTGTTGTTTCTGTGTATCGGCTAGGTTCTATAGGGGGCCGGTAACTGACTCGTAAGCTTGGCTTACAAGGTACATAGAAGTAAGGGGGAAAGGTGCACATAGAACCTGTAACTAGTACACTGGGGGCGGGGGGGGGGGGGGGGGGGATTTATTATACTCACGTGGTCCACAACATGAACAACGAGTTTACAGAAGACAAACATGTAGTACTATCAGGGTGTTTATCCATCTAGAAAGCTGCAAGATGTCAACTGAGCACAACACCGTTCCAGGGGGTCGATCATACAAGACGCTGGCATACTGTGACTATCTGACTGCTTGTATGGCAGGACATGCGGTTAAAACCCGTAGGACCTGACCACGAGCGGAGTGCGCAGGTGTACAGGAGGGGGCACCCCCCTCCCAGGTATAAATCCCCGCTATCCACCAGTCTACAGCAGCTGTCGTATGTCTGTCCCTTTGCAGGTGCATGCGACTGCCGAAGCAGCGATAGGCCCAAAAAAACTCGCGAAGAGTTGTATATGAATAATTATCCCACGCAAGGGACAATGTTGTGGTGGTCGTCCAAACACTGGCCCGGGGATACTTCCTGGCCCCAGTGTTCCTCAACGGGACAGTGCCGTGTAATGCTACCTGCCTACCTACCTACCTCTCTTCTGCCGCCGCCACCGCCGCCGCCGCCGTCAGCTCATTCCCTATTACACCTCAAGCGCCACTTCCCGCGGACGAGGATCCCTACCTAACTTCAGGCATTTATTTTGTGAGCGCGTCAATCCTTGCCTGTTTAACGTCGTCCACCATGATAAAGATCCAGCGACGCGTGGTGCAGTTTTTGGCGCTCATCATCAACCGCCGCTATGCGGCGTCGCCGTGCACCCAAGCTTGGGAGTCAAGAAGCGAGGTAGGTACGTAGGTGCGCATTCTTTTTCTTTCATTCCCACTTCGTCCCGGTTTCAACACTACGTACGCGCTACGGCAGACGCGGCGCACCCGCCTCATGCGACCATCCCTGTCCATTAGATTCTTAGCTATATTATTTTATATCAGATTTTCGCTGTGAATTTATTTGTTTTAAACTGGAAACCAAGTCAAATGATGTGCCGCACGTATTGGTGGAGTGTCGCATCTGTTTAATCCCGAACGGAATGCAGATGTCACTCCTTATTTTTGGTCGAGGGTGTGAATGATTGGCAGTGACTGATTAACAGAGTGATGGCAGAAGTCACTGAAACTGGCATGACATGCGACGGGACAGAGATTGCTGCTTCGCCACGAAGCAGGAATGCCATATGTCATTTTTGTGTCAAAAATGCTATTGGCCAGGTTCCTACCGGCTCGGGGTTCAGTGAGTTTAGAGGGCGGAGGCAAACAATAAATAACTGTCGTTCAATGGGCTCCAGGCACCAGCACACACCTTGGAAGTGCTTTACAAATTATCATTGAATGCGCCCCAGACACACAGCACACACCTCCCACGCACAGCTTTGGAAGTGCTTTGAGATTTATTTCACGAAAATCTCCATCAACCGGCAAGATTACGTTTGACATTTTCAATCTGCCGAAAATTGTTGAACAGCATAGAGAGAGTGCCAGGGTATCACACAATATTTTGCGTTCTTCTGGGCTGTTTAGAACAACTGTCGCCTGAATGCTCGCAGGCAAGGCTTTTATTTAGCCGTGTACGGTACTAGTAGAATCTCCAATCAAATCCATTGCTCTCTTAACTTCTAGCTCTGTTCTTCTTTTGCATAGTAATCGTTAATCATATTGCCACCAACATACTGCCAACTACAACAGAAATCGTATCGAGGGAGGAATTCTTATTACTCAGGCTGTATCAACGAAGTAATGAGCGTCCGAAAAGTAGAACCA
The DNA here is from genome assembly GCA_029282285.1 of Mycena rebaudengoi. Taxonomy (NCBI): domain Eukaryota; kingdom Fungi; phylum Basidiomycota; class Agaricomycetes; order Agaricales; family Mycenaceae; genus Mycena; species Mycena rebaudengoi. Next base: position 70,542 of record JARJCX010000062.1, read on the forward strand.
TTCAGGGTGCGACGAAATACATTTACACAATCAACTCAAGCTTACTTTGGTCCCAAATTGGAGTTTGAATGCTGACCAAGTTGTATCTGGCGAGTATAATTAGTGTCTTGTGTCCGTTGTTGCTACTCAGCATTTGATGTGGTAGTCCAGCTACGTTGAGAGTACCAGCTTTTTCGAAGGTAGAAGATCCCCCGGTGAAATTGTGAAGAAAATATCAGCAGAAGGGTGAAAAAAAGCGACATCGCCTGGTGCTGAAGGAGAGGTGTCACTGTGAGGCGATGAGCACCGCTCACCGCTACGCACAATCCGCACTATTCCGATCAAGCTACGTCCGCACTACCCAATTTGGATCTTCTATTCCGTCACTCCTGTACATTCCTGCTGCTATGTTACTTGTATTCTCACGTGCCGCCACATGCCCGCGCCCGCGTTTGCTTTGATTTATTGTATTACGCATCTACCCCCTAGCTTACTCATTTGTTTCAATTTCCCCATTTTTCTACCTGCCTCAGTATATAAGTTGTACTGTACCTACCCACAACGTAGAACAGAATAGATCCGAATATCGCATCGCATCTCACCCCCGTCGTCCATTGAGGTCATACTGAACCGGGTCTCTAGCGTCATCCAGGTGTCAAGCAGGTGCCAGGACTCTGTCATATCGCAATTTCGGCCCGGAAGTTCGGCCGCCTCACTATCCCAATCGTTTATATGGCGGCGCGACTCCTTCTCCGGTAGTTCGTCTCCCCATTCTCTTCAAGCTCTGCCGAAAGACCGATGATATCGAATCCTTGCGCACTTCTCACTGGGCTCCTCCTGGGACCCACCGCTTTTGCGCAGGCCTTTGTCCTACGAAACCTCACCTTGAGCTTGGATCCGAGGCAAATGCTCGATCAACACCCATTTGTTCCGGAAGGTTCCAATGATCTGCGCGGCCCATGCCCTGGAATGAACCTCCTTGCCAACCACAACTACATTCCTCACAACGGCGTCGCAAATGTGGTCAACAGTCTTACAGGGTGCCTGCAAGGTAAATAGTACTCTACTCACTTCCTAGTTTTTCCACAACAATCGATTTTGAAAACCATAGCATTTAACGGGGGGCTGGATTTTTGCATCGTAGCCGTGTCCTTTGGGTTTGCTTACGCAACAAGCCCTTTGAATTTCCCATTGCTCACGTACTCGATTGGTGGTCCACCACCTGGGTCAGGTGGGATACTTGGTGGTATCACAGGCACGTTTACTTCCCGTGCATATTTAACCCTGTCTCAAGGACTACAACCAATATAGGCCATGCGGTCGGGCTTTCCGGCACTCACAACCAGTTCGAGTCCGATTCCTCAGCGACACGGTGCGATTTAGATGAATGGTATGTGTTGATCGTCCTGTGTTGATCGTCCCACGACCACCCATAAAATTACTGAATGACCGCCATGTGTCCCGTAGTGGAGACAACCACACTGTAGACCTCCGTGCATTTAAGGCATTGCTCGATCTCGTGGAATCAGGTGATCCGACCCAAACGGTTGATATCATCATACAGCAACACGTAAACCAGCAGCGGCACTCCATCGCGAGTAATCCATACTACTTTCACGGGCCAGTTCAAATGGTGCGTTTGCGCGCGCTCTATGTAGACATTCTAATTACCGGGAACCTGCAGGTCATCTCCGGCGCGACTACACTCATCACTGCCCCATTTTTCGCGGATTATTCAGAGGAGCACCCAGACGGCTACTTCACCGTCGACACTCTCTGCTCTATGTTCGGTGTACAACGTTACCCCAACGGCACTCTGGCGCTCATGCCTGGAGGACCACGATTTCCTGCCGGCTGGAGACCTCGCAGTACGCCGGTCAATCTCATTTCAGACATCGTGGCAAATCTTATCAAAATGTGGACGACCTATCCCGAGACAATGCAAATAGGCGGGAACCTCGGAACCATCAATTCCTTCTTCGGAATTGACATCGGCGACTTCACCAACGGCGTGTACACTGCCGCATCGCTTCTGGAGGGCGACAATGCCGCTTGCTTTGTGTACCAGGTATCACAGCAGCTTATGCCAGTGGCGGTTAAGAACGTGGAGGATACTGTTTATGCTCTTTTGGAGAGCACCTTTGATAGTGCTGGAGGTTTATTCCCTTCGCTTGTCTGTCCTGAGCTTGCAGGGGTGAAGACGGAGATGCTGGAGAAATATCCTGGTTATACGCGGTCTATGAACTGATGTGCTTGAAATATTCTCTTCAATTTTGGTTTCTGGCAGTGTATTACGGCCAATCGATTATAAACTCCTGATTTTTTGATGTCTCTTGCACCAACTTAAATATCATACCTGTTCTTCCACCAATCCCCCGGCCAACGGTGCTTTTAAAATGCTTTGTTCAAATTCCTCTATAGGTAGACATCCGTGACTGCTTGGTTTCTGCAGAGTACGGGCTTAGCTATTATACTTTCGACTAGCTTCGACGTACCCACGCTCCTGGCACAGCATATCGTCTCTCTGGCGCCTGAGTGTTTTGGCGCCGTCTCACCGCTTTCCATGCTACTTACCGGCAACGGTGCACCCCGCTTGAATTTGAGCCAATCGCCCAGCATTCTTTGTTTGGGGACGTGTGAGGATTTCGCAGGTTACGCTTGTGCACTTCATGACTCCAAGACAAAGGCGAAGAGTGTGTGCACCGCCGTCCCTTGTCTTCGCCCGTGAGCTTCCCGCCGCATTCTTCTTTCCTCCGCGCACTTCACAAGCCCAATGGACAGCAAATTGACACTGCTCAAAGTATTCCCAGGCATAGGTAGCCTCCCAGGTACCATCTGGCCAGGGATCCCACTTCTGCGGTCCTTTGAGCTGAGAACGAGGTGTATCATCCACGTCATTCCACCCCTCATCGTCGCCTACGATCTTTCTCGGTTTACGGCCGCGCAGACCCTACCGAGTCAGAGCTGGAGGTCGAGAAAGTGTTGGCTGATGCTGTACTGCATGCAAGCTGGAAGAGTCGTCGCTGTCACCGCTGGGGGTAGGATGCACTGTCCTCAAGATTTCTAGCAGACTTCGTAGTCGGGCGACGTGTGGGTTTCAGTGATATAAGTGAATTCAACACTGGCCGGTGATGCTGGGAGGAGTCCGAGGAAATATTTGAAGCATGGCGGCGCACGCGCTTATGCAGCGGAATTTGTTGGGAAATGGCACAGAATGGTTTGCTTTGCCACGCTTCTTGTGCGGTCGTCGTTTGAAGAAGTCATATTGATAAATGCAGCAGGATAATTTTCCAAGAACTTCTCACATAAGGGCAAGTGGGCATATTCGGGCGGCAATTCTTCGTCGGAGTCCTCTGCACGCCGAGGTAAAAGCGAGTGAAGGCGCCCTTCAGTGCACGCTAGGCATCTTTCTTCAATCGGTGTTGAAAGGATCCAAATGAAATCTCACCAGCATCGGTCGACTTGGAGGTGGAGGAGTGGACCAAAGGAGAGATAGGAGAAATGATCGTGTTAGTCATTGTATATTACACATCCTGAGCCTGTGTACTCCAGTCCCAGTTTGCAAACACGCCGACCTGTAGCTGCGATTCCACAGATCCAGATTTGAATTCAACCCACATTTCCATGATTTAAAAAAAATCGTACCCTAAAGATCATCTTTAGCACGAGCGCTAATTCAACCAGCCGACGTAGAATTAGCGCCGGAAATTTGATCCATTTTGACGGTGGTAGCCGAGGGGGGTTTGAACCAGACGAAAAAAAGTACATATACTACTGCTGAGCTACGCAACTATTTCAAGGGATGGCGCAAAAACAACGTGAAAAATTGATAAGATTGTGGCTGTCCACCAACGGCTAGCACGCACTGGACAGCCACATCAATGACAGAAGAACAAACGATTCTTAAATTTCTTTATTTGGACCAAATTCTCAACTGCGGCAGTCTAACAAAAGTGAGTATTGCACAGAGTTTCATTACAATAGCTTGTTCAATTCTTTGAACTGAAAAGCCATCCCAGAGCAAACCGCGGGTGTGTATATGCCTCGATTTTCCTTATGTGGACCAAATTCCCAACCGTGGCAGTCTAACACAAATGAGTGATGCACGGATTGACATTATGACAGCTTGTTTGAATTTTCAAAGTGAAAAACCATCCCAGGACAAAGAACGGGTGTGTACATGCATGCAAGATCTGTTTAGTTGTCATCCTCATCCGCCTCGGGGTCAAGCATCCTTTCATCGTCTGAGTTCATCTCATAGCCTGGAATTGTCATTAGAGTTGCAGTGTAGTTTCCATACCAACGATCGCGCACCTTTCTTCTCGCTCTCAGGACCATGACTATCCTTGTCTTCAGAGACCCAGCCGTCAGTAAACCATGTAGAACCAATGACGGATTAAGGTGCGCACCTTCATCAGAATCGACAATGTGGATGTTCCCTTAAATATTATGCTCATCCTCGCCGATCTGTGAATTGTCCGACGGTGAAATGCGGTTCAAATTCGTCTGAGAACCCCTCAAAGCGATGGGCTGCCTGGAAATAAATTCCTGAAGTTGCAGTGTCTTCTTTGTCTTCGATATGGAGAGTGAATGTGTGTATTTTGAGTGATCGTGGGGGCCGCTATTCTCGAAGATGGCGCCGTCCCGATAGAAGACCACGGACCACTCCACCTTGCATGACCGATAGCGAAGAGGAGAGCCACAAGTGCAGAGTGCCTCGATTTGGCGAGCAATATTTGTTCCATGCGCAATCCGCATGGTACACACTGCAGCTTTGCACTGGATTATACCTGCACATTTATAGCTAGACCGTTTCCCTTTCTCTGGAGTTACCGCATCCTGCGAGCCGCGTCTCCCAGGAAGCTTGTCGGAGATCCAATAAAATGCCAGCCGTGAAGTGTCTTCCACTTGTTGGCGAGTGAAATGGGATCGGAAGCGGTGGTCTGGAAACCCATCCCAGCTCTCTAGCGACAAATTGGATAGTGCCTTAACAGTTTGGGTGGGAGGTGGATCGATTGTGCTACTGGGAAGCGGTGGCAAAGAAAGGCGTTCGCCGAGAGTGGTATGCGAGCCTGGGCTTCAATAAACTCGGGATCAAAATTGTCGGTTACACTATGCACCATTTGAATTTGTCGTCTCCCGCTCCTCCCTCACCCAACCTTGAAGTTGCCCTGGAAATGAAGACAGATTCAGTTAATGGCTACATTCAGCATGGACAAAACTCACCATTCTCATCATAATATGGGACAAGAATACTCTTATGACGTTTTCGGTGGTTCTCCTGAGGAACGGTAAGACTGTGCACCACAAGCAGCAGATAGACCAGGACTAGTCCGTAAACGACTAGAATCGCCGATGTGGTGACCCAGCGGGAGGCCAGTGAGTAAGACCAGGCGAGAACGAGAATGACGTGATCCCAGTTCGACATTACGAGCGGAGCCACGAGGACCGAGTAGGCGAAAAGCGAAAGAAACGTAGACAAGAAAGGAGTAGTAAGTGGCTGTGGTGCACATCAATGATCCGTCCCGGACGCGATCGCAGGACGCACAATATCCGAGATGAACAAGGGGTAAAAATGTATACTAGTCCCTCAGCGGGGCGTTTTCGTGGCTTGCGCAGTGGCGCGCAGCTTGCGGTTCGCTTGCGGCAAACCACACCCACGACCCGGCGGCGGTTTGTACACGCTGCGCCGGTTCCACTGGGCACTGGCGCGCATCGGGTTTACGAACCGCACGCACGGTTTCTAGCTTCTAAAATAGATTTTAGAAGCAATTAATGAACACAGCTTATTACTATCGTATGGAGGACCTTCCTTTGGTGGATATGGGAGCCTTCTTGAGGTACAAGACGACTGAAAATCACTTAGGGGATAGAATTGAACATCGAAGTTGAATTGACCGGAAAAAATGAAATTATAATTCAAGAACTGATCCAACTTACAGAATACATGTGTAGGAACGAACACTTGAATTTAGAAGTGCTTCAGCGCAAATTGTTTGAGGTTCTAGGTAGCTACTAGCAAGTTAGTAAAAGGTTGAGCTTCAGATAAAGTCGAAATTGGACTCACCGGATAAAATAGAATACTAATTCAACCGCTTATGAGGGTGTAAGAACGAACACTGGGAAATTTGGTAAGATTCGGGTCGTCGTCTTTGAGTTCAAGGTAGCTACTAACAATTTAGCATGAAGGTGAAGTTGGAATAAAGCCGAAATTGGGCTCACCGGAGAAAATGGGATACAAATTCCACAGCTGATCACAGTCGCACCAAACGTGTGGAATAACACATATTTGATCATATAAGAGTTTTGGACTTTCGTCTTTGAGTTCAAGGTGGCTGCTAGCAAGTTAGTAGCAAGGTAGAGTTAGAATAAAGTCGAAGTTGAACTCGCCGGAAAAAATCAAACAATAATTCCACAGCTTATTACGATCGCATAGAACATGCATAGGACCTTGCTGTCAATGATATGGGCGCCATATGTCTACGCCTCTGAGGTACAATCAGTGTGGGAGTTGGTGTAATGACGTCTTTGTACATAGCAGCCGCGGAGGCGTAACGCAGTAGAAGATATTTGGCCGCACCGCACCGTGCCGCTCGCAGTGTGTTTCTATCTAAGTACCCTACTAGATGGATATAGCACAAACTAAGCTACCCAGGAATAATTACTGGGCGTTAAAAGCGTGTTTGCGGACCCATAGATCATAGTTTGGCTTTGATAATTTTGTATTTGAACTATTTTGAATATTTTGGTTTTTCTTTCTCGCGTAAAATGCTTATCGCTCCATTTCGCACAGGGAATGATATTAGTGTGTATGAAAACAATGAACCTTAAGAATTTGGCCAAATGGAGTAGGGATCTCCGCAGAAAGACTGAATTTCTGCATGGTGCATCCGCATTAAACATCCAAAATCTTTACGCATCGCTTGGTCCTTGGACTTTGGATTGGAGATTCAACCGGTGGATGGTATTCAGTTCATTATAACGAGTTTCCAAAAAACTTATTCTGGGAGTCTGTATTCGCTTCTTGCATCTGCACCAAGTGGCTGTGCAATCAACCTTCAAATCGTGAACAACGTTGAGGACATACAGAGAGGAATTTCATTCAATTTGTGGTTTCAGTGAAGCCATCTAGATTAAATACATATCCTAGGAAATTTTGGTGGGCCTGGGCAGTTTCAACAGCGAGGTCGGCATGGAAGCACTGACACGGTGCCGCCATGCACTTTGCCGCGTCGCGCCGTTCTTTGATTAGACTTGCTATCTTTGTCCAAATGCGACGGAACAACGATTATTAAGACTATCTCTTGTGTCAGACGAAGCTGTGGGCATTCAAACCGCCGGGAACGGCGTCAGGAAAGCCTCTATGAAATCTGTGGCTGTGTTACGAGTACTTATGTAATAGGGATCGTCCCTTTCAAAACTCAAGGGCACCCAAATTTGATCAAATTTTCATTAGAGACCGATTTCGTTGAGGGACTTGTTAGTGGCAGTGCTTAATATATTTAGTGACCGTGCCTAAAAATGCTTCAAATTTTTCTATTGAAAATAGTGGCTGGGCGTTGTATTTGTTATTGTTACTCGGGGAAAAAACCCCCTACTCGGTGACAACTCCTAATTAGACAAAAAACTTTTTTGCATTCGACTTCTTCCGTGATTTCCTACCCTTGCACATTTATACTTGGTGAAAATCGACCACAACTGTTCTGTTTGCCGACATTCCGATGGCAGTCTGCCAACCTTCTGATAGCAATAACCACTATCAAATATCTGCACTCATCCTCTATTATCATCTTCAAATCGGCTCTTTTTGTGCCATATGAACCTCTTCTATTAAAGTTTGAAGAACGTCAGCTCATTCATTACCCTCGGTGCAAATATCATCAAATCAATTTTAATTCACATGGCAATCACCGACATTCAACTTGGCCGCGACGAGCCAACCGAGGGTTGGCGAGGAGCGGTGCAGTTATTGTATTTAAAGTCAGTATTGGTGCCATACCGTCTGGTTGAGAAGGTCTGGAAGGTCTGGAATGGCAGGATCTGTGTACTGACTAAGCCTGCAGCCTCTGTCGTCCTGTAATCCTAACATGACCAAACCCAGACCAAACCTCCGCTCTCATCCTCACTGAGCCATCGCCTACAGCGCGACCAGCATAGCTGGTCCACTATCCTGACATAGATATTCATAGCCCCACATTTTCTGGATGGAACTTGAAGGCATTGAAAAACATATGGAGGAGGTCCGCTGACAATATTAAAAAATTTCCGAGTCAATCCGACTCAATTGTCTTTAAGTTGTTCTCTTCCCGTAGCGTGGCACGGAAAACTGCTAGTCAGTTTGTAAACAAATGTAATCTTCAATTTAGTTCAGGTTCAGAGCAAGCCCGCTCCGGCCCAACAAGCCGGCCCTTCGGAAGCATGTTTCGCTTGTTTGTTTGTTTGCTCCGACATTCTCCGGTATGTCCGGCACCGCGCGGCTTCGTCAGAACCAATGGGATCATGATTTGCCTTCTATTCATAAGGCCCTCTGGGCATCCCTGGTGCCTGGATCACCGCCTGGATCAACATATGCACCATGAGCACCTGGAGACCAATTTTCTGGGCAACAAAAAGGTGAGGACCCTCGCAATCCAAGTCCAACACACGGGAATTGCCGCCGCAATGATGGGCCGAGCCAATTATAAACCAGTTTTTAAATGCTCGGAGAAAAATGGCCAGTTTCGTTTATATTTCGGGACTATGGACAGCCGACAATCGGCCATAGAAAAGTTTCGGCACAACTGCAATGCAGCTTTACAACGGCCAAATTTGGCTCTGGAGCCACTTGGGAGACACTCGCTACAGCCAGGAAGTATCTGCGATGGTGTGGATGTAACATTGCACCAAACAATTTTTCTAATCCTCTTGCCATCCACACTAAAAAATCAACAAATTGCAGGCTATGAGAAGATGGGGTTCTCGGACGTGATTTACATACGAAACACCTGCAACCCCACGAGTCGCCACAGCGGGAGCCCGAAATCCTCCTCGTCCAAACAAGCAGACTTCATTTTTTCTTCCACTCCTCTCAATTTTTTTCCTTTTTTCCTGCTGCACCCCACTGGCCTGGAAATGAATGCTGATCTACATGTCCCACTACCTCTTAGGTAAACTTCCCGGCTTCCCATCAGCGATCATTATTTCTCCCTCTCCCTTTCCTTGAAATGCTACCAATTCTCCTGATTTTATGCTGGCCAGAAGCAGAGCAAGTTTTGTTTTTTCAGGCCGGGGCTCAATTTGGCTGTGGCCAGGTATTTTTCCGCCGTGCGAAAATCATTGCCATTATCTGTAGTCATATCAGAAACACGGTAATTCATCCGATGAGGTTTACAGCTGTTTCCAAAAACCTTGAGATTAAGCAGAATTTTTTGCCCACGTCAAATTTTGATCCAATGCTAAAGATTACTCTTTTTTGACTCGCCAAGCCCAACCGCTGGCGCTGAACTTTTTGAACAGAAATCCGCGGGTATCAAATCGCAGTTTTGAATCAGAGGACTTGAAGCTGGCGAATTCACAGACAAGCTGTGACTTCCACGCCTATTTACTGCGCTATTCAGTGAAACGAGGATTATTGAGGGAAAGACATACCCGAAGATGGCAGTGATCCGAGACCAAAGAGGAAATCCTTAGCACTGATTAAATTTCCGCGGGGGCACAAAAAATTGATCAGTCTCAAGGTTTGGGAAACAGCTGTAAGGAACAAGGTGTATACATCTTCCTTGCTGACACAATACAGAGCTTCAAGTCTGGGGTTCAAATTCCCGAGTCTAAACTTCTGACTACTGTTTGAATTCGCTTCTTCAAATATTTCTCACCTGTCACGCTGCGTTATTTTCAGTCTTCATCAAAAAATACACGCCCCAACGATCAAACTCCATCAATGACGCGGCGAGTTGTAAAAGTTAAAATTCATTGGGTGGGATAAACATTCTTGAATACCCTTCAAACTCATAAGTACTCGTTCATGCCGGGCGTAGCCACGGCCCTTTACCCCAAGTAGAGAGAATGCAACATTAAGGACGGGAAATATCTCTTTTCCCTGGCTGGAGGACAATTTTTTATGTGGAGATTAAACTTCAGGCAATGCCATATGCCCGATTTTTCCCTGCTCTTGGCCTGTTACACTAGTTGTATTGGGAAGGGGTGATGCGGCGGTGCTGTATACTTCGCCGCGTCGCGCCGTTCATCGGGTAGATTGATTAATTTGTTCCGGATTTGATAATATTTGATCTTGCATATTAGGGCTTCGAAAAAATTGTGTATTGGACGAGGAGGAAGCAAAATGCGGCGTTGAGATAGAGGATTTCTTCTGGGCACGACAACATTAAGCATTGAGAATCTAGACAATTGCTTGAGGTTCAGTTATTTTATTGGGTGATTTAAATGTGTCAACTTTACCCAGTGCTTCAGGGCCGTTTTTTTTGAAAGTCATTCTGGGAGTCAATCCCACCTACGCACACTCCGCTGTAGCTCTAACGTGTGGCTGTGCAGTTTCTGATCACATCGTGAACGAGGGGGGAAGATGAACGAGAATTTCTTTGAATTTGATTTGAGCTGAACATGAATGCAATTAATAAGGAGTGGGCAGCAGCATCGGCGCCAAAAGAGTGATGCTGCGCCCCTGTGCACTTCGCGGCTCGCCGCGTTGTTCCACACCTCTTTAAATTAAATATATATGTCCCAATATGAGTGCCAACCATCAGATATGTCTCACATTCAGGCTCAGCTGATTTCGGCCGTTTAACAATGGTAACGTTGACAGGGAGGACTCATTGTGTGCCGACTTATCCTGGTTTTAGACTCATTGAGACTTGGGGTGCTAGCCACAGAACATACTGAACTGGTTTAGGTGGTTCATTGCAAGTTTGGACATCGTGCAGGGAGAATGGAGTGATGTCTGCAGAGTAACAGACTTCACTGAGTTCAAGTGGCGCCGCGGCCCCACCGCGTCAATTTTGGTAGGCACCGCGCCAAGTGTGGGATCGCCGCGTCGAGTAGAGGGGCCGCCGCGTCATATTTTTGACACGCCGCGTCCAGCTGCTGCGACCGCCGCATACCGCCGCGTCCGACTGGTGGGACGTGGCGAAATTACCATGCACTTCGCCGCGTCCCGCCGCAGACCGCCGCGTCCAAGCCGCATCACTGCTGTGTTCAGGTTATTTTGCGTGACACCAAACACAGTGTACTCGAAGTCACCAAGGTCAATTCCATCAGCCTTTTGACAAATTTCTTGCGATTTTTTCGGCCTTGTGAGCTTGTCGACAAGTTGACAAGGTGAAAAGTATAAAAAATGAAAAATTGCCCCACTACAACTGTCCAATGGGATCCAGAATATTTTTTGAAAAAAAAAAATTTAAGGGGGAAATTTTTAACTTGTGGAAATGTCGACAAGACTTGTGACTTGTGAGCTTGCTGGACTTGTGGCCACTTTTTGGCACTTTTTTGGCCTTTTTTGGCCTTGTACAAGGTCACAAGTAAAACATCAAAAGTCTGATGTCCCTCGCCACCCATAACTTATAATTGTTGAGTACATCTTCTACGTATATGATGTAGCTGCTCCCTCCAGAACGCGTGATCGGCCCTCATTAATTTTCGACCGCCGCATCACCCACCGCGGTACCGCCGCGCCACCGCCGCGCCCACCCTGATGCGGCGAAGTATTTTTGCCCCTGTGTATAACATATATTATCGTTTTCGTTTCTTGTATATATTCCCTCTCTTGATACGGGGGTTCATACCCTTCATTCAACGCTGCTCCAGCGCAGACTCGTTGTAAATGGCCCAACAAATTAAGCGCAGATTGCCGGAAGAAAATCACGATTGCTGCTCGTCCCGGCCCAATGATCAATCCCAGCCAGGATTTTGTTGTCGTTCTCACGAGAGATTTTGGCTGTTTTATTCTCTTCAAGTTTTGTTCTGGAATTCCAAGGGACGATCGAGCAGCTGTGTAGCATCAAAACTTCCAAATCAGAATTCAAGGCTGTAAGGATCATAATTTGGCGCGCGAAGGAAGCTGTGTATCCTGACAGCTTGCATGTTCCTTCTTAATGCCACTGTGATGGTAATACATATGGGCTGTACGTCGAGTGCTTGCGTATATTATCTTCCTCCTCTCCTCACCAGCAATGGGCGATGAACCTAGTAATATGCTACATACGACACGCCCCCGTGTCTTAGTATGCTTAGCCAGCCCAGAAGCACTTGATTTGAGCATGCTAGACCCTAACTATGACACGCGGGGGTGTCATAACAATTATATTACTAGGGTACAACATATGTTGCTTTCCCATAATTTCACTCCCCATAGCTGGCGAAATCAGCGTGTCCGACTTGTTGCTTTACCCCAACCTCAAGACAGTGATCTTCTCCGATTCCCATTGGCGCATCAACATGGATTCCCTCTTCGACCGGTTGGTCGATTTAATACCAGGCTGGTTGCACCCTCGTTGGAGCACATTACTCTGCGAGTTTTTGAACCTGGCACGATTTCCACATTTGCGAATAGTGGCAGCCAGGTGCCAGGATGATGTGGATTTCCAGCTTCTGCAGAGGGTGCTGCCTTTGGTCGTTGCTTGGAGCGTGCTTGAAATGATACTGTAGACGCGGGATGGGAAGAGGAAAAGCAGAGAGGGAGAGGGAGAGGGAGAGGGAGAGGGAGAGGGAGAGGGAGAGGGAGAGGGAGAGGGAGAGGGAGAGGGAGAGGGAGAGGGAGAGGGTGAGGAAAGACTTGAGATCAATGGCTTAATCGCTACGGCAAAAACTAGGTGTTTGCTTCACAAAAATAATATACAACTTGATGACCTTAATCACCCGCCTCCTCGTACGCTACGACCTAAGTAAGATTCTGTCAACAAAAATCACTGACGCATTTAGACGAACGGGACCGACCTGCTCCTCATCCAAGGCGCTCAGCGTCCTCACGCGCAAATCCTTCCCCTCCGCAAAGTCCGAAAAGAGGCTCGCACCGAGTTTACCGTGGGGAATGTTGACGTCATCCTTGGGCTCGCCGTCGTCTGTGAGGAGGTTAAGGATCGGGCCGTCGATGTTGAGCTGTGTGTGTTCCACTCAAGTCGGGCACATGGGAGGAGGAAGGAGGGAGAGGAGGAGCGCACAAGTGTATATTGAGCCTCCACCAGAATAGGGGCATCGATGAAGTCTTTGACTCGGCTGATGTCTTCCTGTGGTTCGAGGCGCCGTTGAACAGATAATTAATATTCGACGCAGAGAAGGGCACCCACCCAATTTTTATGGGTGAAGATCTATCGGCAGAGTCAGTGAAAATAATACAATGGACCTTTGTACGAAGGACAACACGCACATCAAGCGCGACGACATGTATTTTGGCCCCCCAATGGCAGGCGTACTTCGAGATGGAGAGATCGATGATGCGTGCGGGGCGGCCTTTGATCACGACGTGGTGGTCCTGGCGAAGGCGCAGCGCCGCGGCATGCACAGAGAACGTCTTTGCGGATGGGTTGGCTTTTAGTGCATTGACTTTAGCCTGCGGTGTGTGGGGGCGTTCAGCATGCTAGTCGCAGTGTAAGAGACGCAGTACGCAAAACGGTGCTCACATCCTCGTAGCCCCCGACATCCTCCGCGTCGACGCCATGGTTCTTCATGGTGAAATATGGCATGTACATCGTTGTTCAGAGAAGAGAAGCTGCAAACCCCTATCTTGCGGAACCACCGTCATCATTGGAAATTTGAACTTGAAACTGGTGATTGCCGGCTTGAACTGACTTGAGGAGTATTATTCCGGAACCGTGAAGGGTATGGTAAAACCGCGACTGCAAGGACTGATTGGACAGGTTCTTCACGGTAGGATGGACACGGCGGACAACTCACTTGCACTGTCACTGAACTGTCATTTGCAGGGCTTTCTTTGTTTCTTTGTTCCAGCTTTGCGCCATTTGTCCTGTCGGCCAATAATTGTTTTCATGCTCAAGTATAGTCCGAAGAAAAGAATACAGATGATGCGTGCAAAAGAAGTCAAGGTGAAGCCATGTGTCCATGTACCTATACGTTGGGTGCTGTCATGCACAATAAGCGGCGCATTGCTTCAAAATTTGAAGATATAGTACTGTCCCCTTGACAGAGTCAATTGGGCAGTAGTAAGTGAGAGAAGATATTAACGAGCGTACCGCGTTCCGACTTGTGTGACCTCCATGTAATCACAGGCGTGTCCAGCACGGCATCGCCGACGAACAGCCTGATCACGAAGAGGGCTACGGCGGCCCCAAATGTGTGTTGGCCGAGAGCTTCAAAGAAGTTGGTGCGGCCGTGCGAGGCGTCCACACATATGGTTCGTTGATTTGGGCACCCAAATAAAACACACATATAGCTAGGAGTCGGGGCAACATGTGGGTATGGGATTCAGATTTTTCCAGCTGGTATAGCACGTGCAAACATGATTTGCCTCAAGTTCCAACAGGTGGGGTACCGATATTACTAGGATATGAAGCAATTGCTATGGATTCAAACAAGTTACAAACACAAGAAAAAAAAGGCGCAAGATTTTACAATTAGAAGAGAATCTGCGCGGGAGCAAACACCTAACACTCAGCGTCGTCGACCTCCCATATGCCCCATATGCCGTACTTTCCCTAAACAAATTTCAAGTTCGAATTGGTTAATATTAAAGAAAGAAGACTTGCCCAATCCTCACACATGTGCGGCCTGTCGAAATGGAGATGCCAAAAATCCGCAGGTGTCGTTGAACACATCAGGCGCCAGTCATCTCCGGGGTGGAGATTTTCGAGATGCGATTCGACGCGCTGAAAGATAGTTGTATCACTTACCAAGCTTAGGATGGAAAAGATTAGAACATACCCGTTGGCGGGAAGCAGGTGGGGGTACAGCCCTGCGAGTTGTATGAACGCTGTGTTGGAGTGATGGATCTCAGTCACTGACCTTGTCCTGGAACTCCCGGAAATAGGTCGCGCATGTGGGCTCATTATGACCGACGAGCCAGTGACCGAAGACACCGTTGCAGCCCTAGTGAACGATGAGTTGGGGCATGTCGGGGTAGAACAAGAACTTACTCTGTCCTCACACATATCCGGAGTCACAAACCTGAGACCATTAATTTCGATCTGGGTCTCCTTGCACGCCTGCACAGGATCATACTCCCGAGGCACATTCGAAACCCGGGCAGTATACTGCCTAGTACCGTACCGGAAGCAGCGCTGGTCTGCCTGGAGATCCGCCCAGTAAAACCCGGCTCTCATGCGCTCCTTTTCCTCCTCCTTCCGCCGCTCCTCGTCCTCGCGGGCCTTGGCCCATTGCTCCTTCTCGCGCACGATCTCCTGGCGCTCGTTCTCCCACCCCACCCGAATGATGTCATGCTCAGCGACCTCCTTCATCCACGCACCGCGGATGCGCTCGTGGGCCTGAATTTCCTTGTCCCATTCGTGGCGCAGGCGTTCCCGGGCAGCTGGGTCCAGAGCAGCCTCGGTGTGCCTGAACTCGGAGAAGAGTGTAATGCCGATTAAGGCGATTAAGGTAAGATACAATGCATATTTTTCCCAGTTGTTCCTGCTCGGAGGGGAGACATCCATAGCGATTTGTTGCGCGAGAAGGGGCTGCCTTTCGCTAGGGATGTGGCTAGAGAAGACGGAATGGGCCAGGTCTTCGCTCGAATGCTTAGAGACTTACACTCTCGGCGACTGGCGAGCATCAGTGACATGACCGCTGTAGCCCCACGGCTGAGCGTGGTACGCAGGTGGCGCACTGCAAAGGATGACAATGAGTCGGAGAGTTAGACAAGAGGACAAACTTGGGTGGGATTCTGTGAGAAGAAGGGGTGGTATCGGCAGACATGGTCGTTTGAAGCAAGGTGAGTACACGCACAAACGGACGGCGTCCACATGGAAAGCTTACGTCATACGGCCCGTGCACTCTTTGCTGCTCGCAATCTATTCTGGTCCAGCCTGGAATATTCCAACAGATTTTGAATGGCGGCGACTCTTGCTCGCACTCGTCAACTGAGGCGTCCGCTAGACGGTTCCTTTGGACAAATATTTATTTACACGTGTGACCTTTGCGTATGACCTCCAATTGCACGCGCGTGCGCGCGCATCAGACTTTTTACAAAAAACTTGTGGAGCTTTTTTGGGCTTGTACAAGCCCAAAAAAGCCCCCAAAAGCCCCAAAGTTGCAAAAGTTGGAAACATGAAAGTTCGGGGTCATTTCTGACAAGCTCTGACTTTTTTTTTCCCTATCATTGCCATGATGAATGATTATGCATCTCTGACCACTTTATTTTTTTGAAAGAAAGCCGAAAAGTCCAAAAAAATTGACAAGCCCACACGTTTTTTGTGAAAAAGGCTGATGCGCTGGACTGTGCATTCAAGAAATACAGCTAAGTATACCATAACTACTAGGCTCGTCCCCCGGTGTGTCATCACGATGACGTGATCTCGCCAAGGCTCGCTATTCCGGGTACCGGCTGGGCTCCCTCGTCGCCTGTTTTTGGTGATGAGGATTTTCCCTATAGATATGACATGGGATTAGGCCTCTGCGAGGCGGGAGCTGAACCTTTAGGAATGGGCATCAATAAAGCTTGAGCAACTCAATTGCAACCTGTGCTTGATGACTTCAAACAACATGATTAGATAATTTCCAGCTGAATACTGAAACCTGGTAACTTGTGGAGAAATGAAGAATATATTAACTGGGTCCTACAGTACAGTATTTTTGCTCCCTAGGAGAACAATGAATAATTGGTACAATGGAACCAGATAATACAAAGTTCAAATTCCCTGACTCAATGAGTGGTGCGTGAAACACGTAGTGGTTTATCTGGCAGCTGGCCACCGCCTGCGATGTTCATAATTGATCTCAGATACTTAGGAACAAATAAAAAATGTAAATGGATACAGTGCAAGATACCACACCATTGGGCAGAGGATTAAGTCAGACATCACTCTGTTCCACCGTTGTATACTTTGCACAGTGCAAAGTTAATCTAATGCACGGACGACGGCCCCTTTGCAGGCAGACAATATTACTATCAATCTTGTTTCTGAATTGATACCAAGAGCCATGTCGGTCCTCTGAGTCAATCTTTAGTGTATGTGTGATGTATATTCCCGAGCTTATTGGTATATCTCTGGGCTTATTGTGATGTATATTCTAACCATAATTGAGTGCAGTTCAATTTGTTCTCTGTAGAAACAGGACTGCGATGAAGGAAAGAAATGTCTTTCAAACTCCGCTTTAGAGCCGTTAGGGCATCAAACCGTCCGTATTACGGCGTGATTTTCTTACGCACCGGGTGGACCTGGCAGAACTTGAAGGCTGAACGGCACCGGTACCGTTTACGCCGCTTTTACGGGTTGGGTCAAGCCTTTGATCAAAGTGTATGCTGTCATGCACAATAGGCCTATCAGAATCCGGAGTACCTTTGGGGCTTGGCAGGCCTCAATTTATATCTGCTACCGGTGGCCAAAGCCACTTGAAGAGTTGCGATGAGCGTGAGAATTATTTTTTTAGAACTCTTAGCGGCCCGACCCAGTAGCTACATTCGCCACTATTCGCCGTGGCTAAGCCGCGACCCGGAGGTTCACCAATGTGCCTGTTGGCACGTCGGCACTCGCGCGGCACGCCTCGGCAGCTGCTATTTGCCGACCCGTAACTTACGCCGTCAGCGGGCGGTTACAGGGCCCAATACACGGCTAGCCCGGATGACATAGGAATCCGTGTGGATTGATGGCCCGTTGACATATCAATGTGATTCCGTTCGCGTTTCGGCCATTATCCCATTGGAATTCGCTGGTTTGGCAGCTCGTCAAATTCCGACGGTCTCGCCATCAACTTCAGAACGTCCGGCCATCGGGGCCGAAACCTCCCAAGAAGTCTTACTCGAGGGTTTGCACTGTTCCATTAACACATACCGAGTACTCTCTCAATGCGTAAGTTGTGTAAGCAGAGCTCTAATGCAATTATTATGCAGTGGCTAAAGCATTCCTTTAAAGCTTCTCTCCAATTACTGCCCGTTCTGTATAAATAAAATAAAATAAAAAAGCTGCAACTTGGCATGTCTCGGTCGGTCCGGGAGTCTACTCTTGCAGCAGGGACTTGAAAGTGTGCTATTGCAACTATATAAGTGAAAGAGATTGTCATTTTACATAAATTGCGTCAAGGTATCGACAAAAAATTGCCTTGTGCCAACCTTGGCATTATAAATGGTGGGAGTGCCTCGTTTGGCTGCCTCGTTGTATCATATCCTCTTCCAAATCAAACCTCAGTGTCTTCTTGTGGCGAAGTGGTAATGATGTCGATGGAGTCCTTACTTGTGGTCACTCGTTCGAATCTTATTTGGTTCTTTTTCCATTAATTTTGAAACAAAATTCCCTCTTTCTTGCCTTCAAATTTGGCCTCCGACTTGTCTTTCGACTTACTGTGGCCTGGCCATTGAATTCCGATGAGCTGGTTAAACAAAGGCATCAATGAGACCGCCCATCGAAATCCGACGGCCATCAATCCCCTTGGATTTCTATGTCATCCGGGCTAGCCGTGTAATGAGACCAAAAGCTCGACGGTATGACCGTGTTTACGGCCCGTAGTTCCGTAACATTACGGGACCCTGAGAGCTAAGACGTAAACAGACAGACGTAATGCGGCTTTCTCCGAGTCCGATCAGCGGACCCGCACATAAAACGGAAATGTGCTGTCGTTTTACAATTGGTCTCGATGACCGATTTTGAGTGACTAAACACTGTTTGTTCTTATTGTGAAATGTGCATCAAACGATCTTCTCCTAGGTAGCCAAACCTAAAGGTTCAGCAATAATTCCCCAAACGGGGGTCCCTGTTTGGTCGAAGTCGGCCAAGCCTAGGGACACCCCCTGGAGCACGTCCGGAAAATTCGGGAATTATTTTTCCGGCCCGATTCGGCTCTTGTCAATAATATCTCTGCTGCCATTGTAAGTAAGTAGAACACGCAAGATGTCCGAGCTCCACATCACCTCCTGGTGCCAATCCTTTTGGTATGATTCCCGTTTAAATGAACGCTCAAAGTGAAATGCCAAGGTAGAAAAGTAACAAACAGATAGTATTGACCTCACTGCTGGAATTCAGCACGCTCCAACCTGAGCGGGTTAGCAATGTTAGACGATCTTTAGACCCAAAGTGAGTCCCTGGGGGGGCCAGGGCATGCCTAAACTATATAGGGTAAAATGATGATATATATTCCAGTACAGGCGGATTTATGGGCATTGGCCGTATTCTGCGAAGTGGTTGCACCGCTTTTTCTGTGCGCGCCGTTTTTGACGTACGCCGTTGCGATCTTGATGCGAAGGGAGTGAGCTGGCGGCACCGGTTGTGTTCGCACGAGTTCCATTTGCCGTGTTACCATTTACGGCGCTGCGCGCGCAGTTTGTAGCGATCATGCTTGACATGGTGGGCGTGCGCTTACTAGATTTATAACATCTGTACGATCATTCGCGGCCACGAAGCTGTGTACTGCGGGACTGGAAGACCAAAGCGGGCTACTTCAGCGCATTGGAATACTTTTGGGTTTCTAGATTCGGTCTGAATCGCGTTGGCGCTGCAGAACCACCAGGCAGTGAACACTCGCAAAGTCAGCAACGCGGGGATCAAGGCAGAACGCACAGCCTCCTCGATCACGTAGCGATCATGCTTGGCATGGTTGGCGCGCGTTTACCAGATTTTATAGCATCCGTACGATCATTCGCGGCCACGAAGCTGTGTGCTGCCGGACTGGAAGACCAAAGTCAGGGTATTGGAATACTTTTGTGTTTCTAGGTTCTTTTTGAACCCCGTTGGCGCTGCAGAACCACCAGCACCAGGCAGCGGACACTAGCAAAGTCAGCAACGCGAGGATCAAGGCAGAACGCTCAGCCTCCTCGCTCACGATCGGACTTGATCTGGAATTTCGGGTCAAGTCGGCTTGAGGCCCGGCATATCCGAATTGACGATGCGCTAGCAAGGGTGCTGGCGAAAAAGCTCCCTCCGCAACGATGGCAAGTCCATCCAGTCCCGGTTACGGGATACTGACAGTTCGGAGGACAGCAGGGGTTGTGACACCTGTCTGGGTCGGTGCGCACTGAGATCAACTTGATACCATCAATATCGTTGCTCTGGCCTTGAGCCGAGTCTCTTCAAAGTCTGTGCAGCATACAGTATTCATAGCAAAATAAGATAACACAATGAGAGCACCAGAAGTATATCCAAGACAAAGTCGGCTTGGATGGATATTTCCTTGTGCTGTTGATTAATTTTTGGGGGCAGGAATTGGCGAGGGATGCTGGCGGCTGATGATTGACCGCATCTATCGCTTTCCATCAGGCACATATCAATATCAGTATGGCGTAGTTGGTTATGCCGCTTTCTGTAGTAGTAGTAGTAGTAGATTTATACACAGCATGGTCCAATCTCTGAACACTATGTTCCCAAGGGTATCCTAGTGCGCGCAAGCTCTTCACACCTTCACCTTGGGCCCTAATAGAGTTGTCCTTTTGGCGCGGGTTTAAACCAGTTTTGTGTCATTTTTTGCCCTTTATTAGCGCTTCGGAAATGTCCGAACGCTGACAGTGGAAATCCACCGTCTTCCTGACCAGTGGAAAAAAACTGATCCCGCCAATCCTCCACCGGAGAGCCTTCCTGTGGAATTCCACTGGTGAGACGGTTGGCAGTGTAGACCTACAAGTAGCGGGAATCAATCGCGGTGATGGCCATCATCAGACATTCTTCTTCGTTGCCAACGTCGCGAGCGAAAGCTACCAACCCAATTTCCTGGACAGTGCAGAACATGGCGAGTCTTAATTCTACTTTGACTAAATGACACAAACCTTCCGTTTTCTTGGCATTTGATCGCTGAATCAAACTGCTGCTATACCAAAACGGCAACAATTGGTTGAGAATCAGTGATCTTGATCTGTAGAACCTAGGCGGTATAAAATGGCAGACCACATCCGTGTCCCTTCGTGTTCTTTTACATCACCCTACTTCCCTCATCGACCAGTGGTTGATTTCTTACTACTTTTCCCCTCGTCTAAGCCTCTAAGCAAAGCTTGTCGTTGGCTAATCCGTGCTGAGCACCAGAACCTATTTTTCCCCCCAACACTCCCTCCATTTTTTCCTCGAGTCCATCATGTTGTTCAAATACGCCGTTCTTCCCTTGTTCGTCTCACTCGCCGGGTCCGCTGTCGCCGCTCCCCATCGTCTGGATGCGTCGATAATGGTATGCACATTATCTTTCCACTCGATATATTCTTGAGCTAACTGTTGTCCTTCACCTAGCGCCGAGGTAGAAATGCCGAGGTCAATGGCGTCGCCCTCCAAGCTGCCGCTCGTGCCAGGCAGGGGGCTGCGAACGCGAACGCGGCCGCCATCGCTACTGTGTGCCATATTTCCTGACCACCATGAATTATTTATGTATTTATTTTCAGGTCACCGAAACCGTCACCGAGATCGCAGCTGCGGCCGCCACGGCTACCGTGCGCCATATTTCCTGACCATCCTGAATTATTTATGTATTTATTTTCAGGTCACCGAGACAGTCACCGAGATCGCAGCCGCAGCCGCCACCGCTACCGTGTGCCATATTTTCTGACCACCCTGAATTATTTATGTATTTATTTTCAGGTCACCAAAACCGTCACCAAGATCGCAGCTGCGGCCACCGTGCGCCATATTTCCTGACCACCCTGATTTATTTATTTGTTTATTTCAGGTCACCGAAACCGTCACGGAGATCGCAGCTGCGACCCAGGCTGCAAACTTGTTTTGAGGGGCCATTGCTCCGCATGGCACTACGAGTCAGGCCCCGGGTTGTTCCGGGCTGCATTCGGAATTGTTCGATTCGATGGCGGAGTTTGAAAGACTTGGGCAAATACGAATATGTAGGATGCAGAAAATGGATGGTATTCATATCTGGAAGGAGAATTCCTGGTTCACCAGGTCCGAGAAAAATAATGTCTGTCTGTCTGCCCAATCGTGAGGTACGGCTCATCCAAACACTGTAAACATCACGTGGATGACAGCTGGTCCGACTGCGTATTCTTGTTTTTATTTCAGCACGGGGGTACCTATGTGGCAACTCAAGTAGTCTTCAGTATCTGATGCCAAAGATACTTAATGTATTGACCTATGAATACCGCAAATATACTTCTATAATCTTTACCCATAACCGCTCAAATACTTTAAGGATTTGGAGCTAACCCCTCATTGGATTTTTCTACTGCTTCACCTATCTCAAGCGTTAAATGGCACTGGATAGTTTACAATCAAGGTGGCTGATAATATATTGAGATGACAGAATTGATTAGATTCAAGATGGCCCGATACATCCGCTGATCCCCCCTCTGTATCTCATTTTCCCACAGTCCCGCGGTTCAGGCGGCCCATTCTCCTGCGGACCTACACCTTTCATGCCTTTCTAGGGTTGATTGGATATCACTGACTGCATCTATCCCTGTATTACAAGAATCCACCGGTCAGGTACCCCTTTTATGTTGAACTATACACTGTGGATTTTCCCAATCCAGATTCACTTGCTACTCGGCTACTGCGATGTCTTTCAAGATCTGTAACTTCTTTATCTCAGTACCCGCAGCTTCTGTCGCACTATCTCTGTGGCCCAACTCAGCTTCTTCTGCGTTCTTGAGTACTGCGACGAATGCTAAGCGCCGGGGCTTCTTTCCACAGTATCAATTGGTAAAGCGACGGGCAGTGGGAACCTCTTCTGTCCCCCCCTCTTCTTTCACACTGATCGTCGCATGCGCAAGACGGTGCACGGTTTGCCATGTATTCAGTTCCTTCATTCACTAAAGTCAATCCTTCATTGTTCTGACCACCTCCCAGTGTATTTTGGAATTTACAATTGTATACATCACCCTGATTAAATCCAACAACCCTGAACCGGAATTTTGCATCGTTTCTTCTTCCCTGTTCAAACTCGTGCGGCTGTGCGTGCTTCATCCCCATCCATTTCTAATTATACATTCAACAGGACGGCCGCTGATCAAAAGAACCCAGGTGGGCTTGCTGATTTCCGATTCATATCCATTCTCAATTACCCTTCATCAAATTGGAAATTTCCCAACATGTGACGCTGAGTCTATTCTATATGCTCCTGCATAACTTTGAATCTCATGTGATCCTCCTAACCAGCCCGTTAAAGACTGGGCTTATCTCTCTAGCCCCAAAAATAAACGGATGGCCCCCCCCCCCTATCCGAAGAATAAAATACACAGGGAAATATTTTCTTCCCGCTACTTCCGGAATTCCAGCTTCGGGTGATATCATATGGGCTTTGCTCTATTTCATTGGCTGTTTGGCCGAATGGTTAATGGCGTGGCCATAATAGGTATGGTCGGGTTTCTTCTGGCCTTGAGTTCAATCCTCTCTGATACCACTTTTTCTGTGTGGCTTTCTGCTGT
Organism: Mycena rebaudengoi; assembly: GCA_029282285.1. Classification (NCBI taxonomy): domain Eukaryota; kingdom Fungi; phylum Basidiomycota; class Agaricomycetes; order Agaricales; family Mycenaceae; genus Mycena; species Mycena rebaudengoi. The sequence goes on from JARJCX010000062.1 coordinate 93,964, forward strand.
TCAAAATCTCCTTAGTTTGATTGCCCCATGAGCCTGCGCGCTCGCTCCTCGCTCTGTTTAATCAGGGCAGAATTTAAAACTTGATTGGCAATTCAAAGCTCAATTATTAAACAATCCTAATAGGGTTACTGCCAATGAATGGAAATCTCAACTGAGGTCGCTGTTCGGAACTGCACACACCAAGCGCCTGATTGCATGGTGGTGTACATCCACTATTAGTTAATGTCTTTAAGACAATACATCACGATGCGGAAGGTCCTCGTTCCTCGGGGTCAGGCGCATATGCTGGGTTGGTTTGTCTTTTTTTCTTTTCGGAACTAGCGCAAAATGTGTTGAATAAAACCAGGTGGAGACGAAGGGAACGAAGCACCTGATAGCACGGTGGTGTGCATCCACTGTAAATCTTCTGAATTTTATCATGTGGAAGGTCTCCGTCTGACTCTGACACAAAAAGCTCGTACGGAACGCCACCGTTCGACTCGGGTCAAGGGAAATATTTTTCCCACTGGGTATTTCTTGCTCTAACAGGTGGAAAAAATGTTCAATAAAGTCAAGTGCATAAGAAGGGAAGTGGGTATTTGATAGCTCGGTGATGTGTGCATCCACGTAAGCTATTCACTTGGCCATAGTTTACTACGCGGAAGGTCCTAGTTTCACTCGGGGTCAGGTGCATTGCTTGTCTCGGTCGGTTGTTTTTACTCCCACAGGTGAAAATGTGCTGAATTGAATTGGGGACGCGATGGGTCTCTCAATGCGCGTTTGGAACTTACGTCTTAGGCTTGTACCATGGCCCGTGCGGATCTGATAACGTAAGCCTTAGGTGTCACATCCTTCCTTCCTTCCCTCTTGCTCTCCTCATCCAATGTCGCCGCCCATTGGCGCCTCGACACCGATCGACGACGAGGCTCTTTTCCGTTACCTCGCGTGGTCACCGAAGAAGATTCGAACCAAGCGAAACGGCATCGTAACATTCTGCTCGGTGTGCTTTAAAAGCGATGAAGTCCTTGGTCGACCCCTACGCAGATGCGGGAAGGTTAGCCACTGGCCCTCCTTCTGTGGATTTGGAGGTAAATTAATCTTTCACCAGTGTCACATTGTGTCGTACTGTTCAAAAGAGGTACGAGCGGAAACTTGAAATTGACAATATCGCCCTCGGCTCATTAGCTTCTCTATCCCGTCTAGTGTCAGACTCAAAACTGGTACGGCTGTACTGTAATCCATGCCTCCATTCAACTGATATCTGAACGCATATTTTGCATAGGCCAGAACATAAACAGACGTGTGGAGAAGCGGGCATCCCGAAGCTCGTTAGGACTCTGATGTCGAATCCGGTCTTGCTCGTGTCGGTGCAGTCATGCTTCATCCTAGCTTTCGACCTGCTTCACCGCATGCGGCGCGATGAACTTCTCCTCGCCCGACTAGATGTTGCTGTCGAGCCTTCCGACATAGTCGATTTCGCGGATATTTTCTTGGGTGAGGGATCATCCAAGAAGAAAGTATAAGGCATGCTTCAGGTCAACGCATTCACACCGGCCACGGACCCAAGGAGGTTCTCCCTTGAACGTCGAGCAATGTGGCGCCAAGTATTCTTGTCGTGGCTCTTTAGGTCCTTAAAGAAGTAATTTTTGGGCTTGTGGTGAAGCATAAAATCAAAACAAGTGAATTTTAGAGCAATTAACGCGCTGTAGATGAAGAACTGCACCTTTTCTCATTTATATTCTCAAATGGAGAATTTTCACATATAGCCGTTGTCTACCTGGAAGTCTGCCCCCAGTTTGTACTAGTACGTGCTACATACTCCATTTTGAAACTTCTTCTACTGCGCAGATTTTTTTTCTTGAGTTCTATAGATGCAGGATAGTAAATTCGAAGAAATCTGCCAACCAGGTGCACATAAGGATGCCGGCCGGATGCCGAACATTGTTAATGCGAAAGATTAGGCCAGAGGGAAAGAGAAGGGCACAGGAGGTAGATACCAGGGTGTAGGGAAGAGCTCCCGGGAGTCTATCGGACGTAGCCGGAAGAGCGTCGGCAAGGGTCAACTTCAACTTGCCCCGAAGTTCATTTGTAGATCCCCATTGCAGTTCTTCCTCTCAGGTCCTGCATTCCCAGCTTTTTCGACTCCCACAAGCGCGCAGTACTTATATCCACAGCTATGTTCCATTTAGAGTCACGGAGCACTGATAACACACCATGGGATTGTGCATGTTGACCATGGACTGCGGCAAAAGCGCCTCCGCAGGTTTAAAATTGTGGTGCATGCTTCATGACCCGAGCACAGGAGCTGAATCGACTGTGCCGCGGTGAAATACCATCATAGAAGCAATGTCGCAGCCCGCGGACGGTGCTGCGGCTACGTATTCTTCCTGGCTTGCTGTGGTATAGGACTGCTCACTTTCTGGTCATCTGCCCGCCCCAATCTTGTTTTTCTATTCATAGTATGCCGCAAGCTCTGAAGTCGCTACTGATTGGTGTGTGCCTCGCTCGGGTGGAGAAGAAGTCCGGCTGCGGTCATTCCATCTCCCCCGGGCGGCAGATGTTGTTAATAATCTGTAGATGGCGACACAGCTGTAGTCTTTGGTTTTGCTTCCTCGTCAACTGAGGTCGATGCGTAGGAACTGAATAGACCAGGAATGTACGTTAACCATCACTCAAAGAATATTCTCACTCCTTTATTTTTGCTACATATGCATGTGAAACCAAAGCGTTGATTTTGGATGAGAAGCTCGACAGCTCCGGATACCCGCATTTTGATGCTGAACATGTGGGTACACTTGTATCTGTGAGAGAACCGCAGGCGGTGAAACGTTACAATTTGTATGAGCTTAACCGCGAATCAGATGAAAGTCAACTGAATGATTCACTCGCTCTCACGAGTTGAATCAACTGTGGGATTTAATATATACCTGACTGACAGGACAGTCATAAAACTGACCATAAAGCGGGGACCTGCTGTCTACCCCTTTCTTGTGCTTGCCCACTCATCTCATTCGGTATGTTTGCTCGTAATGTTGCAGTCTCTCTTCTCCTTGCTTTCTCAGTGAACGCGCAGGTGTATGTCGAATTTATTTCGTACTCTTATCTCCACGTTTTTTCATGCGTCTGGGGGGACTTCTAGTACAGGGACGGGTTTCAAGCTGCAATCAGTCCTTGACACTGCAAAGTGCCTCATGGCAAGCAGCTTGACGAACGGTGCGCCCGTCGTCATCCAGGACTGCGGCACGAATGCTACGTCCCTCAACACGTGGTTCGAAACGCCCCTACCCCCCACCGGTTTCGCCCGGCTGCTTTCCATGGGTGGCTTTTCAAGTTGCATCGATGTGATGGATGGACCTTCTGGGGACAATGTCTCTGCTGATCCGTTTTCAACTGCTGCTGGGGATTCATACCGCTAGCACATCCTATAATTCTGGGTGTTTGATCTGGCGCATAGCTCTTTCCCGACATAGTTCTGAAAACCTACGTGCCTACACACTGATACTATTTATCAATCTTATTTTCCTTGTAATGAGTGAAACCGGAGCGGAGCGCAGGCACGTCTTGTAAAAGCTCCCGAATTCGAAGAAGCCTTAGCGGATCGCTTAAATAACAAATGGTATGGGGGGGGGGGGGGGGGGGGGGGGGTAAAGGTGCAATGGGAAATCCAGCTACTGTATCTACGAGGTGTCGAAGTAATATGTCTGTGATCGAGAGTCCGCAACAGATGATACGGAAAGGGATGGCAGCGGGGGAGGACGCGTGACAGGCCCTATTTCTCGCCCTCGTCAGCGAGAGAGAATCTTTGCACTAGCGATGTGCGGTAATCGTACCATCCATCACCTACGCTCGTCTATTCCTCCTTCTGCGGTGAAGCATGGGCTACAGAAGGGCTGAGTTCCGGAAAATACGCGAGTCCATGAGCGCGCCGGGTAGGATTGTCTCCTTGACTCCACTAAACACGAATCGGATGTTGTTTGTGTCGGTCGTCTGCGTCAGGCTGGGGGATTGTGTTAGCGCAGAAGGACGCGGCATGAAGCACGGGGGAGATCGCTCGAACAGTTATTCGCGGAGACCGCGAGGTCGCAGAGATCAGTGCGATGGGGAAAGTCACAGTGATAGTGAAGTACGCCGGCAATGCAAAAAACGGGGGAGGGACACTCACTACGGATACACATTCAGCCTCGCGTGGTTCGTCTGCATTAATGTCCACAGGATGAACTTGGCTGCCTTATTCACGTCGTTCCCGCCCTGGTACTCGGGAAAGTAGCGTTCGAGAGGAATCTGTGGAGGAGCATCAGTGGTGCAAGGGCGGGAAGCGGCAAATAGATAACGAAGGTGGATGGACGGGAATAAATGGAGGAATAGGGGGCGAGGCCAGTGAGGAAGCAGGGTAGGGAGCTCCGCGAGGGATGGTGGAGACCGCAGAGTAAGGGTGGGCAGCAGGGATGGTCAATGCAGAACAACGTCTGAGCAAAGAATCAGACAGAAACGCACCTTCGACAGCTTCCTTCTAAACACGTCGATCTTGGTCAGGAAGAGGACCACGCTGGTGTGGTGGAACCAGCGCGAGTTGATCACGGAGTCGAAGAGGTAGACCGACTCTCGCAGGCGGTTCTATCAGGGACCTGCTATCAGCGGAATGGAAAGAACGAAAGAACGAAGAAGAACGGGTGAACAGGGACAGGTGCGCGAGCCAGATACACCTTGTATCATGTCCCCGGCACATTAGCCAGCCGAACCTGACGGTGCGGTGTACTACGATCGCCGCCAGCGCGCGTAGTCGGCCACCGCGGGTAAGCATAGACTCCCACCGACACATCCCCATCATACCACAATGGACCCCAACGCCCAGTAGCCTTCGCCGCCCTCCGTCTGCATCGCACTTTCCCGCCTACCCCGCGGGATACGTGCAGCTGCCTTCGAGCGCACGTATGTCCATCCTTGCGTGCACGACGACCACACGCCGATGCTACTGGCTGTGGGACGAGCACAGGCCCAGCAGAGCACACGAGTCTCGCGTCTCGCCGTACGGATTGCGCGACGTCGGACATTCTCTCGCCTAAGGGGTCCCGCCGCTGCGCGCGCTCGGCAGACTCGCACCTCGTCCATCCGCACCGAGAGAGACACCGCGCAGAGGCGAAAGCGGCGCCGAGAAACCGAAGAAACAGATAGCACGATGGAAGGACGGAGAAGCCTAACGCACCACGCTCCGTCGCTCCACGGGCACCTCGTCGTAGTCGCTCAGCGCCGCGCAGAAGATGAGGCACGTTACGCTGTGGAGGGAGATGGGTTAGTACGCGAGCTGAGTGCGACACGAAGCGAGCTGAAGGGGGGAGGGAGAGAAGGGCAGAGGGAGAAAGATGACACAATCCGATTTTCGCCTGGGAACGAGCACGAGAGTGGCCGGATCTCAGGGCGAAGACCCACCGCTCGGGGAGCCGCTTGTTGCCTCCCGCCGAACTCGGTCGTTAGCCACGCGCTGCGCCCCGACTCCATCGGCTCGCGATTCTCGACGCTGCACGACTTCAAGCGCACCACCCTCAACAAAGGTCCTCGCAGAAGATAAAGAAACCCACCTTTCGAAGCAGTGGATCCATTTCCTGCGCTCCGAGCGCTGCCCGACGTCGATCATACGGATCCTGCAGGATGTGCGCGAATGGGATGTACATCACGGAGAAAAACAGATATGGAGACACGCACGGGAACCCCCCCCATCGAGAACCGCGTCTCGAGGATGGCGGTGCCGGACGCGCGCGCGTGGAGGATGTCGTCCTCCGAGGGCACGTACGTCGGCGCTGCGATGCGGTGGATCGCGGCGAAGAAACTGGGCGGGCGTTAGCGTAGGGACGAGCGGGGAGAGCGAAGGAAGCGACAATATGGAGAGGAGCGATAGAGAGGGAATGGGGCGTTGAAGGCTGGTGAGGCGCCAGTGAGAGGAGGGGAAGGGAGCAGGCAGGAAGGAGTGCGAAGTGGAAGGAAATGGCGATAACGTGGGAGATGGACGCGGTTATGGCATAAGGAGGGAACGGTGTTATGAGCAGGGAGAAAGACAAGGGAGAGCCAGCGAGGGAGTAGCGAGAGCGAATCAGCTCCGGCGTAATATATGTGAAGATAGCAGGAGGAGAGAACGGGAAAAGAAAGGAAAAGATACGCACTAAGATGCATTGTCCATCAGATGAAACTCGGTGGGGTGCTCGAGGAGTCGTTCGACGGTCTGCGTACGCGCAACATGCCATATGGCGTCCGCGAGCGCGGGGGTGAGCATCGTACTCGTCTGCGTCGGTGCCTCTGCCTCCGCTGTCCCAGGGCGCGCGTCCATGCCGGACTCTACCCCCTCGCCGCCGCCCTCCGTGTCTGCGGAGCCTGCCGCAGGGAACACCGCGAGCAGCAGCGCGGCGTGGGCGCGCTCGTCCTCCTCTAGCACGCGAACGCCCACCCGGCGCACCACACGCGCGAGCGTGGCCGCCGAATCAAGCACAGTCCTGTATATCGTCGTGCGGTACTCGGCGAGCTCGTGCGCTTCGAAGCCCTGGTGCCAGATCTTCATCTGCTTCACGATCGTGCTCTTGCCCGACTCGTGCGCGCCAAGAAGCAGGATACTGCACTCCTTCTTACGGCGCTCACTGTCCTCCAGGATCTGCCGGTCGATGGCGTCCGAGCGCACCTTGGCTTGGAGCTTCCTTCGAAACGAGCCCGTCCACGGCCACGCCATAGACGAAAGTAAGATGCCGAGGATGTGTGGGGTAGACGAGGAGGGAGTGATACAACGAGAGATGGCTCCTCCCTGCTCGGGTGAGGTGCGGATAGGTAGGTGCGCTAAAGGGGTAAGGGCTCAGGGTGGTACAATGCTTTCAACGACGGCGGGATTACCTCCGAGCGCAGCGCCGTGGAAGCAATGGCTAAGGTTAGCGCAGAGACAACGGGCACAAGGGGTGCTTGATCTCTGGATCTCTCAATATGATCTAGCGAAGCGACATCACTGATGGGAGCTCGGATCGTCGGCATCACAGCCACATCCGTAGTCCTCGATCGCTTTCTGCTCTCCGCTACATACTAGTACTGGCCTGCATTATCTTTCTCACTGGCCCGATAACTACATGAAGACATCTGCACTCGAAGACTCTGGTTATTTGACGGATGTGTAGTATGTGCAGCATATACAGGGCTATGATTCCATGCTGTTTGCAGAGTGAGAGGTCAGAGATGCCTCAAGAGTTCCAGTCGCGTCGGGGAGCGTAGACAAACACGAGTGGCGCGATGGATACCCAGCGAGTGGCGCGACAACAGAATTGATGTGCCGACGCTGCCGCTGATCATCATGATCATCATTCCCTTTTCTGGGGGGGGGGGGGTCGTGGGACTTATTGAGTGATCCAGAGATCGAGCACCTCTTGAACGGGCACAGCCTTTTTAATTCACGTGCACGTTCCCACGATGTCTGCCTGCGCTGAACTCAGAATCCCCCAAAGAGCCGTTGGAGTGGTCGTACTCGACCAACCCCTAGCAGATCCGGGACGTGGCTGGCTGCGCTCTCGCTAAGACACGCTGATGGCAGAAAGCAAGCAAGATGATGACCTAAGCAATGTACAAACAGTGTCAACTACGCCTAGACCACGACGTCCCAAGCCATCCTCACTGCTACACCGTAGAAGCGATGCTCTGGATGGTCGGAGTAGCGCTCGGGGCCGGTGGAGTGAGTCCCCCATGTAAAATGCGTGCAGCGCGAAGTCAGAAGACTGCAATCAAATTGAATCAATCACCCCGAAGCGTGACTTACTGTGCCTCGAAGGCGGAAGGCGCTCAAGCAACAGTGGAGGCCGTAGCGCCCAGATGGGTCCATCTCGCGTGCCATAGCGCCAACATCCCGCTCAGCCAATGAAAAGCCTCCACGATCTGGATGGCGCGTGTGTCGCGGAGCTCGTACGGTACTCGCGCCTGTCCCGGGATGACCGAACGCCGCAGGCAGGCAATGCTTCAGGTTGCCATTCGGGAGGAGGAGAGCTCGGTACCCTATGAGCATTGGGTGCCTTGATTCATGTGTAACCCGGTTTTGAGTACATCGGGAAAAAGTGAAACACCGGGTAGCTTCCGGTTTTGGTATCAGAACTTGGTAGCACAGGTAGCAGTTCACATTAGACGTGGTAGCAGTCGGTAGTGCAGGTAGCTCACAGTGGCAATCTTGGTAGAAACAGTAGCGCACCCCCAAGCACGTAGCTGAAGTAGTCTGATTGATTCGGCTGGTAGTAACCGTAGTACGGGGGCATTGGCGAGAAAAATGGAATATATTAAATGATCATAATCAACGACCAGCACGGCCTCTAAGTCTAATTTGCGTGCGCCGCGCTATTTCGGCCTTTTTGGAGGTATGTAGGTCAATGAGATAGCGGAATAAAAAGAAATCGTGGTGGCGGAGGTAAGGGTTCAGGTAAAATTGTTTGCAGTCGTCCAGTACAGTTTCAGTGGTCCATGTAGGATTGACACTACCCCCAAATACAGGGATTAGATGACAGGAGCGGACAATGTCAGAGATGGGTATGATGGCGGAGTTTTGACGGTGGTTACGAGATGAGAGTGAGACTCGGTGCATCCCGATGTTGGAGACAGGAAGCTTAAGGGTGAGCTCTTTGTACCAGTCGATGTAGGCCAGCGGATTCGGATAAATGCCAAACTCCTCTGGCAAACGAAATATGAGCCGGATTCGCGCGACACGAAAACCTGCATATATCTGATCAGTAGAGTGATGTTAAGGCGTACAGTGAGTACTCACCGTCCGTCGGAACACTACCTTCACCCCGTGGGTATGTGCGGACGAGGATCGTGTCGAATTGTCCCGCCTTAGCTGCGCGCACGCCTTTGGGGGTTATTTTCTGCGGCTCTCCTTTGACCGCTCGAATTTTGTCGATGATCTCCTTGGAGGAGACCTCTGATAGTCGGGGGAGGGAAAGTGCGAGGCGTTTGTACACAGGGAAGGTGGAGTGTGCGGAAGGAGTGAGGCTGGGATCGATGGATTGTGAATCCAAGAATATTGCGAGGTTGATATCAAAGTCGGGGGCGTAGAAGTCGGTGGAAATGGAGGCGAGAGTTGTATTGGGAAATCCCGGATTTTTCGCAACAGTATAGATGGAAACAGGAGCAGTCGGCTGGTCTTCGAGTTCACCCTCGTCATCTGAATCATCGTGTTCGGGCCGCCCCGGAGGCTCGGGAGGAATCTCCTCGTCGTCCTCAGTATCGTCGGGAGTTGGCGGGGTGAGATAGCCAAGAATGGCCCATTGGATATAGAATCCGAATTTACGGAGAGCCTGATGTCGACGAAGCCAAACCGTCATTTGACTGGTATAAGCTTTCTTGTTCGTAGCTGCATAGCCGATTTTTGCGAGATCTATATGAAGACGTTCGGTGTTCTCGGTGTTAAAGCCATCGGCCGTTCCGCGAGAGCGAATAGAATCACTGTAGTGTTTCAATTTGTTGATATTAAAGTGCTTGCGAATCTTGTGTTCGACGAATACTTCCTAGTCGGCGTAGAAGGCGGCCCAAGCGGCGTCGAGTTTGGCCAAAGATTCGTCGCAGTGAGTCTCGAAATGTGCATAGTATGTGAAATCAATCACGCCGCGGACTGCGCGTTGGACGGCGGGCTCGGTAGCATTGGCCAGAACACCGAGAAAAATCTTCTCCATCTCCTTGTGTTCGTGTCCCGTCCATTGCGAGGTAAGTGAGACTCCTTTTTTGAAGTGACGGAGGGTAGGGTGCGGAGCCATAGCACGAAACCGAGCATCTATTTCGTCTTCCCCTCCGGCTGTGACAGCGGTTGCCCACTTGACGATGTGATCCCCGAACGTGCCGTTGTGGATCTCGTGGAGAAGGTCGGGAGTCATGCAGGAAAAGATGTCGCAGTGAGGTAAGTCGGCCCAGAAAGGATTGATAGGCCGGAGGTTATGGTCGACGAAATCGGCGGGATATTTCCCCTTCGCTTGCCGCGATAAAGTGTGAATGGTGTGAACCGGGTCTCGGAGGTTTGAGTAAACCTGTTCGCCGCGCTTCTTCAGTGTCACCAGACATTTTGACAGGCGTTTTCGCGACAGCAGACAACAAGGCATTGTTCGGGATAATCCGCGACGTACGCGGACAGAATGGGGAACATTCTTCGCACAAACCCATCCGAACAGTCCATGAGAACTCCCTTCTTTCCTGCCTCCACGAGCGACGCCAGCATGACCTTCATGCAGTCGTGGAAGAGCTGCGCAGCTACCCCGGAGCGTCTGTCTTTGCTGAATCGTTCCAGCTTCGTGACTGGAATGTACCGGAGGAGTTCTGTAGCTCCTGTGGACGGCGTTCGGCGTGTTTCTTTGTCGATGTTACCAATCGTAATATACACCGGCCACGCCTGCTTGTCGCCTAGGAATATCGGTGACCCAAATTTGGATCTTGTGGAAAATAATGTTTGCATATGCTATACCCAGTCTGAAAATCTGATCCTCATACCCACATGTTGCCCCATTTTGGGTACCCAAATGAACTACGCATATAGCTAGATCCGAGATCAGATTATTTTTGCAGATTTTTCTGGGGGGATGCCTCCGGTTACCTCCGGGGTCGGCTCACTGGCCGGGGCCGGTGAGGGGAATATTAACGTAATGCCGAGGAGGGACGAGCATCGAGAGCAGCTTTTGGACGAGCCGTGCACTGGGAAGAATTGGTGGGACGTTGATGTGAGTACCGAATAGACATTCTGGGCTTTTTATTCACTGTACTGATGATTTCAATGCAGGATTTGGTTCCCGGACCCAAGGAAGGCCTGTATCCCTCTTGCTACCTACCAATTCACACATGGCTGGACAAGGGCCAGCTGTCGACAAAGGTGAAAATGCATCCGATACTCATCCGCGGACTCTGGATCAACTCGGCTATTCGGGAAATGGCGGGTGTGCACTCTGGGGTATATTGTGATGGTGCGGGGACCCATTTCTTCTTGCATCCCGTCGAGCCATCTTGACATCGATTCTAGCCTCCGGAGCTGCGGAATATCGACGCCAAAAGTCTCGCCTCGGCTGAGCGCGAGGATTTTGCGAAGCTTCGGGCGCTAATTTACAACAGGATCAACGCTGTGATTCTGGACTCGCTCAAACACCGTTCCCGGTACGGCGACACTTTTCGGTTTGGAGACGGCCGGTGCCGTACGGCGTATCCTGGTATCTTTATTGAGTCAATGGATTTCCAGGAACTCGCCGCTTGGTTAGCGATGCGCAGCGCAGCTGCCAAATATCCGTGTCCCAAATGTTTAGTGCCGCAAGATCGGTTGTGCGAGCTCACCAAACGATTTCAGCTTCGAACGCCCACAGCTATGAAAGCAGCACTAGATAAAGCGCTCGGAAAGAACATCAAGAATGCGAAGGAAGAAGTTCTCAAGGGATCGGGGTTGCACGACGTTGAGGTAAGGCCATTTTCAGATCCCATCTCTACCTAGCCGATGATTTCTCAAGCAAATACTATGAGAATTCGCACATTCGGATCCTTACAAGGCAGTCTCATACGACACTCTTCACTGGACCGATCTCGGGAAATTAGGGAAACATCTTTGGATTGTGATCAAAATGGAGCTCACAAATTTGGGAAAGTCGAACGAGTTCAATGAAGTGTACGCTCGTCTCAACATCGCTGTGGTTTTCTCACCATCATCTCTCTGCAGTTTCGAAGATTTTCCGCGCTGGCGTGGCCTGCGCCATATCTCTGCTGCTACGCTCATAGACTATGCTGACGGTAACGTGTTTCTCCACATGTTGATGGTCAGTCGTCTCTTCATCTTTCAACATGTGCTGATCTGGGCTACTTAGTGTATTCTACCGTGTATTGTGCACTTGCTGCCTGCCAACTCCAAACTTATTCACGCACTTCGGCCTTTGTAGCAGTACCGAATTCTGGTCGGAATGCATTGTATGAGTACCAGCCGCTTGACTCATGGAGTCATTTATCCGGGACTACGAGATTGCATGTCGGGTATGCTCTCATCTATTTTCTTTCCAAAAGAAACTGACGCTTGCATTCGAGGATTTGGAGAAGGATTTCAACTTCCTGCAGCACTATTACACTTCCCATGCCGCCGATGATATCCGTGAGAAGGGTACGACAAACCACACGATTACGCGCATCGGAGAATCCTTTCAGCAAGTGGTAGCCCGACATTATACTCGTACAAACGACAGAGAAGTAGAACAGCAGGTAATGGTAATTCATGTTCTCATTGAGCCAGTATTATTGAATAGTTTTTCAGACGGTCAAGATCGACGAGGACGAGGAAGCGATAGCAGAACTGGATATGCTGGTCGGCGACCATCATGCGTATCAGAAAGAGGTTCAAAAGAAGGCCACCGAAGATGCCGATGACGAGGCCGGTAACCTGGCACCGCAGATTGCTGACGCCTACTGGCGATTAGGTGCCCCAAACCGGAAATTTGCGTCTCGCTGATTCGAAGCTGAGATGCGGCGGACTCCTGGAGGTGAAAATTTCCAGGGGTTTGATGTTTCTCTCCGCGTATTCCTTGCTACCGAGTATCCTGACTTGCAGATTGGGTATGAGAAAACATTACATGTAAGTATGCGAGGCAATGGTACAGAGTCATGCTGATCATTCCCTAGGTGCAATCCTTTGGCGCTATTCACATTGAATATCAATCCAAAGTCGACTGGTCCCCTCAAAAGGACATCTTGCGCTGTGCTGAAGGTTTTTACCGGAGGATCTGTTCAAATTTGAGTTTGAGGCACTTAAACACATGTGTGGTTCAAAAGTCGGGTGAGTTGAACACTGTTTCTGTGAGTATCTTTACATGTTGAACGCTTCTTCCATTATTTTCAATACAGGTGGATTCTCAGAAGCCTGGTCTATCAGTTAAGCCCCACAAGCCCGCTGGCTTGCATGTCGGGCGTGAGTTGCCCTTATCATCTTTCGTGGCGATGATGAGCATTCCCCGAATATCAAAATTATGTGACAATTGATGTCCTACTACATGCAGGGTACATATGGTAGTTATCTGCCCCATAAAATCCAATGCCAGGGACCTACATACTGTGCAGTGAGCGCAAGCCACTTCGGTTTTTTGGCTGATGCCAAGCCGGCAAAATGGCTTGCCAAGCCGACAAAATGGCTTGCAAGCCAAAAATCCAAGACTCAAATTTTTGGCATGCAAAAATGGCGTGGTCCAGCACAAACTGATAAGATTAATGCACAATTTCGGCCGGTGAAGGCCGAAACTGCGCCTGAATCTTATTGTTCAGCTGAAATTGTGCCTTAATCTTATTTTTTCAGGTGGACTTAAATACTGCCCGAAACTATTGTTTTTGGGGGACCCTTAAATTATTAGTTTCACCCATGCTGAATCTACAACTGAAATTTATAGTTTAAGGTACAAATTCAGTCATTGAGAAATTGTTACTTAAATTCAAAGATTCAGACCTCCTGAAGTTGTCACTTAATCTAGTGTATTCGGCTTCAATTTCAGACATCCTGAAAAAAAATGATTTAAGGTACATTTTAGGGCGTACTTAATGTTGTTTCTAAAATTACAAAATTAGGTTACATTTACAGGGCTCCTGAAATCTTGCATTTGGCAATGTGTCTGCATATGCGTACGTATGCAGAGCACCTGAACGGGGCCTAAGTGTTAAGAGCTTATGTGAGCCCGCTGTGTCCCTCGTTCTCCCCTGGTATCAGTAAACAGGAAGAAGTTTATTTAAATATTTTGCGTTGCAACGGACCTCTTTTTTAAAGTTATATTTAAATACTATGTACAGGTATTTTAGGTACCCCCACCAGTCCACAGGGTAGGTCACGCAATTCGCTATTTAAATACGACATTCGAATGATGTCAACCTGGGATCAAAAATGATATTTAAAGCCACACATTAAAGATGTGTTTAAATGTTCAAATAGGACAAATCTTTAAATATGTGAAATGTTTAAATATGTGTGCCACAGAATCATCTATAGGAACTAAAATTCTCATGAGAACTGGCATTTAAACATTCATATGTACTCACCATAGTCCAGTTCGGCGCCGGGCAATGGCCCAATGTGCCACTCGCACTCGGTGGCATGCCCCACGTGGGATTTGATGTTGGAGCACTTGAAGGTTGTGGTGTGCATTCATGAGGTCATTTGGGCTCAAAATTTTGTGCTCAAAGAAGGGTGGAAAGCAGAGCCTGAAGCTGGCAAGTGTCGGTGGTGGGGAGAAAGAAACGATGATCGCACAGCCACTGATCTGATCTGGCTTTGACAGGCACGTGAACATATCACAATGAAAATGACAACATTGAAGACGCTCGAACTATTCAATTAGTGACGGTCCCGCAACTGCGGCTTCTAGATATTCCCTTGGCCTGGCTACAAAACTGATTGTGAGCAGACCGGAAGGTTACGGGCCGAGCAATATTTACCGACGCCGTGCTCTGCAAGTCGAGCATCCTGGGGGCCCCGTAACTCTATCACGAAATCAACAATTCTCTTAGCTTCCAAAAGCGCGTCCGCTTTAGCGTAGCACCCCCTAAGCTTATCTTTGCAGTCCTGTCCCATCTCTGCGAACATGGCGGCCTTCTTTTTCGCATACGCTGCGTGACCCGGGTTCATTGCGTGATCTTTTGCCATTGAACTCCAAATAGCGCTCTCACGCTCGAAGCTTCGGATTGTCCTTCTGAATTCGGCCAGCTTCTGTTCGTACTGTTCCTGTTGACGTTCCATTTCGGCCTCGGTACGGGCCCACTGGACACGGTCACCTGTGGGACGGCATTTAGTTTTTTCGGCGCAATAATATTTTGTGATGCTATAAATAAGTATGTTGTTCCCAATACGGTCCGGAGAGGAGAACGGAGAGGGACTGTGAGTGCGATATATCGACATATGGGCTGCATTCCGGGCCAAGCTGCCAGATATGGATATATATATGGTTGTGAACACGCAGCGAGCACTCGCAGTGGATAGAGATTCGACCTGAGCAATTTGAAGCACCTCTTTGAGGCTTTCTGGCTCATTTTTACTGAATCTCCGCAAGATTACCAGAAGAAGCGTCGAATATATGCTGCCGCTGGTTAACGACGCATGGTAAAGATGAAAGCCTCGCAGATGGGATTCCGTGGGTTCATTGGAGCCATAAAATCCTTGACATAGTTCCCCAGCTAGAAGTAAGAACGGGCTGCAATGTGAAAGTCGTCCTTCTGAGAGTGTCCAAGGCTGCAGGCAAACAAACCCATTGATGGCAGTGATTGATCCGACTTGGATCCGACTATGATGGAGAACACGGAAGCGGTTGCGATATAAATCCAATTTTGACAGAATCTCTTCGTGTAGAAGAACCCACCTGGAATATACAAGATGCATCGTGACTGGTGGCAGAATGGCGCACCAGGCGCGGAACAAGTTTGGTGTAGCTGTGACCGGACTTTGATCCGGACATGTGATCTTGTGACATTTCCTTCTTCGCTTCCGCCACCATCATGCCACCACGCACGCCCGATCCGTCGCCTTCATCTGGCACTATTATCGCCGTAATTCACTACAAGAACGGTATCCACTGCCCCCTGTTAATTTGTTTCGCTCTGAACATAACTCTGACATCTACGTGCCTTTCCTCCAGTATCTGACAACGTGGCTAAATCCACACTTCTCACAGTACACAAGTGATTTTTATTTTTCCGATTTAAATGATTCTTTAACGCGTGTGTTTAAAGATACTGTTAAATGGCGAGTCGATTCAATAACACGTTCAATGGAAGATTTTTAATCAGGTCGCCCAGGTCTTTGACTTGTCTCCCAACAGGTGATGTGCCGTTGACGTCTTTAAATCGGTGAGTCTGTTTAAATAGTCCGTTTAAAGCGAGATGTTTAAACAGTTTCGACTTCGTTGAACCATTGTACAATATTAAATGGGTGAGTCCATTTAAATAGACCATTTCAAACGATGTGTTGAAACAGTTCCGACCTTGCAAGCAGGTGTGAATAATCATCGTCTAATTCAAGTATTTATGTAAACGGTGAGCCTATTTAAATAGTCCCTGTAAAACAGCCTGTTTAAACCGTTCCAACACGCAGATCAAACCATCGTCGTCGATACCATACGTGCCACAGGATGAGGCTATTTAAATGGTCCCTTTAAAGCCATCTATTTAAACTGTTTGACCTCGCACGCAGGTTGGAAACAACATGGTCAGTCTCTGATGTGCCATAGATGTCCTTGAATGGGTGAGTCTATTTAAATTGCCCGTTTAAAGCAGCCTGTTTAACCGTTCCCACCTTGCATGCAAGTCGGAACCATCATCGCCATATCTAACATGCCGCAGACGACTTTAAACGGGTGAGTCTATTTAATTAGTCTGTTTCAGTGAGATGTTTAAACAGCTCCGACCTTGCATGCAGGTCTTAACCATCGCCCTCCCATGTCCGATATGCCGCAGACGTCTTTAAATGAGTGAGTCCATTTAAACTGCCTGTTTAAGTCCCCACTTATTTAAATTCACAGGTCATTCCCTGAGGTACGTACACATTTAAACAGTCTTTTAAACTGTTTAAATATCGTCCGTTTAAACTCCTCTTTAAATATGACTCTGATTGACTAGCCTAATGGATTCTTTAAATATTTAAATAGCTAATTAAAGACATTGCCCGTCTCAACGTGTATTATTTAAAGAATTCTTATCCTGCGAAGGTGGTATCAGCTCACTTGCTATCGCGATCGGCAACGCGCACGAGCATTCCGCTGTGCTGCGTAGCTGTCCCAACCTCGTCTCCGTAGATCCCATATTAGTCTCCGCAGACCTCGTGTTCTTGACGCTCCCATTCCTCGGCACTTCCGATCCACAGCGACTACAGCTTCCCCGTCTGCTCCACCTCCGCGTCGGGAACGCTGAATTTCTGCGCATGTTTTCGTTACCCAACCTGCAGGATATTTTCGTAGAGAGCGTTCTAGGAGGAGACCTTTTTTCACCGCTTCTTGACCTCATCTGCCGCGACCACCCACCCCTCGTTTCTATTTCCCTCGCCCGGAACTCAGACGCGTTTGTGGCTCCTTCCCTGATCTCTATCATCGAACACACCCCGATGCTCGCAACTCTGCGCGTCCCCATCAGCGCTCGTGACGTCCGGCCGTCAACGAACTCATCGTAAAGCTAACACACACGATGCTGTTTTGCGCCGAACCTCGCGACGCTGGAGCTTGGCGGGCGTGCCAGTGGTCCCTTCGACCAAGTGCGTCTCGTCGACATGGTTAAGTCACGACGGGGATCCACAGCTACAACGACAAACACTCAGGTGGTGTGCGCAGACTGCGAAAGCCGGCCCATTCAGCGGCTCGTAATCCAGACAACCCCGAAGAAAATTTTGTCGTCGAGCACGGTCGCGGCTCTGCGCGAGCTGGCGCAGACCGGGCTGCATTTATCTCTCAGCACCTCTTTTTCAACGGACGGTGCACCTGATCCGTGGGTAACACATAATGTACCCTATTCCACCTTTTCGGAGCGTTGGAACTAGAATGTTAAATCAGAACGTTCCCTTACTCTGTGTAACAGGGTACTACTCGAATATCTTCAATTGTAATTCGGTATTAAATAATACTTCCCAATGTTGAAGAAAAGACATGAAGAAACCGATCAGTGTTGAACAAGGTTGCGAGGAGTAAGATCACTGCGGAATTGCTATAGGCGGTCCGCGGTGCTAAGTAATTTGCTAAATGGTAAAGTGTAGAGTGGTTGAATTGGGAATACAGCTATCCGTTACACTTCCTATCCTACAGGTTGAGTTGAGCTCCAGAGAGGATGCCGATCTTTTACATTCAAAATATAGTCCAGAGACACAGGTAAAGGTTTCCAAGAATGTTGAAAATGAAAGTGGAAATAATAACGTGGTGGCGCACCGTCACACTCTGGGATGTTTGCTGGCGTCGACGAAAGCCTTGTCGCTGGTGATGTCAAAGACGCTCTCGCCGTGAACAGCATCATCTCCGCGCTGGCTACCCAACGTGTCTGTCATCCCGGATCGCTTGGCATTCGGCGTCCAGCGTAAGGGACTGCTAACTGGCATCGACTCCTCCTCATCCTCCCAGATCGTACGTCGAAGATTCACGATGACGATGACGAGCGTCGGGTAGAAGCCCGCCATCTGGTTTCCCATTGCACTAATGACTCCCCAGAGGTAGACCGCGGGTGAAGTCAAGGTGATGATATGGGCGGTAGCGAAGAACGAAATTACTTGGCTGAGCTGGAATATCAACTCTTGGTCAAGAATTGTAAGCAAAGGGTCAGATTTTCGTACCCAGAGTAAACTGTAAATAAAGCCGGAGTCAAAAAGGATGGAAAGTACTTTTTCTCCTGACATCCGGCTAGGTTTCCCCAGCGGTCGCGTTATTTTGCGATGGCGTCTGGGCATTTATATCATAAGAGTCGTTTTCAAGCCCGAAAGAGATGCATACCGGGCTTTTAACCCAATGAATATCGTGCAAGTGATGTTGGTTGCGGCGGAGAGGCCCCATCCAATGATCCCGGCTTCATAGCAGACACCCGGAAGAGGCGCAGCGCCGTCATAGTTGCTGCACGCGGTGTCTATGATGGAAAAAACTAGAAAGGAAAACAGGAATCAAAGTTGGTACTGAATATGAGAGTTTCAGGGGCTCACTGAACGTCAGTAGCAGGAGGGTACCTGACACTAAGATTACCAAAATCCTGCGCTGAACTCTGTGCTGGTGAACGGCCCAAGTACGCCAAACGACAACGCTGTCTCCGACAGCCATCTAATTGCTTGTTTAATAATAACGGATGACTGAGAACCTGCACAAACATTGAAGTCGAATATAGCTTCCTGTACTCCGACCACTTTGAGAATTGCCGCCTCTGCTAGCTCTGGTCGGTCCCGGAAAGGAACATCGGGCACCATTAAGAATCCATGGATCTTTGTGAGTGTAACCCAGACGTTCATAGCCCATTGAGCAGCGGATGCCACATATAGATACACCACAACCAGAAGCATGATGATAGCGGCCCGAGACCTCAGGCCTTTCCGACTGGAAATCGAATCTGTCAAGTACGAGATGGCTGACTTTTGCCGCCAGAACTTACAAAATTGAATACAACGCAACGGCGAAAAAGATTCCATATGCACCTAGAAAACCTTCAGCCAACGTGCTAATCTCCATGAACGCGCTCACTAAAAAAAATAGTTTGGGCAATCGTACCGGCAACCGCGTGCTGTATAAAGAATCCGACATCGACGAGCTCCTCAAGCACGGCTGCAAGCGGAGTTTGGTGTGAGTTGGAGGACATTAAATAAAAATGACAGTCCGCCGGCGGAGAAGAAGTAGTCGCAGACTGGGACTCTCGGAGCGGCGTGGGGTAGAAAGGAGGACGTACGCACTCTGTGAGATATATATACATCTATCCATATCTTGTTCGCACGTAGAAGAAACGATCTATCAACTCATCTTTCCGTCAAGATGGTTGATAAGCCAGTATTCACCACACACACGCCCCGCAGCATTGGATTTCGGTGTCATTTCTTGGATGCGCCCCTTCCTACTTACGAGAAGATTAGGCACACAAAGATCATGGAGATCCACAGTTAATCCCCAGGATGATCACCAACCGCGTTTTCCACGCTGAGAAGCTTTCTCAGGTTGCTGAATGTGACGCCTGACGGGTTCATCGGGTGTTGCCATGCACTTTTTTTGGCCTCTTCTTTTCCTCCAACTCGCAGGAGCATCAAAACGGATGTATTAGAAGGAATCGAGGGTTCGATGACTACGATAGGATAGTGATCACCACGGGTAGGGCTACCTGTGGCGGGTCGCGGGTACGGGTAGGCTCGTGTACGGGTACGGGTCGACTTGAGAGCACTCGCGGTGACCCATCGGATGGGAGGAAATCCAACTGTTTGCAATAGAAAAAATTAGTGCAAGCGTTGCATTGGTCAAGGTGGATGTGTCTAGGTTAACGTCTGCCAATCAACGGATGCTGAAACGCATGCGGCAGTCCGACAGATCAAGGGTGGACATCGACGGCCGATAAGGAGTCCAGGCAGTGCCGGCGAGGCTTGAGATACGACGCCTCCAGCCAACCGGACGGCCAACATCCAGGTAAGTAGGTAGGTAGGTAGCATTACACGGCCGGTCCGAATAATGGACGCCGGGCCCAGGATTTCTCCCGGTGTACAAAAAAGCAAGCTAGTGTAAAAAAAGTTATGTAGCTTGTTCTCAAAAAGCAGTGTCCATCATCCTCAAGTCGACAAAGCGGTTCTAAGGTTGCGATGCCTGCCAAGAGTTACTGCGACGATCATCATTCAGGACAAGAATAAAAGGAGCAGATGCCAAGGAGAAACCAACTGAGATCCACGGACGAGAAGATTCCGCAGACGTCGCGTAAATGTGCTGGTAATTGAATGGCTCGGGAGAATTCGA
Source organism: Mycena rebaudengoi (assembly GCA_029282285.1). Taxonomy (NCBI): domain Eukaryota; kingdom Fungi; phylum Basidiomycota; class Agaricomycetes; order Agaricales; family Mycenaceae; genus Mycena; species Mycena rebaudengoi. The sequence continues at coordinate 114,363 of JARJCX010000062.1, forward strand.
ACGAGAATATTGAAAGGTGTGAGATTTGCGGTATAGAGCAAGAGTAGTAACGAGTAAGAACATGGGAGCCATCAACTTGAAGGGGACGGGAGCGCCTCCGCTTGATCTGGGAGGCCCTGCATTTTGGCCCCCCCTCGACGGAGGGTCGGTTGAGGTGCCTCGGCAGACCTTGGCTGGATCTGCTGAGGATCTCCCTAGGTCCCTAAGGCTTGGTATGGTGTCTTGATCGTCTGATTGACGACTTGGGAAGCGAATCAATGGCGTACAGATTGCCGTGACAGATGCTGCACTGCCACGGACTTGGGGTATTGGGCCGTAGCTGCACCCGGCATGACCTCGTACTTAATTTTTGTATGTAATAGCAATGATGAACAAATTCATTATCCAAAAAAGAAGGGTTTAGATAGATGTATTCTATATCAACGCCGCTGTAGGTGGTTGTATGTGTGAATTGGTCGATATACTCTGACACTGCAATGTTGTGATGTGCAGCTCTACTAGCCGACAGATTGAGATATCGGACTTCCTTTCTTTTTCCATTACAGCTTACCAAGGATGCTAATGGTGGTCCATATAACTCCAGATTTCAGTCTCAATTTAAAAAATTCAACTGCAATCTCATCACATCAAAAGAGCGATCGCGGGCCTCTGGGTGGGTAGTGAAAGCGAGATTCAAATGGGTCGCAGATTATTGTTTGCTAGGTACACAAGTGTGCTGGTTTTGAACTCATATATTAGAGCACAGAAGAGAAAAGTGGAGTAGTGTAGAGCACATACCACACTCCAGATCAACTCTGGGTGCAACACCCCTTCAAAGCTTTGGGCACAGAGGTCTTATGGTTGCAGAATACCGCCACGGAACAATAAAACAACGAGTTATGTCACACAGATTGGGTTAATTCACAGGCCCGGCCTGCGAATGCTGAAGAAGCGAAGCCCCCTCACTCCCCACAAATTCAGTCACACCCGCTGCCGCTATAAATTCCGACCTCTATCCAGATCTTTTTATAGGAACCAACACTTACAAAAAGGTGTGTAACCAAAACCGAGCAAACGGTGAATGGGCACAGTAAGTGCACAGATTCTTGTGGGCGGCATAGTTTGGCGACAGCTCCGGAATGGTCCGACAACTGATTGAACCGGGAGAGACAGAGACCTCCTTTCCCAATAACTGCCAATATTTCATTCAATATTGGTAGAATTCATATGATTCTTGGACAGAGAGGCAAGCAGAATAAATAGTAGGAAGTTCGTCGACGAAGCCTGAAGGAAATACACACGGGATTCTAAGCTACTGTAGCTTGACTGTAACATGTTCCGCGCAATTTTTTGGCTGGGAGCCCTTCAGACATGATAAAGAGAACAAAGACCTTTTCTATAGTAGTATCCCTCTAACTGGGGGGACCAATGACAAAGGCCTGGAGGCACCCGGAGGTACCGATATAGGAAAATCCGCAAAAATCCACTGATCTCGGTGATGTCCATAGTTTTTTATTCGAGGTCACATGACCGTTCCCTGTGAGCGAAACAAGTGGCGAGGATACTCGGGAAGGCGGAGGAACTTGGAGGCACCCCCACAGAAAAATCGGGCACATTGATGCGATCAGATTCTATACTGGGTCGGAGTGATTTGGCCAAGATTGAAGCCCAGGAAGGGCATTCTATTATATTCAATATAATAGTGGTTGAGATTACAAGTGGAGGCAAGCGGAGGCACCCTAGTATTATCGACCGCCTCGTGGCTTTTCACCTTGGGATATTTGGTTCATATAGGCCCGTGACCAGATGTCCCCAAAAAAATCAGGGTATGTGGGGGGCCACAAAAGAACACTATATGTCTCATTTGGGTTTTGCCCACCCCCACCTCCTCCCTGAGCTATAGGTAAAAAACCCTGGCCCTCAAAACGTAAGTTTCGGTCATTTTCGGGTGCAAAAACAGCCGGACCGCGAAAAAACAACATTTGCCCGTCGACCTAGCTCCAATTTGAGTAGATGGATCTGTCCGTCCATATACTTCGTAATTACCCTCCCATTTCTTTGTGTGCGGGTCATATTTCCAGAAGTCTCCCTGGCACCCGAGAACACTGAGCAGAGTTGAAGCTGTTGTTCAATATGTGAAGCACATGAAAGACTCACCGCTCAAAATAATCCTTGTATGCTGAGCGAATGCCCTCTGCGGTGGCGAAACTCTTCTGCATATGTTCACACTTATACGCCGTAAATGCCCGCAATGCGAGCGGTGTTTCCTCTGCGATAGAGTCGAAAGCAGTAGCAGAAAACTCATCTCCAAGTCGATCCTCCGCCGTCCATTCAGCCACCCACGTCTTCCCCCCCTTAACATAACCAGCATATCCTTTCTTTGTCCGGGATGACTTGTACCACTGGTCTGTAGTCTGGCGGCTATTCTCCAGTAAAGTTGACCCAGATGGTAAGTCCGATGAAGGTGCCGACGTGGTCGTCGGTTTTGCGGCAGCTTTAGATTTCTTTTTCGCTTTGGGGGTAGTGGCAGTGGACGCAGTATTTTTAGGCACAGAAGTTCCATTAGATTTGCGCGTGGAAGCAGAGCTTCTCGTTCTAGCCATGGCAGATTGCGTGAAGAGTGGTAAGGTGCTGGTCCAATTAGAAGGCAGATAAGTAAGCAATGAGTCGACTGTCACTCAATTTTAATGTTCAAGCGGCACAGTTCAGGATGATTGCGCCTTTCTACAGTTCCACAGGAATTTTCTCAACCGTGGGATTTAAACAGTTCGAGGCGGCTCGCTCAAATTTCCCAAATTGGGAAGTGTTTAAATCCAACGGTTCAAGACCTTAAATCTTCCCCAACTATGACCTACATATGTAGGTCATAGTTGGGGTAAATTTAAGGTAGCGAACTGTCAGATTTAAACAGCTCCTAATTGGGACTCAACACCCCCAAACTGTTTAAATTGTACAGCAAGATTAAAACACCGAACCGTGGTTATTGCACGTTTCACAGCTAACGGATATGGCCGACCTCAAATCCCTTGTTTTGACCAATCCTCGAGTTTGATATCTGAGCACAGAAGCCCACAGAAGTGCAGCCAAAAACCTATTGAAAACGGATTCAATTGAGATCATTAAATGGCACCGCACAGCGGAAGAAAAAAAGTGTTCTAATGAGAGGTAATGAGGGAAATTAATAGAATGATCGATCCGGAGCTTTCTCAGGTCATTTACTCTGAGAAAACTCTGAACTAGGTTAGAGCCCGCCGGTAACTTCGCAACCAGGTAAACACCTCGTCGGCAACTGGGAAAGTGTTGCCACAGCCCCCCCATCCCGCGCAGCGGGGAGAAAGACTTGATGACCAGAACCACAGTTTCTTTTCGCGACCCCAGGCCACCAAGCCATCCACGAATACCTCATTTACAGTTAGACAATATTGGCATGGATCCACTAAGTACACCACTTTTTTAATTATATTTGTAGCAATGCAACTGTCGAAATTGAACAGTCTGCAAGTGTCAACTGTAGTATCCGAACAGTTGGGAAGGGGGTTAAATATCTGAGAACTATGCGGCGAGTATGTAGTGACTATGTTGAGATTTAAGTAAACTTTAGGGCAGATTTAAGCCGCTGAAAATATTAATAGGGTGAGCTTGTGCCGTCCTGCTGGTCCACATTTTCCCGAATAAATTTCTATTGTTCATTCATCATCTACAGGGCCATAAAATAGGGCTACCTAGTGTCTTTGACGGATCTAAATGTAGGTAGTATGTTGATGAAGCAGAGATTTATCTAAGCAGGCATATTTGAGGCCTATAATTGCGACACTTGAGGCTGAGATGTAGACTTTTTCAAATGGTGCACCTTACACAGTTGATACACCAGCCTCTCAACTGTCGAGATCATACACCCTGCACGAACAGTAGATTTAAGACACATCAGCCGCCCGCCAAATCCCTTAAATCTGTGGCACTATGTAAACATAAGTCTCGTAATCATGATTCATGGCCCATACACCACCTATCATATAAATTGCGCTCCGCACCGGTTTTGGACCCAAAAACCGCAAAAAACAGTATTCACCTGAACCTTTTCGTATGGTCCCTTGTGACCCTGTGACGTAGGTAGGTAGGTAGGTAGCAATACACGGCACGGTCCAACTCATGAACACCGGTTCCCAGGAATTATCCCGGTGTAACGCACTATACACCATCGTCCCTGGACTTCTCTGTACTCCTCTAGCCGAGCTCACGGACGCAGCCTTTCAACTCGCCGTCGTAGAACTAGACAAATACAAAAAAGTAAAAGAGTCAGCACATTAACTCGGGTTAGCCATCACTCTATTGAAACACGGGAAGAACATAAAATCACTTCTGAATATCAAACATTAATCGGCAATTGTTGAGCATCTCTGCGGCCAATAGATGGGTCCAGAGGTGGAAGCCTCATTGTCTGGGTTTCAACCAAGTTTCAACCACCATAGGAGAATGCCGCATTTAGGAACTAAAGTAGCCGTGGCAGTTTGTTCGTCCAGTTTTTACAATGATCATGTAACAAAAAAGAGTTTTTTTAATGAGCCAAATTCACTGTGTTGCCATTCTAACAAATGACATTCTCGTCGCAGGTGGATCAGATCCCGGTGGCCATGACTTTATCTTTGGCATTATGATCAACAAGGTTATTGAGCACGGCAAGAAGATATGTGTCGTTTTTGGACCCAGAAAGTGAGTGGACCATGCAGTGGAGAGTGAGCAACATGCAAAGACTCAGAAAGGCTGTTATCCCAATTTCGTGCAGGGGGCAAAAATGGAATGGCGATGGTAGGTAGGTAGGTAGGTAGCATTACATGGCACGGTCCAACTCATGAACGCTGGTTCCCAGGAAGTATCCCAGCGTACAGGCACTAAGTACACTATCGTCCCTGGACCTCTCTGCACCCTGCTAACCAAAGCTCCCGGTCGCTATGTTTCCACACGCCGGGGTAAGACTAGACGAATACAAAGAAGTAAAAATTAGCCAGGTTAGCCTTCACTCAAATGCTACATAGGTACGGCGTAATAAATCTGGAGGACATCAAACGCGAATTCAGCAACCAGCGCAATGGTAGATCGGGGGTGTCGTAAATTAGGTAAATCATTGAAGAGTTGGTCGAGAAAAGCTGCGCGGAGATCTACGAGCGCGTCTGAAGAGACACAGGTGATCAGCGCATGTTCAGGAGTTTCAACTTCAGTTTTACAGAACCTAGACACCCGATCTGCGCGGGTTATTTTGGGTAATGCGTGATTGACGTAGCCCAATATCTCTACGGCTAACAACAAGTGAGTTGAGAGCAACAGGGAGGTCAGAGCCTCCCTGTGTTTCTGAGTCTTCACAAGTATTAGGTAGTGCCGCATGCATGAGATTACTTGGGGGCGGGTCCTTTGTCCTTTTGAGGTTCACGACGGCCATGTAACAAATTGAGTTTTTCCGAGGAGTTGATTTCACCTTGCAACCAATTCAAGCTCGAGTTTTTAACCACTTTGGAATACTCCTCGATCTTTTCGAGCGTCGTAGACTTAGTTGAAATTAGCTCGTGAAGCTTGAATGGCATTCTCGTCACAGCTTTGATGAGATCTTTGGCCCAAGACTTTTTTCCGTTGGCGGCAAGTTCAGTTGAACTATTAAAAGCTGCACGGGCATAACTGTCATGTTCAAAAAGGCCTAGAAAGTACACCAGGTGGCTGAGGTTGAGAATCGGGTGACGGACTCAGAGAGGCATGATCCCTGTTTTTGTGAATAGCGGTGCGATCATGGATTGGCGGTAGAGATTGAGTATTTGGCGGGTGAAGCTGATTTGAACTTTTACATAAGTGATTGACATGTCGTCTTCACCGGCGAGATCAACGCGCGCCATGTATGGTTCCTTGTGTTGCTTTGGCATGAGACGCCCCGTCATGTCTTCAATTCCCTTAATCCTATGCCACAGTACCGCGCAGTGTGTGCCTTGGCTATGTAGTGATCTGACAAGATATTCTGTGTGTCTAGCACACAAAATTGCATTTATTTCTCTACCCGAGCTGCATGCGCAAACATTCAAACTTCAAACTAAACACTGGCTGGGTAGAAGTCCGCATCAAACAGCCCGTTTGCCGAGGCAAAAGTATTTAGGCCAAGGGGACGAAGAAGCAGGCGACCACAGAGGTTGACAGAATGAATTAAGCGACATGTGGGATTTACGGAATGCCTGAGTACTAGTTTGTGTCTGTTTGTGTACTTACGATTCGCATCAGCTTACGAAAGACTTGCCAGTTTGGCGTTCGGATCAGAATCGGCCAAGTGGCAGTACAAATCGCGGGCGCAGGGGGATTGGAAGCAGACGCAGGCAGCGGCGGTGACCGCACAGGATAACACAACAGAGTTGGGGTACATTGAAAGATCATGTTAATACCATACTATGTGAGGTGAAACGGACTGCGGGCGACCACAAATGAGCTGGATGTGCATCCAGCGGAGTGGATGTAGCTCTTACTTTATTTTATTTTGAGAGGGAGGCATTCATCCACGCTGCATTGAGTAATGATGCTGTCGACGTCGTGCGTACACAAGGACGATCTAGAGATAGCAGAAGCAGGACAGTTTGGCTCGAAGGCGCGATGGTTTTTTTTGCCAAAAAAAAAAAAAAAAATTTTAACGTGTTCTCTTCCTCTAACAGCAAAAACAGCAAGGTATCAACTCTAGGCCGTCTCGGGCACCAGCGCACACGTCTGTGCGTGTGCGGGGTGGGGATCGGGACCTATCGGGGATTTATTGTGTTTTGGTGATGATGGGAGGGATCAAATGGAATGGAGCATTTAAACGGATAAAGCCAAATTTGAACTTTAAATTATTTGCCTGAGGTGCGTGTCCTGAGTCCTCTGTGTCTGATGAGATTCACAATTGTGAATTTGGTGGCAGTCCACGTGGGCCAGGTGCTACTTCAGAGCTTCAGTTCCATTAGCTATAGCCTTGTGGTGGCTTCATTGTGCGGCATCCACAATAGTGGAGTGTGCGTGCTGAAATATCCTGTACAGAGAATTGAGGGCTGTCTGGATTTGATGTCTCCATGGCGAATGACATACTCGACCCTCATGCGCAAGCGTTCGTATCAATAGGTAGCTCAGACGGGCATCATAAAGTCCGCATCAAATAATCCGCATCAAAACAACCCGATTAGCCGGTGGCAGTGCACAAGCGAGCTGGTGGGGTGACGAAGGCGCACGGCAGCGAGCACCGAGCTTGACAGAGCGAAGCGGGGAGAGACAAAGGCCACTTCATTCAGCACAAATGGGCGGTAGAGAGCGAAAGGTGAGCTGGATGCTCTCGGAGAAATTGGATGTCATTTTCATTTTATTTTCGTCCTCTTCTACGACGATCGATCCAGAACGAGGGAATGGCTGGCGGAATGCAGTCCAACACTTGCAGCTACTTCTTTGAGTGCGCAGAGGTGGGGAGGCACCCGAATCAGCCATTTTCGAAAATGGATGATGGTGGTAAGAAGGAGGCAGGAATGGAAAAATCTTTGTATGAAAACTGAGAGTGTGACGCATGACGTATAATCTGATTGAAATACTACAGTACTGCTGCTACTGCGGCATGATGAGTAGATCTGCAAAGGATCTTATGGACCTCTGTATATCTGTCTGGATTGTTCTCTCCTTCGACAGAATGAATTCAAGTGCTAGCAAGTGGTGAATCAACACAAGATCCACTGTGGTAGGTAGGTAGGTAGGCGCCACCTCGGTCTACATTGTAGGAAAGCTCAATAAGAAACACGCCGAACGCTGAGACGCCGAGGCGCTGCTCGGCGTGATTTCTGCGATCAATTTTGCCACTTCATTTTTTTTTTTTTTTTTTTTTTTTGGAGCGTTTGGGATAATGAGATCTGGTCTGCAGAAGCATTCCAAAGTCATCCGCTGGGTCTACCAGAAAGATCTAGTTATTGCCGGGAAGTTGTCCAGGGAGGAAATGCCATTACGCACAACTACCTTAGTGTGGGACTCCAGCCTCTGTAAAGATTATCCTATCCCATTCCTTGAACCATTCATTCTCAATGGCTGTATACCCACTAAAGCCCCCGCTGTATATGTCCAATCATCCGGCAGTGAGTCTTCGTTCATCAGTAGACCACTCCATGTTCTGAGGACAAGATCCTTGTTTAGTGCAAGGTCACCGAATTTCAATTTATTTGTGAGGATTCGGTCTCGCCCCAGTGCAGAATTAACAGATTTCAGCCATCTATTATGAATTTCAATATCTGTGATGCATCGATCCGGGTTCTTGAGAACTTTGTCATTTCGGACATTCCAGATAGTGTGCCAGGCTGTGAATTTTTTGCCACTTCATCATCATCAAAAGATGATCAAAACCTAAACAGTGGAACACCTACCTCTACGACCAGCATCGGGCTGCGTCGGGGCAACTGTCAACGACGTTGGGCGGTCTCCAGCACACTCCGCAGCACGCAGATGAGTGATTAGGGGTGGGATTTAAACTCCAGACATGGCCAGTATTAAGAGGCTTGCTTTAAAGCTATAGTGATGTCTTATTCATTGGTGCCAAGTCATAATTTTCGTGTGGCGGGCTTGCGGCGGGCGTAGGGCGGAGGTCAGGGCATGTCGCGCGTCGGCTCCAAGAGTGAATCATCATTGACCATCATCTGATGAACTGATACAATTGATAGCGGAAATCACGCCGAGCAGCGCCTCGGCGCTCGACGCGCTTCTTATTTGAGCTCCCCTAGTGACTCAGGAAGATCATCAGCGCTAACAGCCAACTTGTTAATCGACGACGACGGTATCCCGCAGTTCAAAGCTAGGCATACAAAATCCGGCCATCTCGCGCACTTGCACATTTACCCCTGCCTCTTGCCTGCCCCAGCTTTCCCGATACTTATGTCGACCGTTCAAAATATGACTATTTCAGAGTTGTATGGGTCACTCGAGTGCCAACTATGGTCCGCTTCGGTACGTTGCCCTTTGCAGTATTTGGCTCCAGTTTCAATTCCTCACAACACCTACCCTAACAGGCAGCGCTGTTTTTCAATGGTTGGCAGCATTCTCATCCCTCCTCTCTCTCTAATCACCATCTACCGCAGGAATATGCCTCATCCTCTTTGCGTTTGCAATATTATTTCTTCAAAAGGCGAAGACTCGGGCATCCCGTTTATTCCTCATCCTCCCTGTGGTCCTCGTGCTATTTGCCCTTACCCACGTCGTCCTGGACGTGACTCTCGCTGTCATATTCTTGCAAGTGACGCAAAATCTGGTAGATGGTGGCTCCGCAACACATGTGCTCTCTGTGTTTCAGACTTGGGTGCACATTCATGAAGCGCGTGAGGTCCTTATCGCTGTCAACAAGTACGTACACTCCCTTTGGCCAAAAATCCGCTAATTGTGTTTGTAATGGGCAGCGCGATCACTGATAGTGTCCTTGTGAGTATCTATACAATATTTTCACCTGCATTTGCTTGACAGATAAGTCTCAAGCTTTACCGAAGCGCCGCCATCTGGAGTTCTTCTCGTTATTCCAGGATCGTGATTGGCCTCCCTTCGCTGCTCATTCTCTCCACTCTCGGTATATCTCAAAGGAATTCGCTGTCGCATATGATTTGATTTCATCCCCTTCAGTGGTGGGCTTGTGGGGAATTTTCGAGATTGAGACCAATAATCCAATTCCGTTTTCTCTGGCCCTCGTTACCAATTTCCTTCTGCTGGGCTTGACTGGTACGGTGTTCAGTTTCATATCGCGATACAGTGCTCATGCAGAGATACAGCCGGGAGAATATGGATAAAAGGCCGACAAGCAACCGTCATGCTCGGCGTCCAGGCAGGACGCAGATATAACACAACTCTGGAGATTCTGTGAGTCCTTTATAATCCGATCTAGGGGACTTGTGATAACTGACCCGACTCAACCCAGATGCGAGTCCAGCCTGCTATACTTCGTAAACGTGCTCGTTTACTTGATCGCAAGCGTTACACAACCGTTGGGGGTCAGTTGATTATGCATAAGTGGATGGAATTCAGCTCACCTTCCACCGCCCACAGCCTGTGACGGGCGTGGCGTGGGGTGCACTCGCACAGGTGGTAGTGCGTGAATTGTCCATCTACCTGTTCAATCTACTGACTCTGAGGTGGTATCAATAGAATATTGTGCCGATGATGATCATGGTTCGTGTGGGCATAGCAAGGAATACCGGTGAGCAGGAAGGAAACTTGCGCACGTTCTATGGCGGCAATGCGAGCCGCTTCGCAATGAACCCATTGTTGAAAAATAGTGCACAATGATATTCCCCAGCCTTCCAGCACCCCTTTTTTGAGTCACAAAAGAAATGGATACTCACGCACCTAACGAGCTTGGGAACAGAAGCAAAAAGATCCAATTGGTGTCGGACATGCGCCGATTTGCTCTGAAGTCTTTTCAGACGTTCAAGCGGCGAGACAAGGTTCGATTCCCGCTGGTGGATATGGCCTTTTCGTCTGGAAGCCTATATTTTCCAGAGGTGTAAGACACGTAATAATTCATCTACCCAACGAGGTCGAGGGTGGAGGCAAGAAGCGCCAGTTGTATGTGCGCCAGTCGATCGATCCTGTCGAGGTCAACCTTGAAGATCAGTGAGGTGGGTTGATTTCTCGCTGGTGCTTCACGTGTACTTATCAGCGAGGTGAGGATATTGTTTTCATAAGTACGAAACGGACTCGACAAACATCTCGAGGACTGGGGTTGAGTTCCCGAAGTGGGAGGTTTATTGCAACATTGGAAGGATACAGAAGATCTGGATAAATTTGATTCTGATTCAATTACACAGGTCAAATGTAAGGGATACTGCTCCTGCTAGGCAGCTAGGGGTCCACGGAAAAATCCGATACATCCTCACCGTCTGTCTATGAGTAGTCCATACAATCTTACAAACCTTGTTGCAGACCCTTAGATGGTGGTATGTTGACAGTATCAGTGTATCATTGTGATCCAAGTGATTTTGGCTGGTTGTATAGTTGAATCTGTGCAGGGGGACTGTTCTGAGATTATGATTATGAGTACTTATGTAATAAGAATCGTCCCTTTCATATCTCGGGGGGAGCAAAAAATATGGAAAACAAATTCATTTGAGAGCAATTTCGTTGAGGGACTTTTTAGTGGCTGTGTATAATGAATTTTAGCACATCCTCTAATTTCATGAGCTTTTCCAAGATAAGTAGGTTCAAGGTAGCCAAAAGTGCTCGCCATATTTTTTGGATATCGGTTACAGACTGGTAACGAGTCTACTAGTTTGCCACCTGGTTTAGAGGGTCAAAACGGTGGCTATGTCCCTGGCTATGTCCATCTGTTTTGACCCTCCAAATGGGGCGGTAAACCAGTAGGCGCTTCCACGCCCTCTCCCTTGATTGCGTGCTGCACCTTTACCTGTGAGTCGGAGCGACCGTACTTCCTCAAACTTATTCCCCACCCACCTACTTAGTTACTCGCCGAAACTGGTGCGCCCTGGACCATCTCGACAGGTACCACGACCGCATCTTCGCACACGCAGGCACAGATGGGCAGCGGGTGAGTGCTTTGCCCCCTTTTATTGTTTTCCTTCTATTCGCTTCCTCCCACTTTTTTGGGGGGGAGCGGTCTTTCTTTTTGTGGTGTGTCTTATTTGTGCCCGAGGCCCTGATTTTATGTTATTATCTTCGCCACCCGCTTCACCCGCGCGCGCACTGCCTTTCATTTTATTCATCTCCTACTCATCGCACCCGTCCCTCCTTCTCTGAGGCTCGCACGCTTTGCATTCCGCGCTCCGTTATTTTATCCTTTCCTTCGCCCGCATCTTCTCATATTATTGCTAACTAACCATGTTCCCTCCAAACAGACTCGCGAAAGCCAAAGAGTGATGCTGCGCACCTCTCAAGTCTGGGCTACGGTATACGACTTTGATGCGCCTCTCGTCTTGCGGAATTGGATTAAAATCTGCCCTTAGCATGGGCCGCCTGACAAGGCTTCTTCTTGTCTTGGACGTCCACACCCCTTATATCACCTTGTATAGCTACCTAGGTCGAGTCCCGATGCGAACTCCGTTAGCCTCCGACACTGTTCGATTGGGTGGATGCTGGGGAAAATTTTAGATACTTCGGAGACAACATTTACCAAGCCTTCTGGCCTCTTCCCCGCACTCTTTTCGACGTCTCGCATATCTAGCTTTTCTGGCTTCTCTCGCAAGCTCCCAGAGCAGCTATAGTGGAGCTTCTTCGACAACTTTACGCGAGTCGCATTCAACTCATACTCTGCGGCCATTTTACGCCTTCGTTTCATTCTGCCCCGTACCATCTAATTATAATTCATCGAGGGATAATACAAACTAGCTCTTTTGGTCCCTCCGCTCGCTGCGCTCTCTTCCTAGTAGCGGCGAGAAAATCTCGTGGTATTGCTTTCTATCTCTATTGCTCATCCACCCGGCCACAATTCCTGTCATTTGCTTGAACTTGCGTTGACGACGACTCTTCCTCGCTGGCGCTCATTTCTTCTACCGAAATTAATACTTGACTCGGTTGCACAGGCGGGTTTCTCGCCTCTTCATCTATAACTAGTACCACACTTGTTGCCTGGGCCCTGCCTGGCAATCTCTTCGTATGTCTTGCTTTTCTGTCCAGTCGGTCGATATCACGGAGCAGTGGAGCTATTTAGCAAATTGTCCAATTATATTCCGCAACCGCCCACATGGCTCTGCGCCGATGTTCTCCCTGTACTCAATGAATATTTCATCGCGGCTTTTGATAAATCCTCGTCTCTGATTAATTCTGACTCATCCACTGACTCACCCACCTGCGCTGCTTCCAAAAAAAACCCCGCGCTCTCAGACCCACTGGATTCGGGATGCAATCCAATCGGTATCCATTCGCCTGCTCGCTTACTTGAAAGTTGTGGAGCGCGCTGTCCGCTTGCATCTTAATCTCAGACGGCACACATAGTATTGCCTGGATATCGAGTGCAATTCTGTTACAAAAGCACCTCTGCTAACTTAGCCGCTCGCATTAAAAATAAAATCTGGTGTTACTCTGGGACTTATCCACATCTGCCTACACCTTTATTTGGCTTATGCTCACTGTCATCATCGAGGCTTTCAGCGCAATGGATTCCTTCAGTGGACTTGTAGGCGAAACGGACACTCATAAAGTTGTCGATCTCTGGTTCGAAGATGCCACCCTGGTCATCCATGCCGGAGACTGTCTATTCAAGGTCTTCCGCAGCATCTTAGTAGCCAAATCACCCGTATTCCAGGACATGCTCTCACTTCCCCAGCCGGCAGACTCTCAGCTAATTGAGGGCTGCCCTGTTGTACATCTCCCCGATTCGGCCTCAGATGCCACGTATTTTCTCAAAGCCCTGTTCCATTACGAGTGCGTTTCGCAATCTTCAGCCAGTACAATTCTCACCTCGCACAGATTTTTCGAATCGTATCCCGCGGAGGTCGCTTTCCCAATCATTGCTGGGGTTCTCCGACTTACCAAAAAGTACCAAGTCGATCCTCTTCGTAACCGTGCCCTCCACCATCTCTCCGAACGTTATCCGATGTCCCAGGATCAGTGGGACCGGGACGAATCCTGGAATTTCAATCCATTCGGTGCGGTCGAGTTGGCCAGGGAGATTTCTGCCGATTGGATTCTTCCCATGGCATTCTATCGTTGCTGCGGGGAGCTGAGCTTGGCCGAATTTGTGACGTTGGACGTCCTCAGCTCGGATATCCAAATCTACGCCCAGGCGATCGATACTCTACACAGCTGGAACTCCAGAGTGTTAAACTTCCTCCTTGACCCCGTAACAATCCCTGATTGCGTCTCACCGCACCAATGCCTGGAGCGGAGGATGAAGCTTCGCGGACGGTGGGGCGGGGTCTTCGATGATTATCTCCCTCTCGGCGTGTGGTCCCCAGAGGATTGGGATGAGCTTGCCGTCTGCATGGCGTGCCTGCCGAAGCTAAAGCAGACGCACGCAGCGAGCATCGAACGATTGTGGGCCGCACTTCCTAGCATCTTCGGGCTGCCGGATTGGAATACACTAGAGACAATGAAACTAGCGGCATTTAACTAATCGATGCTAATCTTCGTGTAAGCGCATTAAGTAACCTCCGGTCTTAATCTCTTCTAACAAGCCTCCAGCTTTAATATATCCGTTCACGTTTAACGAAATCTGCGTCGGCTTCCTCAGACCGCACTTTGTTGTTCGTATAAATTTTGTTCATCCGGTAGTTGTCTTCTCAATTTGTCTCTCGGGCTTCCTCTCAACCACATCGTCGCCTTACTTACAATTTATTTAAGTATCATCCGAAGATGCTAAGACGACAAATTTATCCTTCCCTTCATTGTTCTCAGATGTTCATCTTCAACTCTTCCCTCAAATCCTGGATTCATGCGATGATTATTCGGCTTATTGCATATTTTCCAGAGATGCGTAGGGAAACGATGAAGGCAGATCGCACCCTCCCAACTGGCATTTGGTCTTGATGAGTTCCGTTCGGAAACCGTTGTGTATTTTGAATTGATCTCCAGCAGATCTGGTAAGTACTCGAATACAGTAACATAAGCATCGATACGCGAAAGAAAGGAGGGACTGCGTGCGAAAAATCGGCATTTTCCATGAAAGGTTTGAACAACATGTACGAATTTAATTCAGTGACGTAGCGCCCCTCTTCTTCCCCGCCCGACTCACCAAGTCTGCCAGCAGACCACAGTGACCACTGGCGGCTCTAGCGAACCTTGTCGGGGGGCCGGAGATCCAAATCAATATAGTACTTTCAACCTCGGAGGAACATGCAGCCCGGAGTCCATGGTGAAATTAAGAAAGGACATGTTCACAGCCGGTACAGTTTCCACGAAAAGCTGACCCAACGATCCTAAAAGTCCTTGCAACCACCAATGAAGTGTCCGATCACATCGCTGCGGACACCTCGATTCCGGCGGGGATCCTTCCACTCAAGTTTATAGCCGTAAGGGCTTCGTCAGTGTATTTCGCTGGAATTGTCGTCCAGCGACGGATGATCTCGACTAGTACTTCCCCGGGCTCATTGACGAGGACGGAAACAGCCAGTACATGGAGGAAATCGAGTCGGCGCTGCGCAGGCACATTACGGAAGTTGCACATAGCTCTTTGGCTGTCGGGAACTCTGGGCAAACACAGGAGCGATGGGTTTCATGTATGGGGATGACAAGCAGGCAATTCTGCGCCGCAAAATGGGGCAGCGCGTCGTATTGTATAAATCCAGTCAGCTCAAGATCTACGCCGCGAGCTGGACGATACAGCTTGTGCAGAAGCTCGTGGCGATCACGACGCGGCACAAAAAATCGGACAGGACTGATGCAGCATACCTCGCGCTCGACCTCTTCAAGGAGAAGGGTACCGTTGTCAAAACCTCGGAACTCCAAGCCGAGTTTATGTCTCCGATTCGGATGGAAGCCGTGCGCCGTGCTGCCATTCTTCAAGTTAATGTGGAGTTCCAGAGAAGGCACCGGTGGGGCAAGGACATCATCGAGCTTGACAGTCCTGTTTGTGATTATTGATCATATAGTTGAATTGTGTGATGCATATAAAAAGTGCAATGACGCAAGTCAGACTCGAACATAATAAATAACTTCCGGAAGTTGTTTCATTTCCGAGAGTACGTTCCCGAGAGTATAGTCTCCATCTGAGCTGCGTCGCAAGCACTGACGAAGAGCATCTAGAATCCAAGTTTATCTCATCCCAAGGTATAGGGGTTGCCAGCCAAAAGTGAGACGGCGCTATACCAGGTTTCTTCTGGGTACCGCTGCTGGCAAAACTCATTAGTATGCGGCTGGCCAGCGCCTGGCTTTAACTGTTCAAATATTAACATGCCCGTTTGAATATAGTCCAGAGATTCCAAGGATTCTCAGTCGCAGTAGCCTCTAGTTGGAGAATAAAGTTCAATCCCAGTGAAAAGTCCATATGCGCCGATATGCCGAGATAGGCTGAGATAGGCGCCTGCCGAAGCTTCATACCACAGCCTACCAGAGGCTTCAAAACTGACCGTTTTCATATGGCTCGTATGCGCACATCGCTGCCGGTATGAAATATCTGTGTATTTCATAGAATATATAAATAATATATTTATCGGTTCCTCGCCCGCCCCCGCCCCCGCCCGCGCCCCCGCCCCCGCCCGCGCCCCCGCCTGCCCGCCGATTCGTCCGCTCGCCTGTCCGCCTGCCCACCTGCCCACCAGCTCGGTCGTCCGCCTGCTTCGTTCGCTGCCTGGCCACTTGCTCGCTCGCTTCCCGCTCACCCGTTCGTTCGCTCGCCAGCATGCGTCCCCGCTTGCTCGTTGGGCGCCTCCCTACAACGACCCGATATTAGCTGCCTTTCTTTTCCAACAGTAACTGCACGCACCTCGCACCGTATGGGTCTGGTTTGCAGTGCTGAAGAACTAGCGCTTAGCAAATTATCTTGAAGCAACTAGTTCTTACCTGTTGCGACTCTGCACGTGTCTCGGCGCACTTCCGTCCTGAGCGCCGTGCGGGGGTTGGCTGCTGCACGAATGCGGACAAACATCAGCGGGGTGGAGCGACAAAAATATTGTAGACAAACCTTGTCTTGTACTTGGTTCTCGATGGTGAAGACCGCGACAGTACAGCGTCGTCGTGCGCGCGCACATCGCTGCGCTGCCGAAGCCGTGTGCTGTGGTAACGTGCTGAGTGCGCTAGTCGGTGGTCACCTGCTGAGAACTGAAGCTGAGAGGAAGGGGAGAAGGAAACACTCGCCTCTGGACTGATCCACTAGCCGCGTCAAACAAAAACTGAACAGAAGTAAATAGTGGCTAGAAATGGGGAAGGTGTAGACGTACTGACGCATCGACTGGCGCACCGTATTGTTTCCGGCTCGAAGTGTTGATTCGAGCGTACAACATGATCCTACAGGCCATCGGAATCGTCCTGCCAGAACATCGCGAAGATACGATGAGAATCAAAGTATTCGCTGTTGTGTCCAGGGCTATGGTAGACGAGGTGTGAGTGAATATTAGATGGGAATCCCAGCTAGGTATGCAGCCAGGAGCCCAAGAAGAAGAGCTTCAATGTCGGCCAGAGCACCTGCTTGACCATTGCGCAGATCGTTGCCCAGGTCGTTTCCAGAGACTCTCGAGTGCACAGCAGTAGTAGATTTAACGAAGTAGAGCGCGAAGAACCCCAGCAGACACCGTTAGGCTGCGGAAAGTAGCCCAAAAGCCCGTCGAAAGCGCCACCAATTTGGACAGTCTTGGACTTGTTTGAGAGCCGCAGAGATCTGAAGACAGTAGAGGGCCCTATCGACGCGAATCTGAGCTCGGCGATGGCCAGCGAGGACAAGAGGACTCGCAGAGACGATGGGAGCGCGGTGACGTGGTGGTGTGGAAGACAAAGTCAATTTGAAACTCCGACTCCGGTGTGCCCCGAAGTAGCCGCCGGAAGAAGAATAAAGGAGTCAAGAACGCTGCGAACGTTGCGAGACGGGCACCCCGGGCAAGATTTCCAAGCGACTCTCCTTTTTTCTTCATAAATTTTCAGAGGACAGCATATTTCTCAGATCTCAGGCTATCTCGGCATACCGGCCCATATGGACTTTTCACTGGGGTTCAATGTCGATACCGTCTCGGTCCGTAGACCCGGGACGGGCCGGATGCCGAACGTCGGATTATCTCGCTTACAAAGCATGCCAAATTACGGAAACTGATCGATCTGACCACGACTTGACCACGACCTTGACGGGCTTGCCTTGAGCTGGTTTGTTCAGCCAGCGCAACGTTCAAGCTTGCCATCGTTTTGGATCTTTCTCTCTGTCTTTCCTCCGACAAAAGGCCCGACCGAGGGCAAATCCTGGGCGTGGGTGCGTGCTTGCCATGTTGATTTTTCTGCTAGGAGTAGGTTTTGATATTTGACGCACGGGATTAGACAACCTCTCCCAGCCACTTCCCCTTGGACTTACTCCGCCAAAGATGCCTTTCCCCGCTTCAAATTCTTATTGGCTTATCGAGCGCTTCTTTCAGCTGAACTTGTGGATGTCCCCCTCCTCGGACCGACCCTACGCCCTTCCCTTCCTTAGAATCTACCATATGGCTCGTTCGTATCAAGTTTAAAGATCCGTAGTCTGCCAACCTCGTAGTTCTCTTCCCTATCCCGTAGCATTTCGCCACCCCTGCGCCCCTTCCCGTTACCAGCTTTGACACCACACCCGGCGCATTCTACCGGCGCCACACTAAAAACATCCGCATGCTCCGGCACGTCAAGCTTTTCCAATATCGAGACACCCAGATGCGCGCGCTCTACCGCCTCTACGACGCGATCTGCATGCAGGACGAGGTCGAAATGAAACACGAGGCTCTGTATATCTGGTGCCAGCATTCGTGGCAGCTCAACGCATGGCCGGATCCGCGCGACCCAGACCCAGGTCGATACACGATGCTGGCAGACACTTTTGAGGAGCTTGTCGGAGCGTTCAACTGGCGCCTGGAACGCGGATTCTATCGGGATATGGACAAGGAACTCCGGATGACTGGGAGAGCGCGCTGCGCGTGCGTTCCTCTGCCACTCGAGTCGCCCTCTGCGGTTCCGCCGGCTCGACGAAAGCTCGTTCTCCTCAGCGACTCGGCAAGGGGGATACTTGGTACAAAGGCAGAGACCATTTGGGACTCACCCGTCACAGCTTTCGACCGCCGTAATATTCGGGTGATGACCGGTGCCCTCTTTTTTACATGGTATATACTCCCTTGAGCTTCCTCCAATCCGATCCCCTCATGATATTGCCATAGACGTGAGATAACGGGTCGCACTGGGAGTCCGCGTAACGAAGTACACACCCGTCATCTGCCAGGTGGAAAGCTTGACGACGGGACAGGACGGCGCAAATAAAGATCACGGCGCCTCCACGACCCATTGGGTGAAGAAGAAACCCTTTATCAACTGGATACCGATTGACGATGAGTTTAGCTTGACGGAACCCGGTTAGCCGGGGTGAATACGTTGTACTAGAAAAGCAATGGGTGAGCCTTCGCGAGTGTGCAATGTGAGCGCCACCGAGATATATTGGGGTGTTTCGCAATGCATATCTCGTATCAACTTCGATCCAACCTGATTCACATTCACCTGATCAGTCTACAGAAGGGAGTGGCAACTCGGACGGGGGAATCAGGTTCTGGGTTGGAGCATGATTCGACATCGGCTTTCGTAGTCGACATCACGCCCTCCTGATACTCTCGTTAAAATGCCATGTTCGATTACCACTTTTTTCTTCCCAATCTCAACCCCGGTGCCGAGAATATTTAGCGGCCACTCCCTGTTCTCCACCGAGCAAATCTCCTGCTTAGGCTAAATTTAAACTGCGATACTCCGAAACATTTAAAAAAAAGAGCCCTCACAAGGGATCATGCAGTCAAACGGGATGTCGTTTTGACGGATATATTTACACTGAGCTACGCATGCACGCCCGGCGCCAATAGGTCTTTGTGATGTTCCTTCTGAACCGCGCTACGTACGGGCATTATGGTTATTATCTGCATAGGCAACAAGACCGCGTTCAATTCTATAAATAATAATTTATGGCAATACATACGGAAGCGCCCACGATAGGGCGCCGCTGTGCTGAGTCATAAATATGTGGTCCCGACTCATCAGCTTCGTCAACGAAACATAGCGGTTTCCGTAGTGGTGGCTTCCGTACTCGCCCGAATCATCTGGTATGTCGGGGAAAGAATTGGGTAGTTTGACAAGGACGGGATCTCGCCAGGTCCACGCATGCGTGGGCTGCCCTGTTGACGCGATGCACTGTGCATTCGACGCGATGGAAAGGGACGAAGAGAAGAGGGTCGCGCGGGGCAAGTGCTCGTCAGACGCGTTCCATGAAAATATGCGGCGCAGCGTGCTGATTGGCGGCGAGTTGCGGAGAGGCCAGGCATGCACGCGGATATTGTATGTGGCGTCTTTGAGCGGATTTTCGTACACTGCTAGTCTGATTATGGGGATGTCGGGGAATGGCTGGAGGTCCAGGGGCGGGGACTCTCCGACGAGCGGCGGGATGCTCGCGAGCGCGGTCCACCTTTTGGGATCCCAGTCGATCTGGTGCAGTGGTCTCCAGTGTGCCCGCAGAGCTTCTGTGTGGAGGATAACGAACTGTATGGAGCTGGCAGAGCTGGGTGTGGCGATGATTATGTGGGCGGGAACGAGGGCCGTATGGGGCCGCTGGTAATGAATCTGTGGGGCCTGTGGCCACTCGAGGAGAATATACGTGTCCGACGTGTGGTTTAACAGAAGCATCCCCCACCGCTGGGGCACAGAGATTAAGATCGAAGCGATATCGCCGCAGATGTTTGGGCCGAACCAATGGTTTCCCCAGAAAGAATGAGCATCCATTATGTGAAGGTTCTCCACTACTCCGGTGCTCAAGCTAAATTTGACGAGTTCTAGCCACCTGACACGCGATGAGCCGAGCGTCGTAGAAGCGAGCGAGTGTGATGGCCTGCCTACCTTCGCCGCGGTAGACTCCAAATCCCGGTGTGCAGGAAGATCAGGACAGATCCCCTGCCATCCACAATTTCGGCTGCGAAATGGTACATATCCGCGTCCGAGTGTAGGTTGTACTCGCCTACCAGTCGGCGTTCCGCGACGTGCCAGCATTGGACCGTCGAACGCCGAGCGACCACGACGAACTGGCCGCCTGGGAGCAATTTCACGCTGGTATCGATCGTTTGCGCCAATAGCTCGCAAGGAATTCGTATCTCTCGCGAGATGACGGGGTTAGAGAGCGTAGAAACCCAAGTCTCTGGCCCGCGTGCCGCGCATGCTGCCAACTGTATGAGCTCAGCTGGGGAAAATTTTTGCAACTGTTCATCGGGGAGGGGATCACGAAGCAATTTATTAGTGAGATTTTGGACAAGGGCGACCCAGAGTGGCCTGTCGAGAGCTCGGAGACGGAAGTATCTATTTGTCTATGGAACTTGATGCTGCGTGAATATTGTGGACTGAATTGAGCTACCTGGGGAAATGCCATAACGCCGGCGATGCCACATAACTCGAGAATGTAGATGAGAACATCCTGGACGAGGTCGTCGAGATTCATGGAAGTAGCCAAAGAGGTGCTGTGCAAGTTGTGATGCTTGCCATGTGAATTACGGCATTGTTCCGAAGTTGAGGAAAAAACTTTATGATAAGGCCGGTAAGGCCGACAAGCGGCACAGTTAGTCTCTCGTAGACAGACGCTTTAACAAATAAAGCTCGTACCTCGTAAAGGATCGCGGGGGTCTGATCGGGCTAGAAAGTTGTTATGTAATTGCGGAGTTTGAATTCTCATCGTGCAGTCTTACGCTCGAGCTTCTGCCGCCCTGAGGATATAATACCTACCTAATTCGTACCTATATTCTGAAGTAGATAATATCTGATTGTTTCTGCATTTTTTTTCTGTAGCAGTGCTCCAGCAGGTCACCGATCAGCCACCTTGTCACATCACTTCCTGTGATCTCATACTGAGAGCCAGTGAAGGAGGATCAAAAATATAAAGCGACATATTTTCGTATACTCATATAAATTTCTCGCCCGCGCAAGATTCAAGTGAAAAGACGCGTTCCTCATTGAATATGGATCGCGACGAAAATCAAACTTCGCAATTACGTAACAACTTTCTAGCCCGATCGGACCCCCGTGATGGCAACAGGACTATGGCACAGTCCGCTACCTGAATTTGATTAAGCATAAGTGCAAAACACAAAACCAGTTTTTACCAGGCACATTTTATTGGTTCAACCTGGCGAGTGTAATAATTTTTACTGATCTAATGTTAAATACCCATTGATTCAACCAGACGCTTGATTGGTTTTGCTCATTTAGTCCACAAAATTTCTTTTTAGACCGATCTCTGACCGTCCACTTACTCGCTGTTGATTTCATCTCAGGGGGCTGCTGATCCAACTGTACTTTCTTGATTTGAGGGCTTTGAATCGAGGCTGACCAAACCTAATTCTTTAACTAATAATTTAGCCTTTTAAGTTTTCACACTTGAGTCTGTTTGTCGACCCAAATTTTGACACGGTGGGTCCTGACTGATTCAACCTCATTTTCCTATTTGAGAGATTCAGTCACAAAGGCTTTCAAAATGGTTAGCACTCTTATTTCAGTTTCATCAAGGTGAGGAATAATATTTGTTCAGTTCAGAATCTGGTAGTCACCTTTCGGAATGGTGGTGGTTCTGTGTTGTTTGTCTAGGGAACTAAAGTGAATGCTTTTATTTCACCTGGACGTCAATAATCAACTGATAGATCTTATACGAATTGTGGGATTTCCTGACTTGGTATTTCTGTTGACATGCATACCATTGTGTTCAACCAAAAATTGTGTGCTTGAAGTACAGCCAAAATAGGCTTGTATCGGTCACAGAAGAGTTGAAAGTACGTGTTCAGCAACTGATCTAAAGAAAAATACAGGCTACTGATTCAAGCCAACTTTGGTGGTCCCAAGTCTTGATGATTTTTCTACTCTGGTTTGTACCGCCGGGATTTCGTCTCAACCTCACTCGCACACTGGTTCAATTTTATGCCAACGGATTCAACCATACATTTAGTCCCGTTGAATCAACCTCTACTGATATTCTTACATAGTACCTGCCCGAGCTGCTGGAATCCAGCCAGGGAAAATGTTAATGGGAAATCAGTCCGGTGCAAGTGGGAATTGATTCAGCAAGCCGAGAAACCTATGTTTATATATAATTCTCAAAAAAAAATAGACTTCATTTCGTCCATTTCTCCCGAAATGGCTCATACACAGGGCCTGGCTCTTCAGCCAAAGACTGGCATTTGCTAATTATTTTGAAGAGACACTCAGTCTGGTATAATGTATCTCCTGGGCCAGCGCACACCACGGTTTCAACATTTTTTACGCTTACTCGAGTGCACACACAGCGGCCGTAGACTTATATCGAACCGATGAGGTATTTACCTGGGCTATTTATCTAGCGTAGTCGGTCGTATCAATCGTATCATTGTATCGCCGCAACAGGTTGAATTACTGGCTGGCAACAATATTTCTCGCCGACTTCAGTTCATAGTCCCTAAATCATTTGAATTTTATATGCTGCTACAACTGAAGTCAATTACTTTCTTCTTGCATCGGCCCAAATACTGGGTTTTCCCTTGCGTTGTAGAATAGGGGTCGAGAGTAAGCATGGCGTCATTTCTCGGCTTTTGTTGACGGCGTGGGAATCTATCGCAAGCCCGCCAAATATCATCAAATATTGCATCCACTTGCTTCCTCCCACCATCTGCTTACCGGGATTGGCCCAACGCACCGACACTATGCATTATATCTACCCGGATCCTGAATGTTTTCCAACTTGCCAATATGAAACCTGCGTATTTTCTTTGTCGGCAAGCAATTCCCCCGATTTAGGGCCCGGGTGCCAATGGCGATTTCTGCGTTCAACAATTGCAATCATTATCCTACCTATCTTCCTCCGTCCCAAGGACGACCAAAGCCCGGGCAAGAATATAGGCGCGCTTTTTGTCATCAATAACGATGGGGGCCACCCCGTTACCCCATACCTCGGGTGGCATTCTTGTATACTTCCGGTCAGCTCCCGGTCCAGGAAATTTCGTGAACAGCCTACCGCAGAAATTCACGTAAGTGATCGCCTGGGTCTCCGATGGCCGAGACTTGGGTCGAGAAGATGAAAGACAGTATCTTTGACTTGCCCTTCAGCGCTGAATGGCAAGTCAACTTCACGTTCCCTGCCAGTGCCAAGTTCCTTGTGTTTGATCGCCCAAGGTATCGGATTTGATTGTCACGTACGCCACGTGTCTCTCAAGTGCGCAACTAACACTACGCCAATAATAATAGCATGGTGTTGGATGGCCCGAACCGGAAGAGAGCTTGAAAGCTGTAGATTATCCCTGCAGCTCCCTGCTCGTGGCTCAATCTGGTTTTCCCAAGGTTTACCACGTATTTGGATCCCACTCTATCGGGTGCTGATCGGAATCCTGGAACGCGAAGATCATCGTTACGATGCGGATCACTACGTGGACATGTCGCCAACTTCTGAACAAAAATGGCGCTCTCCACTGTTCTAGGACGGTTTCATCCATTGTTTGAACCTCTGCCTAGCGGACATTTGGTGTGGCGCTTCAACCCGCTCTGTCCGTATGTTACGCACGCAACGCAAGCGGTATAGTAAGCGGGTTTGAAGGTAGTTTCTGAACAATTGTTGAACACCGGGTTCCTTTTTGATTGTTCCGCCGTGATGCCCAACCTTGCGTAACTTCGAGCATCCTATTTAAAACATCCTATTTAAAAGGAGGCAGCTTAGGCGTAGTTTCAGGATAAGTATCAGGATAATCAGTGAAATGCTCCTCCCTCTCGCTCTCCTCGCCTACCTTTCGACCGGAAACGCCTATCTGTGGCCCTCACCTCAACTGGATGCACTCGAATCCGTTCGTTGGGACCAGGAGGGCCACAACCGCCACATCATTGCTCCCTTGAGCCAGCCGTGTGACGTGAATGATAATGACCTTGTCTCCAGGGTTGAGGGGGTCGCCGATACCGCAGATTGGCTACGCACGGCGAGTATCCTTGTCCTCAGTCCAGGGTCTCTTCGAGAACTAATCTGGCTGTTGCAGGCATTCCATGATATGGCTCCGCATAATGTCGAAGACGGCACGGGGGGTTTGGATGCCTCCATCCGCTTTCAAGAGGAACTGAGCCGTCCTCAGGTGTGCCAGCCTTTGGGGTAAATTTTTGTCTTTCGGAACTCATATCTACAGTAGAATGCGGGGCCAAGTTTTGACCTCACAATTAGCACCCTCATGCCTGAGACAAACCGCTACGTTTCTAGTTCGTTCTTTTTTACTTTTATAGTTGCGTTTTTCTGATGCATGTTTGGCTGCTAGTCGCTGACGTACTTGCGGTTGCAACAATAATAGGCATCGAGGGCTGGTACTCTTTCGCCTAATCATCATACTTGTAGCTAAATTGGCTTAACAGTGGAGGCCCTGAAATTGCGTTCCGCGGAGGACGCGTGGACGCCATGAAACCCAATGCCCTAGGTGTCCCTAACACAGATGACAGCCTGAAATCTTTTCATTCCACTTTCTCCCGCCTGGGTTTCACGCCGGCTGAGATGATCGGTCTGGTCGCATGCGGGTGAGCGCTATTCCACCGAAACAAAATATAGCTCACCGTCGCTAGGCACACATTGGGCGGCATTGAACACGTACGCTCTTAATGATCTGGCCTTGAAATGCACACGCCTAAGTAATGATTGAAGGGCGACGACTTCGACACGACCCAAGACCACTTTGACAACAACATGTACGCCATGATACTAATGTTATGGCCTCCGCTGATGGGCCACAGCGCCACCGAGTATATTTCGGGTACAACTCTAAATCCGTTGGTTGTAGGCCCGAATGCCACGACGAATTCCGACAAACGTATCTTCGAGAGTGACGGCAACAAAACCATGAGAGGGTATGATTAATGGTCAGCATATAGGTCAACCTCTTCGCTCATCAGCATGCAGATTTGCTGAGTCCCCGCAAGTGTTTTCGTCTACCTGTGGGAGTTTACTTGCGCGCATGCTCGACACTGTACCTCGTGGCGTACAACTCACCCAGGTGATCACTCCCTTACCGGTCAAGCCCTCTGGCCTCGACCTCGTCCTGGACGGCGATGTGTTGAAGTTTTCGGGTGAAGTTAGGGTATGCAGCGAAAGCTAGACCTCGGGTACCAATTCTAATCCGCTTCACGTCAGTTCTGGAACATGACCGCGGATGCCGACGTGCGCCTGCTCTGGGATGATCACACTGGAGGCTCGCATAATTTTTTGTTGAGCGCATCGGGCGTGTCCAGTGCTGTCGGCGGTCGCTACAAGGCAGCGTGGTGGACATTTAATTCCATCCAGGACAATACCCCGTATCTGTCGCTCAGCCCCGCAGCCGGGATCACGAATATGCGCTTCACCGTAGATAATAAGGTGATGGACCAGGGCGGCGTCGGATTCGCAGTCCACGATAGCGTAGTTTTCTCAGCCTCGTCTTGCGTGGCTTCGCAGAACCCGTTTCGAGCCCGGTTTGATGTCGCAGTGCGTTGGATCAACTCATGCATTTAATAGATTACTGGCTAATCAGGATAATACAGGTGCGCAAAGGGGTGAATCCGACGCGTGTGTATCTCGTGCAAGAGGTCGGAGAGTCCACTGCGGAGCCTCAACGGCCAAAGTTGGTAGAAACCGACCTTTTGTGTCCTGATGACCCGGCAGACAAGAAGGCGGCCTACACCATTTGGAGCATCAACCTCATCGACCAATTTGCAGCCTACAACGTCGAGGCTGAAGTCAATGGCCTGAAGATTGTGTGGAGTGTCAAGCGTACAGTATCTAATCTGTCACCCTGCGCACCGTAGTGTGGACATACTTCGAGACATATGGGAGCTAATTTCGCATACATTATATTCCGCTCTGCGCGGAGTCGTTATTTATTGGTTGAATATATATTTATAGGTTATGTAATGAGTTCAAATAGACTTAATAATCATTCCACTTTTTTTTGTTTAGAACCATGAGAAATGTCTACTTTAGACTGTCCTCGTCTCCACTACGTAGCGGACATCGCAGAGCATCGTGTCCCAGCCCGATAAG
The DNA here is from genome assembly GCA_029282285.1 of Mycena rebaudengoi. Lineage (NCBI taxonomy): Eukaryota > Fungi > Basidiomycota > Agaricomycetes > Agaricales > Mycenaceae > Mycena > Mycena rebaudengoi. The sequence continues at coordinate 140,974 of JARJCX010000062.1, forward strand.
TCAGCGCCCACGTTTCACCAATCACTAGTGAAGCATATTTACCATACTTACCTCTAGAGGTCTCAGCGTATGGTTACGAGGGGGAAAAATACACTTTAACACATTCTTTCGCCCCTTGTACTATTCCAATACGCTCGAGCGTGCATTTTTGGAGCGGAACTAGAATGTCTGAATCCAAATGCGGCAACGGAGAACGAGTCAGGCCCGACGTGGTTCAAAACGTCGCATATTCAAGTTGTCCTTACATAAATAAACGCCGTACTAGTACGCCGTCAAAATCATAGTGTCCTGCTCATGAGCCCCCAGATCTCGAAAGGCTTGCTGAGGACGTGCTCATCTACCTTCTCGGGTTTTGTGACATTTCCAGTGTCGTGTCCATTTCTGAGGTAAAGTCACCCTTTAGTCAGTGTATGCCTCCTGATAACTGACAAAATCTTGTAGACAAATAGATATTTTCATCTACTCTCTGTTCAGGCGCCTGTATGGGTCGCCCTGATTGAAAATCTCAACATCAACTTGGCTTGTGGGCCAATGCTTCACATGGCAGTACGAGTCCAGTCTAGGGGGGTCGATGGTGCTTCACATTATTTAATAGAAATACTCATGAGATTCTCCACTATGTGGCAGAATGAGCCCCAGACATACTTCAACCCATTTTGCCATGTGCAGGAGGTATGTTGAAATCTGGTTTGGTCCCATCAAACATACTGTCAAGGTTTAAGTTGAATTCAGCAAGGACAATAATCCAAGTTGTCAGAATTTAATTCAGATTCGGCTACGTAAGGGTGAATAGCCCACATGATTGTACAAAAGCGAAAGTGCCAAGATTCTTAGCCCAAGACGGCGCATTGATCGAAGATTATACCACCACCTGGCGGCATTGGCAGGTAGAACAAAAAACGAGAAACGAAAAGGACAGGTTAGTTGATGATAGCCCAACCCGGATTCAAACGGGGACCGCCTGAATCATTCATCGTAGGCATGCAGCCTGCTGCCATCTTGATAGCTGGGTGGGCCAGGTTCGATCCAAATCCTTGAATTGGCTGGGCAAAAGATAAGAACTAAGTATATGATTGCGGGGCTCAGAAGTGGCTTGGTTGCTTAGGTGCTTTGCCAAGTTTGCCAAATATCTTGAAGCTCGAGAGGAGTGCCACGGCGGTGGCTGAGTTTAGATTCACTGAGAAGGTATTGTTCCATAGACTCAAAGTTCGAGTGCGGCTGCATCCAATTCGGTGACACCTTGATGAGAGTAGGACGGATTGTGGCAGGGCTGGATATTTCACTTACCATCCGGAAACCTGTGCCTGGCCTAACCAAATCCTAGTTGTGGAGAGGATGAACCAATTGCTCAGTGATGGGTGTCTCCGCAATTTTTCACGTCCTCCAACATTCAAAAGCATTATTGGGCCCAGGAATCATCCAATGAAAAAAAAGTTGATATATGGCAAAGACCGCAAAGTGCAGCGAGACAGGAGATTACAGGAGGTGTCATGAAAGAATAAGATCCCTTAGTGACCCCCCTGCGAACAGCCATTCCTTCGATAATACAACCACAGTTTGGGCTGCACCTGTTGAAATTCACTTCCCTCATACTAGATCATGGGGCTACAGGGTTTAATGGACGAAGATCCTAACTTGGATACACTGGGAGCAGTTGGCCCGATAGGCTGAGAGCAGTTCGGTGATGGCCAGATCAAAATGTCAAAAGTCAACCTCGACCATCCCGCCTACCGTAATCTAGACTCATAACCAGTCTGTAACTGATATCCAAAAAATGTGGCGAGCACTTTTGGTGGTTACAGACTGGTACAACTCGTTGACGTGCATTGAGCTGTCTGCGGAGTTTGGATTTTTGGCAGGCGCCGCGATCGGCCGATAAGTGAGCCATCAAAACCGATCAATTCTGCCTCAAACTTGATAGCCTTTTCGGCTCTTCCACCTGCAATAAAAAAAAATCTGAGGAACCAAATGTGTTCATTTCTAGCATAGGAAGGTTCTTGATAATTTGAATTTGATAAGAGGTCAAAGTGCAAGAGAGAACAAGGGCCACAGCCAAATTTTAAACTCCGATGACAGCCAATTCGGTTTCCCGAGTTGTGCCAGTCTGTAACCGCCAAAAGTGCTTGCCACATTTTTTGGATATCGGTTACAGACTGGTAACGAGTCTAACCGTAATCCAAGGTGGCAGGTTCGGCAGGCGATAAGGTGAAATTGTGTGTTTGCCGCGCCATCACAACCACCTGCATATGCCGGCACGTGGAGGACAAACGCACTACAATAGCACATCGAGCATACTAATTCTTGTACCATGGATAACTTGAACGGCTAGCTACAGAAAAAACATCTATGATTTAAGATAATTTGGCCCGGAGATTGTATGGCCCACAACCGAATCGGAAAATAAGCTCCCAACAATGACTCAAATATCCCACAAGGTGTAGACTTAGGCCCATTCCCGTTAGCTACCAACTCTAATTAATTGAATTTATTTGGAGCCTTGTATTATGACTATTTGTACCGAAGCGGCGATGCAAATGGAGTTCAATTTTAAGAAATAAAATATTAATTTCTGATATCAGTATATGGAAGCAGCAACCGTTGAACCGAACAACCGCGGCGGTACCCCGGAGACATGCAGACAAGAACTGAACCCATCATGTACAATTGCAAATTTGCTGTATCTTCATGGGAAAGACAATCAAAATCCAGTTTCTGTAAATGGCTTCTGAAATGGCGCAGAACCGAGTTGACCGGGTAACTTTCTCCTTATATGTTTGAAGTCTGAGGGAATGAGCCAATAAATTTTCAACTCAAAAAAAGTAGCGGACGGTTCGAACTCGCTAAAAATAGTGGCCCGAGTACAAAAAAAGTGGCGGGACTCACGATTTCTGCAACACTTTTTTTTCGTTCATTTGGAGGATTCAGAGTAGCAGAGAACGGACTCAAAAAGCGAGTAGAATAAAATAAAATACCTCACTCCCTTTGCTTATTAAAATGAAGATAGTGCTCTTGTTTGGGAAAGGGCCGCTAGCTAGTATAGCCCGAGCATACCTGGTTTCTCCGTGTTACTGGATCTTATGTACATTTTGCATCTGGGTTTAACCTCTGAGAAGCAAATAATAGCTGGGGTTCCCCGGTATACAGTACTCCACGGTTCTTTATTTTCCAAGCCCCTCCACAGTCATTACGGCTTAATATTTTGGAACAAAGTAGTAAAAATACATGTAGGTTCTCACCATCCACTCGCGGCCAAAGCTCCTACAGACAATGCCTGATGGACTCCCAGTGCGAGAAAAAGTGTCCAAAGGTAACAAAAGGCCAAGTCGAACATTGAAGCATTGAGCTGTCAATACAACCACACGCTCACCTTCCGGTATGTATCGTCATTTCGAGACAGAACCATAACGAAACAGTCTCCCGAAACAAAACCGGTTTCTTTCTATGAGCCAAGAATTACTTGGCAACGTCAAATGGAAGCAACGCAATCGGCCAGAAAGGAATAAAGTATTCAAAGTTCGGCCGTTTTGCAATTCAGCGATGTCAGCGAAAGTCTCGGCGACATGCTATAAAAAAACACACCAGGAACAGGCAGGAACAACAGGTCAACCGCCAAAAATCAAAACCAGAGAACCGGTATTCCCATGGTGAGTCAATCATTTAGGTCTTATTCGTGTACAAAAATGTGGGTAGGATTCTAGGAAGTGATTGATAAAGAACAATTACCTAAATAAATTTAGGACTCATAACTTGCTTCGTGATCTGCCCCCGATGAAAATCTTAAAAAAATCTTTCTACCGCAGAGCTCATTTGCCTAGCCAAATGCGTCGCGCACGCGACCCCGACACCTGGGGCTCCACATATTCGGAACCACCGTGTCCCGAGAAATACGAATTCCCTGCGAGTTGCTTGGCTGGACAAACTACTACACTGGATGCGCTCAGCTCCTTCCTGGCGGGGAGCTCGTTGTCATCCTACGTCTTGCCGCCGTACAATTCTGGCATGTGGCCACCCAAAAGATAATTGGTGTTAGAATTCGTTGCAGCGAGGCTAAAGTTGGCGAGCACAAGGGGAATAAACCAGCAACAAGAGATCGTTTGTCCTCATAAGTACATGGTGGTACGAAGGCAAACGGATGGCGTACACAATAGTAAAATGATAGAATGTGATGGAAGTTTACATAAATTGGCCCGCGCTCTCCATCAACAACCGCGAGCTCTTTGCTGCTCGCAACCCATTCCGGGCCAGCCAGGAATATTCCAACAATTGGCACGTATGGCGCGCATTTAGTTGCACACATCCACGATCTTGCCATCAGTATTGACGACTTAGGAGAGACAGTCATCTTTTAATGACTGTTGCCTAGCGCATGGTCTTAAACAATTACAACTTTCAGCAACGGCTCTCTTGGCTCTCCCATCGATGAAGAACGCAGCGAAATGCAATAAGTAATGTGAATTGCAGAATTCAGTGAATCATCGAATCTGTGAACGCACCTTGTGCCCTTTGGTATTCCGAAGGGTATGCCTGTTTGAGTGTCATTAAATTATCAACCTTGCTCGCTTTTAGACTTTCGTTGCGCCGCGTAAAGAGTAGGCAAGTGCTATCATTTCTATCCCGCCTTGATTGACGTCGAAACAGTAGGGTATTGGAAATCGTGCAATTCTGCCTGAGCAGCGGAGTTTCTGGAGGCCCATAGACAGACGTTTAATGGCGGCTTCTGGTGTGGTCTCGATATTTGCGGGAATTTCGCAGCCATAGTGATATTGCAGAACACAGGTTACGGTCTGCTTTTAATAGACAGCCGAGGACGCGTATATTCTCATTGATCTTCCCCATGCGCGTGCCGTTGTATTGTCAGTGATCTACGCTAATTTATCCCCAGCGACCAGACTTCCCTCCTCTTGGGATACGTCGTTATCGCCACTCCGGGATCGGCGCATTTAATTCAGCTCGTTGTGTACTTGAAATAGAATTTTTGCGCGCGCAATAGAGGCCACTGTTGATTGTGGCGAGCATAACCCACTATTATCGAAAATTCTAGCCCTAGACAAGGAAATCCTGCTCGACAACCTCACCATTCGGCTCTCGGTGTACGAGAGTTCATTGAATTTTGAGAAGTAAAACATCCCAGCATTGCCCCATTCGCCGTCGTTCGGACCTCTGCGGCGCAAAATTTACTGGGAATGCCTCGAGAGAGTTGGCTCTCGGTGTGCTCATTCCGCGATCTCTTACTCTTCTGTCAATGCTGGACCCTTCCCACACGTGGAGGCGCGGACATACTGTTTTGGTTGAACTGCCGAATTGTTTTCCCGATATTCTGTACACTGGACATGTGTTGCCAGGGCTTCACAGGCACCTTCTCCCCGGTTCTCACCTGAAGAAAAATATCTCGTTGGCAGAGCTCACGAGCCGTAACCATACACACATAAGTTGCCATAGTGGAGCCTTGTCGCTGGCAATTTCTTTTGCTATTGCTGTAAATTATTATTCATAGCGACACTGAACTGAAACGACATGTCCCACATTAATGGGAGATGGATTCGTTTTCGGGTGGAAGGGTTGTTTACTACCTGCAGTAGGATTCTGGCAAATAGTTGATAAAAGAAGAATAAGACAACATAGGGGTCAAAGTTGAACGTTGAGTCGGCCCGGCCGCCGAGTCAACGTAATCATGTGGCTGTGCACCATCAATGTCACACCGAAGTCACACCTCCTGCTTTTTTCTTACTACCGAATTACTTCGCTCCCAGCCTGAGGTGGCATATTCAAGAATGAAACTCCCTGCCATCAATCCCTCCTGTCCACTTTTTTCTGGCGTTCATCGACCTTTCTCTTCCCGAACGACGGAAGAATAATACGTGGCAACGCAGGGGTGCAGGCTGCGCAGCGCTCGCCGCAGTGTCTTACCCTCGGTTCCAGCTTGGGTTCCAGCCCTGGATTCGCCTTGGATCTTGTTCCTCTACATACCACTACTTCACAGCCATGTTACTCAGCTCCTCGCTCATTTCCTGGAATTTTCTCAAACCAGCTACTTTGACGTAGGGATCGCCGACTTTGGAAGCTGGGCATCAGCCACGGAACATTGGCCTTCGTAACGTTTTGTGAACCTCTTCGTCTGCATCGTAAAGCCGTCCCAGCATTGCAAAAAGGCTGCCGTCATCCCCCATTTTGGAACAAGGAGAGTCTCCTCGTTGTCCTCGGTTGCATTTTGGCAGTGCTGGCAGTACTACTTAATTGTCTTCGCTACTGGCATTGCTGTTGCGACCTTCTCCGCTTCAAATCGCATATTTTTAAACCTTTGTCGATTGCATGCTCTGTTTGAGCTCCTTCACAGCCTTTCCCTCCTTCCGTCACTACCATTTCACTTGCCGATTACATCTGCGCCGATCTGCTGAACGAGGCTCTAACTGCTATGCTTGAATTAGATACAGGCGAAGCGACAATAACACTGATTCATCTGCGGCGGAATTCGGAGGCTTCCCGGGAGCTGATGCGCTTTGACAGTATTCATCCCACCTCGTCACATTCAATTTGCAGTGACTCCGACAGGCCTCGCGGCCCTCCGATCGGTCGGCCGTCAAATTCGGCGGTCCAAGCAGCCCCGCCACGCCGATACTAAAACGAAGAATGTATGCAATACTCCGTTCTGTCAAGTCTTTGCATGAACTACCCACAAGACGCCTCTCCCGGCCACGAATTGCGCATCCGGGTCCATGCCTGGCTCACGATCCTCCGCCAGAGAGCGAGGAATTTCACTCATGCCCTACTTTCTGGCACCCCCAACGTCGTCAATCCCTTTCCCGCTGGGTTTCCTTTCAACGACGTCGCACTCTCTGGGATCTTTCAGTTCGCACCCATCCTGTCTGCGGACAATAGTCAGTATGCTTATAGGGTTACGTTCGCCCACGCTCGTACCACTGGAACTCTGGGCTGGGAAGTATACACTGGTGAGTGGCGTGGTAGAATACGACGGGCTATCTACTCACCACGTACCTCGTGAAGACAATGATTGGCTCGGTATTTTTGAAATCGCTGGGGCCATATATGACGATCCGTACCGCCCGTTTGACGTCACCGCGGACCTCGTCCTCGAAGCAATGCAGGAATCCGTGGACTACTATGTCCCAGTCCGATTGTCTAGTTATGACGTCCAAGATCCTGGAGCGGAGTCTCCAACGCAGCCCCCAGCGGATTATTGGGTCCGCCAGTACGTCTTGACCTCACCCGGAGGTGAGGTCTACCGTCAAATCGGCGCGAGATTTCTTCAAGAATGCCTCGTATGCCGGACACACATTGTGCACCCCGGTCCAAATATCTGCGCAGGGCACGCATAGACCTGAGAATTTTGTTCTGCTCAGATGCGCTTTGCCACGAACCGACCATCAGGACGCACCCTGGTTCCCCAACCGCCCAAGATATAAACGCTCCTCAGATATCCAATTGTCTTCACCATCTCGATAGGTGCTATTCGTTCCAATATTCGCAGGTTTTTGGCGGGATTCAAGTCGGCTGACACGTAATTCCAGCTCAGGAGGAATGGTTGCTATAGTGGAAGGTAGCGCGGAGTCAGATGGACGTAGGTTATACTTGTACACTCATATATTTATCGGTAGTTTATAATGGACATTGAGAGTACAATGCCGACGAGAACAAGGGGCCTCGTTGCCTTGACACTCCTTTGTGCGGAAATGAACACCATCGAAGTACAAGGACCCACAAGGACCCATCTATTTTTACTAAGCGCCAACTACACCCGACCTGGAGTTTATGTATTTCGATTTCGCATTTCACTGTTGTTAGATGCTGCAAACTTGCGAATATTATGAGTTCTCCCGCCCAGTTCTGAGTGAATCTATCTCTCCATGAACAGTGAACTATTCGGATCAGTCCGGAAGCAGAGAACAGTGAGGGCATCAAATCGTGGCTGTGCTCGGAAGCAAATCTCTTCTCCTCCACTCCGTCTGAACCGCCCTAGGCAACAGCTGTATCCCATGGCTCTGCCCGCCTATCGTCATTGTACACATCTGGTTCCAAACAGGCCGCCCACAGGTTGAAGTCCGGAGCCGTTCTCTCCCAGCCAGGGCTCCTCTCCGTGGAAGATTCACAGTGTGTTTCATTCAACCTCAGGCTGCCCTCGATGTGCTGCATTCTCCGTTTGTCAGGTTTCCACATCCAGTACAAACTTAGATCGCCTCAATTACGTCGTTGCAATTGCGCATGACTCTGTTCCTGCAAATCTCACTAACAGCGATAAGAAACGCTTCATGATGGAACCCGTCCAGCTTCCATTCCCTTCCCGTTCGGGAACAACGCGCTTAACATTGGACAGCACCGGATTTCGGACCTTCCGACGTTTCTGTCCGGCTCCTCTCTGATTGGTGTTTGCTCCGGGTGCGCGCGCAATCCTAGGAGGCACTATCGACTGACATGCGGTGCTTTTCTTTTGGGTAATTGTAGTTGGGCGTGGCCTCAACAGCATGAGCCCATTTGGACGGGCTTGCGCGTCAGGGCGGCGCCCACTGATGGTCAGTGTCCGGAGCTGTGTGTCTTGGCCTCCGTGGATATACTATCTCCACGAACTATCGTTGTAGGTCAAGCGTGTTGTCAAGGGAAATTAATCTAGAGCCCAGCGCCGTTTCAGTCGCGGAATTTCTGAGGCCGCCACTCGATTTCGGAAGCTGATTTGCTTGGACACGATATCTCGTCACATCTTTCACATTGCGGTGGTGGGCACGCGTTTTTCCGTTCCATACGCAGCATTCCTGACGCGAGCGGTCCAAGCGTCGGCGGCCAAGTTTATAAATGTACTGCGCTAAAGTCAGGCGGTCCCTGATGGACACCACTCGCCGCGAGTACCGCGCCGCCATCCTACAGGAGCTCCGCATGTGGATTCGAAGCTGGCTGCAAGGGATGCACGACGACTACAAGGAGTGTGCTGTCCTCGGCCTAGAAGCCCCTTACGCAAATTATCCCTTCCCGCCCGGATTTCCCCTCAACTCTTTCTCTATGGGGGGAAACTTTCAGTGGATTCACGAGTACGGCACGAACCAAATTACACACGAGTTTAGCGTCACGTTCAGCGGCCCACATACCCTCCCGGGTTCGCCGATATTGTGGCGCATTGCATTCGGTGAGCGGCACTCCTCATGATTCGACACTCCCTAACCTGGAGCTGTCGTAGAGGATCTCCTGTTAGCCAGCTTTGAGATACCTCGCCGGCTGTATAATTCATCCACGCTTCCCTTCGAAATCGACCCAGATCTTGTCATTGAAGCGTTGCTTTTCTCTCTTGCGGACGACACTATCATCCACATGGCGAGCCCCACAGAGAGAATCAAGTTCGCATATCCCGATCCATATTTCAGAGCCCATTTTATATTGAGGAATTCGCGGCACAAGCTCATTAAGAGGCTTGAGCGGGCGCTGGTACAGCCATGTCATCTATGCTCGGTCTGGCTTCCGTATCCTGGGCCAACGATCTGTGGGATTCATTTGACTGTTCCGGATGGGCTTTCTCGTTAATGGCGAGGTACGCACTCTAAGTCCGCGACGCCACCCCCCTGAATCTTCTCTATCCAGCACCACATCCTCCCTGCACCGGCTGGCATTTTCAACATCTCCTTCCACAATACCGATCCTGGTCTACTTGAAACCCCGTGGATTTTTTGAATGTCCGTTGCCCTCGATAATGGCGGAGTTGGGCAAGGAGGGGAAGGAGGCTCGGGAGTATTGTACTGATTTGAGTTTGTTCATCCTGCGGGTACGGTTCAATTTAGGTAGGGAGTCGGGATTGACGAAGGCTGAAGGGTGGAGTGGTAGCAGTCTTGTATAAATCCGTCCACGTTTAAACAAGCATTAAGCGCTTGACGCCAGAGCGAGAATCACTCTGATAATTCATGAAATCAAGCTTTTGTTGTTTTGGAGAACAAGGCCACGGGAGGAACATCAACATCAATGGATCCATAAAGTGCATGACGATCCAAGGAATCGGGAGTGGTTGACTGGACGACGCCTGAAGTACAAAAAAATACAAAGGACCTACGAGTTCGGCCATATTCGGATTTACTCGGAACTTGGCGGATCAACTTTGCTGGTGAAAATAAATGAACGAGAATGAACGCCAGTTGTCGAGGACAGGGAAAGAATCCCCCTCACGAGCCTGAGAATCGGGTGGCTGTCGGGTAAAGTACAAGAAGAAGAAGGAGAAAAAACAAGAACCCACAAGTTCGGAACAAAGTCCATCAGGAAAACAAGAAATGGCTGGATAGTGCTCTATAGTGCTTCATAGGCTCCCATAGCGTTTTGTGGCTGTGATGAACCTATGAGCTGCTATGGAAATGCTATGTATGCAGCCCTGTATAGTGCTGCATACACGTCATACGTACATCTCAGCTATATGTCGGCTTCAGAGATCAGCAGATCACCCGATTAGTTCGTGAACGAGATGCAACATTCAGACATGCATCGCCATTGCCTATGACATCGCCGAAATCATATTACAACCCCAAAATCGCGTTAACTGCCGGGGCCGCCCCTGGGAGCGTCACGCGGAACACAAGGAACTGGTTGTCAACGTCCATCCCGGCGTCGAAGGGCATGCCGAGGGACACTCCATGAGTGCTGATGAAGTCGTTATCGCTCTGTGCGCAAGAAAATAAAATCAGTTGCAGTTTCGGTTCGAATGGGTAAACGGGTGGGGGGATGAAGGATAAACCGCGGATGGGGAAGGAAGGAGGAAAGAAGGAGAGAGAAAGATGAGACGTACAGCAGTGATCAAAAAGAAATCATTCGGCGCACTGCTCCCCACCGGTGCGAGCGCGAGTGACTCCCACTTGGCGTCCAGGAGTGTCTCGTCGTCTGGTACATCTTCAGAAGTGGAATGAAAACCAGTCAGAGGATGTATGGAAGCAGGAATGAATTGTTCGGGGAAGGCAAGCACGTACCATTATGGAGCCCAAATCTGGCTAGCTGCACAGGGTCCACATAGTCCACGAATTCAACATAAGTAGCAGGGACGACCTTCTTGCTGAGCTTGCCCTTGGGCGCGACGGGCGTGTCGGGATCATCGAAATCAGTGCCGTGGATATCGGTCGCGCCCCTGATGCTGAAGAGGTCGGCGTGTCTGGGGTTTAATTGGTCATTAGCAAGTGAATTTCGCGAATAAGCGAGCAAGAACAGTATGTAAAGCAAAATGGAAGAAACAAACAGGGAAAGGAGGAAACACTCACTTATATTTAATTTCCTCTTCGCCCTCCCCGCCGCCCCGCCCATTCCCGTCCCGCGAAAGCGTGAGGAACACATCCGGCGACACGAAGTGGATCTCGCTGCTGCTGCGCACCTTGCCTTTGTCCGATATGGGTAGCGGAACGACCCATTCACCGATGAGCGGGGCGCCGCTCCCGGCGGGAGTGGCAGCGGATATCTGAGAGGTGCTGTCAGTGGACTGAACCAAAAGGTTACATACTAGCGGGAGAAACCGCCGAGTGAATTTTCGACTCGCAGGGAAATCCCCTGTTTTAATAATAGAGTGGCCGAACCCACCTGAGACACGTCCCATGCGAGCAGGCGCGTAAACTGTCCCGCGCCGTCCTGGATCGTCGCGGATTGGAGCATGGCGTAGAGCGTTTTGGAGCAGGGGTCGAACGTGAGGCCTTCGAAGCCTGAGTTTATTCGAGTTGGTGAAGATTAGAAGGGCCACGAATAATAATAATAATAATAATCGACACTCACCCTGATTCGCCCCCCTCCCTGTCTCGGGATCGTCCTCCGCCGAAAAGTTCACATTGCCATCGTCATCCATTGGCAAAATCGCTGTGGGCGGTGCGATGGTGTGCAACAACACGCCCGTGGCGGAGAACAGGTAGATGTAGGGCCCATATTCGTCCGACGTCCAGTAGCTTTATAAATCAAATCCGCATCATCAATATAACAAAATCCGCAATATAAGGGGCGCGAAACGCACCTGCCATCCGCATTCGCCACCAGCCCCTCCGCGTCCACGCTCAAATGCGGCTCTTGCGTGCTCGCTATCGGTAGCTCCGGATCCAGCCCCGCGGCGCGCACCGCACCCGGATCCAGCCCGCTTGTCTTGACGTTGTCGCGCTCCACCTCCAGCGTCGTGTTATTGTACGTGAGCTGGAAGGTCTTCTGCGCGTCCGTGAAGGACAGTTTTGCGGAGTCGGTGTAGGGCGATAGGACGAAGGAGAGCTCGTGCCGCCGGGATTGGTAGTCGATTGTTGTTTCGCTTGTTGTATCGTCAAAATAAGATAAGGAGGGCAAGGGACAAAGAATGAGGAGGGAGGAACGCACACGTTGAATCCACGGTCGGGCTGTACGACGAGCGTACCAGTGTACGTCCCGTCCGCAGCCTGCGACCAGGACCCAGGCTTAAGTGCGATAGAACTCCCGATACTGAATCAGTTCCATGGTTAGAATACACCCGGTGTAACGAATCAGAACACAAAAACACACCCGCCGAGGGTGTCTCCTGTTGACTCCTTAAAGTCTGAGGGGATGAGACCGAAGCCGACGAGGCCCTGCAGTTTAAGTAGTTAGTAAGAATGTTATTGTCATTATTCCGTCAGCGCCTGGAGTTTATTTTATTTTTTGACGGTGTGCAGACGTAGCACCGCTTTTGTTGTTACTTGGGGCGGAGTAAAAACATACCTGGTTAACGTAGGTCACTCCGTCGAGCACGACGGATACCTGGGTGGCTCTCGACGCCGCCGGGTGAATTCGGGCCGCGGCGCATAAATGAAGGAGCGTCAGAGCCTGGACGGCCCGGGCGAGGATATTTGTCTGTACGCGGACCATTGTAAGTGAATTATCTACCGGTGTGGGTGGGGGTAGCACCGGCGTGTGCACATCGCCCGCGCAAACAGCCACTACTTATCGGGTCGACGTCGCTCGGCTCCGAGACGGCTGGTGGCGAGCATATGGTGTGCCACGCACGTGTGAATGTTCTTGCAAATGTTCGGTACACGCGTTGCAGCCAAGGTTCCAGTGGTACCATCGGAATTCCGGTCAATTTTCTGACTGTAGACAGGGAGGCTGTGCCAGGAGTGTTGTGATCAAGCGCAGCAAGAGCTCAGCGCTCAGGAGACAAGCGTACCATCGTGGGTCCAAGAATAGCGGTGAGGGCATCTGTCGAGCGTGCGAGGGGTCCAAGAATAACAGAGAATCTCGTATTTTTAGGACTTAGGGAGCGCGATGGCCGGAGATCGATACACCAAAATGCCTTGAGAGCGCTGGTTCTTAAATCAGCTACTAGTAATAAGGGAAGTCAGTGAATGATGAGGCAAACAAGACACTGCGGGCAAACACCATGACGGCCAGATTTTGACCGGCACGGTGACGGTTGGTTCACGGTCAAAACCTTGATGTCTTTCGTCATCGTGATGCGCCATAAGGTTAATGTGTGTTTGATTTCATAACTTGTGCTCTTTTTTGTGTGACGTGTAAGGCAATGCTGTTCGAAATATCTTTCGCAACCATTCTTGTTCAATTTGGGGGCGGATTTCTGTACCCAGACCGCCCAAAAGGATATCCAGCCTCTTGCCCAATTCTACTTAGTACAGTGGACCCAGTCCGGAGGGGTTGCCGCCTATCTAAGGACAGTCTTCGCCTTTGTTCATACATGTGTCCGCCTCGTGGCCCATCATCAGATACATAATATAGTAAAAATTCAACCGCTGGGCGACCTTCCAGCAACCGTCACCGTGGCGGTCAACATTTGACTGTCACAGCATTTGCCCGCAGTGAGAGATGAACAAATTCAATGAAGTGAATCCAAGGACAGGTAGATGAGGGAGCTGGCACCCATCAGGAAAACCTTTAGCCGAGCGTGCTATGGAGCCCTATGCAGTACGATGCAGCACTATCCAGTACTCGCATAGGTACATCCATTCTGTTGAGCTACTACCCAGTACTACACCGCCAACGGTCAAACACGTGGCCCTAACCGCAGGTGGAGCTGATTTGGTGGACACATGTCATAACAAGGTGGACACAGCATCCTGAATGCTGGATTCCAGCCGAATGAGCAATGGGTCCAGGCTGGAGCCAGTTCCGAGTGGTAGCCAGCTGAGCTTCAGGCTGGCCTCCATCAGACTACACATCTGTATTATATATTATCTCACATTGTCAGACTGGTTTATTCAACGGACAAAAGTGGCATTTGACAGAAAAAATAAATTGAATTGTGCCGACGCGTATACAGCTAAATGTAGTCGTCGTCGTCGTCGTCGTTGCCCTCACCCCCGTCGCCGCCCTCACCCTCGTTGTTGACACCCAAGCCCTCAACTGTGCCCCAAACCGCAGCATTGCGTCAATCATCTTCCTGCTTGTGTCGCGCGAGCCAGTGGGGTGGAGGCAAGAATTGGACAGCTGTGTTACTTGAATGGGAGTGAGTTTGCAGTTGCTGAGGTGGAATTCGTGCTGGCAGGTGGGCACTTCGCTGATGACATTGTTGCTAGTTTCTTGATCGCAAGGTACACTTGAAGAGATGGCACGGAGAAAGAAACGGTTCTCGGTATGAGGTCTTGCCTTCGCGAATCGCTGCTTGCATGTCTTGAGTCTTGATTCTGCAGCGCTGTAAGCTCTTGAGTCCTAAGGGCTTGTGTTGAGGCTTGACCTAGGGTGGAAGATTTGAAGGTAACGGAGGAGGAAAGAGCGGCTTGAGGATCTCGATCATCTGACGGTATAGCATGGGAAAGGCGAAGCTTCGGAGGAGGATGTGAACGAGGAGCCGCATGCAAAGACATTGGATACAGCGTGTGGCGACACTAGCGAGGCGTGTCGCAGGAACAGGGCATGTCACTGGTGATGATGCCGCCTTGCCTGGTATGGAGGGCTTTGTCTTGGCGCCTTTACATGAGACCGAACATAGGCAGCCGATGCTGAAGAGGAAGAGAGTGAAGTCGTCGACATGGTGGGTCAGAGTGAACAAAGAGTAGGCTTGTCCCCATCCGGTATCTGGGTAAACATGCGCACATTGATCACTCGGGAACTCGCATCACGCTAGCGATTGATCGTTGTCATTGTTCCTGTTTGCCTGATGTTGCCTAAGTTTGGTTGCTTATTGGTTCTGTTTGGTTGTGGTCCAGATTCAGAATGTGAAATCGCTGCGTCGACTGGTTCACGAGTCTAAACAAAGAGTGAAAGTAAAGAGGCGACCAACAAGCACGTGATGGGTACACATGGACAAACTTTACGCACGGACCATCGATCCGATCGTGATGATTATAATACTATCGAGCCGATCCTTCTGTTCCCAGACCAGCGAGAGAAACTTGATGAGCTGGCAACCACACTACGAGCTGTTGGACACCAAATCCGTACCATGACTGAGGGGGAAATGATGGTTAGAGAACCGAAAAGTCACTGAAACGACTTGGAGGAAAGCCAAGGAAATGGCCGAAGACAGTTGGAGCTGGAAGGAGGTGAAGATTCATTCAGATGATAATTTGTACTCTGAGAGTAATTGAGGCCACAATAATATGGAATACAGCATACTGAATATATGTCGGACATATTCACTGCGTTCAGAGCCCAGCTAGCCGCAGAGCTAGCCGAGCCTAGCCGAGCTATTTCGAGACGCCTGTAGGCCGTGGCGAGGTGACGGGTAACTAGCCGGACCTCGCCGGAGCTAGACGGCGATTTTTGCGCCTCACCACGGCCTACAGGCGTCTAGAAATCCCATCGGCTACCTGGAGCCTGAACGCAGTGATTCTATTCACGTGGTTGACAGCTGCTGTCCAGGTGGTTGACAGCTGGAGCGATTTAGCCGGCCACCAGGTGGTAGCAAACCAAAAGCCAGCTTTCCAAATTACTGGCTCCCACCTGAGCACTCCGGCTGAAGACAACGTGCCGGCACTTTGGCGGTGTAGCTCGCATAGGACTCATAGGTATATGTCCCGGTTTTCCTGATGCCTGTTTAGTTTGTTGCAGAACTTACCAGGAATCGAATGAGCTCGCGGCTTGTCTAGCTTGTACGCATCCACTTAATTTCTCGGAGGTCTTGGTAAAGCCCAGTCAGCTGGGGAGTGGAAATGATGGCAACCGAAGGCATCGCCCAAAGGGCAAGCCCGACGTTGTGGCTGAGCAAATCGGATCAATCACTGCGGCGCTGGCCGGCCCGGGTGGGTGAGGTTGAAGTCACACTGTGTACGGTCCAACGAGATCTATGTACAGGTTCCTACCCAGCCGCAGTTACGAGGTTCATAAGACAGTGGTAGTGTAATTTTTTATTTAACGCAGAAATAGATTACCGGTAATACTGAATACCGGACCGGTGTGTTAACTTTAGGATGAACCTCTTCACAGCGGCTGGCAATTAACATAGGTAAACAACATAGCCACAATGTAGCTGACTTCAGAAATGAAGCTCTCGGGGGCTCGCCCACTCGAAAACAAATTTATATTGCGCATGAAACATACTCTCATACTCATCTTAAATGGATTCCGACACTCGTTTGAGTTTGATAGACAATATTTTACAAGTTACAGTGACGGGATCCAAAATTTCAGTGTAATTCACCATGGCTCAGGTCAAAAGGTATGTTATGAACCCAGAATGTTCTTGGAAGGCTCTTAGAAACACTGTAAGACTGTTAAATCCCTCAGAGAAATTTATTTTTGAGTGGGTGAGCCCCCGAGAGTTTTATTTCTGAAGTCAGCCACATTGTGGCTATGTTGTTTACCTATGCCGGTTCATCCGAAAGTTAAGTCACAATATTGTCACACCGGTCCGGTATTACCGATAATCTATTTCTGTGTTAAATAAAAAATTCCACTACCGCTGTCTTATGAACCTCGTAACTGCGGCTGGGTAGGAACCTGATCTATGTATGCACACGACAGCTAGGGAGAGTATGCCTCAGGAGCGCAGAGTGCGTGTCTGCTGTGACTAGAGCATTCGTTTGGTGTTTGTGGGATATCCCGCCTATTCTGAACGCAAGCCTAACCCTTGGTTTCTTTCTTTTACTTCAGCTACAATGCAGTAATTGGACAATATATACAGGATTCAATTTAAAATCACCCACGTCTTCAGTAAGTGAGTATATTTTTGGCCAGAATATCATGAGTTAATACAGGTTCGGGCTGAGGAGTGTAAGACTCCTCGGTAGCGGATCGCGCTTGCTTTCAGTGGTCGCTGGTACTTCATGCAGATGAGGATGCCTGTGCAAACCACGGTCAAGATATAATTTACTTTATGACATGTTTTTATTTGGACAATTATCACCACATATTCCAGTTGAAGGGAAGAGACCGGTACCGTTGATTCATAAACGAGAGATTCAATTATAACATGAATGTGATTTACTCGGGTTCAAGCTAAGGAGAATAAGGCTCGGTAGCGGATGGTCCGCATCTATATCCAGTAACTCGAAACGGTTCATGATGCAGCTGAAGCCTGTTCAATTCGGGCTCGAGCCATGTGCCCTTCTGCCTATTTTTTCGTTTAATTGAACCAAACCAGATCGATAGTGCAGTCTCTGCTTTTTCCTCGGCAACTAAAAGAGTTGCGATAAGGAGTTGTGTAATGCTTCTACATACTCTTGTGGTCCCAAATCCCACCAGAATTCGCTTTTTTAGTTGAACCCTTATCGAACCCGGTCAAAATATGCTCTACTTAAACATGCTCAAGGAGCGATAAATAAGGCTCGGTGGCGGATGGTCCGCCGCTCCATTTCATTACCTCAAGTTTGTGATGCAGATAACGCCTGTTCGATTCCGGCCCGAGTCATATTTTTGGACAAAGAGGCTATCTTTTTACCCCAAAATAACAAATGTTACTTTAATATATGGCGACCAACTTACTCCGGCTTAGGAGACAAAAAAGGGCTCCGTACGATGAAATTTCGGGACGCAGATGATGGGCGATTATACTTGTTCTTCCACCCTTAGTGCACGCTCCGGCGTATTCAATGCGAACAATGCTAGTGTGCCAATTGGGTCAACAAATGCGACCACCGGCTCTATCTACAAAGACATAAGTATCATTCGCGGGTCAAATGGAGGGGCTGCGTAGGTACGATGGTCTGATTACTGGCCAGAACGGGGGGGAAATAGGAAGACGAACACATCTTATTACAGCAGTTCAAGCAGCGCTGCGACTGAGTCGGAAGTCACAATGCCACCCAGTGTTTCTTCATCGAAAGGAGGCAGTGACGCAGCCTCGACACCCTGATCTAACCACCCATACCCAGCATCCAACCTCGCATCGAGTCCCGCACGAAGCATCCGGCGCAGGCCCCCTCTGCACCTCCACACATTCACATTGCCGCTGAACACCGGGGCGGCAGCGGTGGGAGGAATATCTGTCGACAGGAAGGCGCGCTTGGCCGCTTCGGCGGACTCCAAGTAAACCCACGACGAATTTGTGGGCCAATAGGCCCTGTTGCAGGTGAGGCGTACGAGGACGTAGAGGAACGATTCGATGCCATGGCGGAAGAGGTAGGGAGGGGGGTCCGGGATGAGCAGCGCGGATGTACATGCGAGTGAGCCTCGCTGCCAGCGCGGAGGGTCGGGGTAGTCGAAGTCGTGCAGCACTCCGTGGGCCTTGCCGTCCTCGAGGTGATACGCGATATTGGAGACAGTGATCTCGCGATGTAGCGTTCCAGCGGTCTCATGCAGCCATCGGTAGCCTGAAACTCGGTGGGAGATGGGGCAGTTGAATGGGAGGATAGGCGTACAGCTGAAAACTTCGCGCATTACTTGTCCGAGGTGCGCGATTTGGGCTATTTTGGTGATTGGAGTGAGCGGGTCTGGAACTATTATGCGTAGAGCGCGAGCATTTTCTTCTAAGTCTACTTTCTTCTGGACCCGCGCTTCAACGGCGGCGACCGTAGCTGCGAGGGTCCCGCCGGCGGATAAGACGAACGATTCGCCCCAGGTTGCTGACTGGGAGCAGTTGACGAAGTCGGGAGGCGGATGGATATATCTGGACATGCCAAGCTGCTTGATCTGCTGCTGACGCATACATTCGGAGTGTAGCCCGGAGATGGTAGCCAGGAAACCTGGGATGTCTGTCGTCGGTTGAAATTCGGAAGAATGGACCCTAAATGCGCGGCTGTAGCAGACCAACACCAGAGGAGAGCGATCGACGTCTATTGGCTGGATGGAGCAGTCGCCATACGCCACAATATGTCCACGAGCGTCAGGAGAGTCTGGCGTTAGAAAGTCGAGGTAGGTGCCGGAGAACGCTGGAGTAGAAGATGCCAGCCAGAGTCCGTCTGGGATGTTGACCCGTTTCCCTGTCTCACCGTCCGCCGGTTGGATATCGGAGCTATCCTGAATTTTGATCATCCCCTTCTTGTGGTCAAAACGCCCAGGGCATTGCAAAACATCCATACATTCTTCCACGAGCCCCGTTAAGGCGGCGGCTACCTCGTTCAGAGCGGCGTCGGTGTTAATGGCCACGTCATAGCTGTGAAGTTTTTCCGAGAATCTGGGTGCACTTGTGATCTGCTCTATGAGGGCAGATTTCGAAGCCTTCCACTCCTCTGGAACGCGCAGGACCGAGGACAGGAAGGTTTGTACTGACAAGGCCATGAATGTCTTCTTTTTGGTCTTCATATCGTTGGCGGCTGAGTGGTTCGGGGGGCGGGAGAAAACTACCAGAGTCAAAGAGCTTGAGAGTAGCAGGTGCTATTCTAAATAGCGTGCAAGAAGCTTTAGGAAGTCAAAAAATCGATGTGGTTTGAAGCAAGAGTCTACAAACATTGCACAACAGGTCCCCATCAAGGCAAATTCGGATTCACTGCCACGACGTGCCTTGGCACCTCCAGCTTAGTGGCTGCCCTTGATACTGTCTACGCTCCTGGAATTTCTGTACAGTTTTCCAGGCAGCTGACCTCAAAGTTTGTTCAAGAACCAAGAATCAAGGGAATGGATCCGCTCCTGCCAATGTCTCACCTCTTCGTCATCCCCACTTTCTGCGTCTCATGGTTCGGCCGTATGCTTGCCGCCAGGAATCGAGATTCTACCCAGCTACCACTATCATGACTGCGGATAATATAATCTTATAACAACTCCTCTATTCGGATGTGCCACCGTGACCGCGCTACTCAATTCCAGAAATCACCTGCTCAGTATGCTCCCACAGCGTTCGCTGCACGTCCTCCGTCGCCGGCAAGTCCATCCCAATGTCGTCTCCGTCCTGCCCCGTACGCGACGCGCCGGCCGGCGCTTTGAGGAGCGCGTAGAGTTGGTGTTCGCCGCACACTTCGATGGACTTGGCGGTGGCGAGGATCTCGGGGGTGAGGGGGACGTTCTTCAGGAGCGGTGTGTCAACGATTCCCGGATGCGCGTGGACGAATGTGATGCCGATGTTCCGCGCGGCGTAGTCCTTGTACCAGGTGGGTCAGTTAACCGTTGCATAACCTCGGTGAGCACGCAACACACCTTGAACATGAGATCAATGTACGTTGACGCCTGGGTCCCGGCCGTCCTGAACCCAACAAAGTCGCGCACAGGCTTCAACGCCTTCTTCAGTCCCAGGTCGCTCAAATCGAGCTCTTTCCCTTGTCCAGCGCTGAAGACAGCCATGACGCGCGCGTCCTCGCCCGCCGCGTGGGCCGCGCGAATGGTGGGGAGCAGCCCCGCGATGAGCGCCCACCGCGCGTAGTACCACAGCGCCGTCGACACCTCCAGCCCCTCGCTCGTGATCGCGCTCTCGAAGTTTATCGTGCCCGCGGTCGTGACCAGCAGGTTGATGCGTGGGAAGCGCGCTCCCAGCGCAGCGGCCGCGCGCTTGACGCTCGCGATGCTGGTGAGGTCGCACGGTATGAAGTCGCGCGCCGCGTCTGTGCTGGCGGAGGCGGGCGGGAGGCTCGCAAGGATGGCGGCGGCGGCGGCGCTGCTGCGGCCCACGATGACAATGTGGGCGTTGCCCTTGGTATGCCGCGCGAAGGCCTCCGCGATGCCTTGCCCAATGCCGGAGGTGCCGCCGACGAAGATGCCGACGGGGGTGTAGGCTGGCGCCCAGGCGGTGCTGAATTTGCGGACGGTGGAGAGGTCAGGCATGGTGTGATGGAGAAACGCTTTCAAATGGCGCCTTTATAAACTCGGCGGGGGGGGGGGGTTATTATTAAGGATTGCGCGTCATCAGGTGTGACCGCGGAGTTTTGAATATCGATGTGAGTCATCTCTCCTTGGAGTCTTCCCACATCTTGTCCACATCCTGCGTTCTACTGGCGACTATCTTTCCATCCAATAGGATGAGCGAATTACTCTTGCGTGTCTCTTTGCCGGCGGTGTTGCGTTGATGCCAGTCAATCGTCAATTTGAATGGTTTCTGCCTTGTTTTACCATCTTTCTCTGACGAGGGGGTGATGAACTATCCCGGCAACGACTCGGAGTTCCCCATTAGTACGCACAAAAATAAATGCATGACGAATATCTCATGATTAGGCGCGGGTTGGGGTCTATATAAACACTGTCAGAAGGTGGCTCGCTCCTCGAAGCTGCAACACGATGTCGATCCAAGCACATATGCTCGAACTCACTTCTCCAGTTCAACCGGGACTCGTACATGCTCCTACGACGCACTCAGCATCGGTTAGAACTTCAAAATCTCTTGGTTTTAGATCAACGCGCGCACCATGTCTTCTTCAACGACTTTGGGTTTCACAACCATCTCTCGCATCAGTCGGTACAATCAGCTTCCACCCTTTCTCGGACTGATGATGTTTCTCCCATTTAGTCTCGTGGCCGCGTACGACTTGGGGGCTCCCCCTGCGTTGATGCGGCTCATCTATGAAAACACGGAGAAAATTCTGCGCCCAATGAATCCCACAGGGGAAGAGATCACTGAAGGCAATTGGACTACGCGCCTTGGGGAACACAAGTGCGTGCTATGACAGTGGTATTATTTCACGGCTCATAGATATTAAAGGGCATATGGTCGCTATTTCGCGTTCTTCTTGGCCCAAATCAAGAACCACGGCATACCCGTGACATTTCATACATATATTATGGCACCAGAAGCGAATGCCAACGGAGCGTTGATGTTTGCGCGATTTTTTGGCGGCGCGTGAGTTGTAGTACATATTTCCTGTTCACAATTATTTTTCGCATTTAAACCGATATACAGACTTCATCCGTTTCTACAAGTTGGGGTATGTCCCACGTTCGAACGCGAAATACTGTCCCACTAATGTTCGCCACCAGTTTGGTGTTGAATTTGGACAGGATTATATGGTTGCGGCAGGTATTACACCTCTCTGGAATAAGTCCGTCGTATCCTAAACCACTCTCCCAGGTTTAGCGTGGACTGCCGTGGAAGGCACAGAAATAAGGGCCGTGCTGGACACCCCTAGCGGGCTTCCTCAGCTTTCAACCTCCCCGAAGGACGGGGCCACCCTGCTCTCCCTCCTTCGCGAGGTGTATGATTCCCCCGCGCTCGCACCCGTTCCTTATAACCCCGCCCTGACGATCGCCGACCACTTCAAAAATATCGCTCACGACCACGTCGCCGCCTCCGCCGCGATCAAACGCATCTACGCGCAATGGCCCATCGCCACCACGCTCACCGGCGCAGCCTCCGACGCTGAATTCGCCTCAAAGATCGAAGAGTGCTTCGTGCAAGCGACGCTCCTCCTTGCGGCCACCAGCAAGCCTAACCGGGTTCCGCGCCCGGACTTCTTCTTGATGCACCTCGTGACGAGCGCGCTGGCGCTGTGTAGCCTGTTGAAGATCATCCCGCACGATGCCCAGAAGGCGCAGATGCTGCAGGGCTGCGCGCGCGCGTCTGCGATGCTCGCAATCACCCGCGGGCGCCCCCGCATCGACATCCCGCTCCTCATGTCGTACTCCGAGCATCCGCAGCCGCCCGCGGCGCCCACTCCCCACAATAACACGAGTACACTGGACGACACCCGCGCGCGCACACATGTAAACCCGTGGCTCGCGATTGTGCACAACGCGCTGCAGCATAAGGAGCCGCACGTCGTCAAGACGGTGCGGGCGCTGTACTACGCCGCGCAGCAGTACGGCGGGAAAGGCGCTGGGGAGGCGATTGGGGCGGTGGATGAGAAGGGGGAGGAGACGCACCGGGGCGCGCGAGAGGCGGATGGGTCGATATTCGTCCGCGCGGCGGGGATGGTGTCCCAAAGGCTGGGATGGGTCGCTTTTGGGCGTGAGGAGAGCAGGTGGGACTTCAGTGGGATGGGGTGGGATGCAGCGTGGGAGAAGGATGATTAGGCTGCCCTTGATGGAGTGAAAATGTTGTGGTGTGTCCAGTTGACTATACAGAAAAGTTCCCAGAATAAACGAATTGACCCGCTCCCACACGTTGTAATCGTAACCTACATTTCCTATCGAGACGATTTACCTGTGGGACACATAATCAGCGCGGATATAAGTAGAGCTGAAGGATCACAGGCTTGGTAGGATGAGTTTCCCGTGGGACGCGGTGCGTTTTAGTATGTATGTACGCCTTGAAGAAAATGAAGGAAGGAGATTTTGATGACTATGGTGATCTGGCCTGCCCCAGAGTCCAACGGGGCCTTCTTGCACCATCGGCCATAAGCACCAGTCGAGAGCAGATACGCACCATGCGCCAATGGCCAACAATTTCCTTGACTAGTTCATATTCCCAGTCTGGAACCGAAATACAACTCACGGAAAAATTCAGTACAGCAGCGTCTCCGACTTCAGGGCAGATATGCGGGAGGTGAGGTTCACCGGTTGGAATATACATATAGTAACAAAGACGAAAAGGCGACGCGAAAAAAGTTGGGTTTGCCTACAAGGCCTTTCTTTAAGTCGAACGGGGGTCCCCCTGGATAATCAAAGTATCCTCAAAGGAGAGGCATGAGGAGCACTTAAGGCTAATAATTGCGTCAACTTGTGCTTGGGTCTGTTCGTTCGTTGTCACCGAAGGTAACCTGGACCCCATCGTCAATATTTCTCATTCTCGCGAATCCAGCCGACGAGAAAGAATAAATCAGTACTACATCGTGAGGACGCGGGATTGAATTCGAACCAACGAAGAAGAAAGAGCCTCTTTAACTCGACCACCCGAGTTGAAGCTTTAACTCAGTGATTGAGAGCCTGAAATGGAGAGCTCTGGTTGGCTCCTGAAAAGAACAGCCATAATCTGCATTATTGATGGTGGTACGGCGGTGAACGTCCCCACAGACGCTTGCTCCCTGATCTTTGTCTGGGACGGACCTGCATTTGACCATTGAGTCCAAACAGGCCGACATACTAGTATATTGGCTTGTATTATATGTGTCGTGGACGTTGGTCACCAAAAAATGAAGAGCATTGGAAGGGACGAGGTCTTGGAGCAGCCGAGATACATAGTATGTGTACATGCAGGCCCACGCATTGGTGAATGTGTTGGTAACTGATCGAGGGCGCGACGCTGTGCGTACAAGATAGGATAAAATACAGTCATTATTAATAATTATTACCTCGCACCGGCCGAGTATGTAGCAGTATCGATACGGGTGTGGATGACGCGTGGACGGGTGGATGTTACACATGCGGATGGTATGGCTTAGGTATTTCGTACAACAAACAATGAGTCCAGTTCCTTCGCGTAGTGCGGTACTCAGAGTCCCTGACTAGTCGGTATTACAATTGCGCGGCATGCAGTAAAAAGAGAAGTAGCTTACAATAATCTCCGCAGCCGCCTTAGTGCACGCCGTATGCGTTTCTGAATCGCGCGCGACGAACGGGAAGTCAACATCGTGTTCGCATTTGTGAATAGGCAGAGCAACGCACCTGGATCTTGCGCCTCCACCCCTTGCGCCGCCGCTCCTCCTCCGCACCAGGGAATCTGGGCTCCTCCGGCCTCGGGGCGCGGTGCGGCTTCAAGACGTGCTGCGGCGACATGCCCAGGGCGGGATACGGCAGGACGTGGTGCGCCGACACCGGCGTCTCCGCGATTGACTCGAGATCGATGAAGTCGCTGTTGTTGTTATTGGCGTACGGGTGCTGGCGCAGCGGCGGCAGGAGCGGGCGATGGGAGTCGCGCCGCGCGCGGCCATCCCCGTGTCCGTGCCCGTCGTCCGTCGAGTACTCAGTATAACTCGGCGCGTAGGCGTTGGTGGTTGTGGGGAACGAGTCAATGGAGGCGGTCTGGATGGGGGCGAATATGTGAGTCACGGCGGGTGAAGGAGGCGACAGTGACGCACGGGGTGAAAACTCCGCGTTGGTACGTAGGGACCGTGGTAGTGGGTTTCCCTGACCGGCGTGCGGGGATACTGGGACAGGAATCAGCCAGTGTTTGTTCTTACATCGGAGGGCCATTTTGGGAGACAGGACGCACCTCATTTGCGTATATGTAGCTTGCAGTCCCGCTGTACGGGTGATTCATCGCGTGGAGGCTAATGAATGCCCGTCCTAATGGTTGTGGGGTGGTGGCGACAAAATCTGAGCTAGGTGTCTAGCTGCTATCGCCTTCGTAACCCGTTGTCGTGTTCTGCGGGAGACGACGATGCTGTGGCGGACAGAGGCATCCCGTGGGAGCGCCGTGAGCCCATCAGCCGCGTCGGATGGGAACAAAGCGGGGGTAAGACAACCCGCCTGATTTGTCATGCCGTGCATGCCTGCCGGCTCCCGAGACGTGGCGGAAGACATGGCTAGCTCAGGTACGGTTTTCAGTGCAGCCGTTGTCGACGCTGGAGAGTGTGCAGAGCAGGCGGCCACGGCAAAAGCCGTAAGAGACAAGATGACAGTTGGTGAAACGAATCTCTCCATCATTGCTCAGATGCTTTGATCTTGCTGTGATCTCTGATCCGGCTCGGTAATGGTGTTTGTGGGCGCTGAATAATAATTAAAAAATAACCAAAAAAGGAAAGAGGAAAAGAAAGAGAAAGAGGGATTTTCAGTGCTTATAGTATCCCAGTCATCGATTTTAAGCCACTGCAGGGCAAATATCTAACTAATCCCCACCCGAAACAGTGGAGGAACCAATGTTTTCATTCCATGAGCGTGCCAAACATCCAAATATTGTCAAATATTGATCCGCCTGATTGACACGTACTCCCGTATCTGCACCACATCCACATGGATCCCCCAGACTCCCCTGATTATTTTAGTTCCCTGGATGACCTCCCAGATGAGAGTGCACTGTCTCAACTCTCACCTCTCAAACTGGGACCCCAGAAAATGGGCGGAAAAATTCGTGCGGAATCACAGTCTGAAAATAGACCAGGTGTCTTCGATAACGGTATATTTTTGTCTTTCTGGAATTGATTTAAAAGAATTGAACTCTTCGTAGATCCAGATGTCACATCCAGTGACAATTCCCAACCTCCCCCAGATGCTGTCTCACAGACAAATTTCGGTATGAATTCAAGCATTTATATCTTGTGAGGTGAAACTAAAGCAAATTACAGTCCACTACTCTGCTCTGAACCCCCATCAACAAGGGCCCAGTATTGGTGAGCATCATATTTTCTTTTCACTGCAGGGCAATGATATTGTTTTTCAGGGCATTCTGACAATTTGGTCTTTCCATCTGTAACTTTTGTGCAGGAACCAAAAAGTGAGTTGTATTCAGATCATTCAGATGAAACTAAATTAGGGACAGGACCAGGGCGTCCACGCAAGCTAGTTGATCCAAGTGTTCCAACTGCTCCAAAAAATCCTGTTGGTCGGCCACGTACATCAACTGCACCCTATAATGGTCCGCGTGTAAGTGAAGACAGTAATATGATTTTGTGATCAACTACTGATTTTTTTCTGGTAGCGAGAGCATCCAAAAGCAATTCATGCACGTCCTGAATTACAGACTGACCGTTCAGGCCCACTTCAGCAGCGGACTCTTGGTGAATGGAGAGGTGAAGGGCTCATTTTACCTTCGCGGATTCAAACAATGCACACAGCTGTCACTTCAACTGAAAAGGGCTCTATTACTGTCTCTAACTCTAAGGGCCCACGAGTTGAATATGTGGTTCCAGATGCAGATCCCTCCCGGCCTATTGACTTGGATGATGATCAGGATCCAGATGCCTTTGGCCTTAATGGGGAAGGCCAAGGATTTGATGACTATGATGAGGAGCTCCCTGATGCTCCTGGTGTTCGTCGGAAGCTTCCAGCTTTTATTAAAGCTGCATATGATGCATTCAAGTCTGGTGCCCCTGACAGGCAGTACTCAGTTCTTGGCACATTCTGGGTGCCTCGGAAGAGCCACTTTTTCTTCTTAAACAAAAAGACCTCAAAACCTACACCAGAGCAGATGTATAATGCTCGGCTATTTTACTGGGACCCAGATCACTTGGTAGATGGCAGACTCAAATGTCCACTCTGTGGCAACATGCTTGAACGCCATGGATATACACGCCCACGTCGGGTTGTTGATCTACATGATTGCTTCTATCTTGTTGGTCAACGTCACAGGTGTACAAAATGCAAGAATGCAACCAGTGGCAAAGAAACAGTTACCTTCAACAGTTGGGATGCTCAGATCATGGACCACCTGCCTCCTGCTCTTGCAGATGAATTCCCTGCATATTTAAGCCATAGAGGGGCCATGTCAAAGTCGGTCTTCGAACTCATGCGAACCTTCTTCCAATATGGACTGGGATCCAAGCAATTCTCAAACAGTCTTCAGGTTCTTCACCGATTACAGTATGATAAACTTCATACCCAATATCTTGATGGAGTCCTCGCTTGGGTAAAATCATATCCGGGAACTGTAGATCAAATCTTCTCCGAATTCAGCAGCTTTGAGGACCCTGATGGTTATGGTGGCTTTGTTCCAAGCAGTCAATGGCTGCGCATGATGTATGATCACTACATCGAAAAGCACCGGGCTGCCATGGACCAACAAACTGCTCAAAAAGATATGGACCTTGGGTCCTTGGATCACAGTTTCAAAGCAACAAAGCAGTTCATGAAGGTCAATGGGGAATCGGTGTTTTCAGCCACTCTCACTAACACAAATGGATTTGCGGAAGTCCGTGTCCTTGCATTTGTGGCAACTACATCACATTCAGAATATGAATCTGCACTTCTCAAAGTCAAGGATAATCTCGAGCTTTATGGACATTCTCAACCCAAGGTTATTTTTACAGATAACCCTGCAGCTGATAGACCATTCCTAGAGCGTATTTTCCCATCACTCATGGAGAATGTGACTCCTGTGGAAAAATATCTTGGGATGAAGCCTTTTCTGCGGCCAGCTGATGTTCAAATTCGAGTCAGCTCCACTGCAGAGAATATTGGGGATGACATAGCCAAGATCATGACTGATCTCAACACAGATGATGAAACTGCTCAGCTGGTTGTGGGGTTTGATGCAGAGTGGAATGTTGATCTAACTGTTCGAGGGGCACCCCAGCCAACCTCAATTATTCAGATTGCATACAGAAACTGGGTGTACATATTTCAAATTGGGCATTTCAAAGGGAAGTTGCCCGCATTTTTGCTGGCATTCCTGTCCAATGCACAAATTGTCAAAGCTGGATGAGGGGTTATTCAAGACCTAGCACGTCTTGCCAAGGAAGCTGGAGTTCCAAGTTTCAATGGTGGTCTTGATCTTGCTCGACTGGCAAAGGATTTAAATGTGATCACAGATGCAAGAATGGGACTGGCTGATTTATGTGCCCGGGTTCTTGGGATGAAATTGGAAAAGCCCGAGCATATTCAAATTAGCAAGGATTGGGACAATGAGAATCTTTCTAAGGATCAGCTAGAATATGCTGCACTTGATGCCATTGTTTCACTTGCAATTCACGCTCGACTTGTTGAAATCCAACCAGCTGGCAAAATATCAGACAATGTTCTCCCAGGAACATCGGTATCAGTGCATAATAGTGATGGCCTTTTGATTGCACATGGAGCTATTTCCACAAATACATCAACTCTTCCTGATTCGGTTCCTCTCACTCCAAAACGGGTGCGAATCACAGTCACCAATTGTCTTGTTCCAGCTGCACTGGTCTCATTGCATAATAAAAAATCACTGGGATCATTTGGGGAAGTTCCATTTGATATAATATGTGCACGCTCTCAGATATGGACAAGAGTTGAAAGCAATTCTGAGCCTCCAATGGAGGGAGATACAGTGCATAATGAACAGCCTGAACCAATCATTGATGATGGGTTGAGGGAGTTCCTAGCACAAAGTCCAGAAGATGTTGAGGATTCAGCTACAGCTTGGATGGATGAAGTTGACGGTCCACAATCAGGAATTGATCAAGACAATATTAATGGTGGTGTGGACCAGGAAGCATTAAATCAGGCAATAGCCCTTCTCAATGACCCAGAATTTTCAACATGGTCTACAAAAATCAGAAGTCGTGTCATCATGGATGTCTGGCATGCGATGGCCCGTATCCGGGTTTCTAAAGAGCATGGCTTTCGTTTGCCATTTGGAATTGCCTTACGGGATGCTATCTTGATCCCTATTGCTGAGGACAAGGAGCGCATTGAGAACAAATGATGAAGCATTGATCTATTGTTGGTTCGCGCTCCTGAGCAAGGTTGAACTTTGCTTTGGAACCGGAAATGGCCGGAGGAAATGTCGGACCATATCGGGCTTTTGGACTGTTGCCATTAATTGGCAGTACTTGGCCTTGGGCTAGCCCTAAAAGCAAACGATTTAGACCGCAGAAATAGGGCCACATTGGATTTAATTTCTCGGAATGTCACCTACCCGCTCCCAATAGCCGGTTGAGGGATGCTTGAATACGAGTTGAATCAGCACAGCCAAAAGAGAATTAGATGGTAGTCCCAGGAAAGTCCCAATGCATGGCCGCGGGGTCTCCAACATGCGAATCTGAATTCTCAGAGCGCGCTGTTTCTAGTTGACGATATGACAGCAGCTGTATTTGAAAGAAAGCACTGGTTTGTAAGGACGAAGACTGATAATGCCAAACCAGTCTAGCAGCTAGAATAAATGCGGGGTAATAGAAAATACCAATCCCGAATTAAGGTATATCACGGCCCGTATGTGAAAAACTAACCAATCTGTGAATGGAAGATAAACGTGCTTGAACCAGAACTACAAACAAGGGCAGACCCCAAGCGATGAGGGAGGAAATCACCTGGGGAGGGATTCTGGTTGGCGGCTTACCCTGATTCGACTACCCGGTTCAACTCACCCTTGCACTCTAGGTTATAGCGTACTGCAAACTGGCTGTAGAAATATTAATCACTACCGTAATGCTTCCAAGGCTGATCCTCCACTCACATTTTTGTCCAAATTTTCACGGGCATTTTTCTCCTCTGTATTTCGCACTTCACAAATACTCGAGTAAAAGGACTGGCTTTGATCCGCCTTTTTTGCATCAAAATTCACTTGCCATTGTATTCATCTCCCCGCCCGACAACCGCTGTCAACCTGCGCCGCATATCTGTCCCTGTCAACTTAATTGACGCGATCCCCCCCCCCTTCTTTTGTTGCACTCATCGTTGATTCCTGGCATAACTTGTATTGCAGGGCCATGGACTGATTGCCCGAACTTTCTAATCAATCTAATAATCGAACCATTTCCTTTCGTCCTAATCATTTACTCTTCGCCTCCATTACGCATGATTCGTTCTTCTAAATGTATATGTCGAACATTCTTCTAATTGCATATGTAGAACATTCGAATAAGTAGATCCTAATACGCAAGCAGCGCTCTGAATACCCGATGTCATTAGCTGTCCATCAACCGCTCAACCTAGTTCAAAATTAGTTTTGTGGTAAACATCTACACACCTGTCCAGAATACTTATAAAGCCCGCGTACACAGCATCGCCTCATCTCCTACTACTAGTTGGTCTACGTCTGCACGTCACGGCGGTATCTACAACACAACGATGCTCACTCCCCGTATCCTGGCGCCAGTTGCGCTCTTGTTGAACATTCTATCTGTCGCAGCGGTGCCAGTCGGCAGCGGGGGGACAGGCGCGGGCGCGGCGATCGGCGGCCTCAGCGT
This sequence comes from Mycena rebaudengoi, assembly GCA_029282285.1. Lineage (NCBI taxonomy): Eukaryota > Fungi > Basidiomycota > Agaricomycetes > Agaricales > Mycenaceae > Mycena > Mycena rebaudengoi. The sequence goes on from JARJCX010000062.1 coordinate 171,861, forward strand.
GGACAACGGTGGCGGCAGCGGGGGGACGGGCATGCATGGAATTTCGATCGGCGGCCGCGGCGCGGACAGCGGTGTCGGCGCCGGGGGGACGGGCGTGGTTGCCGACGTCTGGGGGACAGGTGTCGGCACCCGTGGGGTCCTTGAGGGCACCTGGGGGACGGGCGTGGGCACCAATGCTATCGCAATCGTCGGCCGCGACGCCGCCAAGCCCGACTACTTTGAGGTGGAGTTCGAGGACGAGGGAGTGCAAATGTTGTTAGCCGTATAACGTATCTCGCCCCCGACTCGGCCAACGTCAGTATTTAATTATCGCATGTCGCTTGTTCATTCATTCATCTTGTCTTATCGTGAATATAGAAACCTAGCGCGAGGGAGATTATTTGAGAATGGGGAGGGAATGCGGTCGGTGGGGGTGAAGTGGGCACCGATGGGGTAGGCGGAAGCGGGAGGGCCAGCGATGCAATCGCAATCGGAGGCCGCGGCCCCGCCTCCGGGAAAGGCATCGTGAGTTCCGATTAGCTCAATATCCGCATATCACCCATTTTCTTACCGTGGACCTAGCAACTTGACACGGTTCCCTCACTTCTAATGACCACCGAATGAGTCAATCATCTATCGAGTCGGAAACAGTGGATGATGCCTTGCGCAGTGGTTGAATAATATGCTCGGTTCAAGTTCCTTTTTTCACCCCTAGCCGTAGACATTTGTCTACGGTGTTGGACCCAGCCACTAAACTCCTTGTCTTCGCGCCTGGCTCCAGCCATTGTCTGATATGCATGGCTGGGGTCATTCATATTAGTCTATATCCAACCTGTCTCGGTGGCAGGTGCCTCCGGACCGTATCCTTCTTTGTCTGTCTTCACGGCCATCATCCGTACGGTTAATAGAACGAATAAAATACTATTTCTACCATCAAAAATCCCCGAATATTTAATTCGACCCCACCCCATTTGGACGGGCACTATTTGTCGGTTTCTGCTGTCCCACTCCTTCCTTCCTTCCTTCCTTCCTGTCGTCCTCATCCGCATTAGGCTGCTGTCAAATCATTTTCTCAAAAAGGCATCAATTTCATGGTACAGTATCCTGCACGAATAATCGCTCCAAGTCAGCATAAGTCTCGGGCTCCCGTTCCAACTCCGCCGCCTTCAACCGCTGCGCTGCAACCCCGAGCGGCAACTCCCACTTCTTGCGGAAGAATTCGCCCAAACGTCGGCGCCAGAGCGCCTGCTTCGTCGCGTACCCAACCAATCCACTCCGCATCGCCGCATCAACATCGGTTCTCATCCCTCCCTGTGCCTCCCACCAGCTCGCCTCCCACGACAAATACCTCAACACCCTCCTCATCTCCTCTCGCAGGAGTTGGACCTCCTCCACCCAGCGCCTCATCCGTGCTTGCGCGCGCGACCATTCGACCTGGACAGCTTAAAATAACCACATGAGTCGAGTACCAGCAATGAAGAATGTAACTCACATGCATGTAGGTGCTTCTCTGTGTCCTCCAACGCGCCTGGTGCCGTCCAGATCCACGACATCGTCCGCTTCGACGTTCCAGGCTCGTTTCGCGGCGCTCGTGCCCCCCGACCTGCCCCCATCATCGCCAACTTCTTCCGTGCAGCCCCGTCACTCTCCCCCCAGTCACCATCCAACCGCACATCATTCGGCAGCAGCGGCTTGAATTGAGACACGTCTCCCCCGCCCTCGTTCAACGCAACCAGGGCCTCCTGCCCCTTCCTATACTTCGCCGCCGCTGCCTCCACGCGCTCGCCAATCTGCGCGATAAGTGTCGCTGCCTTCGTGGATTTGATTTGACCAGTCACATTCGCGTTGCGGTAGTTGATGAAATGGCGCTTCGCATGTAGTCGGGTCCGGACGGTCGCCAACCCATTCTGGCACTGCGAGAAGCGGAGCTTCGCCTCCACCTCGCACAGCCCCCGCGCACACCCTGTTGCACGCTCCCCCACCGGAATCTCATGGGGCATCCAGAGCTTCACTGCCTCCGCCGCCGGCGGCGCACCATCCGGATCCCTGAGCGCCTCCGCCGCCTCTAAACACGCCTGTGCCCCGGGCATGAAAACGCGCTGCAGCTGTCGAAATGTGGCGAGTTTCTTGAAGAATGTGGTGCGGCGCTCTTGGATCTTTCCTTGGCGATCTGCGGCAACTAACGAGGTGCCTTTGACCTCGGCTGTTATCCGACGTCTGTGTACCTTTGTCATCTTTTTTCGCAATGCGTGGGCAGGTGTCGCTTACTGTGCATCCTCCAGCTGTATTCCTGCTACCAGGAACGCGACCGCACTACTCCCGTGGATTGCCGCTGTTCCTGCCGCCGCCTCAGCGGTCTCCTCCTTCTTCAATTCCAGCCGCGTCTGGGCCTCCGTTGGACAATCTAGCACTCCAGGTCAGTGTCATATCCTGCCGCCATGTACTTACTCACCAGAAAGGGGCAATGCATAGGGATTAGGATTGCGCTTGTCCGCGAGCCACATATCAATGTCAGCCTGCCACAATGCCTGTACGTCATGCTCCACGGTCCGGCTACAGGCCTTGAAAGCAGTGATTTGGCGATCACGCTCCGCGATCGCCACGATTAATTTCCGCTGCAGGGCATCCCCTATCCGTGTATTAATAAGGTGATCTTCAAACGTAAAAAAAACTCGCCTTGACCGATGTTTTTCAGATAGTTGTGGCTGTCGATTTTATCCTCCAAAGTATCCTCTCGAACACCCTTCCCCGCATCCTTAGTGTGATAAGATGACCCATTCAAAACCGCCCAAGTCCTCTCCACGCCCTCCCCATCACTTTTCCCGACGCCCTCTTTAAAGCTAAGGCTGTTATTGTTTTGGCATTCGTCCTCGTGAGAAGATGCATGCCACACGGGTAAGGCGCACTGGATAGATATCTTCTCGAGAGGCAGCTGCATGTGACTTGGCAGCTTCTTGTTCCGCGCTGCCAGGTTCACCTCCCATTGACAGGCAATATCGTATGAGATAAGGAGCATCTGCAGGGAGAAGCCGACGAGGCAGGCCAGTAGGATGAAGTCCATGTTTACATATCTGAAAACAATCGTTAGTATATGCGGAAACTTTTGAAAGCCAGCCTCGCCTCTCGCCCTTTTGCAAGTTCCCGAGGCCGTTCGCCCTCATGCACTCATGACGGGCGCAGACGGCACCTCCGACCCCCGAGCAACGCAGACCCGTCGTCATGCGAGTGTCCTTCTGTAGCAGCGCCGCGAATGCAATACATGTGGTGACCTGTGCTCGTCTCAGTATTGTGACATGTCTGACATAATCACGTCACAACTTACATCCTTTTCTGGCACGTAAGTCTTCAAGTGCCGTCGGTAACTCTCAGGCTCAACGAAGTATCCCCAGCCTGGCCCCAGGGGTGGGTCGTCGATCTCATTAGGGCGCATCCGGTTCTTTAGTTTGAAATTGGCATCCATTGCTAATAACAACATGTATAAAAATCTGGCCCATTATCAATAAAGACGTCGAAAGTCTCGAAGAAGGGTGGCGTACTTGTATTTGAGCTCCACGTCCTGCCAGCCCTCCGGCAGGTTCTTGCCATCCTGGGGACATGTCCAACAATCCACTCCAAGTTCTTGCTGTTGTGTCCCCTTTACACCGGTCGGAGAATTACTAGGGATCCCCACCGTACCGTATACGGTTACGGCCGTAAACTTTACGGTGCCTTACGGTAAATAATCCAGCCGTACCCGTAACCGTAAACATGGTGTCGGAGTCTCATACGGTACGGTACGGTACCATTTTACGGTATATTACCGTAATTACGGCCGTATTAATTCGAATAAAATGTGATTATGCTACTTCTAAGCTTGCGGCGAAGATTTCAGAGTGTCTTCAAGGTTCTTGCGCTTCAGACGAAGGTGGTGTTTGACCAACATCAGAGTGCGAATAGTGCCTGGCTTCAAGCGTACACGCCGGAGGGAGATTGTGTCTCTCCCACCCGAAAAGACCCTCTCGACAGCGACTGCAGAGCCTACCGGAAAGGTCAGTCATTAATGACAGCTCTGAGTCGAGGAAAGAGAGCTCATACCTGGGATAGCCATGATGTCGCGTGCGAGTCGATAGAGGCGTGGAAATTCCGTCTTCCTTGCATACCACCATTGAACCGGATCGGTTGCGGAGGAGGCTCGAGGTGCGTCAAAATAACGTTGCAGCTCATCACTCTCCTCCTCCTCATCCGAACCCTGGTCATAGGCTGCAAAATTGATAACTCTAGAACGAGTGGTCGATCCATTTATTGTGCTAGGGGCAGTCGTAGTCTGAGTGGAAGCAGCGGAGGAAGAGGCCGGATAATGTTCATCAAAATAAGCCAAAAGCGCGGTTTTCTGCGTCTCAAGATAGCTTAATAGGTCGGAGTCGTTAGCGTAGTCCTTCCGGAGCTTTTTATAGTTGAAGCGTGGGTCGAGAACTATGAATCGCCGACAGTGTCAATGATTTGAGCCGGGATAAGGATTGAAACACTTACGAGCGGCCCAAATATAGAACGGGGAATGATCATACTTGTAATAATAGTCGCTCAGTTTCCGGTGCGCCTTTGTCAGTCCCTCAACGAGTTCGGGAGGCGACCCGGGAGGAAGTGATGAAAGCTTATCTTTCAACGTTTTCTGAAGACCACGAAAGGTGGAGTGTGTAGATGACAACATGGGATGTGATGTTGTCGACATTTGACTTGTTGCGGAACGGAAGTTGAGCAGCCAGTCGGAAACCATGGTAATTGCATTCCAGTCCTGCATGGTCAGCTCTGTACCGTGAAGATCACTATTTGCAGCAATAAATTCGCTGATTGCAGTCCGGTATTTAATAGCGCGATCTGTAGAATTAATCTCATTGATTTGTGCTCAGGAGAATATTTCTGCGGGCACGCACTCATCATCTGGTGCGTTGAGGACCAGCGTGTTTTGACATCCAAGATTAGCATATGCATGCCTGCAACAAGCTTGGCAGGGGAGAGTATGTTGTACCATTGCTGACGACGTTGGGGACTGGACCGAACAGCACGAATAACCTTCCGAAGCTTTACGATCATCAGTGATATTTCAAGCTGGATCTCGCAGGGATGCAACTCACCTTGCGTACAGATGCCTTGATTCCCGTTGGCATCGGCGCGTCATCTACATCGTCTTCCTCATCCACTGCTGCTGCATCTTCATCGAGCTCTTCACACTCAGGTGCAACAGTGACAGATTCTTGATAAGGAGATGCACCTGCAGTCTTCTTTTTTGCACTCTTCTCGACGGCCCCAATTGCCTCCAAAAGCTATAAATGGATTTAGTATGTTCTGAAGAACTCGAAAGGCACGAAATTGAATATTGTGAACCTGGAGAACGGCCAAATGCACCGTGTGAGGCATGCATCGTAAACGGGAATTTTTGGCTGAAAATTTGATCGATTTTTCTGCGCATTTACGTTCGATAGCTGCGACGAGAGTATCGTTGTTTGTGGCGTTATCCATCATGAACGAAAGAACCTGATAAATTGTAGGAACACTTCGGGGAGAATTGCATCGGCTGACTTACACGGCCAATCAAACCGTAACGGTCTAAGCTTTCCCATACCACCTCCGCCATATTTTCCCCTGAATGCTCGCCTATCAGCTCTTGAAAGTCGATCAGAAGTTCCTCTGGCGCGGTGATTAGCTACGAGAATGTCGAATGCGAAGATAGTTTACCAAGTTTCCCATCATTAGTGACATAATGGGCCACTATCGCAAGAAACGCATAACCATTTGAGGAGGTCCACGCATCTAGGGAGATTGAGACCATTCCCTCCAGAGACTGTCAAGTACTGAGTACAGTGGTCTCGACCCAGAGCAAAGCTTACGGCAAAGAATGAACGCAACTCAGATTCCAACTCTTTTCCCATATCCGTTACCCGGCGTTCTACGGTGCTCGAAGAAGGAACTCGTAATCCTGGCGTGCGGTGATGAACATATTCAAGCAATTTGCGAAACTCTGGTCGCTCAACCTCCTGAAATGGCTGATCACAAGCAATTAACCACTCCGTGAGTAGACGTTCAAATGTTGCTTGGCTCCAATCACCCTACACGATGTATTAGAGAAGCATGAGCGCTCAGATGCGATGAGGAACTCACGAGGCTCTTCTCACCAGCCCGAGAAAACGACTCTTTGAGGGACTGTTGACGTTGGTCTGCGGAAGTAGTGACGTAGACATCAAGAAATTTCAAGAATGCATCTCGGCTGGCGAATTTTTTCTTTCCTTCTGCGATCGCAACTTCCTCTTCCGTGAGAGGTGTGCCCCGTCTCTTCAAGATTTCGAAGAATCGATACATATCTGGCGCATGCGTCTTTAGGTGCCCAGTTAACCCTGTAGACAACGGTTAGCTTCACAAAGAGTTTGTGAGAGATCGCACCATTGACGCAGTACCGCATAAGGAGCGTTATCCTGTGGATATTCGTGGATTCTCCGTGATGGCAACGGTAAAACTTATCGCCTTCGTCAGCGTTTTGGCCGTGGTCTGTCGGTAATATTGTTGAAGAAGTGCCAAATGGGATTGCGGGTGCGCTGTGCCCGCTAGAGACAGAACCTGAGTCATGCTATCATAAAAACAGGCTCGTGAACATACCTGGGCTCTCGGCACGTCAACAGACTCCTTCAAAAATTGAGGGCTCTCGTTTTAGTGGTCAAAAAGAAATAAAAAAACCTGAGTATTAGGAACTGGCGCCGTAGTTTTGGAAGGCAAGGTTTCCGTTCTTGGTTTTTTACGCTTCCTGGTCGGTTCTTTGGCTTTCGGGTCTTTCTGGCGGCGTGTGGAACCCTCTGGAACTGTTTTAGAGGGAAGCCCTTCCGCGACCTAGAGATTGTGAGCACCGCGAATGGTTTTAGCTTAGTTGAACGTACTTCCTCATGTGTTATCGCCGCATCTGCTTCGCTGTCAGAATCATCACCCTGGTCATCACCCGAATATGTGGGATCTTCAGGGTCGGTTTCGGCGTCCTTGGTCTGCTTCCCTTTCCCTTTCGCATTCGTCCGAGGTGCAGCGCCCCGTCGCTTTCGTTTCTTTGGTTTCTTCTCGTCATCGGAGTCTGGCACATATTCGGCCTCCAGAGCATCCTTAAAGAGCTTGTCCTTGTCACGTTTTGGTCGTCCAGATCCTCAAAAAAATTTCAAAAGATGTTATGACTATCCGGAATCACAAACGTACCGGATGTTGAAGTTGACGGGTCTGGTGGAGTACCGGGATCGGGTCCGAAATCGATGTCCCTGGCATCTTTTAAGGAGCCGTCCGGATTCAATCCACCCTGCTCCCAACCCATCTCATTATAAACCACATTTGAACCTGCGAATTAATTCCCATTAACTCCCATATTCGTAGATATTATGAGACTTAAAGACGTACCACCTGCACCACCCCGCAGACGAAGCGGCATGATGAAATGAGAGAGATTTTGGACACCGATCTCCGACATCGTCTCGTGAAAGCTCAACGGGCGCCAGACACCGGAAAGATACAGGGGTCCATGATTGCGACATGATCCGTGTCCGCGGTTAAAAATGGCTTCATGGATGTCTAGCACGGTGGTGGTGGGCGTCACAGCTGGAAATTGATGTACAGTAAATCAATGAACATCTATGAAGAGGACGAGCTCACTGAGGGAAACGGTTCCGTTAGCTACATTTACAAATACTGTCGTGGCATCGGGAGCGACATCTAGTATGACTTAGTGCGTGTAAATTTAAACAAAGAGTAAGGATCACTGGTTTGAGTTGTGCCTTGCGATGATGATCCTTTCCCACTTCCGGAAGCGCGTCGCAAACGGTCGAGTCGCATATTCGATACGTGGTCGCGTCTATACCTCCATGGGGTATGGAACGTTTGGTATTTCATAACATTGAGTGCATTTGGGTGGATCAAATACACTGCGTGCTTGTAAATGAGACTCGAATACATAAAGGAGGAAATAACGCACAGATATTTGTGCAGAGGAGAGTCCAGTACACGTAGGTGTAGCAGACAACACCGAAACATTCGGGAGAACGTAGGGCTTGCAGAGCAATAGAAATAGCTGTCAACGGAGACAGTGCATACGATAGCGACGCAAAAATTGCAGAGCAGACGAGAACAGGCAACGAAAAAAGCAGGCAGGAGCTGAGAAAAAACCTCAGAATTGACCAAGGCGATGATCCAACAGTGCATTCGGTGGACTCAATCAAGACACCCCGCGTCTCACGGCCTTTGTGAGCTGAAAGAAGACTGAGTTCGAAAGTAAGCAAAGCCTGATAGTGCGCGCGCACCTTTCTTTATATGCTCGCGAGCAAATGCTGAGTTGATTTCAGAGGTGTTTTTGAGCTTCCCATCGGCATTGAAGGCACTCTGGTCAGACATCATCGGACGAAGATGGTGAAAAACCGCTGGATGCTTTTATAGCTCGCAATCGGTTGCAGAGCCTGTCTACGATGTCTGAATATAACTAAATGGATAATTATTAGTACTTGAGTATAACTACAAGGAGAAAGATAAATTTTACGAGTGCACTGCTAGCTAATTTCCGTCCTCCCTGCAGGGTCTGCGTGGCGACGCAAGGTACCCGTGTTTAGCCGGGGGCATACCGCCAGCCCGAGGGCAGAATGACAGTCAGTGGAGACAGCATAATGTCCGATTTAGAAGCATTCAACGCGTCGGTCCATTGCAGGCGCGTCGAGATAGTTCGCGAACATGGAGAAAGGCTGGATTACCACCTTGATTGCCGGTTTGGCAGAATTACGGGCCGTGTACTGCCGTATACGGCCGTAGTCATACGGGGTTATACGGCACCCCGGCGGTGACGACCCGTACCCGTATGAGACCCACTGGAGGGCCTTACGGTACGGTTACGGGTACCCGTATTACCCGTACCGTAAGCCGTATTTTACGGTTACGGTGGGGATCCCTAAGAATTACCACGGCCTCGGCGTTTAGCGCGGTGGGAGAATGCCCACTGACGGGTCACACGTTGGACCTGCGTATATGGATGCTATGGACATAAATCAGCGCCGTCGTTCAGGGAACATCACGACAAGACCTTACCGGCAGCCAATCAAGTCCGGTCGAAGCGGTGCTATCTGTAGCACGCTCCAGCGATTTGACGAAATCATGCACATTCAAGTTGCCGACCACATTGAGAAGCCGATACATTTCCAGCGTCGCAAATGTGACGCAGGTCGCAGGTGAAGTGACAGTCGCAGGCCACCAGGAATTGCGCAGAAGTTGCTGCAGATTGTCGGCATAATCGGACCTCGAACACTTGCAGTAGCGAAAGCTGATCCGATGAATGTAAGGCGAGTCAACCACCGTCATTACGTTGATCTTGGAGTCGGGGTAAACACAGGGCAGTCCTCCATGTCCGAGCTGGAAGACAACCCCAAGAGCCCTGAGCGACACGCTGATCCAGCACTCCCCACTCCACTCCTAAATAGAATGAGTTTCTGTCAATCAAGACCTTGACGGCACATGCCGTACATGTTCTGTTTTGCAACAGCTCTCGCATTGCAAAAAAGCACCGCAGGTACGACACTTGAAGATTCTCGCTACCACCGGCGGTGCCACCGAGGGATCTGCATCGACAGATGCACCATAGCTAGGATCGTACCGCCTCAAACAAAGCGCACAGCATGGATCATCCACATCGTCCGCCAAACCGTCATGACGGATGAGCTCATCCTGGAAAAAATCTGCGAGCGGTCGCCATTCAGACATTGGATTGTCCTGCGCAAAATTCCGTCAGTAGATGGTCGCAAATGGAGAAAAACACTCACAGAACTGGCGTATTTCTTACGTTTTCCCAGGACAGACCCGGAAGCCACGCCGGCGCTTGAGGTATTCGCCTCTTCTTCCACTGCATTGTCGAGTTCTGCATCGTCGTCAGGTACTGGAATCCAAAGACCAAAAGAATCCGCAAGGTCCGATGGTTTCACACGACGTTTTTTGTGGCTGATGTTGTGGAGTTCCTCCTCTCGACGCTGCCCATCAGCAGAGAAGTATGTACCCTGATCAGCGACCAGCTCCGTCGTTTCGGGGTCAGGCTCGTCATCGTTGGCCACGAAGGTGATCGGGTTAGAGCTGCGTCTCGGTCGGCCACCGTGATTCCGACTCATTTTTTGGAGGTGGAGGAGAGGACCGGGCAGGGATACTGATAGGTCGAGTTACAGAAATACGGGCCAAAATCTGTACATGTGAAATCTCAGGTTCGACACCAAAAGAAAAACGCCAAAAGGCTTTCATATCTACAGAAACAAGCTCCAAATGGCCTGCATATGGACCCAAAATACAATTGGAGGCGAAAACTGCCGTACCAGCTGTAATTACTGCCATTAGCTGCCTCGAAAAGATACTGGGTGATGCTCGACTTGCCGGGATGGTGAGCGGTGTGAGAAAATGCCGGCCCGCACTTTGACATGACGTGAATCATGATGGCCTTCCTGATGGCATCATTCCCTGCTTCACTTCGTTCCACAAGCACACCAACCAGCCTGAACCCACACAATCCTTCTTTCATGTCTGCGCCGGCGCACCCTTCCTTACCCACCCCTCGCCTGGCCAAGGTGCTCCGACAACCACCCCTTATTGCGTCTCCAAAAGCCTCCATGAACGCCATGCATCACCAACCCAATGGCATCGCTAATTTGCAGTGCGGAGAACGGTAAGCGTGTGTTGCGAAACAGGATCTGATCATCACTAACCTCCGCCTCAGCTATCAAGCAATGGACTATGCTCTTTTGACTCTGCGGCGCACCATGCAGAACTGAGCCCTTTCTTACTACCACTATTTACATTTGAACCGCATCTGTGTGCCTTTCTTTCTGGTGCCCTCCGCTTCCCAAAGGATCACCCAAGTCGTCTTGGTCTTCTGTTGCCTTCATTACGAGTCTTCCCATCAGAACTGTGCAATCTGCGCCGCACATCATGCATCATGCCCCCAGAAACCGGTCCCTTTACTACCATGAATTAGTCAAATTATATCTCGCCATTTTATTTCGCCATCACATCAGAACTATGCACGCGCCACCGGATCTTTCATCTCAGTGTTCCCCCATTCGACTTCTAGACAAACTGGCCACGCGCCGAGGCAAAGTTTTGAATTTTTGCAGCGAGCTCCTCTCTCCCCATGCCTCGCTCTCTCATCCAGCTTAGATTCGGTGTCTATCGTGCCCTTCTCAAGTGGAATTTCGCTCTCCGAGGCAAGGAGATGGGCACAGGTGAATATGTACTCACTAATTTCAAGACTGGGATGCTGACTATGGATAGGACACACCGAGTACCAGCGAAATCAAGTCGCTGAACTGTCTGCGCGCAAGGCAGTGAGACATTCTCTGCTGGAGTATCATGATGCTGTTGCTGCATCGTCCTCACCACCCAATCTTTGTAAGTCCACCGGCAGTCCCGATTTAAAATTTACTAACATCAATTAGGTCGTGAGCTCAGTATCTACCGAGCCCCCACCCCAACCATCTACACGCCCCCGGCCTCTTTTGAGATCAATTTCCGGTGAGACCATTTATTATTTTCTTACACCTGCGACTGATAAATAGCTGAAGTGATTTGCCGATCCCAGTCTTCCACCAAGCGGCGCACCATGATCAGTGCACGACCCTGTATTTCAATGTCTGTGCACATTGCTACCAAAATCAGCGAACCCCTTTCCGGGACGCGGCGGCTGCCCAAAAAGCCTGGGCTTCGACCAATGGCCCTCAAGCCGAAATTGCCCGCTTTTATCACCAGCTGTTCTGCAAGCCGCTGCAAATCGAAGTTTTGTAAGTTTTCTTCGTATCTTAGTGCATCCGTTATTAAATTATTGTTGCAACAGCCGTAGTAAATTGTAAATAGTCCTCTCGCATGCAAATGGCACAATTTATCGTTTTTTTGACCGAGTTTTTTTGCCCCAAAAAGGCGCAATACATCACCCAATGAGATCTCGCAGCCCAGATTTTTGACGCATTTGCCCGTGCATCTCAATGGGAATCCACCGGTAAGTTTTCCATCATTCCATAGCGACGCGAACTCACATGGCTTGATCACAGCCAACCGCATGGCGGAGGCCTCTAAATAGTCTATGGTCCACAGAACAATTTTGGTCCCGCCATGTCTATTGTCGCCGAATCCAATCCGCTCACTCCTGCGCCTCGTCGTGGTTGCTCCCAGAGCGCCTACACCTTCACAACCCACGCCGCCGGAAAACCCATCTTCAACAAGCCCTACAATTTCATCGCCTTTCTCAAGGAGGAAAATGACCGTGTCATTGAGCGAGAGCATGCCGAGGTTAGTGGCTCCACAAGTATTTAATTCAACTGCTAATAAATCATGGGTTAGCTTCACCTGCCCGGCGACCAAGCTGAGGTTGACGCCCCGCTTCCCAATCCCGCTCTCCGTGGTCGTCTCTTCAAACCCGCTGTCGAAGATCGTGGACGTGACTCCAGTCCTGAGGGTTACACCGAGCGTGACTCCAGTCCTGAGCGCGACTTCAGCCCCGACTCCAACTCGCGCATCCCCAGCCCTTCCTCGAGCCCACCACCGCTGGAAGCCGTTCTTCGCAGCATGGGTGACACCCCGACTGTGGACGACACCGCTATGGATGTCGACTCGGAAGACATCAAGGACCTCGTCGCGGACCGGGAACATGAATATCACTCGCACGCCGGCCGCAGTGTTAGCCCCACCGTGACGGATTTCTTTGGCGAGGAATCCGAGTCCGAGTCCACCTCCACTTCCCCTACGACTTCCACCAACGTCGAGCCGAGCCTCAGGACCAAACGGTTGATCACCTACCTGATGCGCACGAAGAAGAAGTATGGAATGGACTTCGACCACGAGCAAACTGCCCTCCGCCAGCAGGAGCAAGAGGAGATTGAGGCCGCTGAAGCTCTGCGTGCCGAGAACCTCCTTGTCATCACCCAAGCCATCGCGACCCCGACTCGTCGCTCTCGTCGTCTCCGTACTGGACGTGCCGGTGACAGCACGGAAGGCAACGTTTGGACCATCCGTGATCTCATTGAACTTGAGTTCAAGATCTACGACAACGCCATTGAGTAAGTGCTTCGGTTATTTCTTTGCCGCCACGGCTTACCATCTTCTCAGCGCTCCCCAACCACTCATCGACAATCAGCAGTATGTCATAGGTGTGATCGCCGGCGGACCCAAGAATACTGTCAGCTGGTGGGGCGGTGTTGTGGGCGGCGCATTCCAGTCGATGCGCCGGCTTTACCACAACGGGGACTTTTCCCAATTCGGTGAAGCCGAATCTCTTGTGCGTGTTGGCCTTGACTATGGTGTCAACGGAGTGGTACATTTTCTCCTGGCCCTTGGGATTCGAGTTCACATTTCTTTTAGTGCACTATCAACAATGTTCGCGCCAACCGCCGTGAGATTTATCACCTCGTTCGCAGCGAAAGCTTCCAGGCCCTCTCAGCCTATCAAAACCGTATGTTTCTGTCGTGCGCATTCCCACCACCAAGAAGTTAATCTCGCTTGCAGATCTTTTCTGCCAGTTTGCGCCCTTCCTTTATGCAGACGCGATGACCAAGTTGGATAAGCTCAAGGCTCGGAACATTTATCCGCCCTTCAAGCACTCTGTCTTCACCACAGTGGAGTGGAGCTTCGGTGACTCGGCGAGTCCTCCCACCACCTGCCACTCCCACCTCTACTACACCTGGTGTGCCGTCACTGCCATCGGGAATTATGCTGCCCCAAACGGAAACGTAATCCTCTGGAAGGATGAGCTCTCTCTCCCCTTCATTCCCGGCACAACGGTTCTCTTCCCCGCGGGCTGCCACAGCCATTCTTTCGCCGCCGTCGACCACCGTGAATCGCGCTATTATTTCAAACAGTACTTTAATGCGGGTCTCGCGTGCTGGGCTGACAAGGATCTAATGTCGGACAGCCAGTTTAAACAGTACGCATCACCGGAGGAATTTGTTCATATGGAGGAACGTCGCGAGGCTCGTGGGGAAATTGCTGGTGGCCTCTACAGCAAGCTGAATGAGATTTTTGTCCTTTAATAGACGGTTGAATACTTCAAATGGATTCCAGCATTTACTGTTACTCTCGGATAAGACTCAGGCTCATGATAAAGGCGGTGGGATTAAAAAGATGACATGTGTGCGACTATTCTGAGGCCTGGGCCTCATCATCTGAGCGACTGTCGTCTGATGCATCAGCTTCGGATTCAGATGGTGTTGGCGCCCTCGCTGCTGTCTTTGCTGCTGCTCGCGCCTCGCGCCTCAACCTCCTTATCCTTCGTTCCCGGGTGGCCTCCCTTCTCTCCCGTCGCTCCACAAGTTTTTGGGCCCACAGACTCATCTGCTTTGTGCCATAGATCGAACCATACGCACTGTGTGGAAATCAGAATAAAACTGTGCTGCAGATATAATGCCCATACAACATTCGTCGCCTTCCCTGCTCCATCGCGAGCCGCTCACGATGTCTATATAATCCTCGTCATTGTAGTAGGTTGCTGTAGTATTTTTGGAAACGCACTTTTCGCGATATTTAGCTTGAGATGCGCGCGCCTTTTCAGCATAGAGTTGTTGCTCCTCCGGAGAGCGCTTCTTGAGTTCGGCGCGTTTGCTATGGCCTGCGTTAGTGTAAGGTTCAATGGTTTGAGGTGCAAGACATTACCTGGCCATTGGAAGTCGCGCTTTCTCATTGCGCAGCTGTTGCGCCTGCCGATGCGCAGTCAATTCTTGCTTGCTGCAGTGTTGGGCGCATTCAGTACTAGTTTCAGGATAGATTGAATACAACGTACGCAATTTGACATTCGGTTAGAAGGCGGTTCTTAGACTTTGTGGTGGAAGAGGCCATGAAATAGGGTCGAAGTGAGGTGAGAGTTGGGTAGTAAAGATGAAAGGAAGCCTGAAACGTGATTGAGTGGTGAGTTTCAGACTCGCCGACCTTGAATGATGAGCAGAAAATGCCAGAGAAATGGTACTCACTAACATTTTGTTGGAGTGAGCGGAGATGGATGTTACAATGGATCCTGCCGATTCCAAAGTTCTGTAAAACGACGGGCGAGAACCAAAATTGCCCAACGAAGATTCAAACTCCGTGGTGAGTTCAAATAGTGGTGAGTTCTTCGTTCTTGTAATTACTTTTCTGATTATTTAAAAGTCCAGATAATTTGTGTTCAACCACTGGGCGCAGGTGCATAGGGCTTGTGTAAATGATGCCTTCTGCCGGTTCATTTTATTTTTCACTTTTGAGATGAATATATGGAGGTGAGACGACGATTGAAAATGCGTGGTGAGTTTCACAAAGATGCTGACCGGTTTGCGATGACGTAGTTTCTGTGGTGAGTTAGCCTGCCAAAAAATGGTGAGTTCACTAATAGGCCCATAACCAGTTCGCACTTTCCAAATCTGTACCCCTGCCAAGTCAACATTTTCGCTTTTTCAGCGTTATTTATTTGTTATAAGTCATACATGGAACGGGGAGGAATAGCTCTAAATTGATTGCTGAGAACCAAGAAGTACTGAACAAAATACACTATGCACGATAGATGGGCAGAGTCGCCGACACCTCACCTCGTGCTACAGCAGCCTGGTATTTACGTATAGCTTCACTCTTGCCCTCGATCCCTTCATACAATGCGGCTCGTACTCCCGAGGTGTTGAGGAGGGCCTCAAGCCTTAAATGATGGATTAGGTCACGACATAAAGAGAACAAGGCGATAGGCGACTCACACTGACTGGTAAACACCGGGTGTGATACCACGATAGACAACGAACCATTTGTTGGCCATGATATCCTCGCCGTGGAGTGGGTTTGGTGTCTCTAAAGCGAGCATGGGGGTTGGAAGATCCGAAATTGTGGATGCAGGTGACTGGGAATCTGAGGAGCGGGTCCAGCCACGATCCTTGGCATACTTGAAGGCGGCCTGTGCCCGTTCAAGGGTGGAATAGCCACGATAGATAGCGTTGGGGCTTCCACTGACGGAGACCTTTGCCTCGTCCCTGTACAGGATTTGTTATTGTAGCAACGTCGAGACGGCGTGGTACACACCATGTCAAGTAAACGGCAGGTCGGCGACCGTGAAAGACAACGTAGGCACCTTTTGCATGGTGAGATTTCTTGGCCTTCTGCGCAGTGCGGACGCTGCCGTGCGGAATACCTTGAGATGCGCTCCCTGCGAGAGACCTATGCGGAGAGTTGTGAGTAGGGTCCTGTAAGGACAGGTATTTACACATGCCAATCCGCAGTGACACCGTGTTGGGTGGGTGAATGATATGTGTAGATGGCTGTCCTCCGTTGGGGCGTGGAAGGTGAGGGATTGGAAGGTAAAGAATCCGCGGTGAGGCCGACAAGAAAATCAGCGAGATCAGAGTCACGAGGGCCAGCGAGCGGTTCTGAAATGTATGTTGGGGGGGCGAGGACGAGGGCGGGAGGGAACTGTATGTTGGAAGGCCAGACGACGACACACAAACTTGTGTGCATTCAGGACGCGCAGGATGTGCAGGCTCGTTCTCAAGATCGAGGCCGGCAATGAGTGCGCATATTTCAGTGTCAGAATATTCAGCCGAGCTGTCGTTTTGGGTCATGGTGGGAAGGCAAGAGCAGTGAAGCCGTGTACATCATAGATTGTGTCTGGAAGATGGAGAGGGACCAGCCGGTAACAGGAAGCGAAAAAGACAAGCCTAGACCTAGTAGTCAGCGAGGCAGCGAGCCCTTGAGCGAGCGAAGAAGCAGTAGATCACAGATTGTGTCCGTAAGATGCAGATGGATTGAGAAGAAGCTGCTTGTGCAGAGATGGAGACCGAGATTCGGAAGTGTTTGGCTTGAGCGAGTGAGCTTAGATTCCAGAGGAATGTAGAGGCAAATGGTACAAGTAAGAGGAAGATATTGTAGACAAGACGATGAAAGTATTCAAGCCTATCAGTATCCAAGTTCCTTCTTCGTCTGCGGATCCTGATCCGTGGGAGCAGATGAGCGGGAGCAAGAGGAAAAAGCCACCGTGATCCGAAAATGGTGGGAGCCATCAATATCTGATCTGAGCGTGTATTTCTTGGCATAATCTGCCACAACCGTGTCGAATTGAAAATTTAGAAAGTTGAGGTGGACTACAGAGTGCCGATTCAGCTACATACAGTATTCCGATTTAACTACATATATGTAGTAAAATTGTGGAACTATGTCGCCTGGATTAGAATGAATGAATGAAATGAAAAAGGAAAACTCACGTTCATCGAATCTCGACAAGTCCGAAACTCAGCAGAGAATTGAAGGATGCCATCGCCAAAGCCTGGGTTTTGTGGCTGATCATGGATCCGGATGAAACTCCGCTGACGGCACCAATAGCGAGGGCATTGACAGTCGTCACCCCAACGTAGCGTCCCTTGGTGATGCAGTACCAGAGGTGCTCTTCACCATCATCAATGACCACAGTGAGGGGGCCTGTGGGGACGACAAGATACAGGCCCTCGACGACCCATGGGCCGGATGTTTGCAAGGTGGGAGTAGTGTTGGCAGCAGCAGCGGGAGCTGGAGTCGCCACCGCCATGGGGGTGGCGGTGGCATCTGGTTGGTTGAATGAGGACTAAATTGGATGCTGAGACTCGAAAAACTCACCGCGAGCTTCGGCTGCACCCATCCCAACCGCGGTGCCGGCCGGACTACTAGCAGGCACGTCTAGAACCAACAAGGAAAAATCAGCGTTAATAGTCGCTCTAAAAATACAAGAATCAACTCACCGGTGACACTCGGAGTTGAGGTTGTAAGCCGAGTGAGTGCAGCAGAGAGCAGTGCGATAGCTGCAGTATCGGAGGCTAGAAGAGAATTTGAGTCATGGAGGCGATTTCACAGATTCTTCGGACTTACCACCAGGACCATTGAGAGCCGCGAGAGCTGCTGTCAAGAGTTGAGAGACAGCAACATGTTCTGGGGAATGGGGACACCATTGTCAGATCAAGGATGGCAAAGTGATGAAGGGATGTTACCGCTGCTCGTAGCAGAGCCCGCCGCTGGCAGAGACGTGCCAGCGGTGGTTGCTTTAGCAAGATCAGTCATGCGTAAAGTGGGAGGAAAAAATTGCGATTGAGTTGGGAAGTTGTGGGGGGGATTAGAAACCAGTAGCGAGGTGTCAGTTATATAGAAAACGGAGCTGAAACTCCGCCTGCTCACCATGTGGTGTGACCGTTTTCGGGGCATGATCACAAAGATCAATCCTGTTGCGACCACATTGCCTCGCCATTCCCTCTTTCCTCAGCACATTTGACGAGACTAGGTGAGTATTCTAGCAGGAAAGAGGAGCGAACTCACCGACTTACGATGATTGTTAGAATCAATTGTCAATATGAGCAAAAAACACGAGCGGGAGAGGATACCAAAGGAGGAGCGGCGAAACCTGCGGCTGTGGGCAGAAGGCGCGCGTGAGGCGATACTGACACCCCATCTCGACGCGTTTGCGGCTGCACGGACAAAAGGATCTCACACTGAGAAGGAGTACTTACAACGGGTTTGTAACGAGTTCCACGCGTGCGTAGACTGGCGGCTACTCGACCACCAGGAACCCGTTTTGAAGCCATGGACAGCGGACACGATCATATCGAAGGAAGTCCTGCCCGAGGAGGAGGAAAAGAAGAAACGCGCCCGGATTGAAGAGCTTAACGCGGTAGGTCACAGAGTGACACGACATGTGACGCATTATTGACGAGGAGCTCAGAGAATCCATCGATGGTACACCTATCGCATCCGGCGTCTGCTCAAACACCGTCGCTCAGGACTTGACCCATCGAAGGATCCCTATGCCGTGCTCTTGGGAAAATTGTCTGGACTGTCGACTCCACCGAAGGCGCGCCAAGCTTACCAGCAGTTCATGCGTGAGGCCTACACCGACAGAATTGCGCCGATTGTGTCACGGTGATGGGAAGAAAAACGGGAGAGCACGGCGGGCTTGTCCAAGGAACCGAAGGCTGGATTTCGTGCCGAGGTCGCTCGCGAGGTCTTCGCTACTTTGGGTGCCACCGAACGTGTAGCATTCGCAGAGCGGGCGAAGGCGGAGGCTGCAAGTGCGAAATCAGCGTATCTAGCAGCGCTCAAGCGTCCTCCATCCACGGCACCCAAGGATTGCCAAATGTACGTGACAACGCATCCTGACAAGCTTAGACCAACATCCCTAGGTGCATCGATGCTGCTGGAGACTTTTTAGCTCCCATTCTCCGCGGACTGGAGGAATGCACAGGTCTCCATACGGTGGTGCTTATGGGTGGCCCAATGCCGAAATATGGCGGGGAGCTGCGAACGAAACAGTAAGTCCGACATGCGACGGCGTGAGATGACACTAATCACGCTGCTTTTGCAAGTATCTCGTATGGGGCGTAATGGCACGGCTGCGACGGCGCACTTCCCCCAATGGGACAAGAAACGATTTGCAGACAATGTTGTCAAGTTTTTTATCGAGTATCTCCAGACCGCGTTCAGTGTGTATTTTTATTTTTATTGCGTAAAATACAGGTTCTGATTTTAATCTGCAGGTAAAGAAGACTGTGCAGCTGCTGCCTTGCCCGATGTGCTCGCCGATGCCCGGTACACCATCGGCAAAGAGACTGGTGCAGATTCCAAGAACACCGAATCGGATTCAGATTCGGAGAGTGAGTCGGATTCCGATTCCGATTCCGACTCCAATTCGGATGAAGACATACGTCCCCGCAAGAAAGCCAAACACAGCGTTAGCTATACAGCGGCAGCGCCGAAGACACCTGCTGCAAGGAAACGGAAGGGAGCCAAGGATACGGTCGTGGCGCCCCCCGCCCCTCCTCCTGCCACCGACAGCTCATCTGGTTCCGCATCGACAGAATCTACGTCCTTGGCTCCTGCTCCTTCATCCCCCCCTTCGTTGCCGGCAGTGTCAC
Organism: Mycena rebaudengoi; assembly: GCA_029282285.1. Taxonomy (NCBI): domain Eukaryota; kingdom Fungi; phylum Basidiomycota; class Agaricomycetes; order Agaricales; family Mycenaceae; genus Mycena; species Mycena rebaudengoi. Next base: position 191,717 of record JARJCX010000062.1, read on the forward strand.
CTTCACCAGAACGGTCGCCCTCTCCAGATCGGCGCGGATATTCGGCTTATTTCTTGACACCTGCGGAACGTGAAATCAGAGGTGCGAGGGGAGATGCAGGCGCTGGGTGCGAAGTTCCGGGAGGCAATGGCAGTGCCTGAGAAAGTGCCACGGGCACCTAGAAAGAAGAAGGAGTGGGGCGCGGGACCGACGAGGAAATCTTCCCGAGTAAAACGTGGGGACACTGGGATGGCGCCTGATGGCAGGGCGACAATACCCGTTGTGCCGGTTCTCTTGCAGCTCAATTCAGGAGGTCCGATCATCATGCCACCACCGCCCTCCCTCATTCCCGCCGCCACCGCCACCCTCCCTGACCGCCCCGACGCGGCAGGCGCCACAACAGGGCCGATAATCTCAGGTGTCGACGGACCTCAGGCGTTGCCTGCCTCAGTGGCAACAGCTGGCAACGATCACCAAAATGTCAATCAATCTGCAACTCCGACACCGACGCCGTTGCAAAATGACCTAGAATCGGCAGGCCCAGGATCTGTGGGCGACACGGATACTCTTGTGGACATCCCAACGTCGACAATCCCTCCTTGCGGGCCCTCCACCTTGGTTCCTTGCCCAGCAAAAGCTCCAGAGTGGTTTTGCTTGGCGCGTTTGGAGCTGACGAAGAGAGATTTGGGTCCCCACTTCCACGCCGTCCTCAATGCTTGGACGAGGATTGAAGCGGCCTCACGGTTTCAGCACGCAGAGACGAATCTACCCCACAAAGGCCGGCCGGCGCAGGTGGGGAGGTGGATCGCGGCACAGCGCGGTGCCCGTGCGGCTAACACTGCAGTTACCGACTTGGCGGAGTATGCGGAGCAGTGGCGGACGTGGTGGGGGTCACTACAGCCGGAATGGAGATCGAGAGAAGCGGATGGGCTGTGGGGAATCGGGGTTTCCTATGGTGCGGAGTGGGGGGAGTTGTATCAGTGGGGAGTGAATGGTGTACTCAGCCTCCTTGCCACCCTCTACTTCTGGGGGTGTGCCGTTTCGGACGCGCAAGATGTGGATCACATGCGGGCCTGGGAATTGGAAGTGCAAGATGTCGGGTGGATGCTTGAGGGTCTAGCGGTGTATTATGAGAAGGACTGGAAATTCTAATGGACTCAGTAGCTATTGTCCTGTATCGTATTTAATATTTATGTTTCTCAAAGTACTTGGCGCTGCATCGAGAAGCCGGTGCACTGCCACCACTGTGTATTATTACTTGGGGGTCGCCGTTTACCGAGGCTTGAAATAGCCACTTCCTCGGTAGTCTATACACCTCTTGGGGGCTCTTTTCTCAACGCCTGCCCCTGAATTATTAACGCTGCCAAAGGCGATTGATGTGTTTGGTCTGCGGTGTGTTAACAAACAGCACGGACAACGTGGCGTATGAACCTCACGTGATTGACGCTCTTTGATGTGAATCGTCGCTTTGACCATCAACAATGACATTAGCGGGCCTGATTTAAAGGTTTTCCCCTTGATTCTATGTATAAACTGTGTATAAACATCATGCGAGCAAATAAAAAGGAGTGGAAAAGGCAGAAAGGGTTGACGTGCTGTCACCAGGAGAGGAAGGATGTGATGCCGGCGCATAGGGCCGACGTGGTCAAAGCGAGACTTATGAGGAGCCGTCGCTTAAAGGGGTTGAGATGTGTCGGAGCAAACAGGAGCTGAATGGACAGGAAGATCCGACCAACCCGAGATACGGGACCATCGGACCGAATGGTCAAAGCGATCTACATGAGCATCAATCGGAATTAACACAGAATCATTGATGGGAGGCTTTTGGGCATTCAAAATAGATATTCCCAGGCTTTTTATCATTTGCCCCAATATGATCGCATATATGTGGTCCCAATTAGATATATATAAACAAAAGCAAATATAAGAGCCCCGGCAGGCCGCCGAAAGCGAGCCCAACGCCGCTGTATGGCTGTACGCATGGGTTGGCTGCAACCGTAAAAATAGTCAATAAGTTCTATGGCTGGTGCCATGTTCGTTTGTCTAAAATCTACGGCTATGGCTCCTTTTTTATCTTCCTAGTAGTTCAAAACCAGACATTTGTAACTCGAACACGAAGGAAAGACGAAGCGAAGGAATTTGGACTCGATGTCCGCACCGCGTTGTTTGAATTCGATTTTGTACAATAAAATCGAAACTACGTGGATACAAAGATCGTAGTCACGATCGTCAACGCAGTGAGACATCAGATGAAATAGGAGCCAAAGACCACGTCTGCTCCGGACGGTCCGTGAATACTTCGTAGGTCAGCTACATACGCGCACAATTTAGAAACATTATGATTGTCGAAATTTGGTTCTGCACGCACCGAGACTTCACTCAGTTACTTATGAAAATTAACTTAGTCATACAAAATTAACTTTACTTTACTTTTGGTAGGCTAAGTACTTTTGTCAAGTCAAGTAGGTATGGGGTACAGATTTTTACAGCCGGCATGGCAAGTGCAAACATTATTTGCCTCAAGATCCAACAAGTGGTCACCGATATTCCTAGGTTTTACTGGACATGTGTCTATTATTTTTTTTCTTGGCCTCAGGATTCAATCTTGTACAAACATGTTTTTTCTACAAATCACCCGGATGTAGTTTGTATGTAGTACCGATACTTATTCCCAGAAATATGGGCACTTTCATCAGTGGATTCAGTGAGCATGCTCTAATGTTGTTGTGGCCCAGGTTCGGGTACTTTGCTGCCATTCAACCGACCAACCAATTATTATTTTTTGGTGTGGGTGACATGCTAAAAGTGCCCCAAGCACTCTTAGCATTGATATAGTGTATCCCTACTCTTTCCCGCGCCATATTCGCACTTCAGATGTCGAAAAACAAAGTGTGACAATTTCTCTGCCAGCTGTGGCCCAAAGCGCCCTCGACTCGTTTGTCAGGCCCGCACTGGTATAGTTATGAGCCTTTCTTTTGTGCAGAAGTCTGAAAAGCTACATATTATAGTCCTAGATTCCCGCAACAGGCACCCTGATAGTCACTGCGTTCCGGTAACTCCTAGACTCAGTCAGGCTTCCTGTGGGGGGTTCAGCCTAGCTGAGTGTAGGTGCCTAAAATGAGAACTCAGAATGAGTGTAGGCGCCTAGACAGAGGAATTTTAGGTCATTTTAGGCACCTACACTCAGCTAGGCTGAACCCCCACAGGAAGCCTGACTGAGTCTAGGAGTTACCGGAACGCAGTGAGTCGGTACAGTCAGAATATTGCGATTTGAGCCTACATTTTGATATTGAAAGCATATTGTTTCTGCCACAAGGAGTCAATGCGGTCGACAACGAGTGGTGCGTGAACAAAATTCCTGGTGGGCGAAGTTTACATTTTATCCATAATATTAACTCATACAATTCACTACGTTCCGGCAACAAGGATCCAAATAAATATGCCTTTGAAGTTGAGTAAAGTGGAGATGATAAAATCAATGGTTCATTACGCTCCGTGCAAGTACATAGTCTACTTAATTAACATCTGCGAAGGCAGCAAGAACGCAGCCTGGACCTGTCCGGCAGAGCTTTACTCCATGTTAGCCATTCCTAGGTCTCATAAATTTTCCCTTGCATGGACCGATGACAGAGAGGAGATTTCGACCGTCCAGGCTCTGGAGAGAAATTCCGCAAAGCGTAAAGTAGATCCCGAAATAAATGAAGACGCGAGTGCTCTCCCAGTCCTGTCCGGCTTACGAAGTTTTGGAACGTGGGACTTGACTAATCTATGTCCCCTTGAACTTTTTTCACGCAGCATTGCCAGATAGGATCTAAGTAATTCGCATTGGGTCCAGGTAAAATAATATTATGCCAGACAGTCTGTATATTCTCTAGTAAGAACCCAGGCTAAACGGACTGAGAAACCAGAAGGATTCGGGAATAGGAGAACCACAGAGGTGAGTTTTATGTTTGATAAGTCCTGGGCACGAATAAGTTGCGCGCGCATTTGAGACCTATTTGACTGTTGAGCAGCGGAAGAAGGCGGAAAACCGCACGTCGAGCTCTTGCGTTGGAGTGGCAGGTACACGGACAGGAGCATACGATTGGGTGAAATAGCTTGGGTATTGTACACATCGGAGGTTCATTTGACGAAGTGTGCGTGCGCAGTGAGAAACCGCCTACAAGTGATGTCAGCAACGAGACTATCGCAGGCAGTGCTTCGCGAAATGCACCTTTTTAGCAAATATATGGAGGGGATCTACATCGGCGCATGCGCTCAGGTGCTGAGCAATCCCCATCCCCACTGCTCCGCGCCCCCCATCCCGCCCACACCGTCGCAGATCGCGGACGTGCGCGGAGTGCGTCGCTAAAAATGATGCACACGAAAGCACGCCGTGCCCCACTGGCCTGCGGAGCACGGGTGCCGACCGATACACGACGCGTCTGCCCGGACAAAACGCACCCCTGCATCTCAGCCCCCGCCACACAAGCAGGTCCGCATGGGACGACAGGACCCGCGGGTCCCATCAAGAGAAGGGTGGAATCTGGGCGCGGCGCGCATAGACCAGTACTACACATCGGGTTGGGGGGAGACATACACACCCGCAGACGCGTGGTCCCGCGCGTATTCCGCCATCCCAAGAGTAGAAGGGCTGAAAAAACGAAAGAAGCGAGAAAAGAATCCATACCCCAGCCTGCGTCCACGTCTGCATCTGCGTCGACGCGATGCCCCACCACGTCCGCGTCCAAACGCCAAAAAGGAAAAAGAAAAGAAGCGAAACGCGAACGTGTGCGCACATTCATCCACGTACCCACCACCAAAAAAGGCGCGGACACGAAGGCCGCGACGCCCAAACCGCGCCCACACGCTCATCGCACTTATCGCGCCGCACAAATTTGGTAAGGTGCATGAACGAATAAAAGAGAATGCCCCCGCTCCTCCACACGAAACCGCCCCTCCCCACAAAAAAGGGGGGAACAACCGCACAATAAATGAATGGAAAAGAAATTGGCCGTCCCTCCGCACAATGAAAGGTAAGGAAACCCCGAAAGAAGAGGAAAGAAGATATAAGGCGGAAAGACAGAAAGCACGTACGGCACGCCCAGCTCCATCTCTTGGCGCGGACAGGACGGCCACGGCGAGAGGGGGGCCGCGCATCGATTTTGAGGGGTCGGCGGTTAGCTGTCGTCGGCTCGAACGTCGATCCCCGGGCGTCCTGTGGAGTCACGCAGCCTAGCCTTGTCGCATCCCACACCTGCGGCCTGCGCCCGTGCGCGTAGGTGAGCGTGAGGAGGCGGCGCGTATGCGGCAGGCATTTTGCAAAAAGATGGTGACTCAGCTCTGCGAAAGGGAGGGAGAATAAGGGATGGAACGAAAGGGGAGGAGGAAGAACGAGACGGGGGGAGAATAAGTCGGCGCGCGCCGAATACATGTAGTCGAACACCCCGTGCAAAAGGAGAAAAAAAGGAGAGAAAAGATATGCACCTTCAAACTGTCCCACCGCCCAGCGAGGATCGCGCCCTCCTCTTCGCCTTCACCGTGCGCGTAGGTAAGCGTCGGGAGGCGGCATGTGTGGGGCCGCTAGCGGGAAGAGAAGGGGGCCAGGAAAACGAAGGCGGTTTGGGGTGCGGAGTCGTGGGGTGCGGAAGGCGAATGAACGAGAAGGATATATATGGGACGCAGGCGGAGGGGCAGTCGGCGCGCGGTTACCATGAGAAAAGAAAAGACGAGGAAGAGTAATGAAAGAAAAGCAACGCACCTTCTCGTCCCACCGCGCGGCGAGGGTCGCGTCATCTTCCTCTTCCCCTGCTCCGCGTCCCACCGTTGCCGTAGTACCTGTGCCAGTCGATCCCGTGGTAAGTGTACACGTCCAGCGGTGGAGAGACGCCGGAGTAACCGCCGGCTTGATAAACCGCATCGTCTGTGCTGCGCAGGCGGCCTGCGTTGTCCCGGGTCCGATGGAACCCTCCTAGTGCTGATACGATGCGCCACTGCGCTTCCAGGTGCCGATACAGTCTGCGCACGTGGCGTGTGCGGGCGGAGTGCGGGAAACTTGGTGAAATTCGTCTGAGCCTAGCATCGATTCGGAAAATGATTCGGAATCGCGAACGGCGGGCGCGCGGGCCCAATTCCCGTAGGACTCACTTCGTTCGGGAGATATCGGAGCACCCAGCACGGTCACTTATTGAAGTGCTTTGGGAGGCATAAGAGCGCGGCGAGAAAATAAGGGAATCGCACGTTCCTCCGAAGATGTCAAGCAGAGCTAGCCTGCACCGCGAAACTTCATGCGCGCTGGCATTCTCCTCTTCAGTAGACATGTGAAGGGCGACAATGATAAGTTCGGAGGAATCACAGGCTCCAAGGGGTACGACTAGTGCTGGGTCGGAATGGTATCTTACATTATATACACTGAGGCCGCACAGCGGCCTCCTGGTCTCCAACGTAGGGCATGTAGTATACATTAAATACCGGCGCCGCCGGCCCGATTTTTTTCCGGTATTTAACGTATAATACATGTATTTAACGATGTATTTAACGTATTTAACCAGCTCCTCTACCAACTCGCTGCATCCCACTCGGCGTCCTCATCAGTCCACTTCGTCGCCACCCCAGTCCGTTTTGCTGCAGCAGGAAGCGTCTCAGCCGGTGTCGACTGCCCCTGATCCGGAGCAAAACGATGAGCTAATTCCCCGTGCTGATTACCATTATTCTTCCGAAGCTCGCGCTCTCGTGCTCGGTCTGCAGCGTCGGAGCTCAAGGTCGTATTGGAGAGTTCGGGTGGGGTCGCAGAAAGCATTTCGATGTCCTCGTCAGTGGCCGCCGCCGGAGATGGAGGTAGCTAGAAATAAATCAGGTCATAATTGCGTGTGAGACTGGAAAGACCCTACCTTTGGCAAGGTGTATTCTTTGTCGTTGTCTATGGCCTCGTAGACACAAGACATGGCAGCCCAATAGGCCACCCACAGCTGGGCATCGGGCTGGCTCCGATCGGTACCAAAAACCGAGGTCATAACAGCCTCAGTTTGGAACAAAGTGAAGTCCTTCTCGTTCCAGAGGCGCGTAGCCGCAGTTTTGAGGGCCTCATGCTGGACAAGAGAGATTCCCATCGCAGAAGATAGATGTTCTCGATGAGAAGAGAAAAGTCGCGCCAGTTTGTGCTTATTTGCCTCACATGTGATATCCGGCGGCACTGTCCGCCAAATTCCTTAAGCCCATATCTCTCGGGGCATCCAATTAAGCCCAGATAAGTTTGGAATACAAGAATTAGATTAAAATTCCCATAGCTTTGAGTCCGGTTTCCCCAACTGCGAGCACAGTAAAAGGTGTCTTGACGCTTCCTCAATCAACATGAAATCCACATCCCAATTTGGATGTGGCGAATCAATGCGGCCTATTTACCTCGCCAGCTCGCCGAAAATGTTTGAAACACTGTAATCAGTGATTGTGCCAACTGCAAGGGCAAGATCCGGGAGTTTTGACATTAAATACAGGTTAAATACATGGCTTCCAACAAGTTCCAGGTATGTAATGTATTATACCCGTATAATACATGCCTGTATTATACACTGTGTATGTATGGGGGTTTTCGACCCAGCACTAGGTACGACGAGATAGACCACGCCAGCGGACAACATGCAGCTCTGATTGCGAACGGATGAATGGAGGATTAAGCGGCGAGAGCCGAATATTACTTGGTAGCGTTGGATCGACACGAGCCGCAGCATCTACATACACTTTTTGTTCGCAGAAGAGCGTCGAGATCGCGGTCATAATCTCCTTGTGCGTATCTTTGGGGCAGCACGGTGAAGTAAAGGGCTTGAAATCACTCCCAAAGCGCGGGCCATGCGAGATGAGGGCGTCATCCAATTCGGGAGACCAGTTCGTAGCAAAAATGTCATCAGCAATCACCGTACAAGGAGCCCGGATGGCCGCCGGACGCGAGTAATTTATTGATATTGGAATGGCAGAGAGAGACCCTGATTGATGCACTTAATGCGAGCGAGTTCTCAGCAGTAATTTCCATACCGCGAGCCTCAGTACACATCAGGGGACCCCGGTCGAAAACCAGATATTCGGAGGGAAAGAAGCTGCGCGCAGATTGATTGAGTTAAAAGTTTTGAGGAGGGCAAAGGGAATTCGGCTCCATATTCGTAGGGGCTGAGGCAAGAAGGTGAAAATAAACAGAAGAACGCGGACGACTGGAAGCCGGGCATGAACGACATGAGCGTTTGGGACAATATGTGTTCGGCGCAAGTTCGGCGCCCCGGTGCCGCGTAATGTTTGCTGATGCGGGGTATTCGGGCCAAGTCGGGCCGATGACGCGCCAACGTCTTGCTTGTTGCTCTGCTTTCAACTCCGACCTGAACTGAATATGTGCGTCTACGACAAATCACCCGGAGATGGCCACCAGGCTCCAGACAACGGATCAACTACGGTCTTAAACCTCGGCCGCCGTTCCAACTCCTCGGTTGGCTCCACCGAACATGCCGGACCGACAGCGCAGTTTTTCACTCGTTGCGGGCCGCGTAGATCACAAGGACTATGGCCGCGTCTCATGCTCATCGGGCGGCGAAACTACTTAAGTAACGAGCACTTGCAATCTGGAGGACTCTCAACTCTGCTCTGCCATGATTCAGATTTGGACATCGCTTCTGACGCTTTTGGCCGTTGTGGCTGCCGTACATTTACCCGTCGAACGCCAGACAAACGATGGTGTCCATCTGGCTATCACACCGGCGTGCGGCAAGCTCGGCGGCACGTTTGCCAACGCAAACGCTGGGGTTGTGACGACCGGGATTAAAACGCTCGTCGCTTTTGGCGTATGGCTCATTATTTTTATTCGTCGCCACACACCTGACGCACCCGTTCACTTACGGTCACTGTAGGATTCATACACTTTTGGCGGGCGCAGCGATGGTGGAACGCTCCCGCCAGCCGTCTTGAATGGCACCAGTCCGCGCGCAGGCGGTCGTGGCACGAACGGACCCGTCTGGGCTGAGGATTTGGCAAGTGATTTGGGCGCAACCATAAAGGATTATGCTGTGCGTCTTCGCCACCTAGCTTTGACACTACCTACCGCATCAGGAATATGCTCCTTTGGTAATAAGGTCGGATTACCCCCAAAAAGCCGTTAATGTGGTCTGATTACCCTTCTTATTTTTATTAGCTTTCTTCGGACGTTGGAAAAAATTTACCACTAATCACTGCGTTCAGGCCCCACGTAGCAGGGCCCCGTGGCGAGCCGACTAGCCGAGAAGTAGGCGGTGTTTAAATGTCGAGGCCACGCTAGCCACCTCGACGAGATCCGTCTAGCTCTGGCTAGCCACCTAGCCAGAGCTAGCCAGAGCTCGCCAAGGACCTTGTCCCACCCGCATGTCCAGCTATGCTCTATGGCATTCAGAAGGTAGGATATTAAATAATAACTATGTTAAAGTTCGTTGCCAGTTCGCCGATCGGCTGTGCAGTGTGTGTGGATGTTTGTTTGTCCGTTTGTTTGCCCCGTGACAAGTTAGGTGATCCGAATTGCTAATCTGCGCAGTACGTGGGCTACTCCATCCATCCATTCCTGAGGCCCGTGTCTTGTACTACGATTCCGTGCACTGGCCACAATGAATATATTATCACCGATATGAAGGACTCGGATTCATCTTCCCATAGATATTCTTGGATCCAGGATGACCCGCGAGCGGCCTGTCGTACTATGAAGCACATCTAATAGTAACATATCCTCTGGGATTGAGCTTAATTTTGAGGCGAGGCCAGGTCGTGATTGCGGCAGAGGTTAACTTGTAATATCTTTATTATTAGGACATCATGTCCTAATAATAACATGTGACAGGAACCTTGACTCGTCGTAGCCAGAGGAATGGCTAGCCCTGGCGGACCTAGCCAACTGGTGTCGAGGTTGTGCTACCCGTTTAGAAACGCTGCGTCGAGCTGAGCGTCGCGGACCTCGAAGCGGCTCGCATTTGCTCTGGCTAGCCGTTGTCTAGGTGACCAGGCCGAGCTATTTCTAGCGAGCTAGCCGGACCTCGCCGAAGCTAGCCGGGCCTAGAAGCGCCTAAAAATGGCTTCGGCTATCCGGCGTCTGAACGCAGTGAATGTAGCCTAAATTATTGAGGTTTCCCAATCATTATTGTATGGGCAGCGTGGTATTTGGCACTCATTTGAAGCGTTTGCGGTAGGGAAAGAAGGCAAATATATTTGGAATGGTAGCTACATATTTACAGGTACAGAGCTACTACATCATAGCCCAGATCCTGCAGCCGAACCTATGGGGAACAGTGTTAGATATGGTATATTGAGTGTATACATCCGTGAATGTTCTGAGGAACATCTGCAGCGAAAAGAAAAATGGGTCAGCGCTGGATGTGGTGGATGGCGAGGGACATCTCTCACCCGAGCGGCCGCAACAATTAAATGGAATAAAAAACTCACATGGGGGACAGAAGGCCGACCCGCGAACGACGCATTCCCGGGCGATATGTCGGCAGTGAGAGAGTAAAACTAACACAGGACGTGCGTGCCGAGAGTGAGGTGTAATAGCATGGCCGTGGCCATGAGGTGCAGATGAAAGGTAGGTCAGAGAGAGTGAGGACCTAAAGTACGAAAAAAACTCACGGCGCGAGTCAGATGACGGCCGTCCACGGCAGCGTGGTGTACCACAAGTGATTGGGTCTGTGTGGAACGGGGGAAGTGTGCTAAGAGGGGTGAGAATGAAACTGATTGAATGCTGTGAAAAAGCTCACAGCAGGGATGGAGGACAGCCGCGGGTAGTGCTGCATGGAACAAGCACGTCGCCGGTGGCCGTGCGCGCTGTCGAACGTGCGTGCTGCCGAACAGCGGTGGCGAGGGCGCAGCCGCTGTCATGACGTAGATGCAAGGATGCTATGAGTGAGCGAGAGTTAGAACGATGAGATAGTTAGAAAAGGATGACTCACATTCGGGAACAGGATACCGAAGTGTTCGGCCATGTGTCAGGGGCTGCATCGCATCGCGCCAGCCCTGTCAGCCCGTAGTCGCGGATCGGGCTGTCCGCGTCGCCCCCGCCGCCACCGCTGCCACATACTATGTGCTAAGCTAGACGATGACGATGGTGAGCGAACCCGTCAAGCGGGGCATGAATAGGGCATACTTACTGAACACAAAAATGGTGGCGAGGGTAGTACCACCATATTACGCAGCTCGCTAATGATACACGGAGCAGTTGGGGCGACAGAGAATCACACATCTCCCCGTCGAAGAAGGCAGTTTGTAACGCCGCCGTGGCTAATTTCTGATCAAGGATGTAAGTATAGGAGCCAATGACAGTCAGTGACTGACCAGAGAAAGCTGGGTAAACGGGGGCGCGAGTTGCAAGAGGGAGGCACATGGGGGGAAAGGAAGAAAGGCATTGACGCTTGTTTGTTTTCCAATCAATACGAACCATTTTTTTTGACACCTGTCAAACACAAAATGATCGTTGAGACACATGGACTTTAGGGTGGGCTTAAAATTGACTTGGGGATCTTTTCCACTCGTTCTCTAATCTTTGATATTTTTCTCAAAGTTGCGCTCAGGTGCGCTAAGCTGCCATAATAGCTTTGCGGCATCTCTCTTCAATATTGGAATCATTTAACTAGCCCTGAAGCAAGCTATTCTAGATTACTCAGACAATTAGGTCGCTTTCCTCTTTTTTTGTCTAATCCGACAATGAGGAAATAAATTACCTCTAAATTAGGCAAGGAGATTTTTCCTGATGCGCTGAAGCAGATCACTGATCATTTCCTTGAAGGTGTCTGGCGCAGTGGTAAATGTGACCCTCTGGCCAAGCTTAACGGGAGCATCAGATTTCCTGCACCAAGGTACACCGTTCAATCAAGACCGTTATGGTGTGGTTGATAAAACCGTCGTAGCCTCCCTCTTCGTCAGCCAAAATAACGCATTGAATCCCGCCGCAACTCTGTACACCGTTTTCTTCGGAATCAAGTACACGATACTCGTCGTTTCCATAAGTAAATAATTGATACATCCCATCCTTCTAGCGACGTCGGCGCCTCTTCCAGTGCGTTGAGGTCGGCACAAATTCCGTCTTTAGTTTGATCAATGTGCGCAACTCTACAGCCGACGGAAACCACCTCCCCCAGGCCGCCGCGGGGCTCCTCACACAAATCAAGCAACTCGCTGCAGCGCCGACAAACGCGAAAAACATCATCGTACTCGACGACTACGGGCGCGGCTCGCACTCCACCAACGGAGACGCCTTCAAGCAAGCCGTCTTCGCCGGCCTCAGCCCTCTACGCGCCCAAGGGCTCAATGTCGCGTTTGTAGATTTTGCGCCGCTTTGGACCGCTGTGCTGGGGACAACTCCGGGATTTGCGGCGTTCGGGTACAAGACGTCGGGCGCATGCATACCGACTTCGACCCAGACAGATCTGTCGGGGGAGTGCTCGACGCCGTTGAACTCGTTTTACTGGCTTCCTGGGTGAGTGGCTCGACCAAGTGAATTGAATTGTTCGCCGTGCTGAGCATCATTCTGACCACAGACATCCTTCGAAAGAAACGCATCGGATCATGGCCGTGAGCTTTCCTTGTTTTACTACCTTTTTAAGTCGCTTGTTCACTAAAACATCGCTAGGACTATGTAAAACTCGTTCTGGCCAACTGCAAGGCATGATTGAGGCTGTATTTTGTAAAGCTGTGTCAGCGTTCAACAAGATACAGCTTGGTTGTCGTATACTTCCCGAAAAGAAATATATATATTCGTGACCATAGCGCGCAGATTTGCAGATTCTGAGGCACTCTGCAGCGTCGAATAAATTATTAGGACGATTAGGGCATACAATAAACATCCGAGATGAAACCGCACCAAGCGCCAAGCTCAAACTCCTTGCCCTCCCTCCGGTTTCATCTCCTGCCCTTGTTGTTGCAGTTCCACTTCCTCCCGCTCGCTTCCGAGGACCGAGGCAGTGGCATTGGTTTCTAAAAACAATCGTTGATAAGCCGTGAATGTGAATTTTCCAAATTATGTATGTTATTCAAGTCTTACACGCGCGTCTGAGGCTATATACCGAGTCCCAGTTAGTAGGTCAGGGAAAATCCGGTAAAAGACATGTTTGCTTACTGCGGTTACCTCCACTGTAAATTATACATGGCAGGGAAACCAATTATATGCGGAATCCTGAATCACCCCGCCATCTTATATGGACATATACATTCTTCCCAGTTGGATTAAACTAACTTATAGTACTTTACAGTAAGTTACAGTAACATGAAACTGGCGCGACGAGTATTGACAGCCCTGTTCGGAAAGTAAGCAGTTTCAGAGGTTGGCGGCTCTCCAGAACCGGAGATGCGCAAATTCTGCGTGAGGGAGTGAGTCCATGGTTGGAGAAGAGAGGTCGAGGGAGACCTCCTCCACGCACTACTTCGAACTATTTCAGGTGGAAGAATGCCGTTAATGATGAGACCCGCCGGACACTATGGGGTCATGGAAGGGCGTCATGAGATACCAGAATCTAACATTGCGACGTTTCCGCCGAGCGACGAAAATTCGGATTTTGAAACACAGCTAGTGATAGTTCAAGTTGCCAAATCCGAGTATTCTCCTCCGGTGAAAATGATCAAGAGAGCTGAAAGAACCTGGAGACTCGGACGACCTGGAAGTGATTCGCTCACAGCACCAGCGATGGCCTTTCCATTCAATGCAGATAGGGTCAAGGGTTCCAAATGTCGTTTTAAAAGCTCATTGCATCAGCGGGATCGCCAAGAATACCCGCTAATGATCCACCGGTCTGGTATCGAGCAGCTGCTTGAAGAGTCTGATGTTTCCACATGTTCGGGGATTTTCCACCGTGCAAGTTAGACACGCCGCAGTGGCCGAAGCAAATCGAACGAGAGCCGAGTAAGACAGGGTGTGGAATGGAAGAGATTTCCCTGTCTCAGGCACTGCTTTGAAGCTATGACAAGATGACAGATTGCTGCTAAATGCGGTATATCATACCAACCGCTTGCTCGTGAGATCAGGGACTGGAGGCCCCGGGCGCAAAGGACGAGGCACTGGCCTGTATATAAGAGTTGCCGCACTCCTTCTTGAGCTCCCAGAAAAGTAATTTTTTGAAGACGAAAGCGTGGTGGCAGCAGATTTGAATCCGGGGGGGGGGGGGGGGGGTATATTATATTCGCGCGGTCCACAACATGAACTACGAGTTTACAGAAGATAAACAAGTAGCACTATTAGGGTGTTTATCCTTCTAGAAATCTGCAAGATGTCAACTGAGCACAACGTAAGAACACAGCTTGAGACGATCAAAAAGGCGGGAGGAGAGAAGGGAAATGCCTCTTCGGCTCCGGGAGACGCTTCTGTCACGGGGTGACTGATGAGGTGTCGGTGTGATTGGGGCTCGATTCGGCATAAAATGGGGAGTTGGGCTGTGAAATCGAGCGCGTTGCTGCTGGAATCTAGCGAGTTCATCGCACCGATTGTTCTGAGGCTGTGGAAGATTTTTTTGGGTGGCTATGCTGCTCCCGGATCGTTGCAGGAGCAGATTTGATTTGATTGAATTGGAAATTTCTTTTTTTGCAGGGGTTTGAAATTTTTGAAAGGTTTTTTTTTGGGTGGCTATGCTGCTCCCGCATCGTTGCGGGAGCAGATTTAACGATGCGGGAGGAAATTTAGTTTGATTGAATTAGAATTTACTTTTTTTGCTGGAGTGATTTTCTCATAATGAGAGCTGAACTGGAGGGCGGAATAATACTAGTCATGACAACCTCTACTTTGCGGGTCAACATCCTCTTACCAGAGGACCAGACAGATCGATTTTCTTTTGTTTAAGGGCTCGAGGGCACTAAATAAGAAAGCCAGCCTCGATGCAGCCCCGAGCTCTTTCCTTATACGGGTCGGGGTGGAATGTGGTGGCACTTTCACGGATCAGAGGGATAGGTGCGAAACTGTTAATGAAGTGTAAATATATTGACATGTTCATCATATTTTCACGTACGGCAGGAATGCTCATGGAAGACCCCATTCCCACATTCTCTTACCTCGTTCAATCATTGCGCGACTCCTTCCCGAATCTCGGATACCTCCACATCGTCGAGCCGCGGACGGAGGGTCCCACGAGCGTGGAATGGAATGAACATAACCGACACCACTCGAACGAGTTCATCCGGACCATTTGGGGTCCAACCAGAACCTTAATTTCCGCGGGCGGGTACAACCGCGAGTCTGCCATCGCGCGGGCGGAGAAAATTGGGGAGATTATCGCGTTTGCGAGATCGTTCTTGGCTAATGTGAGATTCACTCCACTCTCACGTTGAGGATGAGTTCAGATGAATCTGATGTGAATTTAAATAGCCTCGCCTACTGGTACGCCTCCAGAAGAATATCCCACTGACTCGGGGAGATCGGAGCCTGTATTATGTGACTTCGAACGAGCCGGAGGGGTATACATCGTATCCGTTCACCGAGGTGAATTAACTTTGGTGGGAGGACAGCACTGGATTGATTTAAAGAAGACCGACAGCGGCAGTAGGGGGGTCTTCTGAATTTCTATGATGATTTCGGTGCATTCCAGTATAGGCCTTTGTCGATAGATCTTAGAGTCGAATAGCCGCAAGCTAGGATATGCTATTGGATTTCCCGCGATCACCGATGTTTGATTTTAGAGCAAGCTGACAGCAGAAAAGGCCAGGAGATTACTCAACACTGATCTCCTTCATCGTTCAAGCCAATTGTACCGTTGTTCACGCGGACCCAGTCGTATGAAATATTGCTGGAAATGCTTCAGAGAGCTTAACCGGGGGATCACGGAGATATTCATCTCCAGCTTCCACAAGATCTAGAACGGCATTGGCTTGCTGGCTCTATTCCGCACTGTCATCCCTAAAGGAGATTTTCTAGACACTTCAGTGGTGCGCAGGGCCGCGCTCGCATTTTGGTATCGAATGAGACCTCCTTATATCTTCCTTTCAGATCTTCATGCCGATCCGAATAATCCCCACACAAGCCTCATCTGGGTGGTGCGCTCGGAATTGTTGTTCACAATTTGAGCTTGGACCCAAAACCCTTGTGAGCTGTGTACATTCGAACTGTGATGCTAATATTAACTTGGTACTCCAGCTCCCTCGAGGGGTTCGCCCCCGCTTTCGAAGGAGAAAGAAAGACATAATATTTTCGCGAAAGGGAAACAAATTCTCGCGGTAAAGAAAAAGGCGCCAAAGCAAGACTAAAATAGGGCTTACCTGCTCATATACCTGCAACCTCGGCGGCTGCACGCCGACACAAGAGGTGGGTGCGTCCCGGAGTCGTGGTGGATCTCGTTTGGCTTGCCTGCCGGAGGACGAGCATCGGGAGAAAGAGGTTAGTTATAGATCTGTTGTTACTACATACAGTGGTTTGTGAGTTGTGTGACGAGAGGAGGAAGTAGAGGAAGTGAAATATAGTAAGCCTCACACATATCCAGAGCAAAAAGAAAGGCCCGAGAAAGTGAGTGAGCACGGTATCAGCAAAAGGACCTGATGTTGTACGTCGCCAGCCTACCCACCTCTGTGCGATTCGGAGCTGTGTCTTGGACTCGGTCTTCTCCTTTCTTTACATATAGATTCCGCTGGACAAGATGATTTGATTTGATTTCACGGAAGGTTGGCGCTAGGTGCTGTGAGTACCATGAAATTGTAACTATGTTTGAATAATTCATCAGAATATACAAGCCCTTCTGGCGCTGGGCTTGTTCAACCGTACATGTACCTATTTATAATGATGCTGATTGCAAACCCAGGGGCTGTATAAAGCTGTATAAAATCCTCGGGCATAATATCGGGAAAAGACCCGGTGGTGTACTCTGCACCCTTACTTGAAATACATAAAGTCGTACATCTCTGTAGGACGCCCGCGTTCAATTCGGGGTCGGTTATAGTTGCTTTTTTCATTTTTCTTCTCTTTCATTCGCGCCTGCTTTGATTTAAAAATTTAACAGCAGGATGGTTGAGTACATGTGGTTGCCGCGATACCGAGAGACCACCAGTGCCACGAGATGATACCACGATTTACGATACTATCTTTCACGTTCCTTTCTATTTGGTCCGTCGAGGTACTTATACCTAAGTACTACGTACATAGACGGATGTCGAATTGTTAAATTGTTAAATCCGAGATTGAACTGGTTTCAGGGAACAAACCACAGGCAAGGCAGAACCGCAGCAAAATTTAAATTTGCCGTCCATGCGTACATTATAGCGCATAGCGGGAGCATATTTACACTTTTGTTCAGTCTGGGGTTCGTTGAAAGCTGAAGTTCATAAGTCGGGCTGAAAAGATCCGGAGACCAACACGGCCAAATGTTTGGCACAGCCTCGAGCTCCTTGCTTTACTCGTATACTACGCAGTATTTCTCCATGTGTGACAAGGATATCACTTACGATACTGCACTGAACATCCAGGTAGGAGCCGCAACTCATCGGTATGCAATTCGCGGAGTTATTTACTTGCATAATCACCACTTCACGTCTCGTGTAGTCAAGCCCAATGGTGCGGTCTGGTACCACGACGGTGTTCTAACTGGATCAATTTGGGAGCAGGATGGACTCTTACGCGCGCTGCCTTCTAATTTTTTGAACAATGCAAAATTGCTGACGACATCGGCGAAGCGGTTAGTGTTGTGTACGCCCTGGTTGCCTGAGTCGATGGTAGAATCTCGCAAACTCTCTGTTCTGCGCAAAATATCGTATCCGCCTAAGACTCTCCTATGGAACTTGGTTTAAAAAGTGAGCCCTTTATTTCATTACTCGATGCTTTCCCTCCTCGTCATATATTCTCCCATCGTCCAATACCTCGCCCATACATACAGAGTTGAAACCCGGATGCGAAAAATATCAGTTTAAGGACCCGGCTTTGACGGAACTGAGCCAATTATTTTTTCTATTACTCATACAGGGAGTATGAATAATCCTATATGCTGAAAAAGTCCCTCTCCATTTGTCGGCTAGTACGAGAAATCGAAAACAAACCAAAAGCGGAAATGTGTGGCAGTGCCACAAGTCATGAGGGGAGAACCTTTGCTATGGGTGTCTGCGAAAGTGTCCAGACCCGAAATCGTAGATGAGTAGGCTTCAGCAGTCCCTCTATCACCTCGCAGGCATAGCTTGCCATGAAATGCCATCAGCACATGTACACAACCCGATTTTTCGGAACAGGGTCCTCCACCAAAACAGAACACAAAAACGATGAGCTCATGCTCCACGACCACGGACCCTAAAAATCTGGAAATATTTGGGCTTAGAGTATGAGGTAATGGAAGTGCATTCACCAATTTTAAATCACAATCTTTTGTGTTGCCATTGAGAAATGCACCAGAACTTTATTTTTTTCGGATCTGGGTTTCAACTCTGTATTTGATGTCTGGTGCTTGGTGTTGCCTTATATCCTTCTGCACTTTCTCACAGATTTATGTAGTCTCCCTCACCGTAAATAGTCTTCGAGAGTAACTGGTGACTATCGGTCTAACCTTGAGTTACTTCACGCTTCCTCCCACCCAAAAGTTGGAGCCGTCCTTTCACTAGTTGACGATGCGCTTTGTTTTATGTCCTCGGGATTGTCCGCGCTTACTGAAACGATGTATTAGTGCTGGTTGACTGGTAATAGTGGGTCGTACTTTTAAATCTATCTACCTTTTCCATCGAATTTTGAAAATGCATGAGTATTTGTTTCAACAATACAAAAAAAAGAAGTACGAGTTGCATGCCGGGCGAAGCCACGGCCCTTTACCCCAAGTATAAGAAAAGCAGCGGTAGATGACCAGACCTGGAAAAACCAACAACGGCTTGGGGATATAAGATCAAGATGCGAAGGCGATTTGTAGGGTGGAAGGACAGTGCCGTGTATAACCGATAAAATGCATATATTAAACCGGGCAGGCTGTTCTATATAGTGTTTAGTTCATTGACTGTTCGCGAACTTGGGAGTGCCAACGCACAATACGACCCATTGAAGTTCTTCGCCTGAAAACAAGTTGAGAGAACAGCCGAATTTCACCATCCCTGCATATTTACTGGTGCCTCAATGGGCTTGAATATGGGCCAGTATGTCCTAGATTGTTTGGCAGAGAAGGAGCGGATGAAGCGGAGAAGACACGGGAGCGGTGGTTCGGGATTGGGAACGCAGGGAATGACCGTAGGTGTTGGAAACTGATCCGAACAAACTCAAACTCTCTTGGTCACTTCCCCAGGTTCCGGATCGGTAATGGTAACGAGCGTCAAGAGAGTAGTGAACTTTCGGGATGCAGACCGTCAATTACTTAAAAGTTCAATCCGGCTCATGTAAATAATACCATAGGTAATTATGAGTAATTAGTAATTACAACAGTAAATAGTTTATACAGTCAAATCAAAGAGAGAAAGTCAAATGAAGGAGAGGCGTCAAGTAGTACTGAAAGAAAATACCTCAGTGGGATCCCTTAATTATATCGGCTGCACGCTCGGCCAAACAGTAGGTAGGGATCTGAATAACACCCGACGGAAGGAACGGCTGCGAGCCGACATGGACGACGTAGCGACCACATGTGCCCCGTTCTGGACATTATTCCGCACGAAATCCTCGAACACAGAAGAATTATTTGTCCTCTGTGCTTCGATGGCAGGCCCAAGGCCGTTGACGGGAGCACCGAGATACGACTTCCAGGCCTCAGTATCCGTGAAATCAAGCGCGGCTTGGAAGGCTTGGCGCATAACGAACATGTCATATGGCGAAGACATGTAAGCCGGGTCGAATAAGGGAGGCTGGAGGGATGATGAGATCGGCCAGTGAAAGAAACGTTTTTTCACTCACTCCTCGTGGATCGGAAGGGTTCAAAGAAATGCTTCCCCCTGGTTGATTATTTTTCTTAGTATCGACAGGCTCCGACAGGCCCACTGGTTAGCAACTTACGAGACATGGGAGACATCACACTCAGAGGCATACTGAAGAATGTTTTGTCCTCGGAATTTGCAGAGAGACCACCATCCTAAAATGTCGGTTAGGGCCAGAGAACTTTTAATTGCAACATACAATGAAGAGGAACTCGAAATCTCCAGCCCGGGGACCCGCAGTCGCATCACCGAATTCCTTTAGTATTTTTTGAACCTCGGGTTTCGATCTGTTCATACGTCCAAAGCCCGACATGTTGACCAGCCCGTTCGCCATCCGGCCGGTACGGGTTGCGTTCCACTCCGCAAATGCCTCGTTTCGCGCGGTAATGTTGTTCAACAGGATATCAAACGTAGCGTTGGAGTTCACTTCCCAGCTTATGTATATCAACGCTGTGTCAGTCAAATTTTTCCCGACCCCAGGAAGGTCATGGACTAGAGGGATATTGAGCGACGACAGAGCCTTTTTGTCACCGATGCCCGAGTTGAGCAATATATGCGGAGTATTAACCTACGAGTGATGGTTTAGAAAGCACCTATCGAGAGGGAAGTGAAGCCTACCGTCCCAGCGGACAAGATGACTTCACGAGTGGCACGGACTTGAATGTCGGGCTCGGCGATGACATAAATCACGCAACGGTAGTCTAGGCACGATTTAACTGACTTGAAGGACTCTGGTGGAACTCTACCCTGGCGATCTTCTTGCCTGTCGGAAGAACGCGGGAAACCATGGCATTCACGAGGACATCCAAATTTGGGCGCCGCAGGTACTTATCAGCGAGATATGCTGTGGCTGCCGTGGTCCTTGTTCCATTGTGGATGGTAGAGACTTGCCATCCTGAACGAATTACAATGGTTAGCAACCTCGCAATTGAAAAGCAGGTCGTTTGAATGCTGACCAAATCCCTTCTCCTCGCCGCTGCTCAGATCGTGGGTGAAAGGGAATTCGCTGTTCCCAAAGGATTCCAGAACCATCTTGTCGATCTGTTGAGAAAATCCTGGGAGACTAACTCCGAGTGGACCCCGAGTATTGTGATTGGTCGGAATGACCTGGCCCGTCGTATCGTGGTAGTCAGCCGGTGGACCTAGTCCCTCCATCTATATGTTGACTTTCAGCCACCTGAATCCGAAACGGCGTTTCTCGAACTAACCTTTAAGAAGTAAGGAAGCACACTATCCCATGACCATCTATCGTCCTTCACAGTCCGAGCCAGCTTGTCATAATGGTCTTTGGTTCCGCGGTCATAAAGCATGCCATCTGATGCATGATCAATTATATAGTGTTAAAGATCAGAATACACACACTTAAAGCGCTTGATCCGCCCAAGACGTGGCCGCGAGGATATAAAATAGGTCTGTTGTTGAGATGTTGCTGTCTTATGGGCGTCAGGTTGGACAACAGGCGAGTGGAAAAGAGCGTACGGAACAGTGGTGTAGTCTGCGCGGAGTTAGGTTAGCTAGGGTACTAGTCAGGGACAAAAGAGCTGGTGGACGTACTCCAGCTCAATCTATCCGGGATACCGAGAAAAAAATGAAATGGGACCATGATCTCGTAGATCCCCTTGTGCCTGTCCGGCTTCTGCTTCAGAAGCACGAACACTGTTTAAAGACAATTGGACTAACGACGGGCCGGCTTCGAGCAATAGCACATTTGTATTACGATCTTCAGTCAAACGGTTGGCGATAACGCTTCCAGCGATTCCTCCTGTTTTATGTTAGTCCGACACACGCCAATGGCAAAGGCAACCCACCTCCGACGACAACATAGTCGTAATCGCGACGCGGCAAGTCTTTAGCCGTGTCATAAATAATGGCGCTGCAGCTCGAGGCTAGAAGAAGAGTTGAAAGTGCGGCATGAAGAAACATGGTACAAAACACGAGGGCGGCGCTGAGGGTGACCATACTTCGAGGAAGGACCGTCCTATTTATGCGTCGGCTTCGAAACCATCGCAGTACCCGAGTCCCGACACCGTATCAAATGTAGACGAATAAAGCTCGGGTCGAGCAGCGCCGTAACGCATCATCCTTGAAATTGAAACCTGACAGTTGTGCTGCCGCATTGAATGGATACTTATCAATTCCAGGGAAATTGATAATATATAATGTAAGTTTGTCGCCGTATGTACTCATATAGAATCGGAAGTGGATTGGGCGCATTCATGCTGTACAGATCATTAATCCTGGAGTGATGTTCTTCATAAAGGTCTTGAGCCGTCTGTCGTCTTCAACGTTGAACACACACTGAACTTTTAGCCCTTGGGCCGCAAAGTGGGGAGGCACAGTCCCAAAAATTGCATACCCAGAACTTGGTAATGTGGTTCACATCCTAATCTAATTTTCGGCGAGCGTTGTGGTCATTTCTACATATTTTCATATGTCTGCCTCGAGTTGGCCCCGGGGCCTTCGGGAACATTTACCTTGAGGCGAACACTGTACTGAGTGGGGGCCGAGAAGACGAGAAGCAACGTCGTCACACCGAACAAGAACGCACAGTACGTATTTAGGCCCGTCGATCCTGTTTCTGTCATCGATGTAGCGGCCGCATGGTCGGTAAATATCAGTACTCGTTATCCGAGGTAGGTCTTGGAGCAACATAATTTGCGGATACTTGTCAAATGATCAAAACACACAGCCCAAGGAACAGTTCCGTTCGAATTCCGTGGCCTGCCGTCACAAACTGACGGCGACTTCGCTTAAACAGACAGGATGTCGTATACTTACGGACTTTCAACGGCTAAGTCCTTGATTGTTTCCTAGCTCTATTCATGGACCAGCCACAGATCATGATCGATGGGTCAAGGTGATGGGTTATCATGGATGGTCACGGGGCGAGATGCCGCGGTACTTCAAGCCAGTGAAGATAGAGAGTTTTTAAACAAAATATCTAACTAACCCGCTCCATTCCAGAGCGAGATTTTGACTGCCCCAACAGTCACCCCTTGGGTCTCGGTACGATTTCGCAATTTATTTTATTGAATTGACTGGACATTTGTTTTCTGTTAGGAAGCAGGTGACAATTCGTAATGGGGAGCGGGGCAATGCGGGGCCAGCCTTTCTTGACACCGTTTCTGGGAGATATATTGCACAGCACCCGGGTCTCACGGTTAGTGCACAACCGTCGTCGTAAATTTCTGCGTTTGAACTTTACCCTGAACAAGAGGGAGGAATATGTCATTTTATTGTCTTTTCCATGTTGAATTGTTAACTGAATTACACACAGGACGATCGGCTGGCTGCATCTGAGCCCAACCGATCCGGCTTTCGACGGAGACGCAGCCCCCGGCCCCCAGTCGCCGCCCATGGAACTCCGTCCCGACAATAGTCAAGCAGCTTCACTCACGGGTATCATGGACTCGACAGTACTCGCGCCCAAATACCGTAAGTCTTTCCCCTCGATTTGGATTCACCGCTCTAATAAGCCGCAGGTGTGTTGAATCCCGCAGATCCATTTGGGCTTGGATACATCTTTTATAGCGCCTCCCGGGACAGATAAATTGTGCGGCTGGTAATCCGTGCTCCAAATGAGCCCGACTTACAGCCGATCCGGAAACTAATGAGAATGCGTTTCATTTTTTTTGGTGTAGCCTAAAAAGGAAGGCACGGTATAAATTGGTGACAGCCTTTTTCGGAACCGGAACAAAACAAACAGCGATTCTCATTAGTTTCTGGACCAGCTGTAAACAAGCCAGCCGCCGTCATTGGGGCCATGCAGACTCAGAGCGGCCCAGTTGACGGGAATGCGGCGATAGACCTTAGTAGGTTGAACCGTACATATATCCGAGCGGCTACTTCATGAGCCGTAACAGTAGGAATTATACTAATGACACACGGACCTAGCCAGGCGAATTACACCGTAACGCCACGACACTAGCCAGCTGGCTCGCTAACGCAGCGTACCGTAACCATTGATTTTTTACTGTATATTTTATTGATGTAGAAATGGTATGGCGGCGGCTGATGGGGATAGCGGGCCGTCCCGTCATGCCGCCGTCCACCATCAATTTGTCGTGCCTGCTGCCGGCGCCGCGCATGCGCTGGGTTCCTCCCTGCGTTGGAGCACTGGCCCGCAGCCCGGTGTACACGCCCACGCTTACGCAGCATGCGCTATGCTGGATTGAAGTACTGATTGGCTCGCCGCGCGTGAGAGCGGGGTCGGGGCTGGAAGGGGAAAGGTAGCCGCCACAGATCCTGCCGTCAGGCGCGCTTGGTAAATGCACGACTCCAGCCATCTGCCGGCTAGGACAACCCCGCTTGGCCTGGCACTTTTGATGTTGATGGTAGGGATCCTTTTCGTTGATGCGGCCAATTATTTCAATTTTAGGGAATACCCGAGCCGCGGCGGGATCTTGCGCGATGTTCTGCACGCTTGCCGGTTTCCCGCGCCGATTTGATTGCATATATCATCTTCCCATCATTGCTGATCTGCGTCCCGCCCACACCGCCTGTCGTGCCGCCCAGCCCTCGCAGACTTCTCGCACCTCAACACATATTACTACCGTTGTGCTTTTCCGTCGCATATACATACTTTACTCCCTAAGCCTCCCTTTTACCTTTGTGCACCAGAGTTGTATGTTATTTCTTGAAATCAATTCATTTTGATCCCTATTTTGGCCTAAACATGACCGAAGGAGCCAATATATTGTAGAAGAAGTAATGTATCATTTCGTCGGTTATCGTTCTTCGGGAGGTAGTGTAATTGCGAATTCTTGTCGCGAACTGACTCTCGGACCTACGGGCCGGTCAGCGCTTCACGGGCGCTTAAAACACAATCTGAGCAATAGCGCAAGGACTAGGGCTAGAGAAAATCCAGGAATAACCCAGAGAGCTTCCATAGGATGTACCTTCATGAACTTAAAAACATTTACACTAAAAACTCAAGCCATTAAGAATATATGGACATTGGTTAAACTTGTATGACATGCTCATTACGGTTTACAACATTCAACTACCTGACCTTTCGAGCGAATTCGGTCAACGATCCTCCTAGAAGGTTAAATACCCCGGCTCTTTCCATCATATCTGGTTCACATGATCTTATTATTCACTCCAGGCACTACTAGTATGATATCTGAGCCTTCCATGCCCCGAAAATCATCAAAAGAGGTGTTTTTGAGTGAAAGATAAACCTCTTCTAATTGTCCCAAAATTTGGATGGGTGTGTAGGAGTAGTTATACTGTCTATGAATCTGAACTGACATGCCATAAATGCATCCCATTGCAATGAAATAAGCCTGGTGATCAGACTCCAGAGAGGTCTGAATCATTGTGCAGGACTTTGTTCCACCCCCAATTCATTTTTTTTAGGGTTCCTGTGAATAGAATACACTC
This sequence comes from Mycena rebaudengoi, assembly GCA_029282285.1. Taxonomy (NCBI): domain Eukaryota; kingdom Fungi; phylum Basidiomycota; class Agaricomycetes; order Agaricales; family Mycenaceae; genus Mycena; species Mycena rebaudengoi. Next base: position 216,884 of record JARJCX010000062.1, read on the forward strand.
TTACCTCAAGAAATCTCAATGATATATGACTACGATGGAAAGGAAATCATTATTTCTGCTGCAGGTAGCAATTGAGTGAAATCTCGACCAGAAAAAACGATCAAGTTCTAATTTCTCCTCCTAAAAATACATGTCTACACAAGGTTTGCGATCTGGAAGATTTAGGCAGAGTTAGCTCCCCTACGCGTCCGCAATTCACAAAATCATCGAATTTTCAGGGGGATCATTCCAAATTGGGGACGTCGATCACGTCAATCAGTGGCTGTACCGCTCATTTCTACCATCTCACACGCAGGAGGCTCATCAAGCCCAGTCCTCGAACATAGTTTAGCACGCCGCTCGTAGTGCAATATTCAAGCTCGAACCTTTCCTGTCCCATTCCTATTGCATAATGCAGAGGTCATGAGCTCGAGCTGCACCGGGATCAAAATAGATGCAGCCCAGAATTGAATGAAAAGGTGTGCTATGTCTCTGTTTGCCCGTATTTCGCTTCCTTCCCCTGTAAAATGTATCCTACATACGCACTGCATATCCTGAAATATTTTTGCGGTTTTTGAAGCAAATTTCGGCATCGTGGTTGGCATCGTCGCCAACGACGTCGAGGACATCTGATCGTTATTGATGGCGGCGTCAAGTAAGTGTCAAGATGTTTAGATCGCTAACCGTCGGATCCATCAAATGGGCCCACGGCAGCACCTCGGCCGAGCCATCAACCAGAGAAGGGCGAGGACATGTGCCGCCTGCTCCCCAAAAAGGGAAGAGGAGAAGGCTATTAGGAATGGCGCTAGCGGTGGATGGCTAGAGCCGTGGATTTACGGTGCAATTTCCCTCGCTAGTGCCGTGATATGAGACAAATGGTTAGTGACACAGGTGACTTCATCGCATCCCATCTGTCACCCAAGAGATCCGGATAGGGAGAAGAGATTCCCACTCGGTTTTTCTAGTCTTCGGGATGCCTCCATTATAGCGAGCTTTTTTTCTTTCTTCTTTAGGTAAGTACCTCTGTAGGCGCTAAGTAATGGTGAGACAGCCGTCCCGAAGCCTACGTCCAGGCACCGTCTGGGCTATCGCAGAGCGCGCAGTTAATACCATTAAGAGCTCTCGTGTTAAATCCAGGTTTCAGCAGCTTTCATGCAAGTACATATAGTGCTCACAGTCTATTGCGGCTCATAAATTTTAAAACACCTTGTCTCTTTGTAACATCAACCTTCGGAATAGTCACACTCTCCGCCGCCCCTTCCGCTCTCTAAGCAGGCTTCAAAACCACGATTTACAACTCCGCAGCTCTTCAGTCAGGGCTTGTAGATTATATTTATCCCCATTCATAGTCCAAATGCCTCAATTATTGGGTCGCAATCGCTCAAAACTTTTGTTTTGATCACTGTAGAGAATCTTTCATTGATATCTCTCCAAGACAATGTTGCCGCGACTTCCGACTCGGCCCTGCGAAGTCGACTCGGGGAAATCAACTTGAGCCGAGACATTCAGATGACTCCGCCTCGACTTTGAAGTCAGTGGAAGTCGACTCAAGTCAACTTGAGTGACTTGAGTCGGGGGTAAATTTTCCTTTTCATGTATAACTCGCGGAATTTTGTTTACACCGGGTTCGAAAGTGGAACACATCTCGTTGAAACTTGAATACAACTACCATCAGAATTTATACAACTCCCACGTGCTTGCCCACACTTTCCGGATACTTCCACCATCTCTGCTCTTCCACTTGTAAGCTTCTGATCGGCTGAGCCGGAATTGGAAGCATTCGGCAAAAGCCGGGATTCATCGCGGCCATCATCTGTCAGTGATAAGACAGACAACTCCGTGCTCTTGTGGTTGCTCTCCCCAGCTCGCCGGTCAAGGAACCAAGTTCAACCTGCTTTATACTCTTCACGAATGTATTTTCAACCTATACCTGCAGGACTCGTTGCATGCCCCAAGATCTCTGGCTTAAGAGACCCAAAAAGGTGTGGACCCGGATAGCAGACTCTTACGGGTTCGACCTCGGAGGACGAACCCGTACTGAATTTACAGCCAGCTAGAATTAGTGAGCGTTAAGATAAACGGAGTAAAAACGCATACCTGTCCCGCGGATAATGGTTTGTCCTTAGTCACGGTGTTAAATATCTGAATAAGACGCATGCGACGCAATAAACGGCGTAAGAACTCCTACCGGGAAATAGAAAAGCATAGTCCCGGTAGTATGAGCTCGACGTGCATATCTTTGATTTGAATATAACAGTAAGTAAGTAACGAACGAACTATCAGGGCGTAGTTTCGGAGTCTTGAAGCAGCTTGAAATCAGACTCGCATAATTGGACCGATCTGAATAAAGGGGTCAGTAAGTAACGAAATAATTGAAACTCAGCAAGAGCACAAACCTTGAGCCAGAATTGCATAGTTTCAGCGTGGAGAATTGAATAAAGCGGCGAGTTAGCGTTTATATAAGGATGAGAAGATGAGATGAAAGACATACCTTGAATGCACGGGCATAGTTTCGGCGTAAAGAATTGTGAGTATGAAGAGGGGACTGGGTTTGAATATATCCCCCAAGTACACGGTCAGTAAAATGGCGAATGATGTCAACAATACCCCTTACCTCGCTTCAAGTTCATATCTTGAGTAGTTGCACCTCAACTACCATAGTTCCAGCCTAACCATCTAAATAAAGCAGTAAGCAATCGACGAATAAAGTGACCAATAAACCGTATATGCATACCTCGAAATAGACAGAAGGCTATAGTCCCGGCGCCTGAATCCAGAGTTGCATGGTCACGGTACATACGAAGTCTGTGAATAGAATATAAGCAACACAATATAAAATGAATAACAAAGCGTACCTTTGAGCCTTTGAGCATGGTCCCGGGGCGTTGAAAGATCTCCGAGTGTTGATTCCAACTTGCATAGTTTCAGGGGACAATCTAGAGAGTAACGGAGCCAGTAGACGACTAAAAAAGTAGTATAGGACAACTTACCAACAGTCTCGACGCATTGAAGGACTTGCGAGTGGTTGGGCATTCACTGAACAAGGACCTGAATAAAAGAGTCAGTAGGAACGAAATAAGAATGGAAACTACCGAGCCAAAGGGAATAGTTCCGGCGTGTAAATCCAGAGGTGCATAGTCACCGTAGGAAGTCTGAAAGAAAGCTCAGTGAGCAACGAACGAAAGAATGTAAATGGGTAAGAAAGTATTTTTGAGCGAATAAATAACGGCGCCGGGCCCGAGTATTGAATCGAACTTGCATAGTTTCGGCCGGACAATCTAGAGTAACGAGGTCAGTAAACGACGAACCAAGTGGTAGTCAAAATGCGTGAGAGAGCTTACCTCCATTCAACGGGCATCGTTTCGGCGCGTTGAGTATTTGCGAGCGGGCCAAAGTTATACTTGCGCGGGTTCAGGGTGAATATCTGAATAAGAACAGTAAGTAAGGTGTGAAATAAAGATTAGAGCGCCAGAAGAAAACTGACCTGGACCTTCAAACTCGTGTAGCGGCATTTGCGAGCCGATTAAAGTCGTGGTTGAATAAGAACGGTGTGAGATCTGAATGAAATTGTCAGTAAATACTGAAAGAACGCGTTAGAAAGATAGATTGTGTACCTTGGGAGTCAGAGTCACAGCGTACGTCAACCTGGACATTGGGGAATGGATGAGTCGAATCTAGTGAAGTCTATTTCACAGTTTGATTCTGAAGTGAATATTAATGCTGATTGTCCTGCATGTGAGATACCCAATAAACCAATAAATAATATCGGAATTTGGTTTCCAAACTGTACTGATGGTTCAAGCTTTCATCACAAGGTCAATCCAGAAGCTAAAGCACAGTGCCACGGGGATTGTAGAAAATCTGCGAGTGTGATATAAGTAGGCATTAGATTAACGGTCGGAATGTTTAATTCACAAGTACAACGGGAGCCAGGTACAAAACACGATTAATTAATCGTCGGAATCAGAATCCAACGAGTCGAAATAAGCGGTGGAGATAAGGACAGCCTGACAGTAAGTTTCGATACCCCAATTACCGTCGTCCGCGAAGATATTAAGATCTCCCAAGATTTCTCCACCCTCCCTAATTTCCTCATCTTCATTTACACGCTACGTCCGGATACTCGGGAAACGGCAGATATCCCTGAAAAGAAACTGAAGGACCCCAAAGAGAAGAAGGCGTCTTCGTCCAAGGGCCAGCGGAAAGTAGCAAGATGAGCCTCAGTCTGGCACGACAGACACAGAAAGCCCCGCAGTCGACTTCCGGATCTCATCGCTCGACCTCGGAGGCACTAAAGTTATCTAGTGATGCGCTGGAACTAGCGGCGCCCGCAAAGAATCCAAAGAAGGAATTCTCTCTGAAACTGCAATGCGCTAGCTACGCCCCAGAGCTTCTATCGAACGATGGCCTTCGCAGTCACGCAATTCCCTCGACATGTTGTACTGCGATCGTTCAATCGTACTCAAGTCCCTGCCACTCCGCTTCACCACGGCAGAGAATCGTCCTACATTCCTCGCCATCAACCTAACCCATCCTGGGTGGGGTTACCCACGGGTTCCTACGGCCCCGAGCAAAAGTTTCCCGCCAAAGGACCATTGCCGGAAGACTTTTGGCGCGGCATGTATAAAGGGCCACGTCCTCAGTTTGCATGATCGCTGGAAGCTTGTGTTGGCGGATATCGGAGTTCGGCGCCGAAAACTCGAGTTTGTGCGGAAGAGGACAACCGGAGTGACATGCTCCGCCATCTATGAACAATCATTCGACGAACTCACTCCCGCGTGTCAAACGCTGCTGCTGGATAAACTTCCAGCAGGCGCATATGAAGCATACGTCCTCCGAGTAATCGTGCAAGCAGAACTCACACCTACTACGGATTTGCAGGACCCCAGTCAGTTGGCGAAAGTGCTCAAGGAAAATTTCCAATGTTCAGCGCCTTTGTCACTCCAGATCTCATTGCTATGCAGGGTATCTATCGTGGGCTGAACCATTCACAGAGATGTCAGCCTCAGAAATCTCATGCTCGATGAGATCGATGGTACAGGCGTCTTGAATGACTTTGATCTCGCGCTAATGAATAAGGAGGCGCAACAAAGCCGTATATGGCGGTTGACCTGCTCATTGATGCTCCTCCCCACCAACTCTATCGACGCGACCTCGAGTCGTTTTTATACGTTCTCATCTTCCTCAAATCTAAGGGTCCTCCGTCGTGAGATGGAAAGCCCTCACGATGGAGCATGTAAGCGCTTCCCTCCGTCCAAAGAGCATTTCCAGCGATTTTGTCCATGGATAATTGCTATTACACGACTATTTAGGGCAGGATTTCTCGATCGCACCGAGCACGAAGCAGAACCTGCGGCCGGATCCCCGGTGCTCGAAACCCCAGTGATTTTTTCCCAGTTTGAAGCTATTTTGAACCAATAGGATATTTTTAGGTGCCGGAAGTCAATGTACCGGTGAAAAGAAATTTCCCTTCTCTTTCTCCCGGAAGAAAGTTGCAGTGCTAGTACCAGGCAACGGCTGGCTGGACAAGGCCTAACGTCTTCAAATACGTGAGGTTGGGTAGGAGACTGAGTCCCGAGTCGCTGTCGCTAAATCACTCCGTTGATAGGCCAGAAAGCAAGCGAATGCTCACCTCCTCCTCCTCCTCCTGGGTCATTTTCACTCTCTTTACCTCCACTCACGTCGTGTGATTCACCAGGCGTCTTCCCCTCCATTGCCGGCGCCAATCGGGCCTCTTCAGCGTTCCCATCATCTATCACCTCTTCTTCGATAGCCACAGTTGTCGAGACACCAACGAAAACGATCTTGGTTTTAAGCTCTACGGATATTACGAACACCCGGGGTTGCCGCCGTCTTCATCAAAAGTTTCTTGCACGCAGGGAACTGTGACAAGAAAGGAATCTTCGGGATTTTGACTTTCTCTTCGAAAGTTGTGTCAACACCCGAGAGCGCGCAGAAAAAGTGTAAACAGTGCTGCTGCGATTCGAGCCTGCGAAAGCCAGCGTAAAGGCTGGCACCCATTATGGGCCTGCTTTATGGCCGCGGGATGTCGACATGGCTAGCCCTCCTCCTCACAAAGATTTCCCTCCATTGAGATTGTCATCGGACCCAAAATTGCGCTGTCCAGCTAATAAGCAAAGATTTCACATGACCCGGCACCAAATGCGTTTATCCAAAACAAATACAGTACATCTCAGAATGCGATGAATTCAATTGCACCAAACCAAAGGTCCAGGGGTGTTTGGTGGGCCGCGCTATTTCAAAACGGATGGCTCGGCTCCTCACACATATTTCTGTTCCTTCAGATTCTCGTTGGACCAAAATTCCGCTCTCCAGCCAATAAAGAAGGTTTCACATTTTGAAATGCGTGGCCCGGCACTTTAATTCATATTGTGAGACACATGAAATTTTTAAGGCGCTTGACGCCTTGAAGTTCCAGTTGCATTTGTCCGCATTTGGAATTGTAGCAGATATTCTGCAATTTTGATGGGAGCTGCCGTTGTAGAAGATATTCTGCAATTTTGATGGGAGCTGCCGTTGTAGAAGATATTCTGCAATTTTGATGGGAGCTGCCGCTGTAGAAGATATTCTGCAATTTGATGGCAAGTCAGCACTATAAAATAGCCGATGTGGAGCCAAGCGACAAAAAAAGAAAAGAAAGAAAAAAATTGAGAAAAGAAAGTTGTCAATGAGGGTGACTTGGGCAACAAAAAAGTCTGTCTGCGTGATTTACCTCAGGACAAGCAGGCTCGGCTAAATGAAAATGCTGACATAACCCAAAATGGCATCAATGGACTCCAACGTCGAGAGACATAGTCCAATCAACATGAGTGGGGGGATGAAGATGTGTGGTATCATGGTGGGCAGCTGAGCCCCCGAGGATTAATGACAGCCCCCTCTCAAAAATGCGCCAGACACCGTATTGGGCAAAAAATCGATCAAAACGGCAACGGCAACGGGAGTTGGGCATCGATGAGGACCGTGCCTGCCAGAAAGGTGCTTGGAATGGGGGCTATGGAATCCGCCTAAAATTTCAGGGAGTGGCCCCAACTTGAATGGAATGGGGGGGGCCATTCCATGCCTAAAATATATAGCAAAAGTTAGTACGGTGAATCAGCCCTCACTCAAATGATACATGGGGACGGCGTAATAAGTTTGGAGGACATCGTAAGCAAATTTAGCAACCAGCGCAATGGTAGATCTAGGATAGATGATGGCTTTCAGGAACTCCGTGTTGGACAGTTCAGCCATCCGATGTCGTAGGTTAGGTAAATCATTGAAGAGTTTGCCGAGAAATTGTTCGCGGAGATCTATGAGCGCGTCCGCCTCGCAGAACATGGTCCCCCCTGCACTGAATATTTTGCTCAAATAATTGAGGCTTCCGAACGTCGAAATGTACATGCACACTGCGATTGGACTATCAATAAATTAGGAAAAGCAATTTATCTTGAGTTGGCAAGCTTAAGACATTGTTTCTCGAATTCATCCTGGAAAAGGCGATTCCTCACACATCAGAAGAAAGTTGCACTCAAAACGGGCAAGAGCAGTGGATCGAGCTTCAACATATAACAATGTTATTCAAGACAAGCCAATATTATACCATTCATTTCTTCTGGAACGCGCTCAGTACGAAGTCTTGCTTGTGACCCTGTCCTTGACTGCAACCCACGACACCCGCGCCTGGAGTTCGTTGAACCATCTGTGGATCGGGAAATCAGACTACGGATGCGTCTACCAACAAAAATCGCCTACCTGGTGACGTTGGGGCCCTCGGTGGTCATAAGGTCGCTGCCAGCCCTCTCCAACAAGGCGCCATACGGAAGGTGGAACAAGTCTGCGAGTGTCACTTCCTGTGAATATTCATTCAAATGAATGATAAGCAACGGACACGGATGGGGTGGCAGCGGGGGTTAGTACGCACGTCTCCGGCAAGGTACTTTTGCTTCCCGAGAATGGCCTCATACACGTCGAGTGTGGCAGAAAGCATCTTGAGGCTCTCCTCCAGTTGGGCCTTGTTGGTCTCGAAACCCATCATGCTGCAATCGAATCATATCAGAGGGTGGGTCGGCAATAGGATATAAGCGATAGGCTTACGGTCTGAACACGGCCTCACTGACCGCCTTGGAGCTGAAGGGGTCAAAGTTCGAGTATTCATTGGATGCAGCTTGCTCGAAGAGGGCCTTGCCCTTGAGGTCGGTGGGCACGAGCTTCGTTCCTTGGTTGGCGTACTTGTCCGAGATGTAGCGGCAGATGGCGCGGCTTTCGTACAGAACGAAGCCGCTGTCGTCCTGCTCAGTACGTTCAGAAAGTGATCAGGAGGAAGAAAGAAAGGCGGCTCACGATGTAGGGGTCCTGGCCGAAGGGCTGGTGTGCCATGAACTCCTTGGACTTGTGCTCGCCCTTGGATCGGTCAATAGCAATAAATTCGAAGGCGACCTTCTTCTCGATGAGGACGGTCGCAACACGCTTGGTGCAGGTGGAGAACGGGGCGCCAACGAGTTTGACGGTCATGGTAGTCAGGAACAAGGAGTGCTGATATCGATGAAGAGTCGGATTCACTACTTATATAATTCACATCCCGCCGCCGTCCCCTTATAGTTTACGCTACTCACCCCAGTCTAGCTTACCTAGAAGTACTGCTGCATAGCCTTTAGGGCCAGGTACAGCGAAAATATATTTTCAGTTTCAGTTTCAGTTTCACCACAACTTGTGTGTGAACTTGTGAACAAATAGAATTGTCTGTCCCATATATTAGTTTTCGCGTTTAAGCCTATTATTCATTCAATAGGAGGCGGTTCGCTCCGGGTTAACCATGGTAAAAAGACGGTTGCGACTCCATGTGCATGGAGGTGGATACTGATTAAACTTGTTCAACGGTTAGAGTTCCGTTTAACCGTTGAACAGAACATTTTGCACAATTGGCCTAAGGGCTAAGCGATAGCACGGATGCCTGTGAACTGACCGGAGGTGGATACTGATTAAACTTGTTCAACGGTTAGAGTTCCGTTTAACCGTTGAACGGAACATTCTGCACAATTGGCCTAAGGGCTAACCGATAGCACGGATGCCTGTGAACTGACCGGTTAAACGGTTAAGCGGTTAAGCGGTTAAGCGGTTAAGCGGTTAAACTGAACTCGAGTATATAAGCCGCAGTAACTACGATAATCCAGCACTGAATACAAATCACAGGTAAGTAACGGCGTCGCTGCACTGACCTCCGCATCGCAACTGTCTGCACAGTCAGCCTAGGGGTAAGGAATAACAGGGTCCGTGTTTTACTTTTCTTAGGTCGAATTGGTTCAACTCTGTGACCCGGGACCACCCAGGTTTGTTGATTGTGAATCGCGACCATATGTTCTCGACGCGCTTCGAACCCGCACATTTCCACTGCTGCAGGAGGCCTACTGAGTAAGGAAAATACAGCCCTGTGGTTGCTGGCAACGCCAACTGCACACAAAATGTCACGGTTCGCATCCTTATCGGGCTTTCTGAGTATCATTCCCCCAGGAATCATCACAGAGCTGGGCCTGCCGTTTGCTTTCTCTCCCGCTGCCTTCTCCGACCTCTCCTCAGGCTAACGAGATTCGCGAGGGTAAGCCGGTCATGCCCTAGCCAAAACCTACCGCTGTCGTTCATAGGATCGTCGCGCTTTGTTATCTGCTGGCTATAATGTCCCTGTGGTTCCCAGTTTTCAAGACGACACCGCTTTCAGAATCGTTAATAACCCTGGTCTGCGGCGTACAATATATATCTCAATGTGATATTATTTCCCTGCTCAATGTGTCGTGTGTTGGTCCCTTTTGGTTCTTTTTTCCGCGTCGCAGGTCCGGAACACCGTCAAGATTGGATTTTATCGGATTTTATTGTGCCCGCCTCTCTGGCGCAGGCAGCCTATAATCTTTTATACTCCTTTCTCAGGCCACGAGACTGGTTTCATTGTTGGCTGTGGACCTTCTTCGGATATTGAACACACTGATTGTGCATGTGAGACCACAAATCAGATTTGTGGTCTCACATGCACTCTGCAAAGGGACAGACATACGACAACTGACAGTGCAACGTTCCCGCCAGCGCTCCGAGCCGTTGTACACATACGGTCTGGCTGTCCCATCGCGGGCGTCTTTGCGTCATTCTCGCACCTTTGCGCGCAGTGGTGGCGTCGGGGTTGGGTCGGTACGGAGCCGAGACCGTCGGGCACCAAAACAGTGGTCTGAGCGGGCGTTGCACCATTACTGATCTTGGTAAGCACTCGGCTCCGGTGCTGCCCCAGAAGCTTGTCTGGCTTCCTCCCCATGCCGTCGCCAGGCCCATCGTCAGGCTTAACGCCTCATCCTTCTTGTGGGCATCCCCGTAACACGTCCGTACGCCTCTCTCGAGTTCTGGTTTGACTCCTCCTTGGCTCGTACCTTTCAAGCGCGTTTCCTTTTCTGTACTGCTTCTTCCTGTTCTTGCTTTGTTGCGTTGCCATCGTATGATCCCGCGGCATACACCCGACTTTCCTACTTGCCATGTGACTGCTCTTCTCGGAGTATTCTCGTCCGTTGAAACTCTCTTCTGCTCAATGCTCATAACCTCCTTCTCGTCCCTTTCACTCGTACCCGAGCGGCTTTGTATCGCGCCCATCTTTCTGCACCTACGGTGATCAAGTCGAACGTAACACCCATCCGTGCACCATGCTGGATCGAGGTAATAAAAACACCCATTCATGTACTGCGCCGGATCAAGGGGAATCATGTTTGCGTATTCCGCCAGACCGTGCCTTACGCCCACCTGTGCACCGCGCTGGATCGATGCTCTCGCCACCATCGTCACGGTATTGTCCCCGCTTTAATTCTTATATGCGCACTTCTTTGTCAACCTCTTTCTCGTCCTGGAACTTGCGCCTACCGTTGTGGCCCGTGGTCCGTACCTGACCCGCGCTTCTTGGTTTGGCCTGCGGGCTACCTCTTTTGCGCGGACGTGGACTTGTAACTGGTTTGTCTTATGACGTGCTTCTATTCATACTACCTACTCTGTCCTACTACAAGCTATGCTGCCTTACTGTCCTCCTTACCGCCTTGCCCTTCGCTCCACCTCTTTAGGGGGAAGTCGGCGCGCGCCTCTGGCGCGTCACCAACTGGATGAGCTTTCGCTCTGGGTGGTAACTCGCGCCCTTCTCCCCCGCGGCGGCGCGCAGCGCGACCATCGCAGTCGCGTCCCGCAGCCCGCCGCAGGTGGCCGAGCGGAAGAGCCGAAGGCTCTTCCCCTCACACTACGAAACGGTATATCCACCGTGGTGATCCGTTTCGCGTGTCCTTAGCGTCGCGTAGCGACGCATCTCCCCCTCTCTCTCTCACAGTGTCGAGACCTCCCTTGGCTTATATATTTTTCGCACCTAAAATATCTATTTCAGCGCTGCAATTGCATATCTGTTATACCGTTGTATTCCCATCGAAAACATGAACTTTTACCTAACTCCCCCACTGGTAGTTTGCGGTACAGTGGTAGGAAGTTCAGCGTACATAAGGTGACGAAATTTCAATGGGCTAGCGAGAAGTGACGAGCTTTGGCTGAAATTTCGTTGAACTCACGACCATTCTTCATCAAACTGACGAACTTACAAGAATTTAGCCGAAGTGACGAATTTGACGCGGACTCACTCCGTGCGAATCCCGACGCCTGTCGAGTCCACTGCCGCCTCTGCATATACTTGGTCTTGCCACCTAGCCCACCTCCACCGAAGCGCTTCACGGATCCAATATCCAATTATTGTACAATCGACTCCAGTTATTGCGTCACGACGCTCCCACCTACGCTCACCGTCGAATCTGCCTCGCGCTCGGAAGTTCTCGTGCTCAGATACGTCCTCCTATCGTCCAACACCGCTGTGTCGACCGCGCAAGATGAATCCGCAGAGCTGCAGCGCGCGCTCCGATCGCATGGGAGAGCACTGGAAGCGAGATTCTGGTACGGAGGTGCGCGTCGCGGAGTTTCACGCTGAGCTCTACGCTGCGGGAGTACTCCAACTACGGCCCGGACGCGCTATTCGACTGCCCAACGGCCGCCCACGCCCACCGCCCACCGTCCAACCTACCCGACGCGCGCCGTACCCCTCGGGCCAGAAAGAGATCTTGTTAAGGGCGGTAGGGACCTCCGCGTTGGTATAGTGCCCGTTCCACAGCGCGTTCCGCGCCGGACCCATCGACTCTGCGCGTGTCAAATATTCCAGCTGCATGTATTTTAATTTATTCCTACACCTGAATATTCTGAGCGACATGAATGCAGGCTAGAGATGAGCCTAAGAGGGCTAGGTAGCGAGATGGTCGCGAGTTTCATCCCAATATGCGCGTGGCTCGAAGGTGCAAGGAGAATGTCGGCTGTTCTATTCGGGTCTGAGCCATGCGGCAAAAGATCGGGCTTTGATTGTTTTTTCCCCCTCGCCGGTGCATTTATATTAGGTATGACTCCCTAAATACAATAAGGGACGGTAGCGGGATGATCCTGTACCTCTTAGTGAATGAAGACCGCCCCGAGTTGTGAGCAGAAATATTCAATTGTGGTCTAAATCTTTTATTTCTTGGTGCAGATGTAGGAATTTTGCACAGCCAGCCGTTAGCGGAGCGAGAAGCAGAAGTACGCTCTGACGCGTTGTTGTGCCTTGTTATGCCGCGCACGTGCCGACGTGTCAATCTCTTCACACCACCCGCCGTCCCTCGTCGCTCGAGCCTTGAATCCCGCCGTACGCCCCCCAATCGCCCGATGAATGCCTAAGTACACCCAGCAGAACGCCTCGTCGTTGTAGTCCACAGCAGACGTTAGGTACGCGGCCGTATACGTCTCACTGCGCATCCATTCATGCTCTTCCTACCCAATCCACTCCGTGTATACTCACCTGAACCTACCACGCACGTGCGCAGGATTTTCCGCCTATCCCGCCGCACGCCTCGCCTGATTCCAAGCCAACCCTGCAGCGCCAACTCGCACCACCGTCTACGTCCACTACCGCCTACGTCTACCGGTATCGACGATACGAGCAAGCGCGCGCCGACGCACCCCCGCCAACTCACGCACCCGAACTGCCCGCCGCCACGCGCCCACTTCCCTCGGCGCAAGCGTGCGCCCGAATCTCTGGCTGCATAACCGACACGGCAGCACCGTGCGCGTACTCTCGCAAGGTCAACGACTCATCCTCGTCATGCGCAGCATGCCCTCTCCGCGCTGCACATGCGCCTCAAGACCAAAAGTACGTGCACACAGCACGACGCGCCGCTCACGACGCTCTTTTCCACTGCTGCGCGGCGGCATCTTCGTCTGTTTCCTTCGCCCCCGCCAACGACGCGCTCCCTTCTCAATATCCATGCCCTGCAGTCTACTCCAAAACTATGTGACCGCCCTCTGTGCTGCCGACATCGCGTTACGCACTGAACTCCTCGCGCTCAACTCCGCGCTCCGCTCCTCCAAGACCGCGTTCGTTACCACACAAGACGACCCGCCAAACTTGCGGTGCGCGCTCGCACGGGAGGAGGGAAATGAGATTTGAGTTAGCGGTAGCTGAGGCGATTTGAGGATGGCGGAGGGGAGGGTGGCCAAACTGCGCAGAGGAGGTAGGCGGAATTCGATAACCAGGTGCGCCTGATTTGATCGAATATCGTGGACACGGACTGATGCAAAGACAAGCTACGCGGCGACGCCGAGCGTACGCAGCGGGATGCAGAACGCGCCGCCTGGGCAGAGAACACCTCCTGGGTTGTAGAGCACGCAAAATGGGACGCAGATCGCGAAATTATGCGCGCTGAGATCGTGCGGGGCGAGAAGGAGCAGGCGTGCCGAGCGCGAGGTTTATGTCAGGTGCGGTTGGTTTTTCGTGGTGAAGTGACGTCCATAGGTTTCGCGTCTGCGGCCACGGCGAGCTCGGTGTCGACTGATATCGATACGCTACGACGACATCCACGTTCACCGGCTCACGAGAATTTGCTAGGATAACTGCTACGCCTGTGGCATACACGTCGACGCTTGCACGCGCTACCCATCCGGACAGACGGAGAACACTCAGCGCTGTGGCGGAGTGGCGGGCGAGGGATGTCGTGAGAATAGCAAGGAGTCGATTTAGGTTTAATCGGGTGTGTCCTTCTACATATTTTATGCCGTATCATTTTTCTTGCGTTGCGGATTGCGCGATTGTTTTCTTTGACTGGGCTGCGCGCGCGCGCGTGGGCTTTTTCGTAGAATATTCCGCGGTCCGTCGTTGCGGGCAGGGGAACCGCATTGTGTCGTGTCGAGACGAGACAAAGATGTCTGTCTGCATTGTCCCGGCCGTATTTATTCTATTCCCATTGACAAATACACATGTCTTCCCCCCTCCCCCACGCGGGCGGCCCTCTTTGCGGAGATGAAGCACTTGACGGCCAACGTGTTGGATGGGTGCGTGCTTTTAGTCCTTTTATTTGCTCTTTCGCTTTTATCCGTGTGTTTAATGCTCTGCCCTCCCATTTTTCTCTCTTTCGCATCGTTGATTACCCGCCTTTCGTTCAAAAATTCAACCTTCGACTTCCAATTGTTCTAATTTCGTTTAGATTTCCCCCTCAATATCGCGCACCCTTCCCCGCGCCGTAATCCTTATAATATTTCGTTCCCGCCTCTTCCTCCTCTTTCCCTTCCTCCATCCTGCCATTTTCTTTTTCATCGTGACGCTGACTCACCACCAGCCACATCCGTCGCCGATCTCCTCCCCTCCTCCGGCACGCGTCAAACACGAGGTACACAACGGCCCTAGGAGCGTGTCGAACGCGCTGTCGCGCGCGCCGAGCTCCGAGCGCTCAAATCCGCGCTCTTCTCGCCCAAGCCGGCGTGCGCCCCTAGCGCGCAAATGAACGGCCAGACCCCTCCACGTTAGCGATGGTCGCGAATAGCGGCCGGCAAGGAGAGGGGAAGGGAGACAAGGGATCTAGAAGAGGCGGAGAATGAATCGCGTGAGTGAGCTCCTTGCTGAACTGCGGAACTAGAAGCCTGTGTGCTCGTGCTTAACATCATGCAGGCGACATGGGACACCGACTACTGCTCCTTATTAGACCAGCGCGCGCGACGCGTTTGAACACCAGCGCAGCGCGTTCGACACCGAACGCGTAATGTGGGATGCGGAACGAGGAAATTGGGACGGGGGGTGAGTAGCACTGCGTTCCCTGGGCGCCGAGGCACAGGCTCTGCCGAGGTGTGCCGAGATCTGCAGATTTATCTCCGTTTTCCAAGCTCCGTTTGACCCCGTTCATGGCCAGGGAAGGTCCGTGCGGCACTGAAATCCATGCTAGTGAAAAAAAGTGCGTCTTGAGTGAGGCGTTGTGGCTGTTTGGCAATAAGTTTGGGCTGATGGCGGCAGGGCGGCAGCACATATGCCAGCACGTGAGTATGTAGACCATGTACCTGTGCATCCAAAAAAAAATCAGTAAATAAATCCGGTCAGTGCATATACGAAAGAGTAAGGGAGTGGGAGGAAGAATGATTAATCACGCCGAGGCCAGATGTCGAGATGAACACGAGACACACTAGAAAAATAAGAATAAGGAGGCCCACGAACGAATAATAACGAATGAAGGATACCCATCCGACACACTCTGCATCAGCTTCTTGATCTTCGTTGCAAAGGTGCGTCGGGGAGGGAGGGAAGATGGAGTAAAAGAACATACGCGCAATGCGCACGCAGTCAATGAGTCCGATGCGAAACCAACACAAAACGCGCTCGTCACCATGACGCGCCGTGGAACGAGCACGCCACCGACGCGGAGCGGTAAACCCTGCCGCGCCAGGAACTCGATCAGTGCGAACTGAAGACCCGTCTCCACGCCAAAACCACAACGCGCCGCAGTACGACGTTGAGAAATGAGAAGGTAGACGAAGTGTCGGCAGAAAAGAAAGCGAGGGACAGCAAATAATATGGTAGAAGAGAGTAAGGACGCGACTGGTCTGCGAGGTGGGTGGCGAAAGCGGTAGAGAAATGGACAGATGGACCGAATAAAATACGAATAAAAACATGAATGAAAACACAGAACAATTAAAGAAAGAATCACTCACCCATCCAACGCACTCTGAGCCAGCGGCTGAATCTTGGCGAAGAGATCCGTCTGTGTCGAGGAGGGGGGAAGATCTGCATATGCGTGTGGTAGTTAAAATGACATACGTACAGTTAGTTGAAAAATTCGAAGCGCAGGCAGTCGATAGGTCTGACACGACGCGAACGAACAAATGCGGAGCGCGCTCGACACCGACGTGCCATCAAATGAATCCCACCACGACATGCCATGGCACAACTCAGTGCAGTCTGAAACGAAAACTCGCCACCATGCCAACATCATCAACGCGCGCATACTGCCGCGCGCCGAAAAAGAGTAGATGCACGCACCAGAGTAAACCCAAATCGCCGCCCCTCCCTCCTCGCCCCACTCGGAACATCACCGATCTCCCGCTGGCCCGAGAAGGACGGCGTGCACGCGCCAGGCTAGAGCATGTTCTGCCTCGACGTCCTGCGCGCGTGTGGTGGCGGGCGAGGTCGTGGATGTCGACATACCCGACTCCGTAGCAGATTCCAATACCAGCAACGCCAGGCCCACCCCCGCGCTCAGCACCGACTCCTCGAGGCAAACCGACTTCACCCGATAAAAAAACCTGAATATTATCACCACCACCACCACCACCACCACCACCACGTGCGGGACGAGGAGAAGGGCCATTGCCCGTCTCACTGCGCAGCATTTCGCGCTCTTCTTCCCATCTCCGTCGTTCCGCATACCAGGCTGCGCATCCGGTGCCCCACTGCGCGTGTTGCAATGACCGGATTGGATTTTGCAGGGTGTGGGTCTGGGAATGTATTTGCGTGTCGGCCACAGATGAAACCAACGAGGTAGACGTCGTGGTGGCGTCGAGTGGTGCGAGCGGCATGGCATCTTGGCTGCGCGTGCGCTCGAGCGTCTCCAAGGGCGTGTGCAGTTCAGAGAGGACGTACGCGTCGGGGCTGCAGAGGATAATGACGATGGGCGGCCGAAGATGGTGTGTTGGCCGCAGGGAACGCGCGTGTGGAGGGCTGCCGCGTGACGAAGGAGGAGGCGGCCGAGGAGAGCGAGACAGGCGGTGGGGTGGGCGAACGGCAGGGGGCAGTTGGCCGGCCTGGCCGCGTTACTGGTACTCGGGCACGCAGTCGTATGACGGGGGCGTGGACGTAGAGCTAGTGGACGCATGAGACGACGGGCCGCACACTGGCTGGTGCGGCGGGGGGCGGCGGGCGCAGCCGCAGCAGTGTCGAGACGGGTCGTGAAGTGGTATTGCTCGTAGATGTAGCCGCAATGGTGCAGGGGCCGCAGCACGGCGACCTGGTGTGCGCGGTGTCGTCATCTCCGAGTTTGTGCTTCGAACTCGGCTACGGTGTGGCGTGGTCGTGATGCGAGGCGTGCCGAGGGGGAGGTGCAGTATCCCCAGTGTGTAGGTGAGTATGCGTGGAATGGATTGAGGAGGAGGACGAGGGTGGATAAGTAGATGAGCGACGTGTGCATACTTGCTAGTAGACCACTCGAGAACGCGGGCTTGTATAGGATAAACCGGGGGTGTTGGGCGGGCAATGCTTGAGGCAATGCTTGAGAAGCGCAAGAAATACCGCTCAGGCGGCTGGTGGAAGAGAGTGACGTGACGCGTCGGCACGTGAAGAGTCAAACATGCTACAACAGCGCGTCCTTTTTTCCTTTTCTTTAACATACTGATTTTCATGCCGCGGCATGGGTGAATGCGCCACAAATATTTCAAATATCTTTAACAAGTTGAAGACACACAATTTGACCTGGCGATTGCATGACTCACAATCGAATCGAAATTAAGAGGTGAGATTCAAATATTCACGAGCTAGAAGGTGCAGGCTCTAGGCTAATTTCCGCAACTCTCTTGGGTTTTCTGAGTCCTACTGTAGCCATTCATACTGAAGTACTGTGGGATGGCAAATATTAATTGATTTCGGCAGCGCCGTCAATTTAACGAATGAAATAGTATCGGAGTGTTTGGGGCAACAATCAGCCCCACACTGTACCAGTACATGCAGCCGTGAAGGGAAAAAATGAAGAAACACAGCTTCTTCGGAATGAATACTCGATAATAATAATAAAATCAAAAGCTCAGAGTTGGTTCAGCAGGCTCGGAGGTTGGCAAGAGAGGAATTCAGAAGCGAGGAAGATGGTCAAAGCGATTGCGTAATGTCGAAGACTACGTAATTAGATATTTGTATTGGGACGGATTGATTTTGGATGCCAGATGGAGGACCGTCCGACTTCAATTCAATTTGGTTTGGGCGGGGAGATTGGATGAGAAAGGATGTAGAAGACGAATAGTGAGGAGCTAAGGATTATTTTCCGAGCGGCCATCATTTGTTAATCGGGAGACAGAACCCCACTACAATTATATATGTGCCGCCTGAGATTAAGATTCCGGCTTCGGAGCTACTGAGTGTATTCATCGGCGCTCATTTGAGCCCGTATTTCCCCGGATCCTACGAGTTGAGATGGACGACCTGGGACATTACGTCGACGACGCAAACGGGAGTGGAACTGTTCCGCTCCAAGAGACAAGCAAGGATAACGGTGTGTGACATGTCACCTGATCCGTGACCACCGCGCCTCCTTTTTCACAACTTCTTCACACTATCGCGTAAAAATACCTATCCATGCGCACGAGCCATTGTTTTTTTATTAATAGAGAGTTTGCGCAGAAGCCATTGGAGCCATTTGATGGCTTTTTGGCAGTGCGCAACTGGATGGTTCCACCGCCAAAATATGACATCAATGGCTCCCGCCTGCTATTTTAGCGCACGGCCCGAAAGCCATTGGATGGCTCCAATGGCTCCTGCGCAACACGCTAATATTTCTTGCAAATTGAATCACAACGATCGTCTTGAATTTCTTGGCGGTCCAGCTCCTGTACAACATTGCTCGAAATGTCAAATTACTCTGTTCCTTAGGATAATTATAATGGTAAACCCGGTTTCAAATAGCAAGTGACGATGTGGTTAAGGATCGACAGAATTGGGGTTGAGCGGAAGAAGATAGTTGAAGAACAATCGAGGTGAGGGGTAAATTTGTTGTCCAACAATCTCTGTGGGGGTGCTCAGTAAGCCACATAGTTTTCAGTATAAGTATATAGTAGGACATTGGAATTGGGAGAAGATCGATAGGCACATTGAGGTCAAGTGCAAGACGACCCGCGGAGCACAATAAAAGTAAACCAGTAGTAGAAATTTGTAGTCTGTGAAGGATTGTGTTTAATATGATGAATTATGGTACTGGCATATCCGAGCTGTAGGATCGTTAGAGCGGAATGGAGCATCGACAGTACCACAACACTCACCCTGGTTGAAGATTAGTCGAACGCCGCGCGTTTGATGGTCTCCAGTGTCTCCCAATCCGGTAAACCGAAGATGCCTGGGAGGGTGGACCAAAAATCTTTGACGCTCGCCGTGTGCGTCTCTTTAAGCTTCGGCCGACGCCACACACAGAGGTGGAGATGGCGCCAATCATCTGTGTCCCACACGTCGAGAGGCAGATAATCAGGGGAGATCTGGTCCCAGTCTGCCCGTACCCTCATCCTGTTCTCCAGGCATTTTTGCGGTGAGACGCAATGCACGATTGTTATGGGCTCAAGGAGGAATTTTAACACTGAAGAATTCCGGACGTGAAGAGTACTGAGTGCCTGGACGCAGACGTGGATATCGGGTAAGCTGAGGACGCCTGATTTCGCGGTGGTACCTTCCTCAAGGCCGCCCTTAAGCAACTGTTTCAAGGTCCTTGCATCGCAGCAACGATAGAGGGCCAAGGGAAGAATCCAATCCGCAGAAATTTCCCTGGCTAAATTTATCACATCGACTGGATTCGGATTCCAGGATTTGTCCTGGTCCCACTGATCCAGGGACATTGGATAGTGTTCCGAGAGATGCCGGAGAGCGTGTTTACGAAGGGGATCGACTTGGTACTTATTGCTAAGTCGAAGCACCCCAGAAACAGTGGGGAAGTCGACTTCAGCCGGAAACGGCTCGAAAAATCTGCGTGAGGTGAGAAAGCATTTCAATTTGGGGGCTGAGAATTCCGCGCACTCGTAGTGAAATATCGCCTTCAGAAAATTCGTGGTATCTAAGGTCGAATCGTGGAGGTGCACAACAGGACAGCCCTCAATTATCTCGGAGTTCTCCGGCTGGGGAAGTGAGAGCATGTCCTGGAATACCTACGATTTGGCGGCTAAAATGCTGCGGAAGACCTTGAATAGACAGTCTCCCGCATGGATGACCAGGGTGGCATCTTCAAACCAAAGGTCTGGGATCTTCATGGGTTCAGATTTGTTCGCGACAACAACGTCTAGATTCATAGCAAGAACGAGATGGTCGTCGACGTTAGAGACAAGATAACGCTGTGTGACATGTCACCTGATCCGTGACAACCGCGCCTCCCTTCCAACCACCGGCAGGGCCTGTCTCTCACTCGGTTCGTAGTGCTTCCTTGCTTTTATATACCGCCGCTCACGCTCGATTTTTTGCGCTAAGGTTCGCTTCGATCGTCATAAGTTCTTTTTATCTATAATTCTCATCGCCGGTGTCGAGAACCTTAATAGGGGCAGTCAGAGCAACTATTTTCGATGGTTCTGACAGTCGGTTCTGTCGACGGTTCTTGATTAATTAAAGTGTGGGAGAACTGACAATAAATCAGAACCGACTCGAAATGCAGAACCGGCTCTGGAGGAGGTTCTGCAGACGGCTCCGGTTTCGGTTCTAGTGCTCTGCATCTCTCGTCTCTCTTCTCGCCAATATTATTTATTTTCTGGGTGTTATTTAATAGTTTCGAGTCATCCAGTCGCCGTATCCCCGTACATGACGCCCGAAAAATATGTCCCAACTCAGTAGGGCCCAAGAATGGTACCGCCACCGCCGCCATTGAGGCCCGTAAAAAAGTAGAGAAGCCAAAAAAGCCTCTGAGCCGTGCGGCCGTCCCAGGAAGTCCAGGCTGTCTAACAATAGGTGCCAGCGCCAACCATCAAGCCAGAGGAGCCAGTGGATGTATAGGATATACGAAGGAGGGTGTTTTTTAATTGAATGTATTTTTTTTTAAAAATAGGAAAAGTGCGGGAGAATATTGCTATACGAGAACTGCCTCGAGAACCGCCTTTCAAACGGGTCGGTTCTGGTCGGTTCTGTCAAAATTTTGATTCAAATCAATTCCAAGAACCGTCGACAGAATCGACTGCAGAACCATCCGAAACCCGCCACTCTGACTGCCCTAATGGCAACTTTATGGTATAATCTTTTAATTCAATCTCCCAGTCTGTGGCCCTGTGGGTTGTCTTTTTCCCTCTCGCTTTCATATCGTTGCTGACTCTTCAATTTATTTTATTTCGCAGGTCATGACATGGTCCTTGACGAATTTAGCTTTTGGTGCCCTTACCCGTTGGATAATTTTCTAATTTTCGCGCCGCTCACCGGGGTGCCGGAGAAGGCGCACCTGCCCCTCGCCGACCTCGAGACGCCAGCATGCGCTATGACGTGCCGCGGCTGTAGCGCGCCTTCCGCGACTGCTACCTCTCGCTGCAGACGCTGCGCTGCGCTAGGCCCGTCGTCCCCAACATTCGCGCTCGCTTCTGCGGGTCCCGCCGTGCTGCTCCCTGCAAAAAGTTGCATGCGCTCCTCCCAAGCGAGCCGCAGCACACGGTGCACACCGTGCTGACCGCGAAGCAGCACGCGGTGCTGCGTCGCAGTCGGGCGACGGCACGACACCTCGAGATCCGCGCGACGTAATTATTGCACATACCTGCTCCCACCCAAAAACAAAAGCTTCATTTTTCTGCAGAGGGGTTTTTATATGCATACCCATTGGTCGATTGGCTGTCCTCTCCGTTTTAAAAACTTCTCCAAGGTGGTATTTTCCGGGGATGAGACTCGTGGTTTAGGTTTATTGTCACTCACACCCCTACTCGATCTCAATCGCAATGATCGAATATCTGGCCTGCCTCCGCGCAAGAAAAGGCTTTATTTTTCCGCGGACAGATGTTTCTCTGGGTATCCATATTCGTCGTCGACCGCTTGTCCTCCCCTTCTGACCACCATAGGACCTGAGTCCTTAGAACATCGTTGTCCGAGTATATTCGAGCTCTTGCGAGGTATGCTCCTTCTCGCACTAATCTTCTCGCCCTCCGGTCTTGGCCGTCCACCAGCAGTACCCCCGCCTCTCCGTTTTAAAAACTTCTCCAAGGTGGTATTTTCCGGGGATAAGACTCGTGGTTTAGGTTTATTGTCACTCACACCCTTACTCGATCTCAATCGCAATGATCGAATATCTGGCCTGCCTCCGCGCAAGAAAAGGCTTTATTTTTCCGCGGAAGGTGTTTCTCTGGGTATCCATATCCGTCGACCGCTTGTGCTCCCCTTCTGACCGTCATAGGACCTGAGTCCTTAGAACATTCGTTGCCCGAGCATATTCGAGGCCTTGCGAGGTATGCTCCTTCTCGCCCTCCGGTCTTGGCCGCCCACCAGCGGTACCGCCGCTGGGCCCCGGTGCGGGTGATGGTCGTGGCCTGTAAATTGTTCATCAGAGCCTCACTTTGGATTTCGGACAAGCTCTGTACTTACCTGGGGAGGCTATCATCGAGTTGATCTTTCCAGGAGTCCACCTCCAATTTCAGAAACCTATGGGGTTCAAAGTAAATGGATTTGTAGTATGGCGAACCGGATTGATTACGTACGCGGAAATATATTTGATTCGCATAATAACACTTGGGAGGTACAAGGGACAAAGGAAGTATAGTGGTGGGTGCGCATCAGAAAGCGGCGCTGCCCTTATATCATTGGGCGTTTGTCAACGCTTCATTTAGGTCGGGAGTATGGCTCGGCCCTGACATAGCCCGGCATAGCACCTTCTTCAGCTGTAAAATCAACGTGCCGTTCTCGTTCAACACACAGTGTGGACCTACCTTAAGTGGTAATATGGGATCAGTCCACATTACTTGCGGCTGGACGGCTTGAACGGCGGCTGTGGCGTGCACAATTGGCACTGATTCACCTGACCATGAAACCCGGGTTGATTTACCTCATGGCGGACGGAGTTATAGTGAAGTGACCGGGGGCCTATTATACTCCGGCATTGACTATTCCGTGTTTGTGATTTTGGACACTGCCGGAGCTAAATGAAGGGCAACCGCCAGCAGATATAAGCGCAGGGCCGCTTGTGATGCGCGCACATTCCCTTGTCCTTGTACCACCCAAGTGTTATGCTGCCCAAAAGTCCTTCTGCGTACACAATTAATCCAGTTCATTGTACTACGAATCCACTGACTGTGTACCCAATAGGTTTCGAAATTGGAGGGTGGATTCTGGGGATAATGACCTCGTTGATCATGGCAAGGCCAGGTAAGTCCTCAAATTGGCTGAAATTTCATATTAAGGTTCTAAATAATTTACAGTACCTCTACCACCGCTGGTGGACGCCCAAAGCCGTCGAAGCCCAAATAGAAGATGCAACAGAGCGTAGGCAGTGCGGCAAGCGAAAAGATGCCCAGAAATCCTACATTTTGTATTGATTCCGAAGGAAGGACTCCAGTTACACGGCACGGTCCCACTCAGGAACGCCGGGCCTAGGGAATAATTCACTGCCAGTGAGCATACAGGCACAACTCGGTCAGGTAACGGAGTTGGCTCTTATTACCCGCTCTTTAAGCTTCGCGATTATTTGTATCTCTTTGGCTTCTTCCCCAATGCCCATTGAGACTATCTCAATCCTCATGCCAAATCACCACTGAACTAAATTCGCCACATTGCCTTGCCAACACAGCCCAAATTGAATCCCAATTTGCTGTGTCCTTCACACGGTACCCGAAGCTTCTGCATTAAGTTTTGACGTGGGGACATCCGGCAAGCTGTGGAAAGTGAGCTAAATTTGGTTTTGGTTGGTTGAGTCGGTTGAGTGAAATGAGTCCACGGCGGCGGAATTTCCTTTCTTTGTGCCCTTTTCATCTCCAGAAAAAGTTCAGTTCTTAAGTAGAAACAATTTTTGTGCCCTCTCACGCTTGAACTTCTGCTGCATCTCATTGGTCAACGTGGGGCGCTTCATTGATATAAAATCTCCGGTTTTATTTCGTGGCATCCATTTTGCGGTGTTTCCTCAATTTTTGTACCGCTGCATTAACAGCCTCTGTGTAGATTGCCCGAGAAAGATTTTTGTCGATAGTACTCTCTTAAGGAGGGCAAACTCCATGTCCGCTATAGTAGTCCCTTGATTAAACGGTGCGTACGTCCTGCGATCTCACGGAATCGACTCCCCTTCAGTTTATTTCTTCTTTTGCACGGGTCCCAGCGCCCGTAGAGAAAAATCATGAAATTAACCACCTGGAACCCAAAATCGTAACGAAAATTTTCGAAAGTCCGCGGACATAGTTATAGAGGAGTGGCTGGGGGCCTACACTGATTCATCTCCGATGTCAGCGGCAGCTGTAAGTCAGAGACAACTGCCGTTTTAACACTGGACATGCTGTGGTCCTGCCGTAAGTGGTGTACCACATGTTCACCAACAGATTTGCCCTTCGGAACGGTTACTGGTCTACGGAGCTTACCAGCTCACTGTACACTCTCGGCAACGTGCTTGTCGCCCCTGAACAATGCTCCCAGCAGAACTGCGCATTTTCCTGCGGCGGACATCTCTACAGCGAGCCCGGCGTTGGCTTCTGCAGTTCTACGACTGGTTAAAAATTCGCATTCACAGATTTCCACTGCTCGCGTGGACATTCATCGTCAAGCTCATTTCCGGAACAAAAGGGCGTGGTCCGTCTGGCCAACCACCCATGCAATCCGTTGGCCCCGATTCTTGCTTCCTCCCGTCGCATGACCTGGCAGCGGGAACACCACACATGGATTTTATGCTCGCCTCATCGCCTTCTCCTGCCAATGACCTCTCCGCCCCTGGTGCGACAAAGGCAGATGTGATACATGAGCTGCAGCCCAGCATGCGTATAGCTTCCGGAAGCCGTACCGTGGATGGGACCATACGTGCTGAGACAACCCGTGCACCGTGTTTGCTATCCTCTGTCAGACTCTCTCCTACGGCTCCAGAGTTCTTAAACAGATATGAACGACGTGAAACAATGTAAGTCTGATGAACGTCCCGATCTCACGTATACACATATTAATTGGAGGCACAGCCCAAAGATATCTACTGCGCTCACTCTCGCGCCGCAGTCTAGAGCTTTCCAACTGTGTGTCGCCGTTTTCAGGATTCCTTTGCAATTATCAGCTCAACAATGATTAACAGGGACTGCCCTGTGGGTTGGAAAGCACATGTTCACCCCGAAGGGGCTCGGTATTACTCTAATGAGACCAAGGTTTGTCTCGTCGGGTCGGGTCTATTGGACTCGATTTGTTCACCTTGCTGCAGCTTATTTTCACCGACGCCCTTCTTCATGACCCCAATGCCTTTGAATCTCTCATTCGATTTCTAGATCTCATTGAAAGCTTTTTCTTGGGTAACGGCATCGTCCGGGAGGAAAAGGTCGATCTAGTGCTGCACTTGGTGAAGGATGAGAGCGAAGGCTATTCGTGCAAATACTATTTTGCAGACCATCGCGCAAGGACTATCTTTTGGTATGACGAGTTTGAGGCCAATAAATTTGACCGTTGCTACGAAGTTTATGGTGCCATCTCCCCCCAGCACATCGGCCAGTGTCATATTTTTACATTTATTTCATGTGAACTGACACATGAACAGAAATCGAACTGTCTGCACAGTATTGGTGAGCTCGCTCTACCAGTCGGGAATGTGTGAACTGATGGACCATAAACAGGCTCCACTGCGAATTATTTCCGATAGCCTTCCCTTTCACTTCGGAACTTGCAGGAGAACTCCGAGACATCTTGGTGTACAATATTGGAGGTAATTTCCCCCCTCTTTATTTCATTGCTTTTTTTTTTATTGAATTGTTTTTAAGACGCTATGACCGCCGCCGCGCCAACAGGACCGTACTCAGGCGACAATCTTTTGAAGATGCTTACGGTTGTGGACAGCATGAAAAGTGCGCGGCCAGTAGTATGTTCTGTGTGGATAGAACTAATAAGATCTTGTAGAAAATGATGGATCCAATGATGGCTCTGCATGTGTGCTTGGTGATGCCGAGTGTTGGCTATTCATAGTGTCCAAGGCTAATTTACAGCTACAGGCAGATTTATGTGGATTTTCGGTTTGACTCTCTTCCTCTCCAAATTCGATTATACTGACGGGATCAATAAGCTGCCAGCAGATTTTATCATTTTTCAGGTGAACCATGTGCGCGCCTGGACCAGAGACAAACTGTCTTCGGGAATGTGCCCAGGAGATCCTTTGTGATCAGACTGGTGTCACCTCTTATGTTCAATGTCCCCCTTTCCCACCTTCAGTCCCTGGAAAACTTATATGTGGACGAACTCGCCAGTCATGGTCCATAGGGCCGCATAACAGAGAGATTGTGCACAGAGTGGCAGGAACTCACGCTATATCTCAGCATTTTCATCGAACCGCATTTTTGCTAAGATAACAAACCTTTCCGAAGGCTACTGTCTTGTTGAATGCAGACATAGCTTTTCTATCAATACCAACAGTGACAGTGGGATTGAATGGAGGCGACAGATCAGCAGCACAGATAGCGAGTTATATCTCGGTCGTCGCGAGTCTTGGCAGTATATTTCTTGGTCTAGGTCTCGTGCGTCAGTATCGAACCCACAGGGAGGACATGCCCGCGAACGCAGTACGTAGTTTTGATTATCTTCCGTCGATAATCCTTGATGAAGAGAATAAAGGCCGCGTTCTTGTAGCCCCAATCTCAAGCACGGTTCGGTTTCGAGTCGCTTGCAATATTGTACTCGTTACCTTTCGCGTTTCTGATATGGGGGTACGGATCCTGTTTGGGCTCTGTGGTGAAAATTCTGATCGGCGGCACTGCAGAACCATCTCGTTTCTGGTTGCCTTTCTGGCCATGTGCTTTCAACTATTCGATACGGCGACCCGCGTCCTTGTGGGCTGCTTTTTGTCCTTCACAACTTTGGGTACCCTTGCGTGCTTCGTCCGTGGTGACCTTGTGCCGTTGCAAGCGGTGTTGGAGATGCTGCGACGTCAAATCAAAAAAAGGAGACGCTTGCCTCGAAGCACTGTGGTGTAAATTCTGAAAATGTCACCTTATTCCGTCGATCGACCCAATACCGTCGCAGCTGCTAGATTGTGAATGTGCAGTATTTACGTAGTTAGTTTGTTCCCATACAGGTCAGACGCTGAACAGACATTAATTTCTCGCAAAATTCGACGCGGGCTCTCCAACTGACGGATAATACAGGATAATATATTACTCTGCTAGGTCCCCTTTTGGATGAGGCGATTTTGAAGCGTTGCATGGGGCTGGACGTGTATAGAACGTGCTGAGACCGAGAGGATGTAGTTGTCACCATGCGGGTTTTTCTTGGGTGGCCTTCAACTGTGCTGATTGGATTTCACGCAACTCAAAGGGATGCTGAAGAGGTTCAAAATTACGATGTATTACATATCAGTCCATCGATCTCAGCCGGTCCTAACACACCTCCTCGAGAAACGGGTCAGAACCCTAATTGGAGTTTGAAAATTCATCGCACAGTTTTTACATACTAAGGCCCTCCGGGCATCCCCTGGTACCTCCCAGTACGACCTGGACACCATTAGCAGATGACTGGACAACAGTTCTGTGTACGCTTCATTACTAGAGCGACAAGTAGACCACGTGAAACGGGAGAGAGTAGAGATGGCCTGTATTCACCTCAGATAGCTGTACAGCATCTTATATTTTAAACAATTTCCAATCCTTGTGACATTCAAATATGAAGACATGAAACAAATATGTAGGATAAGTGCCGCGAGGACGACATCACTCATGAGATCCGAGCAAAACCCTCGCGCAGAAGCCTGAATTGATGTTCAGTTCCATTTGCCACAATCAAACGATGAAATGCAGAGAACTGAATAATAATACATCTCACCAGTGCGCCATCCTCCCGGTCCATGTTGATGATTTTTTTCCCTATAGAGGTGCCGTGTTTAACGCGCATAACAGGCACCTTGACCCAGATGCGTTCCCTAACCTGATTGCTATCAGGGTACACAAAAGCCGTTTGGAGGCGAAGGAAGCGCTAAAGATGGGTCTCAGTAGTCCATCGGGAATGGGATCAGGTGTTCAATCCAGCATATGGGAATGGCGCGCGCAATATTGTACTAAACGTAGTCCAAAATAGCCCATCCCATCGAGACCAGGATGGTAGTGGGTGGGGCCAGCAGTTCAGGCAGCAGTAGAGATTCTTGGTTGTCAGACATTGTTGGGTGGCAAGGGGCGGTCCGTTATTTTAAAAATATTGCAACTTCTTTTGACAATTTTGAGCAGAGCGATGACTGCAGCCGCAGCACTGCATCTCTGGAACGGACTTGTGTATGGTTGGCAGGCAGACATTGTCAATTGAAATATAGTCATGTGGATTAGCAAGGAGATCCACGGTGCAGATGAAATGTATGAAACAACCGCATGAGCCCTAAGTCTGTTGCATGTGGGTATTCCGAGAGGAAATGCATCAGGGATATGGAATCCACTTCTTGGACATGAATGATGCAAATATACCTAAGGCACCCTAAATCTGTGGAGGAGGAGGAGGAGGAGGATTGCCGGCACACGGTCCCAAATTGAAACGGCATGTGGTTTGAAATCACAATATGGGATGAACTGTATTAAGAATATGGAATTCATTTCTAGGAAAGGAATGTTGCAAATAGAAGCACGTGAGCACGGACGTTTCACAGAAGTTGGTATTAGCGGATTACACCGGTTGGAAACAGAAGAGCGCGACCCATTTCCAATTATGGCACGTAAACAGCGGGATACAACTGTTGCATGTGCAGAGCACGGACATCATGGTGAGTGAAAACGAACGATGGCACTCACTAGATGTTCACCGTCCACAACCGCACAGTGGAATGTACATTCCAACACAAAGGTCCGGCCTTGCCAATGATGAAGCTCGGAGCCCGCTTGATGGACCCATGTAGATGTAGCCAGTACCCCTGGCTGGATAGGCCATGAGTAGATAGTGCTGGGAAAGACATTCACTTTGATCCTAGCCTTCGAGGACCAAGACTCAATGTGCAGTGACTGTAATTTGCATTGAGACGCCAAGTTGCCCCCAGGAACACGCATCAGAACTTACCAGTTTTTGCAGCCATGCTCTAATCTCGATGTCCTTTTCTGTCACGTTGAGAACTCCCAACTGGCGAGCCCACAGGTCATGGAAGACAGAAATTTCCCAGCCTTGGGCGGTCCAATCCGGAGCCTGAAGTGTGAAGGTGTGATGGTCATTTAATGATTGCTTTAAACGAGGACGGTCAGTCACCGAACCCAAATGGCGGGCACGTCTTACAATGGGTTCGGTGAGTTGTCCAATAATCCTTGCCCTGAAGTCCCCTTCGACTGTAGCAGATCCACATCCCGCGCAGGTACGCTCAATACGATGGGTTGTGCGGAAGCAGTCATTGGGAGACTGCGGTGGGAAAAAGTCAGCACGAAACTCCAAGAGAGCGAGGAAATCAGAGTGATGTTCCAGGTGGTTGATAAAGTCGGCCGGCATCATTTGCGCTCCAAATTCAACGCACACCATGAGAGGTAGAATGTGAGAGGCAAGATGTGAATTACTGATGCAGTATTTATTGCGTCGCTAATGTTGCGTTCATATAAACTGTTGTCGAGGCAATATTGTCGTTGTAATGTGTACCTCGGGGAACATGGAGCCAACAATAAAACTAATTATATTTAGGAGGTATATGTAGTTATAGTTCGCAGCTCGCAAGTTAACCGGTGTCAGCGTTTTGATCTACGAGGCGCCTGTAACACAGTTAGAACGTATATGTGAAAGGAGTCAATGGACCTACCCTGTCGGGTGCGGCTCAGGCCTGGGTTCGCAGCTCATGCGAAAGCCTCGATGTCCTACAGGGGTCTTGGGAGGCCTGGACTACTCTCAGCGAGGCACCGGGCTCATGGACAGCGAACGCCGGTAAGCTACACACTCTATTTAAGCGCTGAATGGAAACTGTTTGTTTTTTCTGTCGGCATTTTTTCTCAGCAAACGTCGACATTTTCCAGTGCTGCATATGCTTTTCGATGCCTAACAAGCCGGTCATGTAAGTTTCGGGCAAAGTCTGAGCAGCTACTAACGTCTGAGTAGGCCCATATATTTTGCTACTACTATATTCGCAGAAATTTGGGCATTCGTTGGGCATTCGGAACTGCTGTCCCGTGTGCAGAGCGCTTATCTATGAGGCCCTGATCAGAGATAACGCATACAAACGGAGTTGTCAGATGCAGTTCACGAAGGGTTGGTGGAACCATCTGCGTCCGACACACCAGAGAAGTTATATGACTGGGACGGAGTTGTATTTGCGACAGACTAAGTCCAAACTGATTCTGTGTTGAACTATGCGTAAACTACGGTGTCCATTTTGTGCAGCGTCCCCCCCATTGCGGGTCCGGTCCGGACCTGTCAGCAGGTACATAATAAGCGGTCCGCCTGATCCGGTAAAAATGCGCATGCAATAGACAAGTTTTAATTCTGATTCTGAGACCTGGTACCTGAGTCGGTACCAGGAACATGAGGTTCTACTACCTAAGGATCACTGTGCACATGTCTAAATCACACCTATACTCTGAAATGGATGATATTTGAGTGTTTTTGTATGGTTTTCTTTACTCTCTGGCCCGCGCAGACTTCAAATGAAAAGACGCATTTTGAGCCACGACGAAATTAAAACTCTTACGAGTACATGCCGCACTTCCGGCTTGTCACTGCCGGAGGGATCCGACGGGTTAATGCCCCCTTCAAGTTTGATCCTAGCCCGCGCGCCAGCGCGCGCGGGTAGTTCCCGTGAAAGTAAACATAAATTTCGTCATATGGACCAGCCTGTGAAAACTCAATCCATGCAAATACGCCAAACTGCCTCTGAGATTGTTCTGAGAGTATTTCTATCATGATGTGCTCTCCCTGCTATGCACAAACGTCCGCAAGATCAGCGAAACCTTTCGCAAAGTGAGTTTTATGCGCATATGACTGATCTAGCTTTTACATGGTCTCGCTCAGACTGTAACCCAAGTTGCTACTAGTAAGTACTCGATCTTTGACTCTCATTTGCGCAAACAAGGCTTTAGTTTACCGCAGAAAACTTGAAGGAGTATCGGCCATCCTTGCCCTTCTGGCCTGATGAAGTCCTTGGAACTTTCGTCATGCACCTAATCACGATGGGGAGAAGGCGCGCGGTGTCAGCCGAAGAATATCGAGCTTGGGCCGCTATATCAGCACTGCATCCGTAGATCACTGCATGCAAGAGTCAAACATATGGGAAACCCGCCCTGATGGGCGCTAGTCTGAGTGAATTCCGAATGATGAACGCTTCAACAATTGATAACTCGCGCATGGATATTGTGCGGCGAGCCCCCTGCGTCGTTTCATAGTATAGGATTATTTTTGGTCCAGGGCCACACACGGCGGAGTTGAACCACAGCTTGAAGGCAAGCCCATTTTGGTAATATGAAGAAACGGCCGTGGTGGTCCGTCGGGCCCAGTAGCGTCTGCGCCGGAAGGTCCAAATACGGGAAGGTGGGCCAGACTTCAACTAGTCTGGGTGGATTCCGAATGATGAACGTTTGAGAAGGGACTCGCGCTCGGACTTATTAGCCTCCGGTCGAGGAGTTACTCGTTTCATGCTGGAAACATATTTGGGCACCCACGCACTTGAACAGCTGTGTGAGCGAGCGATTATCTTGGAAGACGCCGATTTAAAATAAGTATAGGGAATGACTCATGCATGATGATGAACCTAAACCATTTGAATAAAATAACTCACATTCGGATTTGTGCAGTTGCGGGATCTTCCCGCAACTGACGGAGTGTTTCATGCATACGTCTACAGCACGCCCGGAGCAACAGCCACCACAGATCTAGCTTCTACAGCAAGGGATGATTTCGTCCAAAATATCGAGTGAGACAAGGAAGCCCTCCCTCAAGACGAGTAACGGCAGCCATAAGAAACGATTAATTCATTCTAAGGAGCATTACCCATCAATAATTATTTTATCTCTAGCAGGATCATACGCTTCGATTTATCCATCATTCCACGTCCCCCGCATCCTCCTCCACCTTCGCCTTCGGCGGCCGCCCAAGCCCACTCGGTCGGCGCGCCCCCGCGGCACCTAGCCCCACCATATACACGCCCGAAATAGTCCGTTGCCGCGGTTTCACAGCCGGCACATCATCCGCGTCCCCCCCGCCGCCCGCGTAACTTGGCATCGGCACGCGCAGCCCCAGCCCCGCGAACGGGTTGCCCTCCCCGCCCGCCACAGCCCCAAGGAGCGACACGGAGGACGACGTCTTGCGCAGCCGCGGAGACGTCATCACGCTCCCAAACGTCGGCGTCTCCGCGTACGCGGGCGACCCCGGCGCGGGCGTCCCGCTGC
This sequence comes from Mycena rebaudengoi, assembly GCA_029282285.1. Lineage (NCBI taxonomy): Eukaryota > Fungi > Basidiomycota > Agaricomycetes > Agaricales > Mycenaceae > Mycena > Mycena rebaudengoi. Next base: position 249,371 of record JARJCX010000062.1, read on the forward strand.
GCGAGCCGCGGATCCACGCCGCCCACCCGCTCGAAGCCTCGGGCGTCGTCGGTGCGACGAGTGGCGGCGGCGGCGGCGCGGGCGGCGCGTACAGCACGCTCTTCACCACTGCGATATCGTGCTCCACGTCCTCCAGCTTGCGGCGGAAGCCCTCCTGCACCGGGTCCGCCCCGCGCACAAAGCGCTCGATCTGGCGCGCAGTGTCCGCGTCGAGCTGTTGCGCTGCGGCAGTATCTGCGGCTGGTACGTCGGCATCTCCATCCGCGCCTGGTGGGGACCCGGGTTGCAGCTGCAGGATCGTCGCAAAACCGCGCGCGAGCACCTGCTCGTCCGCGACGCGGATCTCGAGCTCGACGCGCGCGTCCTCGGTGTAGTCGTGCAGCCGCTCGACCGCGCTGCGCAGCACCGCGTGCTGCTTCGCGGTCAGCGCGGTGTGCTGCTGTGTCGGGGCATGCTGCGGCTCGCTGGGGAGGGGCGTATGCACCTCTTTTGCAGGTGCCGCGGACGTTGGAGACAAAGGGCCGAGCGCGGTGCGCAGCTCCTGCAGCGCGAGGTGGCAGTCGCGGAAGGCGCGCTGCAGGGCGTCGTAGCGCTTGCTGGCGGTCTCGAGGTCGGCGAGGAGCGGGTGCGCGTCGTCGTTCTCCGGCACCTTGGCGGGCGGCGCGGGCGATGCGTCGAGGGGCGTATGCACGAGAACACGCAAAAGCACCTTGTCCGCGTTGAATCTTTCCTCTGGCTGGAGTGGATCAGCCTCCGGTACCGGTGCGTCCCCCTCCCGTAGCTCCGCGTTCTCGGTGTCCTCCGTCTGAAGCTGAAGCTGGAGGTGGAGCGGAGGAGCAGCTGGAGCGACGTGCTCCGCTTCACCCGCCAATGGGTCATCGACGACGTCCTCCACGGCCAGTAACAGATCCACGATGTGTGTCGCATTATCGTCCTCCATCGCCGTGGCGGTATCCGTCGTCTGAAGGGGAGCTGTGTCATCCGCGTCCTCCGCGTCCTTCACTTCGACATCCTCAACATCCTCGACTTCCACCGCCTCCCCAGTTTCGACTCGCCTCTCATCACCGCCAAAATCAAAATCATCATACAGCAAGCTGTCGTTCGGCGGTGCGCGCGGCGAGGGCTGGTGCAGCACCACGTCCGCCGAGCGCAGGACCGCGTCGGGCGGAGGGACGACGATGCGCATCGCGGGCAGGGGCGATGCTGGTGGAGGTGGTAATGCTGGTGGAGGTGAGGGTGAGGATTGGAGTGCCTCTGCAGGCGCGGATGCGGGTATAGGATGCGTTTCCTCCATCGATGGATGGGCTTTGTCCGTCGTAGCAGGGCGCGCCTCGTCCGCCATAAAAGGGCGGACGTCCTCGATCTCCGCCCCCCGCGCTTCCCCCCGTCTCGCAACCTCCCCCTCGAGCTCGCCCACTAGCATCTCCACCGCACTCTCCAGCACCATCCGCCCCTCCGTACCGGTCCCCCCCGCGTCGTCGTCTAGAAGAGCGAGAACAGCGTGCACGTCTTTCAGGGTCAGCAGGTCCTCCTCGACGTCGTGCGCATCATCCTCCCCCTCCCACCTCCGCCTCCCTCCCCACCATCCGCACCCTCAACGCCACCTCCCTCCGCCGCCCCACCGTCTCCCGCATCAGCTCCCCGCCCAATTCGTCCAGCGCCCCTCGTAGTCGCTCCTCCGACCCGCGCGCGGTGCCCAGCTGCTGCTGCAGCGCCGCTATCTGGGCGTGCAGCGTGGCCAGCGTGGCGGCGTGCCGCGTGCGCAGCGCAGAGAGCGTGCTGTGCAGCGCCGAGGTGGTCTGTTGGGTGAACTTCCTATCAAGCACAAAATCGTCAGCGATAAAATAATAGACAGAGGGCATATACCGCTCGACCATGCCCGCGGTACTCCTGTCGTCCACCCACGCCTGCTCCGCAGCGAACTTGCTCCGCGCAAGCGCGTCCCCGAGCTCCCCTGTGAGTGTCTGCGCCGCGCTCGCCCGCGACTCCGCGACGCCCAATTCGTGCTCCAAGCTCGCGACCCAGGCTTCCCGTGCGGGGGAGCAGAGCGTGTGACAGCAGCGCGTCACGGTGGCATCGGGCCGGACACTGCCGGAAAGCGTCGGATGAGCCGCAAGTTTTTTGCGCAGTTGGGTGCAGCGGCAATTGCCGGCGAAGCCGCGGGCAGAGGGGGCAGAGGTGCTCGTTGCGTTTGGAGGGTGCGGGCCAATAGGGAGTGCGGGTGCCCGTCTTTGGTAACCCTAATCGAGATGTTGATCTGAGCAGAGTTTAGGCAAGGTTGAGCAGTAATATGCCCGGACCGGCAAAGCCGGTCCGCGCCACTGAACTCCACTGGATTTCCACGGCACATCCAGTGGACTTCAGTGGATGGGTCTCACATCCAGTCACATTCACTGGATGTTTACAGATCCACTGAAGTGCACTGTATCCATCCCCGTAACCACTTCTACACAACTTCTACATACATTTATAATATATTGTTCCCCTGCATTTACCGTGCTCCACAAACGGCGGAATTCAGCAATATGTAGTGAAATCCAGTGAATTCAGCGGAGAAATCCACTGTCTTGTTCAACCATATCCACTGCATTTTGAATAAATATCCACAGAATTTCCTTAAATTATGTTGTATCCGCCTCATGAACCCATTGTATATCGCAGGATTTTCACCGAACCTCGTCGATGTCCACTGGAAATCCAGTAGCTTCTCACAGAAATACACCGGAGTTCGTGGAATATGTACTGGATTTACTGTATCCCTTGAATGAATACATGGATCTCACCTGTTCTCATGGACTTTTAATTGTATAAATGCATCAGATCCCATTAGATTTCACGGCATATTTACTGACTTCCACTGTACCCCGAGCCCGAAATCCACTGGATCTGACGAGATATCCACTGAAATCTATATTCCCTGTTTGATCTGTTCTGAATTTCAATTGTGAAAATCCACCGGAATCCACTGAATTCGCGCCATACACTGGATGTATCCATAAATCCATTGGATGTTGATGGATCACTGTGGAAGTACAGTGGGGATCACTGATCCACATTATCTTATCTATCACGTCCATCATATCACACTGATTACCGGTGACAGTGGATGTACACCAGTGACCTTTGTTGGCCCGGGCATAAAACTCAGGTTGAGTAGATGTGTCATGGGTCTGACTACATGAACACAGTGAATTGCAGGGTACAATCCCTTGAATTGTCCAAACGAGGGTAAAAGAAGGCAATCCAGAAAGGGTGAGACATGGAAATGGGCCACACAGTCGGCATGCTTGCTGTTTTGTAGATGATGGGTTTATCGATGCGATGCTTGGCCTAGCTTGGTGCGACACGTCTCGGGCCAGGTCACGTTACGGATCCGGATATCTAACCGGGGAACTTGGTTGTTCGAAACAAGGGGGTACCCGGCATTCAAAAAACGGATATAGGGCGGTTTTTTTCTTCTGCAACCTTCTGAGCGAATCAACCAACCGTCGACAGCGTGGGAACATTCCATATATGGAGAATACCCCTATTTTTATTCGCGGGAGGTGGCGGAAAGCAAGTTCCACTGACGTAGTTCGTAATAGTATGTGTTGTGAATCATTCTAACATGTGTATAGAACTATCAATCATCTTTTCACGCGTGCTTTTTGCAAAAAAGAAGCAGATGCTCTTGACAAACAGACCACACTGATGGGGTGATTGACACATGACAGCTTCCTGACTAAGCCAAAAGGCCAGGGCGGCGGCTTCCCGATTGCGAAACGAGGCGAACCTCAGATTAAGCATTGATTCTGCCATTATCAGAACATAAGAAAAGCAATTAAGCTTAAGCCTTCCACATACCATTCTGAGGCAAAAAAATGGCGGTCTCAAATTGTTTTTCCCAGCCTTATGGCTGGACCAACCAAGGGGTTACCAGGATAAGAAATTTCCTTATTGGGTTAGGGAGGGAGGGGTCCCCTCAAGGTCCGTAAATATTTTTTGGTATGAAATTTGGAAACTGGCCCCTTGGCTCCGATTCGTGCAAAAACACTTCAGAACACTTTTCAATTTTTTGGGGGGTATTTCTTTGGTCTCTTTCATTCAGGAGATCTTATAGGCTGAGTCAAACCCGAGTTATAGCACAATTTGTGCCTCTAACAACTTTGCGAACGCTCGACTTGATGCTTTCCGAAAGTTACCGACCAGCTGATCTATCACGTGCCTAATTGACTCCGAGATATATTTTCAGTCAAAATTGTAAACCCGGCCCCGGTTTACGGATCATTGTAGCTTACATCATCAGTTCTTACCTTACTGTTGTCCTCGTATTGTACACGTCCTCTCGTCGTCCTCAAATCATATTGTGGTCCTGTTGACTTCCAGTGTGATATTGCTTCAGTGTTTTCTCGTCTGGCCCACGAGTTTCCACTTTTTTTTTTCAACTTCTACCACATTTTTCCCCCCCGACCTCTTCCGCTCTGGCTCACAGCTCGCTGTGCCGTTCCACGTGCGAGTCTATCGCCTCGTCTGGTCTCTCTCTGCACCTGCCCCTCATACCTGCTGCTCACCGTTCATGTACCACATCGGACGATCCCGCAACCGACGCCACATCATCATCTACATCCATGCCCCCGTCGCCACTCATGCCTGCACCCAACACGCCTATCGACCGTCAGCTGCCGCCCCATCTGCCTTGTCATCCGAAAGCATCTAGCTCATCATCCCCCATGTTGAAGCTCGAATTCCCAAAGCTTGCCGAAAATCTGGATGCCTCGTCGGTACAGGCCTGGCTCAGACGTTGTGAAGACACAACGGAGGCTTGGCAAGCAATGAATCCAGACAAGGTCATAGCCCTGTGTACACTGATCACCCTCGCTGGGCTGAAGTTGGAGGAGTCTACCGCTGCGACATGGTGGAATGAGAATCACGTGGAATTGAAGAAATTGGCAACTTGGGACGACTTTGCGCAGAAACTGAAGGAACGATTTGTCCCCACGAACTGCTATCTGCCAGGGTTCTTCCTCCTTCAATGACTTCGCCAAATCCCTCCAGTGCGCACGCAATGATCTCGCCTCTGCTGGTGCCAGATATGCCATTTCTGACTATGTTCTCAAGAACCATCTTCTCTTCCATGCCCACGCTGTTCTCCGCTTGCGTATATGTGGTCAGCAGGGTTTTGCTTATGCGACCATGAAGGTCGATGACCTGATTGCGAACATGTTGTCCACTTGGGCGAGTCTGATTGCTGAAGGAGCTGTCAAGGCATCCGTGACTCCTGCACTGCCTGCAGTAACCATCCCGTCCATTTCACGCCCTCCGTCTTTGTCGATTCCAACCCCCACATCCTCCACCGCTGCTTCTTCTTCGACTCAACCCTTTGCACCCCTCACCTTCACCGAGCAAGAGGCTCTGCGGCTCGCACAAGGCTGTTATCATTGCAGGAAGACACTGCAATCACCCGGATGGATCAAGCATCGCAGCAACACTTGTCCAGGCAATGCAGCGCTGGGTATTCCCCCGCGCTCTGCGTCGACCGTTGTTGCTGCGGTGGGGCCGGTGGGGTTCTTGGCTGTGTACAAGGAGGGATACACTCCTGTGGCTGCAGTGCTGCCTGCTCAACTACTTTATTAGCTCATCTTAAGTTCTGGGCGGTTCAACCACTTTTCAAACTTAAGTTCTACATATATCTTAAGTTCTAGTACCATACCGAAATCCAACAAATATCATACCTTCGGGCAGGGTCAGATCAAACTTAAGTTCTCACCCCGATCTCAAGTCTCACTTCCGAACTTAAGTTCACCCCAATCTTAAGTTTCACTTCCGAACTTAAGTTCCCGCAACACTTGAGTTCAATGGGATATCAGTTCATATAAAAAAATATAGACATAAGCAATTAAAGAACTTAAGTTCGTACTACTCAAGTTCCATCATCTCTCGTAGGTTATATTTTTGGCCGTGACCATTTTGTATTTGATCCATTCTGAACATTCCGTTCGTTTTTCTCGCGTAAAATGCTTTTCACTCCATTTCACACAGGGAATGAAATTAGCGTATAACACGACGATACTCCCCAAGAATTCAGCGAAATGGTGCAGGGATTTCTGCAGAAAGACCAACTTTCTACATCGTGTGTTGGCATTAAACCTCAAAAATCTTTACACATCGCATGGTCATTGCACTTTGAGTCGCAGATTCAACTAGGTAGATGGTATTCAGTGTGTTTTAACCTGTTTCCCAAAAAATTATTATGGGAGTCTGTCTCGTTCTGCTGCATCTCCAACAAGTGGCTGTGCAACCGCCTTCAAATAGCTAACAATGTTGAGGACATACAGAGAGGAATTTGATTAAATTTTTGGGTTCAGTGAAGCCTTTTAAGTTGAATACATATCCTAGGAGGTTTTTTTTTGTACCTGAGTGGCTTCAACAGCCCGGTCGGCGCCGAAGTATTGACGCGGCGCCGCTGTGCACTTCGCCGCGTCGCGCCGCGCCGCGCCGCATCGCTTGTACGCTCATTCAAATTGCATGCAACTCACCATCCTGGCTTCCATAAAGTTATTTTTCACTCTATCACCGACGTATTCACTGAATCAAGCTTCATATTGTGTTCGAAAAGGTTTGGACTGATCGTGGTGGCTGTGCACTGACGCGGCGCCGCTGTGCCTTCGCCGCGTCGCGCCGCATCGCTTGTACACTCATTGAAATGGCATAACTGACCAGCTTCCGTAAGGGTAATTTTCCAGTATCCAGCTTCTCGAACAGGTTTGATCATGGCGACAGCAGGATTGGCAAGATGAAGAAAAACATTCATTCTGGAGCACTGGCTGGCACATGCCATAGGTGCACATTTCTCTTTAAGCACAGGACATTCAGGTAAATGGTGCAGCATTTCGGGGAGATGCGTGGAGCTGAAAGAGGGGAGGGGAAAAAACACGGCATACGTAGTTTTTGAATGCGAGCATCTCTCGGCGTGACAAAATGTTGATGGGGAACTGAGGTCTAGCCGGTTCGGCGATTTTGAAGAGTCAAGGAACGTGGAGGACGGTGGTGGTGTTGTTTAGGAAAGAGAGAGAGCGGATGCACGTCAGTTCGCATTTAGGGAGGCCATCAGCGGCAGCGACCGTGTCGGATAGAAGATAATGATGATAATGATATGCTTCATTTGAGGATATGTGCCGCCTCTAAGCGAAGTCGGGCAAGTCAAATAAACCACGTTGCAAACTCAGCGGGATGCTGCCGCATTGCTGCCGCTTCTAATATTTTGAGCGCCGCGTCGAGTGTGGTGAGCGCCGCATCAAGTGTGGTAAGCGCCGCGTCAAGTGTAGTTAGCACCGCGTCATATCTTGAGCACGCCGCGTCCCGCACGTTGACGCGCCACATACCGCCGCATATCGCCGTGTCCAATACTATTTCCACGACGAAGTTAACCATGTACTTCGCCGCGTCCCGCCGCGTCATCGCCGCGTCCACGCCGCGTACAAGTTTTCTTCCGTCGCACCTACCCAATGGTGAGTACCACCAGTCAATACCGTTCTTTCGCCATCCTTCCTCAATGCTATTTCTGTAGCACCTCTGCCACTGTGGTGAGATGGCGGACCTTGAGAACGGGTGAACGGCGCTTATTAATGTTGAACCGCCGCGGCATCTGCCGCTGCACCGCCGCGCCAACCTGACGCGGCGAAGTATTTTGCCCATGAAGTAGCCAAGTCCTTAGAGAACTTTGGCGCACGTTCGAGGCTATGTTCGGGGCCGTGGGAGGTAATACGCTCCATTTCACATTACTTCCGCACATTGACGTCCCTAGCCAAGCCATTCGCCGATGAAAGCGCTCTGCGGCAGAGGTACATGAAGACGTGGAAGTGGTGATTATATTTGATTTTCATCTGTCCATTTCGACGGGGGCTTATAACACAACCCCCTCAGATAATTTCCTGCGCGCGCCTCGTCCAGATCCGCAAGCACTCTTTCGCGGGCTGTTGGTCTGGTGTGCTCGCGCCGTGTCGACGTCAAGTTGTGGGCTCAGTCACGCTAAGTTGAACGTGGCCTGAAAATCCAGTTACACAAACTTGGCTTGGAAATCCAGTTAAACGCGCAATTGGTATCCATCCCGTCCTCAAACCGGCTTCATGGACGCACTTGATAATGCAGGGCTTGTCTCTCACTCGGTTCGTGACGCTTCCTTGTTTTTTATATACCGCCGCTCACGCTCGATTTTTTGCGCCAAGGTTCGCTTCGATCGCGATAAGCTCTTTTTATCTCCGATTCTCGTCGCCGGCGTCGAGAACCTTTATGGTGCCATTTTTCAATCCAATTTCCCAGTCTGTGGCCCTGTGGGTTTTTTTTGCCCTTTCACTTTCGTATCGTTGCTGACTCTTCATTTTATTTATTCCGTAGGCCATGACATGAGTCTTTGATGAATTTAGCTTTTGGTGCCCTTACTCGTTGGATAATTTTCTAATTTTCGACTTCCAGCACTAAAACGGCCCGAATTATCCATTCGAAAACTACCCCTGGTGGGAACTTTCTCAATGCATCGCCACTGCTGCGCAGGCCGATGGCAAACAAGGGTAATGTCTCGTCTTGGCCTCGTCACTAACCAATAACTGGCTCAGACTTCTAACTACTTCCATTCATAGACTTTGCTTTGGCCGACACAATGCTCAGGGGCGACTCCGCGGCGGTAGGCCAGTCGCTAAGCCAATCCCACCCTCTCAGTGAAGAATTGGCGAGCCTCTTGAAAGCAGTCGCTGCACGCTTCCAGAATCCAGGCAGGTTTGCACCCTATTTTGCAAGTCTACCTCATTCTAGCCGTTTTTTATCCATCAGACACACAGAGTGAAGCCCACGCATCCGCCATAAAATTCCAACGGCGCACCATCGACACCTCGTCCTTCTACGAGCGCATCGCGCAGCTCGAGGCGGGGAACGCGCAGCTCACCAGCGAGCTCGCCGTCCTGCGGCCCACCCCCGCCCCGCCGTTGCCCGCCGCCGCCTCCGATTCCGCCGCTGCTGCAGAAATCACCTTCACGCTGTGCTGCCTCTCCGCCAAGCTCTCCCTCACGGAAACTGCGCTCCAGGAACCCACTACCCCGCTCGTGCAGGCCAACTCACTCGCTGCGGAGCACAACCCCTCGGCGCACCGCCCACGCCGCCCACCGAGGTGCCGGAGAACGCGCACCCGCTCCTCGCCGACCTCGAGACGCCAGCATGCGGCGCCGCGGCTGTAGCGCGCCTTCTGCGACTGCTACCCGTCGTCCCCAACGTTTGCGCTCGCCTCTGCGGGTCCCGCGGCGCTGCTCCTTGCGAAAGGCTGCATGCGCTCCTATCCAACGAACCGCAGCACACGGTGCACACCACGCTGACCGTGAAGCGGCACACGGTACTGCGCCGCGGTCGGGCGGCGGCACGACATATTACATGCATATCCATAGGTCGATTGGCTGTTCTCTCCCCTTTAAAAACTTCTGCAAGGTGGTATTTCCCGCGGATAAGATTCGTGGTTTAGGTTTACTGTCACTCACACCCCTACTCGATCTCAATCGCAATGTTCGAATATCTGGCTTGCCTCCGCGCAAGAAAAGGCTTTATTTTTCCGCGGAAGGTGTTTCTCTGGGTATCTATATCCGTCGACTGCTTGTGCTCCCCTTCTGACCGTCATAGGACCTGAGTCCTTAGAACATTCGTTGCCCGAGCATATTCGAGGCCTTGCGAGGTATGCTCCTTCTCGCCCTCCGGTCTTGGCCGCCCACCAGCGGTACCGCCGCTGGGCCCCGGTGCGGGTGATGGTCGTGGCCTGTAATTGTTCATCAGAGCCTCACTTTGGATTTCGGACAAGCTCTGTACTTACCTGGGGAGGCTATCATCGAGTTGATCTTTCCAGGAGTCCACCTCCAATTTCAGAAACCTATGGGGTTCAAAGTAAATGGATTGGTAGTATGGCGAGCCGGATTGATTACGTACGCGGAAATATATTTGATTCGCATAATAACACTTGGGAGGTACAAGGGACAAAGGAAGTATAGTGGTGTGTGCGCATCAGAAAGCGGCGCTGCCCTTATATCTTCGGGCGCTTGTTAACGCTTCATTTAGGTCGGGAGTATGGCTCGGCCCTGACATAGCCCGGCATAGCACCTTCTTCAGCTGTAAAATCAACGTGCTGTTCTCGTTCAACACACAGTGTGGACCTACCTTAAGTGGTAATATGGGATCAGTCCACATTACTTGCGGCTGGACGGCTTGAACGGCGGCTGTGGCGTGCACAATTGGCACTGATTCACCTGACCATGAAACCCGGGTTGATTTACCTCATGGCGGACGGAGTTATAGTGAAGTGACCGGGGGCCTATTATACTCCGGCATTGATTATTCCGTGTTTGTGATTTTGGACACTGCCGGAGCCAATCCGGAGCTAAATGAAGGGCAGTGCAGTGACAACCGCCAGCAGATATAAGCGCAGGGCCGCTTGTGATGCGCGCACATTCCCTTGTCCTTGTACCGCCCAAGTGTTATGCTGCCCAAAAGTACTTCCGCGTACACAATTAATCCAGTTCCCTATACTACCAATCCACTGACTGAACCCAATAGGTTTCGAAATTGGAGGGTGGATTCTGGGGATAATGACCTCGTTGATCATGGCAAGGCCAGGTAAGTCCTCAACCTGGCTGAAATTTCAGATTAAGGTTTTGAGGAATTTACAGTACCTCTACCACCGCTGGTGGACGCCCAAAGCCGTCGAAGCCCAAATAGAAGAAGCAACAGAGCGTAGGCAGTGCGGCAAGCGAAAAGATGCCCAGAAATCCTACATTTTGTATTGATTCCGAAGGAAGGAAGATTACACGGCACGGTCCCACTCCACTCAGGAATGCTGGGCCTAGGGAGTTATTCACTGCCAGTGAGCATACAGGCACAACTCTGTCAGGTAACAGAGTTGGCTCGCTTATTACCCGCTCTCAAGCTTCGCGATTCTTTGTATCTCTTTGGCTTCATTCCCAATGCCCATTGAGACTATCCCAAATTCTCGATGCCAAATCACCGACGTACAGACTGAACTAAATTTCTCCAGCACACTGCCTTGCCAACACAGCCCAAATTGAATCCCAATTTGCTTTGTCCTTCACACCGTACCCGAAGCTTCTGCATTCAAGTTTTGACGTGGGAACATCCTAGAAGCTATCGCAAAAAGTGAGCCAAATTTGGTCGGTTGAGTCGGTTGAGTGAAATGAGTCTACAGCGGCGAAATTTCCTTTATTTGTGCCCTATTCGTCTCCAGAAAATTTTCAGGTCTTAGAAACAATTTTTGTGCCCTCTCACGCTTGAACTTCTGCTGCATCACTTTGGTCAACGTGGGGCGCTCCATTGATATAAAATCTCCCGGTTTTATTTTGTGGTATCCATTTTGCAGTCTTTCCTTGATTTGAGTACCGCTGCAATAACAGCCTCTGTGTAGATTTCCCGATAAATCTTTTTCTCGGTAGTACTCTCTCAAGGAGTGCAAAATCAATGTTCGCTATGGTAGTCCCTTGATTAAACGGTGCGTACGTCCTGCGATCTCACGGAATCGACTCCCCTTCAGTTTATTTCTTCTTTTGCACGGGTCCCGGTCCCCGTAAGGAAAAACCATGAAATTAACCACCTGGTAGGTAGGTAGGTAGGTAGTATTACACGGCACGGTCCAACTCATGAACGCCGGTTTCCAGGAAGTATCCCAGCATACAGGCACTAAGTATACTATCGTCCCTGGACCTCTCCACACCCTGCTAGCCAAAGCTCCCGGTCGCTATGTTTCCACACGCCGGGGTAAGACTAGACGAATACAAAGAAGCAAAATTAGACAGGTTAGCCTTCACTCAAACGGTACACAGGAACGGCGGTAATAAATCTGGAGGACATCAAACGCAAATTTAGCAACCAGCGCAATGGTAGATCGGGGATAGATGATAGCTTTTAAGAACTCCGTGTTGGACAGTTCGGCTATCTGGTGTCGTAAATTAGGTAAATCATTGAAGAGTTTATCCAGAAAAGCTGTGCAGAGATCTACGAGTGCGTCCGAATAGACACAGGTGATCAGCGCATGTTCAGGGGTTTCAACTTCAGATTTACAGAATCTACACACCCGATCTGCGCGGGGGTACTTTTGGTAATGCGTGATCGACGTAGCGCAAGATCTCCACGGCTAACAAGTGAGTTGAAAGCAACAGGGAGGTCAGAGCCTCCCTGTGTTTCTGAGTCTTCACAAGTATTAGGTAGTGCCGCATGCAGGAGACTATTTGGGCGGGTCCTTTGTCCTTTTGAGGTTCACGACGGCCATGTAACAAATAGAGTTTTTCCGAGGAGTTGATTTCACCTTGCAACCAATTCAAGTTCGAGTTTTTTACCAATTTAGAATACTCCTCAATCTCTTCGATTGTCGTAGACTTGGTTAAAATTAGCTCGGGAAGCTCGAATGGCAATCTCGTTGCAGCTTTGATGAGATCTTTGGCCCAAGACTTCTTTCCCTCGGCAGCAAGTTCAATTGAACTATTCAGAGCTGCACGGGCATAACTATCATTTTTAAGGCCTAGAAAGTACACCAGGTGGCTGAGGTCGAGAATCAGGCGACGGACTCGGAGAGGCATGATCCCTGTTTCTGTGAATAGCGGTGCGATCATGGATCGGCGGTGTAGATTGAGCATTTGACGGATGAAGCTGATTTGAACTTTACATAAGTGATTGACGTGTACGTCTTCACTGTCAGGCGAGACCTCGCACCCATGAATAAGGTGGCAGTCAATACGGGCCATGTATAGTTCCTTGTGTTGCTTTGGCGTGAGACGCCCCGTCATGTCCTCAATTCCCATGATCCTATGGCCACAGTACCGCGCAGTGCGTGCCTTGGCTATGTAGTGATCTGAAAATATATTCTGTGTGTCCGTGCGGAAATTGACACCCACATACTTCTCTTCTGTTTTGATCTCAAGCTGATTTGCGCCCATTTGGAAGAGGGGAAGCGGTAGAATTTTTCGGCCGAAGATCAAAATGATCGTTTTGATCATGTTGATGAGGATGAAGTTCTTCGCACACCAGGTTTCCAGAGAGGACAGCTTTGAGCGCAGTCCGCGAACAGATAGAGAGGCCAAGATAAGGTCATCTGCTTGTGCTAACATAGATATGCGAATGCCAGCTAGGAAGACATCTTCAAAGTCCGGCATCATTGCCAGATCAGAGAGAAAAATATTCCATAAGATAGGCGAGGCAGGATCTCCTGTTAGGAGGCCAATGAGAGCCTTGAATTGGTCAGATTGCATGTCTCCGTGTCTCACGTAGTAGGCCATTCTCTTGTATAGCATGCGGAGCCAATCGAATATTTTACCTCCCATCCCTAAACGGAACAGTTTTAACCAAAGAGTTGGTTGATCCGTTGATGGGAAAGCGTTGGTGAAATCAACACAGGCAACGTAGAGAGTGTGTCCGTTGGCTCGGGCCCATTCTTTGAGGCATCGCAGGATGAACGGGTTGTTATTAGTACGGTATCCCGGTCTAAATCCATTCTGTGCCGGTGGGATCAAACCCCTTGCTTCTGACCAATCAAATACACGCCAATGTAGAAGAATTGTTAGGCCTCTGAGGAAGCAGCTTTCGATGGCTATGAGCCTGTAGCTGTCGGGTATATTGTGGGGTTTCATTCGCTTAAGAATGCCAATCAATGCCGATATGAACCAGATTGTCGGGCCGTTTATATCCTGCACACATTTGTTGTAAAGTATTGCGAGATCGTCGTTGGGGATCTCCAGGAGGTCTGTGTATGCTACGTTGTCCTCTCCAGTTGAGCTCTCCAGAGAGTGTTTACGGAGATGATCTTTTAACCAGCCCATCTCATCATTATTCCACTTCTTCGTGAAGAAGCCTTCGGGCGATTCATCAGTGGTTTCAATGGGTAAGAGATCTGCTAGGATCAAATTAATCTTATGCTGTGGAGCATCAAATTGGACAGGCAGAATTTCAGGGGGATTGAGCCGCTTTTCAAATACAATTCTCAAACTTGCTGCCGTGACTGAGATAGGTGCAGGTCTTGGATCACAAAATTTTTTGACCCATTTCCAGAATTCTGCGTGGGACTCAGGTTCCATTATTCGCTTGCGATTAATTTCCTTGAGTGTTCCGAGTCGTATGCGACCTCGATGTGATGCTGGGAGTATGGGACGTGCAGGGCGGGTGGCAATTACTGTTGTCGAACAATTGTCGGGAATATCCGCAAGGATCTTTGGAACATTGATGACCGGTGTTGATCCGAGTGTGGGTGTCTGGGTGGGCGTTTGGATCTGGGCGCTGGGTTTCGGAAGGATACACCCATGGGCTGCAGAGGATTTTGCCATTTGCAGGTGCCCATGCTGAGTAGCGAGAGTTTTAGCAATGTGTTTAAATCTCAGAGGAGCTGTCCGATTCTTGATCAGAGCTAGCATGATCTTCAGGAGATCACCGTTCGCACATCTAAAACCACAGGCGGAGTTCCTCGGCGCGTAGTAGGCGGCGGACCGAATGGTGTACTCGGAGCGCGTTGAAATCACAAGTAATTTGTATGCGGGTGCTGATTCGAGCGCGAGAATCACGGCAACTAGTTCGGCTCGTGCACTTGTTTGAGAGCCGTATACTCTGCAGGTCTTGTTTAATCTTGCGTCTGGGCCCCAATAAGTGCCGGCTCCAGCTACGGCGGTGATCTTCCCCGCATTCAAGCATGAACCATGCACGGTAACATGAATTTCCTCGGTGACGGAGGTAACTGAGCCATAAAGGGATAACAGTTTTTTCGCTTCATCTTTGCCGCTTTCAAGGGTTTTGATGAACAGTTTGTCAAGTTCCGTTTCGTTGGGAAGCGGGTCAGGGTCCACTTTCTGCTTTTTACGAGGGCTAGCATAGACAGTATTTTGCATGTCAATGTCCAATTTGATGTGAAGCACGGTTGCTGAATGATCATAGCCTTCTTCTTTATTGCAGATTTCGAGGCTGGCAATGTTGCCAAGAATTTTTGTTGAGCAGGCAACATAGTCTATGATGGTTTTTGTCCTGGTGGCAGGGTTCTTTCCTTGGAAGGAGGTATAATTTCCGCTGGTGGGGCCAAGAGAAGTTACCCCGTTTAGGATAGTCATGCCGTAGTCTCCAAGCATGGAGCACAGCCAATTACCACGGGTCGATGCAGGCGCCGTATCCATAGAAATACGCGGCGGGTCTAACGGATAAGCAATTTTGGAGCCAGTTCTTGCGTTTAAGTCTCCATGGAGTGATACATCAAAGTCTGCATTGTACGCGAGGGATTGAGATGCCGCGAGTGCCTCACATGGATCTTTCTCTAGGACTCCAGCCCATTGCGAGGACTCTGGAGGATGTAAGTATTATAAATTAGGTGTTTATTGATCTGAATGACCATTGAGTCTGGGCCGGAGAGGTCTTCCCGATATTTAAACGGGATTGTTGATTTGATGACCGCCGCAACACCGCCCCATGATTTGGCAAATGATGCCTTGGGTCGTCGTGCACGAGATATGAGGGTATAGCCCTCAGGGATATCAATCATCTCATGTTGATGTGGACGGAGATGTGTTTCTTGAAATAGGTTAATGTCATATTGTTGAATTTTTTTCTGAAAATCGGGGCAACTCATTTGTAACGCGAAAGCACCGTCTATATTCCAGGTATGTATGGATACAAGATGGGTAATGTCCACAGGACGCGTAGTAGAAGGTAGGTTTGTAGGAATAATAAGAGGGGAGGGGGGAGGAGGGGAGATGGAGGGCGTGATCGCGGAAGATCTATTTTGGGCGGGACGGGACGGTGTTATGCAAAACGGGGGTTGCGCCAGCGCTGGTGAAGAGGACGAAAAGGGGAGAAGGGGGGGGTGAGTTGCCCCTAGCCATTTAAAGGTGAGGCGACGCAGCATTCATATTGAATGCGTGGGTTATCATTCCATGTGTTGATGAACCACATGGCGAGGGATTCCGCGTCGAACATGAGGATCGCATGGTTGTCGTCGTCGCCACGGCGAGATGTGAGGCGTACGCTGCGCATGGCGGGCATCCCTAGGACGCTGTTGATGAGGTTGCGGGGCGCCGCGTGGAAATTACCAGCCCATGCCATGGGCCCGAATCGGACTTGTCCGCGTGGATCTCTGGGTACGTGGGGGGCAGTGCCGTGAGTGGGCGCAGCACGGGCGAATGCAGCAGGAGGAGCCAGAGGGGAGGGGTATTGGAGAGGAGCGGGAGGGGGAGGGTAGTGCTGAGCTGGGGCAAAACTCGGTGATGCGTAGTTCGGAGCGGGGGGAGGTGCAGGGAGGGAGGGAGGGAGGGTGACGACGGGGGCCGAGGGCTGGTGGTGTTTCGCCACAGTGTCGGGTTCGTCCCCACGAGCACGCTTGGCTCCAAGGAGGGTTTGGATGGTGTGCGAGTTGGATTCAGTGGTGGCCTGAATCGCTGTGATGCGCACATCCAGGCGTTCGAGCGTGACTATGCGGGCAAGGATGGTGTCGAGGGTGGCGTTCATCGTGATGGTGTTGGTGGTGTGCTTGTTGCTCGCATGGACGAGGGACTCCAGCGTGGATATGTCGACGTCCCGGTCACTAGGGGCCATAACGGCATGCAAAGCGATTTGAAGTGCATCGGTGGCATTCACAGCGATTCCGACGACCTGGGCATTGATGCCTGAGGGGGAGGGTAAGTGGAAGTTTGAAAGGAGGGGGGAGTTAATGTTCAATTGCGCACCTTCAAGTCCCTCGCTCAATTCCTTGCGAATGCGCAGCACATCATCACTGAGCGTGGCAGTTGCTGCACCCAGTGCATCGACGTCGTGTCGGTTCTTCTTGTGGTCTAGGACAGTGAGTCGTGTCCCTTGTTTTTGATTGGAGGTGGGGGCTTTGAACCCGGCTTTTTGGAGCCAGGGGTGCAGCGAGGGCCCGGCAGGAGAGGGAGGTGTGGGGGCCTTCCCTTTGCCTTTGTTGGCTTTTGGGGCAAGGAATTCCTGGGTTTCGATGTCGAGCTCATCGTCATCGTCGATAAAGGAGGAGAGAGGGAATTGCAGAGCGGCTGCCACAGCCACTTCTTCCGACTGATCGATGCCGCTGTCATGGGAATCGGAGCGAAGGCCGGAGCTTCTGCCGCGGCAGATGGCAGAGGTAAGATATCGGGGATGTTTAGGAGCGTGGGGGTGGCAGTGATGCTCAAGGGAGTGGAGATAGAGGACATTGGATGTGAAAGAAGGATTGGTTTTGGTAGTAGTTAAGAGGGAGATTGCGAAGGGTAGATTTTTCCTGTACTCTTATATATGGTGCTGTACTTCAGCAAGTGGACCAATTAATCTGAGATATTCTATATGACACGCTTGAATAGAATGACGCGTCGAGAATTTTTCAAAACGCGTCGAGGGGTGCAGAATTAATCTTAGGTTGCAATTTGAGTTTTACCGTGTAGTGGCGTTTTTAGATCTCAGCGTGCGTAAGGGGTGCAGAATGAATCTCAGGCTGCAGTTTGAGTGTCACCGCGTAGCGGAGGTTTAAATCAGGGTCAGGTATATTGTGATCTGGCTTGTCAAGTTGACAGCGAGAGCCCTGAATATATATACACGCTGTCTGATTGCACTATTTTTCGGGTCGAGTCTGGTCGAGTAGTAAGCGAGAATTTTTGAGGGGGCAGCGAGAATTTTTCAGGCCGGGCGTTTAGCGTGTCCGCCCGTTTATCTGGAGTCCCACCCTCAGGCTCAGCAGACAGACCGGGTCCTGGGTGCGAGACACAGTGGTCGTGAGCACTTGGGAGTTGGAGACGATTAGAAGCACGAATGGGAGCGATAAGCTGATTTGCTTCTAGCAAGGATTTTGTCCGTTCCAATATTTCTGTACACAATGTCTGCAGGTCTTATCAGAGCTCACTGCATCTACTACTAGCCATCCAGCACATATATTCGTGTCTGGTGGGGTAGGGAGCAGTCGTAGCATGATTTTGACTTTTAGATGATGGTGGTAGAAAGGAGACCGCGGAATGGAACCCCAAAATCTTAACGAAAATTTCCGAAATTCGGCGGACGGAGTTATGGAGGAGTGGCTGGGGGCCTCTGATTCATCTCCGATATCAGCGGCAGCTGTAAGTCAGCGACAACTGCTGTTTTAACACTGGACATGCAGTGTGGTCCTGCCGTAAGTGGTGTGCCACATGTTCACTGACAGATCTGCCCTTCGGCGGTCTACGGAGTTTACCAGCTCACTATACACTCGCGGCAACGTGCTTGTCGCCCCTGAACAATGTTCCCAGCAGAACTGCGCATTTTCCTGCGGCGGACATCTCTACAGCGAGCCCGGCGTTGGCTTCTGCAGCTCTACGACTGGTTAAAAATTCGCATTCGCAGATTTCCACTGCTCGCGTGGACATTCATCGTCAAGCTCATTTCTGGAACAAAAGGGCGTGGTCCGTCTGGCCAACCACCCATGCAATCCGTTGGCCCCGATTCTTGCTTCCTCCCGTCGCATGACCTGGCAGCGGGAGCACCACACATGGATTTTATGCTCGCCTCATCGCCTTCTCCTGCCAATGACATCTCCGCCCCTGGTGCGACAAAGGCCGATGAGATACATGAGCTGCAGCCCAGCATGCGTATAGCTTCCGGAAGCCGTACAGTGGATGGGACCATACGTGCTGAGACGACCCGTGTGCCGTGTTTGCTATCCTCTGTCGGACGCTCCCCTACGGCTCCAGAGTTCTTAAACAGATATGAACGACGTGAAACAATGTAAGTCTGATGAACGTCCCGATCTCACGTATACACATATTAATTGGAGGCACAGCCCAAAAATATCTACTACGCTCACTCTCGCGCCGCAGTCTAGAGCTTTCCAACTGTGTGTCGCCGTTTTCAGGATTCCTTTGCAATTATCAGCTCAACAATGATCAACAGGGATTGCCCTGTGGGTTGGAAAGCACATATTCACCCCGAAGGGGCTCGGTATTACTCCAATGAGACTAAGGTTTGTCTCGTCGGGTCGGGTCCATTGGACTCGATTTGTTCACCTTGCTGCAGCTTATTTTCACCGACGCCCTTCATGACCCCAATGCCTTTGAATCTCTCACTCGATTTCTAGATCTCATTGAAAGCTTTTTTCTTGGGTAACGGCATCGTCCGGGAGGAAAAGGTCGATCTAGTGCTGCACTTGGTGAAGGATGAGAGCGAAGGCTATTCGTGCAAATACTATTTTGCAGACCATCGCGCAAGGACTATCTTTTGGTATGACGAGTTTGAGGTCAATAAATTTGACCGTTGCTACGAAGTTTATGGTGCCATCTCCCCCCCACACATCGGCCAGTGTCACATCGGCCAGTGTCATATTTTTTACATGTATTTCATGTATACTGACACACGAACAGGAATCGAACTGTCAGCATAGTATTGGTGAGCTCGCTCTCCCAGTCGGGAACGTGTGGACTAATGGACCTTAAACAGGCTCCACTGCGAATTATTTCCGATAGCCCTTCCTTTCACTTTGGAACTTGCAGGAGAACTCCGAGACATCTTGGTGTACAATATTGGAGGTAAATCCCTCCCCACTCTGTTTCATTGCTTTTTTATTATTGAATTTTTTTCAAGACGCTATGACCGCTACCGCGCCAACAGGACCGTACTCAGGCGACAATCTTTTGAAAATGCTTACGGTTGTGGACAGTATGAAAAGTGCGCGGGCAGTAGTGTGTTCTGTGTGAATAAAACTAATAAGATCTTTTAGAAAATGATGGATCCAATGATGGCTCTGCATGTGTGCTTGGTGATGCCAATTGTTGGCCATCCATAGTGTCCAAGACTAATTTACAGCCACAGGCAGATTTATGTGGATGTTCGGTTGGACTCTCTTCCTCTCCAAATTCGATTATACTGACGTGGTCAATAAGCTTCCAGTAGATTTTATCATTTTTCGGGTGAACCATGTGCGCGTCTGGACCAGAGACAATCTGTCTTCGTGAATGTGCCCAGGAGATCCTTTGTGATCAGACTGGTGTCACCTCTTATGTTCAATGTCCCCCTTTCCCACTTCAGTCCCTGGAAAACTTATATGTGGACGAACTCGTCAGTCGTGATCAATGGGACCGCATAACAAGGATGCACAGAGTGGCAGGAACTCACGCTATATGTCAGCATTTTTATCGAACTGCATCTCTTCCGAGATAATAAACCTTTCCGAAGGCTACTGTCTTGTTGAATGCAGACATAGCTTTTCTATCAATACCAACAGTGACAGTGGGATTGAATAGCAGCGACAGATCAGCAGCGCAGATAGCGAGTTATATCTCGGTCGTCGCCAGTCTTGGTAGTATCTTTCTTGGTCTGGGCCTCGTGCGCCAGTATCGAGCCCACAGGGAGGACATTGCCACGAACGCAGTACGTAGTTTTGGTTATCTTCCGTTCATGCTCCTTGATGAAGAGAATAATGGCCGCGTTCTTGTGGCCCCACTCTCAAGCACGGTTCGGTTTCGAGTCGCTTGCAATATTGTACTCGTTACCTTTCGCGTTTCTGATATGGGGGTATGGATCCTGTTTGGGCTCTGTTGTGAAAATTCTAATCGGCGGCACTGCAGAACCATCTCGTTTCTGGTTGCCTTTCTGGCCATGTGCTTTCAACTATCCGACACGACGACCCGCGTCCTTGTAGGCTGCTTCTTGTTCTTCATAACTTTGGGTACCCTTGCGTGCTTCGTCCGTGGTGACCTTGTGTCGTTGCAAGCGGTGTTGGAGATGCTGCGACGTCAGATCAAAAAAGGAGTGTAAATTCTGAAAATGTCACCTTATTCCGTCAATCGACCCGATAAGGTAGCGGCCATACAAGTGCGGTTGCCCCACATGACGACCCAAATTGAGCGAATCTCAGCTTGTAGAATGAGCATCGAAAATCCGGCTCAACAGTTTTGTGTGAATGTATCATAAGACAGTTCCTCAATATTTTGAGAAATTTCAGTGGAGAAATGGAGGACGAGTTCCCAAAATGATGGGAACTTACATTTGCCATCAATCCCGCTAGATTCTGGAACTAGTCATTCATTTCATAACTTAAAAGCCCCAAAATATTTAGAAGCATTATTAGATAACATTCAAAGAGAACTGTTGGGCCGGATTTCCTAATTTCTACAGAGGTTGAGAGGATTCACGGAAACATTCTGAACTTCGCCCAATAAGGTGATGTCACGTGGGGTAACTGTATTTGTATGTCCCGTACCTTACCATCGCAGCTGTTAGATTGCGATTGTGCAGTATTTACGTAGTTAGTTTGTTCCCATACAGGTCCCTCCTCGCTAATTGGAGTTTGAAAATTCATCGCACAGTTTTTACATGTGAGGTTCTGCTACCTAAGGATCACTGTGCATATGCCTAAATCACACCTATACTCTGAAATGGATGATATTTGAGTGTTTTTATATGGTTTCCTTTACTCTCTGGCCCGCGCAGACTTCAAATGAAAAGACTCGTTTTGAGTCACGACGGCGTAAAACTCTTACGAGTATCGCGGAGCAAAGGTGATTCGAGCATTTGATATCAACCCCTTTCTACGAGCTCAAATATTCCAGCTTGGGATCGGTCTTTTTCACCTGTGCCTGGACCTCGTCTGGGCGGTCCTTAGCGTACATAGAGGGCATGCCAATATCGAAGGCAGCTTGTCTTATTTTTTTGTGGTCTTGAAAAGACCCGTTTGGGCGGACAGCACCCTGATTATCACTCTCTACTCGCCGTGCTTATGCAAATTCTCGATGGTCTCCTGCTTCAGGCGTGGCGAACCGAATGCGGATTTCCTACCCTTGGTGCCTTCGCTGATTCCAACCCTTCTCCTGAACTATTACTCGATGTCACGAATAAAATCATTTTTAATCACGCCACTCCAGACCGCTCCCCATTTCCCGATGCAGACACCGATGTTGTCCGAGAAAACACTAGAAAACTAGTCCATGATCTGCTTTACGTTGCCGAAGTTACTCGCGCCGTTTCTGATGGGGATTTCAGGCGCGTGGAGGACATTCTGGGAAATCTCGCGATGATGTTCCGCGGGGCAGGTTCCAAAAATTACTGCACTGAGATTCTCCACTTCACACATAACCTGAAAAAGGTGTGGAAAGGAGATGGATTCGAGTAAGTCTCAAACTCTAGGCTGCTTCTTACTTACTGACTATTCCCTTCAGTGATCTCGTTCGCGATAATATGATATACAACATGACGGGCCTCAAAGGCCATGGTCAAGGAGCTGACTTGAATTTGGAACATAATATTGGTAAAGTGAAGGCAAGTGGACTCGTATACACTCCTCTCGATAATGCGGCTTACTGTTGTCAGGAGCTCTTCTGTGCTAAAGGAATATACGGAAGTTGGGAGCGCTTGGCCAATATCTCCGCCGCCATTGATGTACTGGACTGCATCAAGAAAAACATTGCAATCTCGCTCCAAGCATCATATTCTGGAAGTGGCCACAAGAAATTCGACGCGTCCGATCTAATATGGCGAGTCGCAAACAAGGCATGAGAGCTGGAGCTACAAAAGACAAAAATTACTCGGACCGGTAAGGCAAACACTGATATCTTGCCTGCAGGAGCCAAGATGATCAAATCTTCCACGATGGCTACTTTTAACAAGAATAGGCGTGAACTTCTGAAGGGTAACATTACTGAGGAAGAGGAGGATGAGATTCCAAAGAACGGTATTGTAATTGATACTGATGAGGACAGTAGTACATGAAAACTATTTATTTTTTGCGCTTTGTTTGAGGCTCATCGTCAGACGACGATCCCTCTGAACTCTCCCCAGATAACTCGGCCGAAACCGCAGGACGACCCTGTTTAGCTGCCGCAAGGATTTTGTAAACACCTTCTGCCCACAATCCATCCCATTCAGGACTTTGTTCGAGGAGTGCCGTGATACTGGCTGGAGATGTAATCGTCGATGGGTGAACCATGCTAAGTTTCTTAAAGGCCCGTTCATCAAGGATGAAGGATGGTGGTCGGACAAATCAAAGGAGAAATTCAGAGTGTACATTCGATAGCCATTGGCCTAGGAGCTTCAAGATAGCCGGTCGATCCTTTGTGGGGCGATATTTCGTGGTACATTTGCGTTTCAGAGCGGAGCTGCGTGCAGTCATCGCTTCTGTGAAAATGGGCCCAAGGAATAGTTTTGAGAGGCAGAAGGTGTTGCCGAGATGCGTAGGTGAGTCGCAGCACCATCATCCAGTATATTCAAGGGCTACCCCGACAGCGGATCAGGAAAGTTGTGTATTTGAGCAAGACCACAAACCTTCCGGAGAGTCATCCCCGTAATAATCAGCGCAAAGGACTCGTTGGCAGTCGTCAGATGTCGCAATATGTAGCGAGGCTCTTCCGGTTCGCTCTCGCTTCATAGGCACCTTCTTGGTGAGGCCGGCCTCCAGAAGGGGTTTGTCGGGATCTGCGGTATCTACGGGAACCGTGCCAATATCCATGTCAAGGACCCACGGCTTGACCATATTGATGCAAAAGGCCTCCTCGTCGGTGCTACGCCCGCCTCTACCATCACGTTGGGTCTTGATTGGGACCTTGGCTGGAATTCCGTAGTTGATGACACCGTTGATTCCACGGACATCGAGACCCTGTAAATTATGAATATGCATACGCTGACAAATTGAAGACCAACTTCGCCTGCTCCCGACGTCGCATTCAAAATGAGGGTTACACCGTCTTCATCTGCAAAGCTGTTGTGGTTCGCCAAGGGCACCCCAAGCGGGTCTGAACGGGGCGCGGCCATGGATCTTGATGCCGGCGGTGTGAATGTTGTGACATTCGTCGACTGCTACCTGACGAACGAGATCGAGGAATTTATAGTCGTGCAAAAGCCTTGCGAGTTTTGGGAGGTGGCCAGCGTGATTGACTTTGAATTATTCTGGCTGTACAATAAGATGGGGTATCAGGCCCGTTGAAATAGACTACTCGGGAGGTCAATGGAATCCTGAATAGACTCGACTTGGACTGGGCGTACATTCCACAGCTGCGGGCAATTTGGGGTATCCTCGTTGATCGCCACCGTCCAGATCCCGAACTTGGAGATGAAATCATGTGCCTAAAATACCCATGAGACCGCGAAATATAGCAGATGAAGTGCACACCTGCATCTGTTGTAGTCGTTTCAATGGTGATATAGTGATTGTAATCTTGCAAGGATCGAGCAAGATAGGAATGGCTATGCACAGCGTTTTCCCCCATCCAGTATGCGCAATGACAAAACTCTCTTTCCCAGTGGCTGCCGCTAGTCCAGCTTGGAGTTGCAAGTCATCGGGAATAATATTGCCGCAGGTCACTGTGAAGACAAGAAGACAGGCACGAAGGGCCATTACACGGTCGGAATTACAGAGTGTGGTGGTGAATTCAGAACTCGGAAGAAGCTGGGGCGGGTATTACGGTGCGTGAAACTCTCTGAACGTCTTCCTCGTCGAGTATTCTAATTCCATACAAGACACCGGGCATATAACACCAAGGCACTTTTTCGATTCTCTTGCGGTATGCGATAGCTTTCAAGAGAGAACATTCTCTGAAGGGTTACTGGGGGCAAGAGACGGCGAAGCGGCGAGTCCGGCGAGATGTGCATCGGTGGGAGTGGAATATGAGCAAGATGAGAGTGGTTGAGGAGTCTGAGGAGTAGATATCGACTTTGAGGGCGCCAGGACAGCGGGTGGGATGTTGTTGGCCATTGTACGGCGCGTCATCGACGCGTTCTGCAACGCGGTGGGTGCTAAGGATAGACACGGGTCGCGGGTACACCCGGGGGTTTGTACCCGCGGGTGAGAGCGGGTACAGGTACGGGTCGTGATTTCAGACCCGCGCTCAACCCGCGTACCCGACCCGTGTACCCGCGGGTTTTTGCACATCTACTATTTGTCTCTCAGTATGTAGTAGACTAGTAGTTTCCTTCAAATTTTTATGCTGCATAATAGCACATCACCCCAGCTCCAAGCTGGAGTATTTCCACATCAATAAGTTCAGCACAACAGCAATTTCAACTGTTGAAAAGCAGCTTTGCACCCGGTTCAACCTCTATCGAGCACACACAGCAGAGAACAACTTCCCAAATCTAATCACATTGTTAAATAGTCTGCATTTTACTGCACCGTGCTGGACAATAAAATGTTATTTATGCTGGAAATTCCACGGGTATACTCGACGGGTTTGGGGACCCGCGGGTGCGTTGAAGACCCGTGGGTAACCCGTACGGGTTTAGACCCGACCCGTACGCGGGTACGGTTTTTGCGGGTCCGGGTACGGGTAAGCCCGAACGTACCCGCGGGTGTACCCGTGTCCATCCTTAGTGGGTGCATTGTGCGGTGTTTGTGCAGTTTAGGGCGGGCTCATACGTGACTTCCGGATGTGGTTGCCGGTGACCGGTTGCTTGTGATATAAATTTAAACTCAGATTGACCGGTCTAATGCTTGGCCTTGCTTGGCCTAGCTTGGTGCGACGTGTCCCGGGCCAGGTCACATCACGGATCCGGATATCTAAACGGGGAACTTGGTTGTTCGAAACAAGGGGGTACCGGCATTCAAAAACGGATATAGGGCAGTTTTTTTTTTTTGCAACCTTCTGAGCGAATCAACCAACCGTCGACAGCGTGGGAACCTTCCATATATGGAGAATACCCCTATTTTTATTCGTGGGAGGTGGCGGAAAGCAAGTTCCATTGACATAGTTCTTAATAGTATGTGTTGTGAATCATTCTAACATGTGTATAGAACTATCAAACATCTTTTCACGCGTGCTTTTAGCACATCGCAAGAAAAAAAGAAGCAGATGGTCTTGACAAAGAGACCACACTGATGGGATGATTGACACATGACAGCTTCCTGATTAAGCCAAAAGGCCAGGGCGGCGGCTTCCTGATTGTGAAACAAGGCGAACCTCAGGTTAAGCATTGATTCTGCCATTATCAGAACACAAGAAAACCAATTAAGCCTTCCACATACCATTCTGAGGCAAAAAAAACGGTGGTCTCAAATTGTTTTTCCCAGCCTCGCGGCTGGACCAACTGACCAGCCCTCTGTCGCCGGTTTTGAATGCCGGTGCTCCCTTGGTTTGAAAGTGTATCTTAATGTCCCACGGCGTGCTGATATAAGAACGACCGATTCCTCGGAGTTCTCAAGCCCCACCACATTATTCAATCACAAAACATGAAATTCGTACCACACCTTGCACTCGCACTAGCGACGCTTCCCCTCCTCCTCCTCGCCTCGCCATCGCCCCCTGAGGTCCACCTTCACACCGGCACCTGGACCGACATTGCACCCACCCTCCATGGCCCGTGCCAAGAGCACAGTGTCGTCGCCCTCGGCTCAGACATGTACATCATCAGCGGCATTTCCAGCCCCCCCGCCTGACACACCCTCCAGCTTCCCGACAGTAAACTGGACTCAAGTATACACACCGCGAACCAACATGTGACACAACATCGCGCCCCTCCCGCATACGGTGAACCACGGCAGCACCGCCATGGTCAACGGCAAACTATATCTTCTTGGTGGGCTTGACGGCACGACTGGCTGGGTGGCATTCCCACAGTCCTACGTGTACAGCCCAGTGGTGGACGAGTGGGCTGCATTGCTGGATATGCCCGTGGGGACTGCGTGTGGTGCAGCCGCGGTGGGCGTGCACGGACACACAGTTTACCTTGTGGGCAGAGTGCTCGATATCAATCTGATCACCGGCATGCAGCTCTCCTCAGCCACGGTCAGCGCCTTCAACACGCTTACACGCCGGTGGAGAGTGCTACCGTCGCTGCCTGAGGCGCATGACCATGTTGGCAGGGCGGTTATCGGCGACATGTTCTTAAATGTTGGTGGGCGGGTGGTGAATGTCCGGGACACAGTCTTTGCACCGGATCTGAACACAGTTGGGCTAGGATGGGTTGAGAAGGTGCACATGCCAGCTGCGCAGGTGGGCTGAGCACCAGTGTTATCGGCGATCAGATCTATACATTTGGGGGTGAGGGGGATGCGAATTTGGTGCCCAACGGCGTGTATGATAATGTGGAGGTGTATTGCACGGGAGAGGACCGTTGGGAGGTGCTTCCGCTGATGCTGCACCCAAGACATGGGACCAATGCCACATCTATTGCGGGTCAGATCTATATACTGGGCAGAGGGAATGTGATGAGGGCGGGTCTGCAGAGTCTTACTGATTTCTTTAGTCCGTAGTCGTTATTCATCTCATTCAACTTACTTTCGTTCAGGGCCTTCAGGCACACAGATGTTTGTCTAGTGTAAGTGGCCCGGCATTCCCAGAGCTTGTTACAAATTCCCCCTAGGCCCAGGGAGACCTCCTATATTCGTGTTTTCATGCTCTACGCATAGCTTAGGTCCTAGAGTTATGAATGTCAAATGAGCTGCATTGTCCAGCCCAACTGTCGAATTTGCACAAACCAAATTGGACTGGAATGTCTAATGAGAGCCTATACCTCAACCACAACCTGGATGTTGCTCTGAGTTAGGGTTAGCAGGCAAGAGGGTGTATTCGTTCGTATGACTTAGGCATGAGCTCATAGGTGAAATTCTACCTACATCTTGACTCATATTCAAATATTCTAACTCATCCTCATGATTCAGCTTTTTATTTGACTTGTACCTTTTTACCCATCTGCAAGAAGTACATACCGCTAAATGTATAAAATTCCTAACTACCCTCTGAATTAGCCAGAATTCTCTCGCCCTTTTCGTTGCCTGACCGGAATTAGACCCATCCTCGATTAGACCAATACCTCAGCAGCATCAGTAAAACAATATGTTTGTTTTTGATGTCTTTGGCACCTTGGGGTTGATCTTCATGTCTATAAGGTCATTCCGGCATTGGCTAAATCCTGTCAACCGGTTGTTCAGGGTGAATTATATTGCTTGCTGACCATTGGACAGTGAACTCAAGGCTTCATAGAATCTATATAAGCTTTTGAAATGAACGATAAGTGTGCATTGTACCATCAAGGATGGAATTTACAATGCCCGAGATGGCCGAGCTTCGGCAGGTTTGAACATGTTCGAACGAACCTGAACACGTGTTCAGGGTTCAGTGTTTCCCTGAACCTAACACCAGGTTCAGGTTCGGCGTTCAGAGAAAAGTGCTCTGAACCTGAACCAAACCAAACCGTCCTAGGACTAAACTAATATGGTCATTTGTGTCTTAGTCTCTTGGTCATGGCCAACTGAAAAGAATGGATGACATGCCTCTCACTTCAAGAGTGGGTGGTGTATTTGTTTAGTCCCCGAAGCAGCTAAGTCCTGGGTGCATGGCAGGACAAGAAAAGGATTGAGAAGCTGACGTTGGAGCTGGACTTGGGTGGTTGTTGCGAGATGTAGCAAATGCAAGCAGGATTCCTGGATCATCAAACCCATCAGACACTTGCTTTTTAGGGGTCGCGGCGATGAGGAAGTAAAAGCTAACCGTGACAAGGCTTCCTGCCACCATGTCAATAGTCATTTCCAAATAAAGAATGGCAGGTGCTGAGATGCCCGATTGTTTTTTTAAGCCCGAGGGTGTTGAAACTATTTACTCACCGTAGTGTTGGTGACATTTGCCATGAAAGCTTGAGCAAGGTCTATAAAAGCGCAAGGGGAATGAATGTGTACCAACCCAGGGCTCCCTCCGAATACTCCCACTCCTCTCGCCACTGCAACTTGTAGGTGCTCTTCCACAGTCAAATATTGACCCTAAACTCAACGATCAGGGCCAAGACATGCAATTCTCCAAATCCAAATTCACCCTCCTGACAACTGTCGCCCTCTGTGCCCTTGCCACATCCACCCAGCCCTTCAGTGGGACAGTCAACCTCAGCAGCTCGAGTGATGGGTCGACCTACGCATGCCCCTCCAGCACAAACAAGTGCAGCGCCCACTGGTGTTACATGTGCCGTGGGGGCCGAGTGTAATGTATAAGTGAAAGGTGTGCTCTACTGGTGCCCTACAGAACACTGTCTGCAACCAGAGTGTATGAGGCGACTGTCAGGTATGACCGTCAAACTACAACTACTCTACAAAACCAACAACCAAATATAGCTAGGAGAAGCATCCAAGCTAATCCTGGCTATCTCCCTAACGGCTTGTACACCGTAAGATCGAAAGTTCAGGGTAGGGACCAAGTATTAGGCCGCTTTTATGATAGTCCTTCCATGAATGTACTCTCCTCTCTGCTTCAATCCTCTCTTGACTTCGGATCGTGGTACACTAGAAATGCACTAGCCTAGCTAGTCAGGTATAATAGCTCTCTGCGATGTAATCTCCTATAGAATTCCTATCCGTAAACAGATGGACCTTCACAAGGTTCTTGACCATGTTCTCGAACGTGTACGTGTGTTTTACAGCTGTTAACCGGCGTGTTTTATTGTGCTAGCTCACACTTGAATCCTTCCAACCAAGTCCAACCTCGACTCCTTGCCCTTTTAAACCGCTCTGCTCTGTGTCACGTATACGTTCTGTGATGCTGCACACGGACTCTCAATGAGTATGAAACCGACTCTCAATGACTATCAGCCACTCTCAACGAGTATGAAACCTTGACACCCTCAATCCCTCAGTCCACTCTGTGCGTATTGTTGTGCAAATGAACTTCTATTGAAGGACAAATGGATGGTGGGCTAGATGCGCGCCTTTAGAATGTAGGGGGTCACTATATGAATAGCTACTGCCTCCACTAACCGGGGTACGATCCGCTGCCCTCCTCCCATTTCTCCCCTTGCTTTTATACTACTAACTACATCCATAATCACATGAAAGTACTGTGGCCTAGGCCTTGGGTATACATGCCAAGCAAAACAGAATATAAATAGAAGGAATATAATTGGTCCAATCCACGAAACCCTCAGCCTGATCCATATGGTTGCTCCATCAGCAGCCACCGAGAAATCCTTTCTTCTGTGATACTAAAGTGCTTCCGCCATTTCCGAGACCTATATCCCTTAGCTAGCTCAAGGAGTATTCGTCCCCTAGCTATGAGCTGTCAGAGGCAGGAGGATCTGACAAAAATTTGCACTCAAAAATTAAATCCAAGCACAAATTTTATTAAGTAAGGTTCGATGGGGAAGCGCCAACAAAGTTGTAGTTATAAAAAAATAGATCAAAAGGTAGGATCAAGGATTGGAATAGGGGTACGGGAATGAAGGTGTAGGGGTAAGCGGGTAGGAATAATGTGGCTCGACTTATGTAAGCGAGCATCGGGGGCATGCGTGCGGGTTGGGGAATGTGGCTCGATTTACGTGATTGAGAGTTGGGGTCGTGCGTGCGGGTTGGGGAATGTGGCTCGATTTACGTGATCGAGAGTCGGGGTCGTGCGTGCGGGTCAGGGAACGTGGTTCGATTTACATGATCGAGAGTCGGGGGCATGCGTGCAGGTCAGGGAACGTGGCTCGATTTACGTGATCGAGAGTCGGAGTGTGCAGGGTATCAGTAGCGTGGGGCGGAACAGTAACTGTACTGCTCCCGTGGGCGAAAATGTACGTGGGAAGTCAACTGGAAGGTACTTCGATTGCCAAAAGGGTACAAAACTAGCTAAATTTATACTACAAGGAACTGAGTCCAAATGACTTGTTGTGAGTCCAGTCCAAAATTTCAAAGTGGCTGTGCTACAAATGAATGGAAGCGACTCCCAATGAGTCAGTCAAAAAGGAAAATTGATCCCATCAAGAACTTCAGCGAATGAGTGGAAGTGACTCCAAATGAGTTGGAGTGAGTAAAGAAATCGATCCCATCAAAAAAATCTCCCCTTGCGTTCGTGAGTCAAACAAAAAGGAAATTCAATCCCATCAAATACTTCAGCGAGTGAGTGGAAGTGACTCCAAATGAGTTGGAGTGAGTAATGAAGTTGATCCCATCAAATACTTCAGCAAGTGAGTGGAAGTGACTCCAAATGAGTTGGAGTGAGTAATGAAGTCGATCCCATCAAATCTCCCTTGCGTCTGCCAATAGCGCAAATCACCTCGAATTGTCATGTTCTGACTACCACTTTAGTGGGAGTCTGACAGAGCTTCAGGATATAGCACCCTAGCAATGTTGCACACCCACCAGTGTTTACTAGGTCCGATTCGTATTCCTACTGTCAAAGTCCGGATATCATCAGTGCCAGATTTGCAGCTGCAATGGCCAAGTCATAACTCCCAGCCCATAGTACCCAACGGCCCCGCCTACTCCGGTGGGTCCTGATTCCATCATATTGCGCTACTGAAACATCACGTGTCTCATCGTGTCGTTCAGCTAGTTCATATCAATGCCTAACAAAGTCGCTAGCTTTGTACTCGTTGGCTACTGCATTGGTTTCCTCCCAGATCTTGTTATGTATCATAGTGTAAAGTCACCTAGGCTAGGCTTCTCCCATAGACTTAGCTTTACTGAGCTAGCAACCTCATATGAAGCATTGCTAGCAGAGTATCACCTTGTAGCCCTTATCTAGGCACTAACACGATCTATGCGCTTGATCCTAGCGCTAGTCGTCTAGTCATGGATGATTGTGCTAGATGCAGGATTTCGCAAAAAGCGTGTTTACAGGCATCACCTGAAATCCGGTGAGACGGCTGAAATGAAAACACGCTTACAATTTGGCGAAACTCAGTCTAAACCGATCATCTTACCGCTTGGTGGTACACAATTAGAGTCAGAGTAAGCTCCGAGCTGCTGATTGAGTCTCAAAGATGTGATGGAATACAAGTGATTGACCATACTGCGACTGTATACACTACTCTAAACAATGTGGGGTCAGTACAGTGTTCAGCAAGTTAGTCGTGAGTAATTGTCTGATAGTGGCCATAACTCATATGTGAGGGTGGTATCACACAGGATCACTAGAAACCATACCAAGGAGATTGTATGAATATCCATATTTATTAAAACACTGCTGCACAAAGATCATAGACCTCTAGCGGGGATTTTGGGCCAATCTAGTCTTGTCATGACTAAAGATAATAGTCATGACTCCAAGTCGTATGAGAAATAGTAATTCTCAGGCACAGATGAACAGTCGTGAATAATGAAAGAGTTGCAACTACCAAAATAGACCTTCGGGTGATCTCTGAGAGTGTGATCACATGTCAGATGGTGAACCAGTTGACTAGGCAAGTCAATCTGAGGATTCCTGATGAAGTCCGAGAAGATCCAAAGATCTGATCAAGCATTCACATGAAAGATGTGGTTGTCATGATTAGGTCGAAAGCACGCAATATGGCGTCAAGGTAGTCTAGATCACTCTGGATCTTGCCTTGACTAAAGATAGATGACTCTGAAGGCTCTCTGGAACTTTCGGAACTACTCTAGACAGTTGGGATTGATTCCTATAGGCTACAGGCCGCAGATCTCTGATCAAACATGGTTGATAGATGGATAAAAGGACCATATACCTCATTTCTATTACTCATTTTCCTTATCTGGCATGTACTAAAATAGATTGTAAACTAGTATAAAAGCAACATAGAATAACACAATTCTGGACTGTATTTTCCTCCCAGCTACTATAGCTGTGACTATTGTTGTCATTGGTTGTGGATCACGGGGTTAGTGCACGTCTGGGTTTTATGCGGAGATTTGTTTAAACACATTTCGAAGTTGTACTACTTTTAGCAGAAATATATTGAATCAGAACATAGTTGTTTGATAACCAAAGTCCCAGCAAAGTAAGCTGAATAAGAGAGTCATAAGAAACAGTCAAGTCTGTACCTAAGTGGTCCTTTAAGAGTCGCGACTAAGTGTCAAGACGGAGGATAGCTGTTGATATCATTCCTTTGAGTTTGGTTGCAGTCTAAGTACCAAAGAAGTAAAGTCTAAGATGGTCTCAAGTGACCTAAAGTTCAGTCCAAGTGTGGCTTAAGTTGTCGGAGTTGTTCAAGTACACTCGCGACTGTGTTTCATTTCCATCCAAACACCCCAAAGATAGTGTTTCTCTTGTGAGAGACTTCAGTCAAGGTTCTCAAGTAATACTCGCGAATATTCCCAAGGGCACAATTAGATTTATAGTCATTCATTGCAACTGTCTATGGTTCATCTTACTCAATTCTGATTGAGAGGACCCTAGTTATAGAAGCACCAATATAGTCAAGTAGTAGTAGTGTGTGTGTGTGTTGGGTGTAGTTCATTTTGTGTGTATCTTGCACATATCTTGAGATTTTACTTTTCATGACTATACCTGGGTGCACCATTTCACCGGCTTATCACCGGGTCCACAGTGGGGTGCATATCTCACCCTCCAATCGTGGCTGGAATGCGTGCAATTTTACCAAACTCATGAAATGTGCATGCAGGCCAGCAACCCCTGCAGTATCAATGTCAGCAACGGTCCTTAAGTCGACCAAAGTAATCGCAAAATGGCCCCCCCCGGGACTAGTATAAACCGCGACCTTGCGTACAGCGGGATTGTATCCCGCCTAGCCCGTAATACCGACGTAGACTGATAATGCTTCACTATACCGAGTGAAGGAGTGATGTTGGGGCCGAGGATCAGGGTAGGGAATGTGGGATATGAATCAAAGCAATCCCGCAGCAAGGGAGAATCAAGATGTAAGTCTATAGAGCAGCACCCTGGTCGAAGCAAGACCAGAGTATAGACGAGATAGAATCTACTGTACATGATTCTAGCTACTGGTTTATATACTAAATGTCCTGCGATCGGTTTCCACGTCGTTGAACCCGATCGTCCTCCTATTTGTCTGTATCCTAGTTTCCCTCCTGTATGTCTTCTCCGCATTAGTTGCGTTTGACAACCGTTGCCATGTGCTGGATATATTTTGGAGTGCAGCCAAAATATATCCCACAATTCGAAAAAGAAAATAGGGGTTAGGCATGAACACACTCGTTTCATGACATGATCCCCCCCTTCAAGGTCGATGTCCCGACGACCGATGGTTTGCCCCATCATTGAGCAATCCCACAAATGGGTTCCATTCTTTCCTCTTCTTATCCCACCACCTTTGCTTCACCCCCTCTGATCTCCTTACTCCATCAATGAGTAAATCCCTATCTTCCCCCAGTATGGCAATAACTTGCTGTTCGAATAGTGGTATCCCGATTTCACCCCCTCAATCCCCTAGCTATTATCATACCCAGAGTCATCGGCAATCTGCCATCCCTTTAGGTTCGGATAACGCCGTCCACCTTCTTTGATTGATCTGCGGCATCAACCGCTAATCTTTTGCCGATCTTCCCGATTAGGGCATGAACATTGAACCCCTATGCCAGGTTTCAATTATCCCTTGAAACCCGCAGCATCGTCTCCCACACCCTTCCTTTATAACCCACGGGATATAGAGATTTCCCCCTTCCATTCCCCCCTCTACTATGCCATTTTTCCGTCTCAATCCCGAGTTTCCATCTCCATTCCACCAGACTCCTTCTCCGACCGCCTTTGCCCACAGTACCGGTTTTTCTCAAATTGCCGAAGTCCTCCTCCACCACCAAGCTCCCACTGAGGACGTCGTCGTTGGGCAAGCCTTGCCTCCTCCTCCCCCACTTTCGTCCAACCGCCTCTACTCTCTGTTTTCTGAACTTCACGATTGTCATCTTTGACTCCCTCGAGCCTTTCAGTCCAGGCATTGCGGTCCCTGTTCCCGTTGTCACCCCTGACTGGGATACTTAGACTTTCCCAACGCTCCTCCTCCCGGTCATCGCCCTTATGTGGTTCCCTCCACTTTTAAAGTCTCTGACCTCATGCATACAGGTTTCCTAGCGGTGTTCTTCTCCGGATTCTGGGTTACTTGTCTTTTTGGTCGGGATTCTCTTTCATTTGACAGGCACTTTGTGCTCGCCTCTCGAAACTGGGTACTCCCAATCCCCGATGCTGGCAACTATGACCTCCGAGAATTCATGTCTTCCCTGGCGGACACCGTGGATCAAACACGCATATCCCTGCGGGATACAATGGCAGAGTCCTGGCAGAATCTCGAAGAACACCTCTCCGAGGTTTCAGAGGCCCGCCTAGCGCATCTCCTTAGCCTGGTAGGCTCCATCTTTCTCCCCCCCCCCCCCCCCGCCACCTTCCTTATTGTTCTCCCCAGATCCGCGTCGAGCAAGCACTCCACTTTCTGGCGCAACGTGGGGTGCGAACATTCGTCCATTCAGGGTTTCGGACCACCATGACAGACCTGGTCTCCGCCCACCTTCCTTCTGCCGACTCCCTAACCCGTCACCAATTTCTCCATGAAATGCTGGACCACCCTTCAGCTACAATCATTAACCCGGTCCTCCAACCCGATAGCTTTTGGCACCA
The DNA here is from genome assembly GCA_029282285.1 of Mycena rebaudengoi. Lineage (NCBI taxonomy): Eukaryota > Fungi > Basidiomycota > Agaricomycetes > Agaricales > Mycenaceae > Mycena > Mycena rebaudengoi. The sequence continues at coordinate 284,569 of JARJCX010000062.1, forward strand.
AATTGCTGTATTGCCATCAGACTGGCAAGACCCGCAAATTCCTGCAGACCATCGCGCCCGCATAATCTCCTTCGAGGATATGGCAGAGGCTTGGGATTGTATGCACTTGTCTGCCCTCTTTATGCCATCTAAACCTTCTCCTGTCAGAACTAGCAGAGCACGGCTTTACAGTCGGTACGTTCCATGACCCGCTTATTGACGGGGACGATTCTGCATGCGTCCTTAGTGGGGTCGAACTCCGGGATTTCACCAGTTCTGTCGGCACCCCTTTATCGCACTTCTACAACCCCGATGTCGAAGAGCGATATACTCCACCGCCCCCACACCCCTTGTTGCGACCATCCCGCGCTCCTGGAGCACAACATCCACCCCCCTTGCATATAGCTACTCCCGCAGACCTAGAGTGGTTTGTGGCTTATGTTGCGTCCTTGGAGACTTCGGACCCGACTTTTCCTCCCCCATCCGCACCGTCAGCGCGCGGTCGTCCTCCAGGGCCTAAACGTTCCCGCTCCCCTTCCCTGAGTTCTCCCCATAAGAAATGTGTTTTCCGGCGTGCGACTCCTCCCGCCTCTTCGTCCTCAAGTCATCCGGGAATCCTGAAGACCGAACCTCGTCCTCGAGAATCCCGAAGCAATCGCGCTGGAGTCCTGCCCATTCGAGAACCACCACAGGTGCCCTGTGCCGACCGCATACCTCCTCATCCCATGGACACCCACCCGATCATATGGGCCAACTCTCAGGTTCAAGGGGCGCCTCGTTTCCCGGCTCCTCGCGAACTAGCGCGTACTGGCGGTCCCGAACACGTATTTTCTGGGGAATCCCACCGCCCGGTCAGAGACATCGTCCGGGGTCTCGTACCTGGTTGTAAACCTTGCCAACAGCGCAACCGAATTTGCGCGACTGGGGCCGGTTCCTCCGATCGTAATGAAAACCTTCCGACTAAAGGGTGTAGCGCCTGCGACATCTGTTTGGCCAACCATCGCTCCTGTGATCCCTGGCGAGAGTTCACCACAGCATTCAACCGTCAAGACGACCTGTCCTGCTACCAATTCGAGTTCTGGGAGCATCTAGGCAGTGGTCATTTCGCCCCTCTGGAGCAGGATCCTCGGTTGTGGGATTTAACCGCCATCGGTAAGTACCCCGCTTTTTGTTTTACTCCCTGCTCAATACTTCCCCAGCTCGTGAACGGTTGTATCGGTCCTTCTGCATCGATTTCTGACCAAAGTTGGTCACCCAGAGGTCCCGCCGTCGCGAGGCGTCTAAGAGGAATGCGGCATCCTCGACCCCTAATCCCTCCAACCGCTCTTCTCCTCCCCCATCATGGGCACGCGCTTCCAACGCGACCCCGCATTCTCATCATTCGACCAAAACCCCCACAGGTCCTTCCTCTCGCCGTTCCCGTCCCACAGAGACCCCTGCGAGCGGGTCAAATCCCAGTACCTCAAACATTCCCCCAGTCGAGATAATCGACATCTCCGATTCCGAGGAGGATGTCCCGCTTGCACCACCTTTCCAACGTACATTTTAGATTCAAGGCAAGGGAAAAGGGAAGGCCAGGGAAACCAGTGCCGAGATCGTTGAGTTGTCAGACGAACAGGAGGAGGATGTCGTTCCTCTCCCTACTCCGTTGTATACTCCGGTTATCGGTCCGGACGATTATGAGATGGATGTGGACACCCCAACCCCGCTTGACCCTGCGGCCCAGGTGTCTACTTCCAATCTGGATGACCTGAGGCAGCCTGTAGTTTCCCGTCCCCCTCTTCCATCTCAAATGGCTTTCCTGGGAATTCCGCTCGAGGATTTCAAAGACCAATCGTCCTTCAACGAAGCATCCCTCAAGTTCGACACCGAGGCTTTGTTGAAATATTATGAGGCACATCCAATTGGAGACCGACTTCACGCCCACGCCTATCTCAAGGCATTATTCATGTTGGTAGGAAATCATCTGCGGGGTTATGATCTCGACTTGGAGGCGAACAGTTATGCAGGGCAGTTGAACATGGACGAGGAGATGATTGGGGCGGCGAATGCCCCATAGCGGGGTTTGCTTTGTGTGTTTTTTTACGGTTTTATTCCTTTAATTGATTCATCCATCCTTCGCGTTCGCATGGTCGCCGAAGTGCAAATCTTGCACGTGTCCTCCAACGAGCGTTTCCGAGACTCCTTCCAAGAGTTTCTCCGGTTTTCTAGTGTGATCCGCCTATCAGGTGGTCGTGTCCTTTTGGCTGTGACGCGGGCTTCCCTTATCGGGCTTCGAACAATCCCCAATTGGGTTTCGGTCCTAACTTGCAATAAAATATTATTTGATAGAGAGATAGGGGAAGGGAAGGAGGAAGAGGGGTATGGGTATAAACCCCCGTCATCAGTGTCCACTGCCCTCAGGGAGAGTGTTCTACCCCGCTTCTCACACTGTTTCCCCACTCAAGGCCTCCACATTGAAGGACATTCCGTTGTCCCGCAGGACACGTTCGATATTCGTTCGTTGGGGGTATGCAGGCAACATATCGTCCATATAGTATTGTTGCGAATCCCCATAACCTGCAGGCAATAATTCTGGCATATCCGCATAAATATCCTCTTGCTCCTCGTGGGGCCCCGGGGCATGGTTATCCCGACACGCGTGGGTCCTCCGACTTTGCCTGTGGGATATGGCTGGCCTCGTGTAGATCGGGTAGGAGATGTCCACCATCCATTGGCCCAGTTGCTGTATGGTGCGACGCACCCATCCCACCACCAGGTGCAGGATTCAAATCCTATTCCCCCTGGCATGACGCTCCACCGGGGTTTGCTGGGTCCACCAGCAGATACCGAGGGCAATCATGAAAATGACCGCCGTCTGGTAAACCACCCCCTGCATGGGGTACTTTATATCCTCCTTCAGCGTCTGGCAGAACGTCACCAAGCTAGAGTCCACCAAGAACACAACGGCCATCGAGGATAGTTATCGGTTTATAAAGTCGGGGTGGGGTAGAGGAGATTCTATTTTCTGTCAGCGACGGTCCTTAAGTCGACCAAAGTAATCGCAAAATGGGCCCCCCCGGGACTAGTATAAACCGCGACCTTGCGTACAGCGGGATTGTATCCCGCCTAGCCCGTAATACCGATGTAGACTGATAATGCTTCACTATACCGAGTGAAGGAGTGATGTCGGAGCCGAGGATCAGGGTAGGGAATGTGGGATATGAATCAAAGCAATCCCGCAGCAAGGGAGAATCAAGATGTAAGTCTATAGAGAAGCACCCTGGTCGAAGCAAGACCAGAGTATAGACGAGATAGAATCTACTGTACATGATTCTAGCTACTGGTTTATATACTAAATGTCCTGCGATCGGTTTCCACATCGTTGAACCCGATCGTCCTCCTATTTGTCTGTATCCTAGTTTCCCTCCTGTATGTCTTCTCCGCATTAGTTGCGTTTGACAACCGTTGCCGTGTGCTGGATATATTTTGGAGTGCAGCCAAAATATATCCTGCAATTCGAAAAAGAAAATAGGGGTTAGGCATGAACACACTCGTTTCATGACAATCAACTTCATGCTGAACAGGCTCTCAGGGACATTCGTCATCAATGGGTGTGGGGCCCCGCTGTGGCTCAGTTGTGGCGGATCGTTTTATGTGAACTGCGTGAGCTTCAGCGAGGGCACTGCTTGAGGGATTATGACAAGTTATACATGTGCGCCGTAGGATCGATGTTATTGTGTAAAATCAAATGTTGTCCAAGGCTCCACGGTTATTTAGCAGAAGATTCAACGCATAGCATGCAGTTTTGCTCGTAGCAGTTTGTCGGCTTGAGTTGTGTCGGAAGATAGCAGGAGTAACACTCGATCTGCATGACATGATGGAGCTCTGAATTGAATGGGTACCTTGAATGATAAGTTGAAGAGGAATGAGTTACAGTCTGAATAAATCACGATGAAGGGAACCTGCCTCAGGTTATTACTGGTTTCAGGAGTGTATTCACACTAGGAATAAGGGATGCGCAGCAGTGGCCTACAGCCCAAGTTGGTACCAAAATCCTAGATCTTTATCATCTGGCGCGGTCCCATGAGAGTGAGACGCAACTGTCTAATATAGACCATGTCTGAGCATTGCGGTGCTCGTATAACTTTCCATTGAAGCCGTGGCATCTGCGACGAGTAGTGAGGAAACAAGACAGATAAAGCCGGTGATTCGGCAGGAAGAAGAAACACACACACACACACAACGGGTAGGGGCAGAGCGCTATTCAGTTTGGATGAGAGAGGGATCCCAGCAGTGTAGCTGATCATAAGTAACAACTATTAATATGTGTCTATGTAGATGCATGCGCAGATACATACATACTGAAATCAGGTCAATGATTGAGCCCTGTCGCTCCCTGCCGACAAAAATGCCCCAGGACGCTGCGTGAAGAGGGTATGGCATCAGTGAGCGTGGCAGAATCGATCCAACAGACGGTGTTTTTTTTTGGCATCATGGCATGGAGGTAGAATATTATTTGCTGACTTTGTTTGACTGAAGCCAAGGTGGACAGCGAGCGGGAGTACGAGGAGGAAGTAAGTCATTATAGCTAATTGCAGTACCGAAGGCATGGATCAAAATTGTCTGTTTTTGGGATGTTTTCAAAGATTTGTCGATATCTCAGTCAGTTCTTCACTAATTCAGATAAAAACTAGATGGATCTACTCAGCTAATTTATGCGCAATTAGTGATAGAAAGGAATTTGTGAAAATATTATGTATTAGTTATTTTCTGGTTTGGGGCTGTTTTCACACCAAAAGCCGTGTAGCATGCTGAGAACCTGTCCCAGTGGCCTAATATTTTAGGATGGAGAGAAGCGAGGTAGGTATATTAGGAGAAGAGGATTTGACGGATGGGCTGAACAGAGGATCTACAAGGGATGAGTGATATAGTGAGAGCGACGGGCAGTCAGTCAGGAATAATAAGGAAAGAGAGAGGATAACTGTAAGACACACCTCGACATCTATACCAAATGCGTATGTACAAGAGGATTTGAATGCGTATGACAAGATGACTTTGATGGCCCCGTAGGCGATCGTTCCACATCAAAAGTGCCGCTGGTTGAGAGTGAGGGACCCTGGATGACTGCAAGTGAACAAGAGAAAAGGCGGAGGGACATGTACCGTACAGCGATAGTGCTCATTTGCGTTAAATCAATAACTGTTTTGCTCCCACCGAGAATGAGCATCAAGCTCACAATGCCGGGGAATGGCGGTACGTGCGGAATGGTGACCAGGAAGGACTGTCAGGGAATTCCCTGGCGCTAGGTGACCGGGTGGAGGAGTTAAAGTGGAGACGAAACAGTTATATTCAACGCACCTGGGGCTAACTAGTACGTAGGAAAGAACTAGGGAGAGTTAGCGCACAAGAAGCAAACAAAAATTCTGAAGACATACTGTACTGCTAGCTCCCGAGGATGTGCTAATTCGCGCACGCAATGCGGAAGTGGGCACGTTTCAAGTCTGCGGCGCGCGGTGTCTCTGAAACAGAGACCCATAGCCGCCGTTGACTTGAGCGCGGTGCTGCTGCGTGGCAGTTCGCGAGTTGCGAGGCCGGGCTCGTCATCGAGATCCGTACAATGTGGAATGGGAACATCATGGTGGTGGAGAGGAATGGGTAGAGGGTGGAGAAGAATAGAATGCGGAAGAAGAGACTGAGGCGAACTACATGAGTAGACACTAAAAATCAGAAGCAAGGATAATGTGTGACATGTCACCTGATCCGTGACAACCGCGCCTCCCTTCCGACCACCACCACGGTTTCTCTCCTCCGCTGTCCTGAGGACTGTCCAGGACTAGCAATTCCGACCGCATCGTCTCAGAAACTTCCGCGTGGGGGTTCACGCGTATATATCATGCTGATCGGAGTGGTATTTGCGTCGATTCTCGTTCGTGCGCACAGTAGAAAATACTCCGGCTGTAGAAATGCGCGAACTTCGGCGCTGCCTGTTATTTGCTCAGCAATGAGTTTTATTTTGTGGGAAAACTATTCGTTTTAGCGGAACGAAACATCAACAGTACCACAACACCTACCTGAATGACTGAGGATTAGTCGAATGCCACGTGCTTCATGGTCTCCAGAGTCTCCCAATACGGTAGACCGAAGATGCCAGGAAGGGCGGACCAAAATCTTTCGACGCTCGCTGCGTGCGTCTGTTTCAGTATCGGCTGACACTGCTTGCAGACGTGGAGATCGTCCCAGTCCTCTGTGGTCCACACGCCGAGAGGCAATACTCATGAAAGAGCTGACCCCAGTGTGCCCGTGCCTTCATCCTCTTCTCCAGGCATTGTAGCGGCGAGACGCAATCCGCGATTGTTATGGGCTCAAGCAGGAATTTTAACACTGAGGAATTCCGGACGTGCAGAGTACTGAGTGCCTGTAAGCAGACGTGGATATCGGGTAAGCTGAGGACGCCTGATTTCAGGGTCCTCGCATCGCAGTAACGCTAGAGGGCCAAGGGAAGAATCCAATCCGCAGAAATTTACCTGGCCAAAATTATTGCATCAGCTGGATTCTGATTCCAAGATATGTCGTGGTCCCAATAGCGTTCGGAGAGATGCCGAAGAGCGCGTTTACGAATGATATCGACTTGATACTTGTTGCTAAGTCGAAGCACCCCAGAAACAGTGGGGAAGTCGACTTCAGCCGGAAACGGCTCGATAACTCTGCCTGCAGTGAGAAAGCATCCAATTGGATGGGCTGAGAATTCCACGCACTCGTAATGAAACATCACCTTCAGAAATTTTGTGGTATCTGAAGAAGAATCGTGGAGGTTCACAACAGGACAGCCATCTATCAGCTCGGAGTTCTACGGCAGGGGAAGTGAGAGCATGTTCTGGAATACCGGCGGTTTGGCGGCTAAAATGCTGCGGGAGACCTTGAATAGACGGTCTCCTGCATGGATGACCGTGACCAAGGTGGCATCTTCGAACCAAAGTTCGGGGGACCTTCTGAGCCCTGGGGTTCAGATTCGTCTGCGACAGCAACATCAAGATCCATAGCAAGCACGAGATGGCGTCGACGTTGAGGACAAAGAGCAAAGTGACACACACACCTTTCTTCGCTGCCCGGATCAAATTCCATACATAAAAAAAATCTTCTGAACCCCAGCGTATATGGCTTGTCCTTTGGATTTTTCAACGCTCGTCTGAAGACTCACTGGATATATTCGGTATCGTCGTTTATACCTGACAGACGATTTGGACTACCAAACCCCTTAATGTGTAATGTCGTGCTCCATCCGTGGTCTCCATTCAATTTCATGCATGCCTAATGTACCTCCTCCAGATAATCTTTGTTATACAACATAATCTCCGCCTCCATGGACAGGCTGTTCTCGCCCTTCTACATACAAGCTGGCGACAAACAATCTCTGTAAGGTGGGATATACGCGCTTATGACTGTGGTCTATTACACAATGGTCTCGCTCAGGTCGCACTAGTACTCCATCTCTGTCACAACTCTCATTTACGCAAACGAAAACTCCATTTTTCTGCGGTCTGTGCATGCCCATTCATCAACCTGCTTTATTCCTGGTACCGATGTAGGTTACCAGGTCTGAAATTGAAAAGTCGAAATTTGTGATTTTGCACCACTTGTGGTTACTGTATCAATTCGGGCATGTAACGGTTAAATTCGGGTAGCTATAGGCCTCCGTGATGGCTATGAAATAGTCGTGTTGATTCTTGATTCGTGAATGTGATTGGATTGTGCGGTTCCTGCTCGTTCTCGTAAAATCTCAGTCATCCTCCATAGGGATGCCCGGAGGGCCTTACCAATGAATTAGGGGCTAGGATATTTCGCCGCGTCCGCCGATCTGGGCCGCGTCACCGTCACCTGCTGACACCGCCGTGTCACACTATGCGTCACCCGTTGACACCGCCGCGGCACACTACAGGATCGCCGCGTCCTCCCATATGACCCCTGCATCCAACATCGTCGGTGCCGCACGCTGCCGCTGTCCATCTAGCCTTGATCTTTCTTCAAGTTCGACCGATCCCATCGGTTCAAACTCAATGTCAGTCATCGATATCCCTTTTCATTCTCTCATCTTTGTTGCTCTATACTTCCGTTCCACATTCATCCTTTCTGCGAGCTCAACATCAACTCCCCCGCCGTATCTGGTGCTCACTTCCCGTCGACTCCGCCGCTCCTTTTTCTTATAAGACACTACTTAAGTGTACTTTCTTTAGCCACTACCCTGCGATCTGGACATTTAAGCACGCACTACAGATTTTTAGGACGAGCATATTCTTTCTATTGTACAGCAATTTTTGTGGCTTGAGGGAAAATTCCCAATCTAGTGTCATTTCTACACATCAAATCTATCATTGCTATTATCACCATCGATCTTTTGGTTTTTAATTCATTTGTAACGCACTTTTTGGCCAAATTAATCATAAGCCCCGTTTGAACATTGCCAATCCAATGCAATTTCTAGAAACAACAACTCAATCATCGTTATTATCAAGGTCGATTTTGATCCATCCTTTCCCCGATGCCACGACCTTACCCACAGGACGAGCCACCACTTGTTCTTTGTGCGGTCCCTTGTTTCCGCGTGGACGGAGGCCGCGAGACGCCGCCTGGCGCTTGGGTGCAGGAGTGTCTTCATCTTCTTCGCTGTCCTCCCTACGCCGCGTTTTAATTTCATCATCCTCGGTGCTGCTGGGGATATTAATTTGCAACACGAGGCCGTCGAGCCTCCAATGGCCTGATGCGCCTGTACATGTTCGGTCGGTAAGCGAGGTCGAAGACAGTGTGACCGTCGTAAAGGTCTGAGGTAAACTCGCCAAATGCCTCCCTGTCCCAGTACTTCTTGTGAGTCAACTGCTTTGGTTTTGTGGCAACGAGCATTGTCTGGAAGGCCTCTGATGCCTCAAGGTCAATCTGCTGGATAGATCCCTCCCCGAGTTCTTCAAATGTGTCGCCGTTCAAATTCAGAGGCTCTTCGAGCTTGTGCTGGATGGCCAAGAGCTGCAGCATCACCCGCCCGACGGTCAGCACTCGACAGCGCCACCCAGGACCAGGGACAGAAACCAGCCTGAAATCCTGTAGTTGTTCCAACGGCCTCACCATCAAGGCGGCGAGCTCTTTGACAGGCTCTTCCATCCACTCATCCACACGGAAGAACAATATTAATCATTGTGGACCCGAAATCTACTCTAGTATAGCTTCTTACTGAAAAACTATGTACTTTGTATGGTATTCCATACTTATAAACAACCTACAGACCTTAGCTAGCCATCCCCCAAGCCAGGTACAAGTTTTCGAACACCCATCAACAGCTTTGATGTGATCACTTGTCAATTGATGCCAATTTGAACTCAACTACAGAATAGCTTCTTAAAATTGGATTGTTTCAGCACATCAATAATCTGCAGATAATTTCAGTATGCGCAAATAGGCGCAGTCACAAAAACTCCAGAAAAACTCGGCATTCTCCGGAGCTTGTGTCGAATCGAAAATTGATTCGACACACCATTACCACCATATCGATCTCAAGATTCCGCCATTTTTGCCCCGCTCCTGCCCTGCAAGCCACTGTACCTCCTGAAATAGTCAAATCTCAAAATGTGCATGTGCGGAAGACTGGCAGTCGAGCTCAAAATCAAGATTTTATTTGCCTCAAGTTTTTTAAGCCCACCCTGCGTGGCTCGCACGCTCCTATCTCGGGGAACGCAGCACTGCCCATGGGTGCCGGTGAAGCAACCACCGTATTGCGGGGTACCTACGGAGCGTCAAGCTGCGACAAGATCCTCAAATACATCCCTCACGGGCCTCCCGTCAAGCCGTCGTCATCCGGTGCCTATGGGCCCGATGACATGAGGGACCCGCACGAGAAGGGTGCGCAGGCCCGCCACCAATGCGTCCTGCGACCGCGCTCTCCAGCTTTTTTTGCCAGCGCACCGCGTGCACGGACCATCGACAGAACTCGGACCCGTCGGAAGTTCACCCGTTTTCACCCGACTTTCCCCTTTGGGTCCGCTGTCAATCCTGCTTATCATGTTCCTCGCGTTCGCCATTCGCATCAACATTCACTGCGTCTTAACGTCCATTTCCACTGTCATAAAATTCGTAACCACATCTGGTGTCCCCGATTTAGACCAATGTGTACGCACTAGGACTTCTTCGATTATTGGTGCGAAGTATTCTTCACGCAGTGTCCCCTTGGGAAATGGACCTAGCGGCGGTTCTCGAGCCGGTTGCTCCCTGAACCAACAAGGCATATGTAGTAATAATCGTGGCCAGGGGAGTCATTACGCCCGCCCACGTCAACAGGAACCTCGGTTATCAAACACAAGCTAGGGCTGCCACCCGTTGCCGTGACGGCAACGGCCGTCGATTCAACGGGTATGCGACGGGCACGGCCGTGGTTTCGACGACCCGTTGACTGAAGTTTGTGAGCTCTCACGGGACGGGTCGGTCAACGGGACGGCCGTAAACGGTACCACGGGCCGTGGATCTGGAAACCATGGTGTCTGTGGCTCCTTGTCGGAGTCTGTATTTGTTATTGTAGCTAAGTAGGTATTTGTGTTGCGTTACAGTGTTGAGCGGTTCGAACGGGGCGGGCTGCTATCATTTTTCATTAAAGTACATCAAATGACTGGCGCTAATTCATCGGCAGCTCGATGGATAGGTGCTCATTCCCAAAGTAATTTTTAATTGCGCTCATCTTCGACACGGAGTCTCTGCTTGCCATTCAACAAATTTCATTATCCAACTCTAATGAGTAATACAAACTTGTCGATGCATGAAAGAATATTCATCCAGGGTGCGCAGCAGATAAGTAAACTACCAAAGAACTACCCCATGATCTCCTGGACAGCGTTGCATGCGAGTCGAAGACGCTATTTAACTATCATAAGTGTTCTGATGGTGTCGGGCTTGAGGCTCGCTCTCCTCAGAGAGATGGTGTCACGACCACCCGAGAAAATGCGCTCCACAGCAACCGCAGACCCTACTTGGAATAAGTACACAGTTCATCTATTTTTAAAATAGAAACATACCAGGCATGGTGAGGACATTTCGAGCGAGAAAAAAAAGGTTAGGGAACTGGGCTTTACGGGAAAACCACCACTGAACGAGATCACAGCCGGCGAAATCCTCACGGGGAAGGCTGTAATACTCCCTGAGCTCGTTAGTAATGATGCGCCGCTCGACGCGGTACTTTGCTGTGAAGTCCTGCGGGGATCTGGACTGATGGGCAGAAGAAGAAGCAACCGGTGCAGCAACAGAAATGATGTTATGGTTCTTCCCAGCGTAGTTCGCATTGTAGTAAGTGTCAAGAGCAATCTTGGAAGCCTCCAGCTGAGTGATGAGGTCATCATCATGTCAAAAGTCCGACTTGAGGCCCTCGTATGAAATGCGAGGATCCAAGACTGACGCGACCAGAGTTGGCTGCACGGGTACGGGGCAAGCGAGGTGCAACAGCCATACCATTGTTGTCTGCGTGCTCTGCTAAGAGTGCTTCGGTGAGTTTAGTCGTCTCCCTTTTGCGGGTACTACGACGTTGTCCTGCGCAATTAAGCTAGCTACAATATTAGGAAAAAGACAGCGAATAATTACCAGTCCTTGCAGGGGGTAGGGCCTTTTCATCAGATTCAGACACATAGAAATCGATATCCGATGCGTCTCGGAGAGTCCCATTGGGGTTCAGTGCGCACTGGTCAGCCATATAGTTGAGACGAGAGCAGAAAAGCGAGATGATCCCCAATTTTGACTCGCTAGCTTTTATTCTAGTCCCTCGGGTCAAAATGGCAGCTGCAGCGTCATAAAAATTATGAATGTCCGTGGCAGCCAGGAGCGGCAGGGAGTTGGAAGACGCATATGTTAGTCAGTCCATGTGAAGCGAGCATGGTAGATCGGCCTGTGACGAGCTGTAGCTTTGATGCGCAAGATAGATCATCTTTCACCTTGATAACTTGAAGAAAGGTAGCTCTTCAGAGCCTACAACAACTTCAACACGTAGCCCGGCGTGCATTTGAGCTCTATGAGCAATAGGGTGCGTAAAAACGCATCGGGGGTGAGTTCTTGGATGCAACAAAAGTTGGCGCCTCCTCAGTGCTCACGGAACAGACACCCTTCTAATCCCCGAGAAAGGTAAAATGACGAATTGGGCTTACTAGGGTGATTTTAGGAGTGATCCGTGCTGAAAAGCAGCAAGCCGTGGACCCGTTGTGCTACCGTGGCGGCCGTCTTTTCGACGGGTAAAAACGGGTCCCACCCGTCCCGTGACCGTGCGTGGAGGAGATATCAAAATCCTCTACGGAACGGGCGCGGCACCCGTTCCACGGGTGCCGTTGACCCGTGGCAACGGCAACGGGCGGCAGCCCTAACACAAGCGCGAACGGTGCCAGCATGACCGCGACCCATAACGTTGCCGGTGCTGAGATTAAAGTCATGTACTGGAACATATTTCACCATTTCACCCTCAAACTCACAAGTAGCGAGTTTATTGCGCTCTTGATGCCGTATCACATTATGTTCTTTGCTGAGACCGACATGCTTCCTGGTGAAGAAGACACTGTTGATGTTCCACCCGGTTATGTTCTACTCTCATTGCCTCGTAAACCACTTCTGAATGGTTCGCGGCGTGGTGGGGGAGTGGCTCTGCTTATCCGTGACACCCTCAAGTTTTCGAAGTCCGTCCTCAGCTCTCCCGACATACTGGTCCTAGACATGGAATCTATCTGGTTTATTGGTGCCTATATACCACCTCAAACTTCTAGATGGCAGGGCTGGACCGATGTAGAACCTATGCAGAAACTATGGGAGACAGTTGCAATTTGCTCTGCAAGTCGTGGAAAACACATTGCACTCTTGGCTGACCTCAATGCGCGTATGGCGGCCTTGCAGGCTGCTTTCGGCAGCGATGAATGGACGAATATCTGGAAAAGGGTTTCCAGTGACAAGGAACAAAATGCTCGAGGCCGGGCCGTTATTCAAGAATGTGATCTGTATCGGCTGTGTATCTTGAACGGAACTTCTTTAGAAGACTCGACTCCTGGAAGAATGACTTCGTTTCAATTAGCTGGAGAGTCGGTTATTGACTACGGGATAGTGTCGGAGAATTTACTGCCTCTGGTCCGAAGTTTCCATAATGAACGGCCAATGGCCAATAAAAACGATGACTGGTCAGACCACATGCGCATTTGTATTACCTTCGACGCAACAATATTCAAGCACATACAGCTGGAGGCAACGGAACGTCAAGAACGACCGAACTTCCATGGTTCAACCTTTATTGATGCAATGTACCAAGCTACCATGGACTCGAAACAGACTGATGATCAAGCATTGGATTCTCTCTACGGGCTTCCGTTGTCAATCACTCGGGCTGCGCATATCTACGTCGAAGGGGCAGTGAATAGCCCATTCCAAACTGCTGGGGCGGGGATTTTCTAGGGTCATGGCTCTCCCATGAATTTGTCCTTGAGCGTGCCAGGATCAGGCCGCCTAACAGCTGATAGAGCGCGCTTATTCGCTATCCATGAAGCAGTGCGGCTAGCTCCGTCGGATACCACCCTCGTTGTCTTCTGCACGTCGAAAATGATCATCCGCCAACTCTGTTATTCTGCGGCTAAAAATATGTCTCTGGGATTGCCGGGGGCAAATACTGATCTATTCAAGGCGCTGGTTAAGCTACTCGTGGGCCGGCACGCCCAAACTTGCTTTGTACACGTTGATTCAAAAGGATTGACTTTGAATCAATCTCAACGGGAAGCATATACACTGGCGAAACAGGCGACAAAGATTCCAAGGCCCGCGGCATCTTTCCTGGAAATAGTCGCTGCAAATTCGCAACAGCAGATGGCTGTCTGCAGCGAGCCTCACGGAATGGGCCCTGTGAGCATGAGACGAAAGGTTCATACGTCACTAGAAGAAACATCGCCGCCAAAGCCTAACCTGTGGAAAACCGATGAGTTTGAGGATGACAGCTCTGGACAAGATGTTCATGGAGGCCATAGAGGACGAGCAAAGGTGCACGAACTGCAGCTTCTTCATCGCAAGGAACTCGCCGCTTGCAAGACAGAGTACGACACGTGGCAGTTCATACGCAAGCGAACCGACCCACGCCCGAAGCAGGCAAAAGTAACAGTCCAGGCTTTGTCTGATGACTTCGAGGCGCGTTTAAATTACCCGGCAGTTACACCGGTCTCGTTCAACTCTGGACAACTTGCTTTCCATGCCAGAATTGCGAGCCAGCTGACTGAGAATCCCATCGATACTTCGCCGCGACAATCATATTCAAGGACTATCACAATCGAAGAAATCGAAGCGATGAAGCTCCACATTAAAACTCACGGGCTCGACACGGCGGTGGGAGTTGATCTCTTTTCCTATGCCGAGTGTCTCGCAATTCCTAACGAGAAACTCTTGGAATTCTTCTTGTACTGCCTCAACAACAAGGATGCCCCTCGTCTCTGGCTAATCTCGCTCCTGATTGGGATATTAAAAAAAGACAAGGACGCTACGGACCCTTCAAGCTATCGACTGATTGCTCTTGAATGTTGCATGCTCAAGATGCTTACTCTCATCATTGACAGGAAGATCCGTGAGGGCGCGGAAGATATCGATGTTATTCCGGTTACACAAAACGGATTTCAAGCCGCACTTAGGACAAATGACAATGTCTTTGTGCTAATCTGCCTCATTGACAAAGCAGAGTCGCAACGCAAACCTTTGTATGCTGCTTACCTGGACCTAAAAAACGCGTTCCCCGGAACAGATCGCCCAACGCTGTGGGTTAAGCTTGCAATGATGGGGATCGCGGGCCCAATAATAGAATGGCTGAAGATGCTGTACGACCGCATTCGGTACCTAGTCCGCTTGGACGGCCGATACGCCGCAGTTTTTCAATCTCTCCTCGGTATCCTCACAGGCGACCCAGGATCCCCGCACAGATGGAATCTATTTATGTCCGATTTTATTTTAGCCTGTCACGCCGACGACATCGAGTTGAATGGTGTGCGAATCACAAATGTAGAACATGCCGACGATATTCTCGCTACATCGGGAGGACCTGCGGGATTTCAAAGCCATCTCACGGGGTCTCAACTGTGGTCCGACGAGAACGGCTGCGAGACATCAATCACCAAATGTGTCTATCAAATCTTCGGCGCGCGACAAAAATCATACCCAAGTTTCAACATGGGGGGAAATATAATCAAACAAGTTCAAAAAGCGCCTTACCTGGGTGTCTGGTTTGAAACCGGCACGAAAAATATCTGGAGGGAACAGTACAGAGTCAAGGCAAAAAAGGCAACAAAAATAGGGAATGCGCTCCACGGGCTGGACCGCTTCGTTGGCGCGTTACCTGTGTGGGATACCAGGAACTTATATATGGCACGAGTGGACACGCATCTTACATCTGGATGTGATGTATGCCTCGACGTGGATTTAAAAAGCCTCAAACTTCTTGAAAAGGTGCAATGCAAATTTCTACGCTGTATGCTTGGAGTTGGGTCACGCTGCCTGCGAGTTGTCCTTTTCTCGGAGACAGGAATCTAGCCAATCAAGTACAGGAGAGTATACCTGGCTCTGAACTATTTGTGCTACTTGTTACAACTGGAAGATAAACGACCTGCATCACTGGCACTCCAAGATTCACTCGCCCTGGCCAGAGACAAAAAGATCTCGTGGATCAACGACCTCAGGATTGTCCTCGCTCGTTTATATATTCCGGTGGAATTGAGCATCCATCCAGATCTGAATGTGGACGCGGTGGAACAAACAATGGTGGCGGTGAAGAAGTCTATGGAGAGTTGGATTGACGACTCAATTACATCATCTTCTCGTGTGAAGGATATGCTAGAGGGACGGCTAGAACTGGACTTGTCTTCGGGAAAATTAGTGAAGAAGACCTTGGAGTTCCGCCATTACCTGCGCATCAAGGTGCCAGAGCACCGCCGAGCCCTGACGCGCATGATTCTCTCCAGCCATTCCTTGGCTGTGGAGCGCCGGCGGTGGAAGGAGCGCAGAAAGCCCGTCGTCCCGAAGGAATGGCGCCTTTGTTGTTTCTGCTATGTGCACATTGAAGACCCTGCCCATGCACTGTTTGTATGCAACAATCCTGACTTGGTAGAGCTCCGGAGGATTTTTACACAAAAAGTGGACCAAGAGCTGCCTGGACTCACCACCCAATTCAGCCAATCTGCATTGCAGCTCTTCAAAGGTCTCCTAGCTCGGCGGGAGATTACACCGCTATTGGGAAAATTGGTGTTCGATGTCCAGAAGATCTTCGATGCAACCACAATTCTCCTCGTTCATGAGCCAACGCTGCGAGGGTGACATCCCAGCTGTTCAACTGCTGCTTTACCTCAAGAATGCAAGCTACAACTCATTTCAACTCCTTTCTCAGGCCACGAGACTGGTTTCATTGTCGGCTGTGGACCTTCCTCAGAAGTTGAACACGCTGACTTGTGGTCTTGCATGCACTCTGCAAAGGGAAGACATACGACAGCTTGCTGCTGACTGGTGGATCCCGGGGAATTTCACCTGGGAGGAGGGTGCCTCTTCCCGTACACTTGCGCCTTTGGCTCGTGGTCAGGTCCCACGAGGTTATAACCGGAGGTCCCGCGTCATCGCCGGCCAGTCACAGTATGCCAGCGTCTTGTGTGATCGATCCCCTGGAATGGTGTTGTGCTCAGTTGACATCTTGCAGAATTCTAGAAGGATAAACACCCTAATAGTACTGCTTGTTTGTCTTCTGTAAACTCGTTGTTCATGTTGTGGACCTCGCGAGTATAATATATCCCCCCCCCCCCCAGCTCCGGGAGTTGCCGCATACTGTATCACATGAGCTCCAGATCAAGGTATATGCCCGGACTGACAAAGGACGTTGGTGTACATCAGTGTACATCAGATTCCAGTGATACTATCGTGCCCTATGGGTCTGAATCCTCCCTGTGGTCCTGAATTTGAATTTTATCTTTTTAAAAAATTAAGCAATCTCTTCAGTGTTTTTCGGAAAGGGTACCGACACATCCTCTTCTGCTCTCTGCAAATTCACGAAGGGATTGGGGTCGAGGAAGTGGACGAACCTTCATCGAAGAAATTTGATCCCGAAATTTGTTGGAATGATGGTTTGATCCCACTTCTTCACTTTGCGCTGTCTCCTACACCCGCCCGTGCCCCCCAATCACTTCATTATTTTTTTTATACAACGAGAATATGTACCGGTATCCATCCCGAGAGAAACTGAAGCAATTAAAGCTCTAGAAAAAACATGAAAAATGAAATTCAGCTAGACAGGGAGGATTCAGACCCATAGGGCACGATAGTAGAGCATATTCGCACCGCCCAAAAGTTCTCGGATATCAGCCATCACTTTTAAGCGAGAGCCTTGATTGATGACTGACTTGGCTCTCGCCTTCGACTTTGTGCAACGCCTGCGAGAAATTTTCTACTGAAAAAATTGGATTAAAGAATAGGAAAGGCACCGGCGGTCCGGGAAGTTCCTCGGGCTGAAATGACCAAAAACTGCGCCTTTACTTCGCTTTTTGAGTGTCACTTAGTCCCTTTTGGGAGCCCCACTTTTCTGGCATCAAGCATCACTTTTTAGATCAAAAGGCGATTTTGGAGGGTGCGAATATGCTCTAGTAATCAGTAGATAAAATTAACGATCCATTGATCCTCACCGGACTGCGGCCGTCTGCCGCTCGATCCATTGTGATCCGATGGAAGCAATTGGGATTGGATCCAATGGATTTCTTGAAATCCAGTGGACTTTGATAAGAATACACTGGATGTTGGAGGACAGCTGATAGGTACAGTGGATTTGCTCCCGAAGTCCACTGAAATTCAGTGATTCTTATGTGAAATCCAGCGGACTTTGAACAAAATCTGCTGTGTCAAATGTTAAAATCCACTGAATCAGGAAAATACACTGGATACCGGTGGATCGCAGTGGGAGCTGCCAGATTTATATTGAAGATACAGTATTAAATAAACTTGCAATTCATTGTGTCTTCTCCAAGTTCCTGTGGATATCGACGGCTTTCTTGTTGATAAACTAATAATTACATGCATCTATTTAATGGTTGAGAGCAGGGTCAGGTGGATTCTATTGGACACTTAATGATACAGTGTACTTGAGTGGATGGACTGACACATCTGCGGGAGTTCAGTGGAATGCAGTGAACTGGGCCGGCTTTGCTGCTCCGCGCATATTACTGATGTATCCATGCATTACGGGTATCTACCACCTTCGTCAGTTCGTTAGATGGCGAGAGTTCGTCAGATGTTATTTTTAAAGGCCCATTCTTCGTCAGATGCTAATTTGAGAGTACCAATTTCGTCAGATTTCAGCATCAGTGTGAAAGCTCGTCTGTTGGCGGCCCAAGTTCGTGAGATGATGTACGAAGTTCGTCAAATCGAGCCACGGTCTGCCACTTTCGTACGATTGCGATCTGCTGCCCACTTCCACTTCTCTCTTCCACTCTGCTCGCCGTCGAGAGCTTTATCCACTCCCTCCTCGTTCTCCCCCTTCCCCTTCTCAGCCCCTCGTTTCAACAAATGCTGACAGTCCTGGTTCGACCCGAGCTTACTATCGCACAGATGAACGTGTTCGTGGACGATGTTTGATGGAGGGATATAGGAAGGCGCGTTTTGTGCGCTGTTGGGTGGAGATAGGCGCGCACCTGCGCGAGGGATGTGGTGTGTGTGCGCGACTGTGAAGGATTAGTTGATCAGCCTCGGCCCTAGAGAGGCAGGCGGCGCGCGCTCGAGCATGGCGTGGGGGAGGCGATCCCCGATGTACTCCACTGAGTGCTTGCGCCTTTGGGCCGTGCGCACGCCGCGTGCGGGGTGCTCCTTGGCAGTGTATACTGTATAGCTCCCTTGCTTCATGCAGATAAAATGAAGGCAGAAGGGTGCAGCCACCGATCCTCTTTGCAGGTCCGAGTACTACCACATCGCTCGTCCTCGGCTTCTCTTCCCGCTTACCTCTACTCCGACATTTCACTCTGCTTTCTAGGTGCTCGACCCGTCGCATGGAAAGACGTGCGTGTTGATAGACAGGTATCTCGAACGTACCGGATATCGAGCGTCACTGGTGCACGGACTCTTCTTGGCATATTATTACATCCATTCAAATTGCACACTTTACTGTCATTTCTTGATTTTTCATGTATAATGTAGCTAGAGCTGATATATATACATTACCTGCCTCTTTTGAGTGTCTTCGAGCGTCTTCAGATGGAGATTTGACAAGGTTGATATCAGCTTTGATATTATGGAAGACGCACCATCTTCCCAAGACAGTCGAACCCGCTTACTGTATATGGTCAAGGAGGCAAATCTGACGAAGTTGCTTACTCCCTGATTTTTTTCTGGCGAACTTTCTTATGTGCGCTTTGGGTCTGACGAAAAACAAGCGCTCTGGAACTATCTGACGAACTCGGTAGGTAATTATTAAACATTTCCACCCTATTATTAGCATCTGACGTAGTATCTGACCACCCGACGAACTTTCGCCATCTAACGAAGTGGCGAAGTTGGCGAAGGCCCATGCATTACTGTACCAAGTTGTAGGGGAGCAACGGTCACGGTAACGATTCACCGGTTGCGTTGCCTCGGTCACGGTAACGGTAGGGTTGGTTGCTCAAAAAAACCGTGACATTGAAAATAATCGAAAAAATCATAAAAAAAATCTTCTCACAAATAAGGACTGGGTTGAGATTCGAACAGCAGAGCTTGGGACGGGGATAAAGAACTAAAACAGCACACCAACTCCAGCTGGGCCACAGAGCACTTGGCAAGTACTGGTTGCTTCAGAAGGCAACGGTCACGATCACGGTGGGCTCCGTTGCCTGAAAAAAGGGCAACGGACATGTCACGGTCCTCAGGCGGTTGCTCCCCTACAACTTGGTACAGTACTTGCATATTGCGCAAGAGACTCACTCCATTTTGAAGTACCTACAAATACCAAGGCTTAGTCATCCATCATAAAAAGAAAGTAATGTCTACACCCATTTGGGTGATGAAATTGTCCGCCGTCCTGCACCACCACAACTCAAAATCACACCTACTCTGAATACTTACAGGTTTATTATACACCTAACAATCTTCCCTGAGTGTTTTTGAGACCACCGGAAGAACTTCCAGAGTGCATAAATTGCCGCACTTTCCATCATCAGACTTAGGCCCAATTGGGTGATCAAATTGTGTGCTCTCTTGGATCGCCACAACTCAAAATCACACCTATTCTGAATACTTTTGAGTTTATAATAGACCTATCTACCCTTCCTCGTTGTTTTCAAGACTACCCAAAGGAATTCCACAGTTCATAAAATGCTGCATCGGATTTTGATTTCAGGATCAAACGAACACCTACAAGCAAAAAAAGGTTGTGCCACCGTCTTTGAAGGCATCCTTCTTTTTTGTCTATCCATTCCTTTACAAGCTAGCTGATAAACTTGTTTCAGCAATATACATATGACCAGAGCAAAGTGTGGGTGTGACTATTACATTGTCCTCTTACTCTTCCTCATCCGCTTCGGGGTCAAGCAACCTCTCATCCTCTGAGTTCATCTCATCACCTGGAATTGTCATTAGAGCTGCAAACATACTTTGCATGCCAACGATCGCGCACCTTCCTTTCCGCTCTCCTGACTATCCTGGTCATCTGAGATCCGGCCTTTAGCACACCATGCAGAAACAATGAAGGACAACAATGTGCACCTTTATCAGAATCACTAATGTTCATGCTATGCTCCCTTCGGTATTATGCTCTTCCTCACTGATCTGTGAAATGTCCGACCGCGACACACTATTCATAGTCGTCTGAGAACCCCGGAAAACAACGGGCTGCCTGGAAATAAATTCCTGAAGCAGCAGAGTCTTCTTCGAGACGGGGAGTAAATGTGTGTATTTTTAGTGATTATGGGGGCCACTATTCTCGAAGATGGCGCCATCTCGATAGAATACCACAGACCACTCCACCTTGCATGACTGATCACTGATGGCACAGCGTAGAACTGCAAATGCAGAGTGCCTCCATTTGGCGGGCAGTATTTTTTCCAGGTGCAATCTGCACGGTACACACCATAGCTGTGCACTGAATGATGCCTGCACATTTGAAATTGTACCGCTTCCCTTTCTCTGGAGTGACTGCATCCAGCGAGCCGCGTTTCCCAGGGAGCTTGTCGTAGATCCAATAAAAGGCTAGCTGCAAAGTGTCTTCAACCTGTTGGCACGTAAAATGAGATCGGAAGCGGTGGTCTGGAAACCCATCCCAGCTTGTGAGCGGAAAGTTGGGTAATGTTTCAACAGTTTGCGGGGGAGATGGAGCGATTGTTCGGGGTTCATGATAATCAAGAGTCGCATGCAGTACTGGGCTTCGATGAATGGAGGATTGGGATTGTCTGTTACACTATGCACCATGTGATTTTGTCGTCTCCCGCTCCTCCCTCACCCAACCTTGAAGTTTGCCTGGAAATGAAGACGGACTTGGTTAGTG
This sequence comes from Mycena rebaudengoi, assembly GCA_029282285.1. Lineage (NCBI taxonomy): Eukaryota > Fungi > Basidiomycota > Agaricomycetes > Agaricales > Mycenaceae > Mycena > Mycena rebaudengoi. Next base: position 306,032 of record JARJCX010000062.1, read on the forward strand.
TTTCCATTAGCATGGACGGCACGCACCATTCCCATCATAATATGGCACAAGAGTAGTTTTACCACGTCTTCTGGGGTTCTTCTGAGGATAAGGACGAGTAGAATTATCGATGTGGTGACCCAGCGCGAGGCCAATGCGTAAGACCAAGAGAGAAGGAGAACAATGTGATTCCAGTTTGACATTGCCAACAGGGCTACAAGGACTAAGTAGGTGAAAAGCGACAGTGACATCGACAAGACAGGAGAAATAAGTGGCTGTGTTACAGATCAATGATTCGGTAATCTTTCACTGTCCCGCAAAGACAATAATATAATCTGGAGGAGGGGGTGAAAAAATGTATAATAGCCCGTTTTTTTCAATACGGACCACCTCATGGGAGGTGGTGTGGTGTGGTGTCCTAGTACATACCCGGCACGGATGGGTAACACAGCAGTAGAAGATAGTTGGCGCACGGTGCCGTGCCACTCGCAGTGTGTATTTCGATCCAAATAAAAATATATAGGCCAAGCCAGGTTTCTCAAGAATATTTCATGGGCTTGAAAATCGTGTTTACCAACCCGTAGGTTATATTTTTGGCCATGACCATTTTGTATTTGATCCATTCTGAACATTCCGTTCGTTTTTCTCGCGTAAAATGCTTTTTACTCCATTTCACACAGGGAATGAAATTAGCGTATAACACGACGATACTCCCCAAGAATTCAGCGAAATGGTGCAGGGATTTCTGCAGAAAGAGCGACTTTCTACATCGTGTGTTGGCATTAAACCTCAAAAATCTTTACACATCGCATGGTCATTGCACTTTGAGTCGCAGATTCAACTAGGTGGATGGTATTCAGTGTGTTTTAACCTGTTTCCCAAAAAATTATTATGGGAGTCTGTCTCGTTCTGCTGCATCTCCAACAAGTGGCTGTGCAAACCGCCTTCAAATAGCTAACAATGTTGAGGACATACAGAGAGGAATTTGATTAAATTTGTGGGTTCAGTGAAGCCTTTTAAGTTGAATACATATCCTAGGAGGTTTTTTTGTACCTGAGTGGCTTCAACAGCCCGGTCGGCGCCGAAGTATTGACGCGGCGCCGCTGTGCACTTCGTCGTGTCGCGCCGCGCCGCGCCGCATCGCTTGTACGCTCATTCAAATTGCATGCAACTCTCCATGATGGCTTCCATAAAGTTATTTTTCACTCTATCACCGACGTATTCACTGAATCAAGCTTCATATTGTGTTCGAAAAGGTTTGGACTGATCGTGATGGCTGTGCACTGATGCGGCGCCGCTGTGCATTCGCCGCGTCGCGCGGCATCGCTTGTACACTCATTGAAATGGCATAACTGACCAGCTTCCGTAAGGGTAATTTTCCAGTATCCAGCTTCTCGAACAGGTTTTGATCATGGCGACAGCAGGATTGGCAAGATGAAGAAAAACATTCATTCTGGAGCACTGGCTGGCACATGCCATTTAGGTGCACATTTCTCTTTAAGCACAGAACATTCAGGTAAATGGCGCAGCATTTCTGGGAGATGCGTGGAGCTGAAAGGGGAGGGGGGGGGGGGGGAAACACGGCATACGTAGTTTTTGAATGCGAGCATCTCTCGGCCTGACAAAATGTTGATGGGGAACTGAGGTCTAGCCGGTTCGGCGATTTTGAAGAGTCAAGGAATGTGGAGGACGGTGGTGGTGGTGGTTAGGAAAGAGAGAGAGCGGGTGCACGTCAGTTCGCATTTAGGGAGGCCATCAGCGCCAGCGACCGTGCCGGATAGAAGATAATGATGATAATAGGGACAGTCAGAATAGGATTCTGACGGCGATTCTCAGGCGATTCTGATCAGCGATTCTGAGACGATTCTTGATTTAAAAAAGCGTGGGAGAATCTCTGTAAGTAAGAATCGCTTCGAATTGCAGAAGCTCCTCTGGAGGAGATTCGACAACGATTCTGAGGCGATTCTCAATTCTCGTCCACTGATCCCTTCCTTTATAAGATTAAATTAATTAATCTTTATTTTATTTTAATGCGCGGCTGCCAACACATCGTCAGATCCTCGCTCGCCATCGCCATCGCCGCCACCACTGAGCTTGGTCTTATCCCTTCTCATGTCTCCCCGGGCTTCTACTACCTCCAGTAGACCGAAGCAAGCTGCTGCCATTGCTGTGCCACCATGAAAAAAAAGCCGCACGGGCACCCCCGAAAAAAACCGAAACAGGAGTCAGCCATCAAGGTGGATGATGATCCCAAGGATGAGGAATGTCCTGTTGGGGAAGAAGAGGACATAGCACGCTGGCGCATCATTGCGCGACGCTGCCGCCCTTCATGTTGATTGGCGGGAGGCATGATCAGAGCGCCAAGTGTATCATAAATAATAATCAACACACAACTAGTAGTTTGCCATGGCCAGAATCGTGGTGGGAATCGCCTTGAAAACGGGACGGTCAGAGTTCAGGGCGATTCTGGGTGATTATCACACGATTCTGATCAAAATCAATTATGAGAATCGCCTCAGAATCCCCGTCAGAATCGCCTAAGAATCGCCATTAAGAATCCTATTCTGACCGTCCCTAATGATATGCTTCATTTGAGAATATGTGCCGCCTCTAAGCGAAGTCAGGCAAGTCAAATAAACCACGTTGTAGACTCAGCGGGATGGTGCCGCAGTGCTACCGCTTCTAATATTTTGAGCGCCGCGTCGAGTGTGGTGAGCGCCGCATCAAGTGTGGTAAGCGCCGCGTCAAGTGTAGTTAGCGCCGCGTCATAACTTGAGCACGCCGCGTCCCGCACGTTGACGCGCCGCATACCGCCGCGTATCGCCGCGTCCAATACCATTGCCACGGCGAAGTTAACCATGTACTTCGCCGCGTCTCGCCGCGTCATCACCGTGTCCACGCCGCATACAAGTTTTCTTCCGTCGCACCTACCCAATGGTGATACCACCAGTCAACGCCGTTCTTTCGCCATCCATCCTCAATGCTATTCCTGTAGCCCCTCTGCCACTGTGGTGAGATGGCGGACCTTGAGAACGGGTGAACGGCGCTTATTAATGTTGAACCGCCGCGTCACTGCCGCGTCACCGCCGCGCCAACCTGACGCGGCGAAGTATTTTGCCCATGAAGTAGCCAAGTCCTTAGAGAACTTTGGCGCACGTTCGAGGCTATGTTCGGGGCCGTGGGAGGTAATACGCTCCATTTCACATTACTTCCGCACATTGACGTCCCTAGCCAAGCCATTCGCCGATGAAAGCGCTCTGCGGTAGAGGTACATGAAGACGTGGAAGTGGTGATTATATTTGATTTTCATCTGTCCATTTCGACGTGGGCTTATAACACAACCCCCTCAGATAATTTCCTGCGTGCCCCTCGTCCAGATCCGCAAGCACTCTTTCGCGGGCTGTTGGTCTGGTGTGTTCACGCCGTGTCGACGTCAAGTTGTGGGCTCAGTCACGCTAAGTTGAACGTGGCCTGAAATACACAAACTTGGCCTGGAAATCCAGTTGAACGCGCAATTGGTATCCATCCCGTCCTCAAACAGGCTCCATGGATGCACTTGATAGTGCAGGGCTTGTCTCTCACTCGGTTCGTGACGCTTCCTTGTTTTTTATATACCGCCGCTCACGCTCGATATTTTGCGCCAAGGTTCGCTTCAATCGCGATACGCTCTTTTTATCTCCGATTCTCATCGCCAGCGTCGAGAACCTTTATGGTACCATTTTTCAATCCAATTTCCCAGTCTGTGGCCCTGTGGATTTTTTTTGCCCTTTCACTTTCATATTGTTGCTGACTCTTCATTTTATTTATTTCGCAGGCCATGACATGAGTCTTTGATGAATTTAGCTGTTGGTGCCCTTACCCGTTGGATAATTTTCTAATTTTCGACTTCCAGCACTAAAACGGCCCGAAATTATCAATTCGAAAACTACCCCTGGTGGGAACTTTCTCAATGCATCGCCACTGCTGTGGCGATAGGTCCAGGCCGATGGCAAACAAGAGTAATGCCTCGTCTTGGCCTCGTCACTAACCAATAACTGGCTCAGACTACTAACTACTTCCATTCATAGACTTTGCTTTGGCCGACACAATGCTCAGGGGCGACTCCGCAGCGGTAGGCCAGTCGCTAAGCCAATCCCACCCTCTCAGTGAAGAATTGGCGAGCCTCTTGAAAGCAGTCGCTGCACGCTTCCAGAATCTAGGCAGGTTTGCACCCTATTTTGCAAGTCTACCTCATTCTAGCCGTTTTTTATCCATCAGACACACAGAGTGAAGCCCACGCATCCGCCATAAAATTCCAACGGCGTGCCATCGACACCTCGTCCTTCTACGAGCGCATCGCGCAGCTCGAGGCGGAGAACGCGCAGCTCACCAGCGAGCTCGCCGTCCTGCGGCCCACCCCCGCTCCGCCGTTGCCCACCGCCGCCTCCGATTCCGCCGCTGCTGCAGAAATCACCCTCACGCTGTGCTGCCTCTCCGCCAAGCTCTCCCTCACGGAAACTGCGCTCCAGGAACCCACTACCCCGCTCGTGCAAGCCAACTCACTCGCTGCGGAGCACAACCCCTCGGCGCACCGCCCACGCCGCCCACCGAGGTGCCGTAGAACGCGCACCCGCTCCTCGCCGACCTCGAGACGCCAGCATGCGCTACGACGTGCCGCGGCTGTAGCGCGCCTTCCGCGACTGCGACCCGTTGTCCCCAACGTTCGCGCTCGCCTCTGCGGGTCCCGCGGCGCTGCTCCTTGCGAAAGGCTGCATGCGCTCCTCTCCAACGAACCGCAGCACACGGTGCACACCACGCTGACCGTGAAGCGGCACACGGTACTGCGCTGCGGTCGGGCGGCGGCACGACACCTCGAGATCCGTGCGACACAATTATTGCACATACCTGCTCCCACACAAAAAAAAAATGCTTCATTATTCTGCAGAGGGATTATTACATGCATATCCATAGGTCGATTGGCTGTTCTCTCCCCTTTAAAAACTTCTGCAAGGTGGTATTTCCCGCGGATAAGATTCGTGGTTTAGGTTTACTATCACTCACACCCCTACTCGATCTCAATCGCAATGTTCGAATATCTGGCCTGCCTCCGCGCAAGAAAAGGCTTTATTTTTCCGCGGAAGGTGTTTCTCTGGGTATCCATATCCGTCGACCGCTTGTGCTCCCCTTCTGACCGTCATAGGACCTGAGTCCTTAGAACATTCGTTGCCCGAGCATATTCGAGGCCTTGCGAGGTATGCTCCTTCTCGCCCTCCGGTCTTGGCCGCCCACCAGCGGTACCGCCGCTGGGCCCCGGTGCGGGTGATGGTCGTGGCCTGTAAATTGTTCATCAGAGCCTCACTTTGGATTTCGGACAAGCTCTGTACTTACCTGGGGAGGCTATCATCGAGTTGATCTTTCCAGGAGTCCACCTCCAATTTCAGAAACCTATGGGGTTCAAAGTAAATGGATTGGTAGTATGGCGAGCCGGATTGATTACGTACGCGGAAATATATTTGATTCGCATAATAACACTTGGGAGGTACAAGGGACAAAGGAAGTATAGTGGTGTGTGCGCATCAGAAAGCGGCGCTGCCCTTATATCTTCGGGCGCTTGTTAACGCTTCATTTAGGTCGGGAGTATGACCCGGCCCTGACATAGCCCGGCATAGCACCTTCTTCAGCTGTAAAATCAACGTGCCGTTCTCGTTCAACACACAGTGTGGACCTACCTTAAGTGGTAATATGGGATCAGCTTGAACGAAGTGACCGGGGGCCTATTATACTCTGGCATTGATTATTCCGTGTTTGTGATTTTGGACACTGCCGGAGCCAATCCGGAGCTAAATGAAGGGCAGTGTAGTGACAACCGCCAGCAGATATAAGCGCAGGGCTGCTTGTGAAGCGCGCACACTCCCTTGTCCTTGTACTGCCCAAGTGTTATGCTGCCTAAAAGTACTTCCGCGTACACAATTAATCCAGTTCACTGTACTACGAATCCACTGACTGTGTACTCAATAGGTTTCGAAATTGGAGGGTGGATTCTGGGGATAATGACCCCGTTGATCATGGCAAAGCCAGGTAAGTCCTCAAATTGGCTGAAATTTCATATTAAGGCTCTAAATAATTTACAGTACCTCTACCACCGCTGGTGGACGCCCAAAGCCGACGAAGCCCAAATAGAAGAAGCAACAGAGCGTAGGCAGTGCGGCAAGCGAAAAGATGCCCAGAAATCCTACATTTTGTATTGATTCCGAAGGAAGGACTCCAGTTACACGGCACGGTCCCACTCAGGAACGCCGGGCCTAGGGAGTAATTCACTGCCAATGAGCATACAGGCGCAACTCTGTCAGGTAAGGGAGTTGGCTCTTATTACCCGCTCTTTAAGCTTCGCGATTATTTGTATCTCTTTGGCTTCTTCCCCAATGCCCATTGAGACCCTCCCAATCCTCATGCCAAATCACCACTGAACTAAATTCTCCACACTGCCTTGCCAACACAGCCCAAATTGAATCCCAATTTGCTGTGTCCTTCACACGGTACCCGAAGCTTCTGCATTTAAATTTTGACGTGGGGACATCCAGCAAGCTGTGGAAAGTGAGCTAAATTTGGTTTTGGTTGGTTGAGTCGGTTGAGTGAAATGAGTCCACGGCGGCGGAATTTCCTTTCTTTGTGTCCTGTTCATCTCCAGCAAAAGTTCAGTTCTTAAGTAGAAACAATTTTTGTGCCCTCTCACGCTTGAACTTCTGCTGCATCTCATTGGTCAACGTGGGGCGCTTCATTGATATAAAATCTCCGGTCTTATTTCGTAGTATCCATTTTGCGGTGTTTCCTCGATTTTTGTACCGCTGCATTAACAGCCTCTGTGTAGATTGCCCGAGAAAGATTTTTGTCGATAGTACTCTTTCAAGGAGGGCAAACTCCATGTCCGCTATAGTAGTCCCTTGATTAAACGGTGCGTACGTCCTGCGATCTCACGGAATCGACTCCCCTTCGGTTTATTTCTTCTTTTGCACGGGTCCCAGCGCCCATAGGGGAAAATCATGAAATTAACCACCTGGAACCCCAAAATCGTAACGAAAATTTTCGAAAGTCCGCGGACATAGTTATAGAGGAGTGGCTGGGGGCCTACACTGATTCATCTCCGATGTCAGCGGCAGCTGTAAGTCAGCGACAACTGCTGTTTTAACACTGGACATGCAGTGTGGTCCTGCCGTAAGTGGTGTGCCACATGTTCGCTGACAGATCTGCCCTTCGGCGGTCTACGGAGTTTACCAGCTCACTATACACTCGCGGCAACGTGCTTGTGGCGCCTGAACAATGTTCCCAGCAGAACTGCGCATTTTCCTGCGGCGGACATCTCTACAGCGAGTCCGGCGTTGGCTTCTGCAGCTCTACGACTGGTTGAAAATTCGCATTCGCAGATTTCCACTGCTCGCGTGGACATTCATCGTCAAGCTCATTTCTGGAACAAAAGGGCGTGGTCCGTCTGGCCAACCATTCATGCAATCCGTTGGCCGCGATTCTTGCTTCCTCCCGTCGCATGACCTGGCAGCGGGAGCACCACACATGGATTTTATGCTTGCCTCATCGCCTTCTCCTGCCAATGACATCTCCGCCCCTGGTGCGACAAAGGCCGATGAGATACATGAGCTGCAGCCCAGCATGCATATAGCTTCCGGAAGCCGTACCGTGGATGGGACCATACGTGTTGAGACGACCCGCGCGCCGTGTTTGCTATCCTCTGTCGGACTCTCCCCTACGGCTCCAGAGTTCTTAAACAGATATGAACGACGTGAAACAATGTAAGTCTGATGAACGTCCCGATCTCATGTATACACATATTAATTGGAGGCACAGCCCAAAGATATCTACTGCGCTCACTCTCGCGCCGCAGTCTAGAGCTTTCCAACTGTGTGTCGCCGTTTTCAGGATTCTTTTGCAATTATCAGCTCAACAATGATTAACAGGGATTGCCCTGTGGGTTGGAAAGCACATGTTCACCCCGAAGGGGCTCGGTATTACTCCAATGAGACCAAGGTTTGTCTCGTCGGGTCGGATCTATTGGACTCGATTTGTTCACCTTGCTGCAGCTTATTTTCACCGACGCCCTTCTTCATGACCCCAATGCCTTTGAATCTCTCACTCGATTTCTAGATCTCATTGAAAGCTTTTTCTTGGGTAACGGCATCGTCCGGGAGGAAAAGGTCGATCTAGTGCTGCACTTGGTGAAGGATGAGAGCGAAGGCTATTCGTGCAAGTACTATTTTGCAGACCATCGCGCAAGGACTATTTTTTGGTATGACGAGTTTGAAGCCAATAAATTTGACCGTTGCCACGAAGTTTATGGTGCCATCTCCCCCCAGCACATTGGCCAGTGTCATATTTTTTACATTCATTTCATGTGAACTGACACACGAACAGGAATCGAACTGTCGGCACAGTATTGGTGAGCTCGCTCTACCAGTCGGGAATGTGTGGACTGATGGACCTTAAACAGGCTCCACTGCGAATTATTTCCGATAGCCCTTCCTTTCACTTTGGAACTTGCAGGAGAACTCCGAGACATCTTGGTGTACAATATTGGAGGTAAATCCCTCCCCACTCTGTTTCATTGCTTTTTTATTATTGAATTGTTTTTCAAGACGCTATGACCGCTACCGCGCCAACAGGACCGTACTCAGGCGACAAGCTTTTGAAGATGCTTACGGTTGTGGACAGTATGAAAAGTGCGCGGGCAGTAGTGTGTTCTGTGTGGATAAAACTAATAAGATCTTTTAGAAAATGATGGATCCAATGATGGCTCTGCATGTGTGCTTGGTGATGCCAATTGTTGGCCATCCATAGTGTCCAAGACTAATTTACAGCTACAGGCAGATTTATGTGGATGTTCGGTTGGACTCTCTTCCTCTCCAAATTCGATTATACTGACGTGGTCAATAAGCTACCACTAGAGTTTATCATTTTTCAGGTGAACCATGTGCGCGCCTGGACCAGAGACAATCTGTCTTCGGGACTGTGCCCAGGAGATCCTTTGTGATCAGACTGGTGTCACCTCTTATGTTCAAAGCCCCCCTTTCCCACCTTCAGTCCCTGGAAAACTTATATGTGGACGAACTCGTCAGTCATGATCAATGGGACCGCATAACAGAGAGATTGTGCACAGAGTGGCAGGAACTCACGCTATATGTCAGCATTTTTATCGAACCGCATCTCTTCCGAGATAATAAACTTTTCCGAAGGCTACTGTCTTGTTGAATGCAGACATAGCTTTTCTATCGATACCAACAGTGACAGTAGGATTGAATAGCAGCGACAGATCAGCAGCACAGATAGCGAGTTATGTCTCGGTCGTCGCCAGTCTTGGCAGTATATTTCTTGGTCTGGGGCTCGTGCGCCAGTATCGAGCCCACAGGGAGGAAATAGCCGCGAACGCAGTACGTAGTTTTGGTTATCTTCCGTTCATGCTCCTTGATGAAGAGAATAAAGGCCGCGTTCTTGTGGCCCCACTCTCAAGCACGGTTCGGTTTCGAGTCGCTTGCAATATTGTACTCGTTACCTTTCGCGTTTCTGATATGGGGGTATGGATCCTGTTTGGGCTCTGTGGTGAAAATTCTGATCGGCGGCACTGCAGAACCATCTCGTTTCTGGTTGCCTTTCTGGCCATGTGCTTTCAACTGTCCGACACGACGACCCGCGTCCTTGTGGGCTGCTTCTTGTTCTTCATAACTTTGGGTACCCTTGCGTGCTTCGTCCGTGGTGACCTTGTGCCGTTGCAAGCGGTGTTGGAGATGCTGCGACGTCAATTCAAAAAAAGGAGACGCTTGCCTCGAAGCACTGTGGTGTAAATTCTGAAAATGTCACCTTATTCCGTCAATCGGCCCGATACCGTCGCAGCTGTTAGATTGCAAATGTGCAGTATTTACGTAGTTAGTTTGTTCCCATACAGGTCAGACGCTGAACAGACGCTAATTTCTCGCAGAATTCGACGCGGGCTCTCCAGCTGACGGTGAGGCGATTTTTGAAGTGTTTCATGTGGCTGGACGCCGTGTACAGAACGCGCTGAGACCGAAAGGATGCGGTTTTAACCATGCGGGTTTTTCTTCAAGTTGGGTGGCTCTTTCAGTGTGCTGATTGGATTTCACACAACTAAAGGGATGCTAAATGTACATACGATATTTGAATCTTTTTGTATTCTTTTCTTTACTCTCTGGCCCGCGCAGACTTCAAATGAAAAGACGCGTTTTGAATCATGACGAAATCAAAAACTTTCACGAGTACATGCTGCACTTCCGGCTTGTCACGCCAGAGAGATCCAATGCCGCACGTTTCAATACCCACAACGCCGCGGGCTCCCCGCACAGCGCCAGCGCGCGCGGGTAGTTCCCGCGAGGGTGAACATAAATTTCGTCATACGGACCAACCCGTGAAAACTCATTCAACGCAAATACCGTACTCCCACGCAAAACAGCTTCTGAGATTATTCTGAGATTTGTCTGCGGAGGGATTTCTATCATGATGCGCTCTCCCTGCTATGCACAAACGTCCGCAAGATCGGCAAAACCTTTCGCAGGGTGTTTTACGCGCATATGACTGATCTAGCTTTTACGTAGTCCGAATCGCTCAGGCTGCAGCCCAAGTTGTTACTAGTACTCAATCTCTGACTCTCATTTGCGCAAACAACGCTTTAGTGTACCGCAAAAAACTTGAAGGCGTATCGGCCGTCCTTGCCCTTCTGGCCTGATCAAGTCCTTGGAACTTTCGTCATGCACCTAATCACGATGGGGAGAAGGCGTACAAGTCAGTCCAATTGACCCAGCAGGTTTTCACGGGTCATGTGCCGTATGCTCCTTATAGTAACGAGAGCATTCTGGCCATGTTTTGCTGTGTTCTTTGTTGGATATCGAGTGTATACCGCTTTGAACAATTGATACATATGTCTAGAGGTGAAATACTGTAACATATATTATTTCATCAAGAACTGCGGCGTAAGTAAATATAATACCTTAATTTGATGGGTTTGGGAACGTCGGGCCAACACGGTACACTTCCTCTGTTTGTTATGTTCATATTGACTGAATGGTCTAAGGCGCTGCTCTTGTGCAGAAGGTGGTATTTGAGTTCCTTCGATCGAATCCGGTTGGCTGCTTTTTTTTTCTTTTTCAGTCTTCTTATTTTTTTAACACCGTGCTCCACCTACTTCTAATTTTTGCCTCTCCTTAATTACCAGTTCTACTCTTCTTTGGAGAATGAAAATTTGACAATTGAAGTACACTATACAGCAACTTGATATCCCATGGTATTCTGTGACCTCCGAGCGGCTTCTTTATCACCACGTTTGGCCCAGGTGTTATCCCGCGTCAGCCCCGTAAACTCATATCTATTAATGTCAGCCACCATCAAGCTTACATCACGTCCAATGTCCCGTTTGACAACACTTGACATCCAGATCTTGTTCTTGTGCGGAACTTGTGCACGAAGAATTTTTGCTGCCTTCTCGACATTGGCGGTGCATACCAACATGTCCAGAAATATCCCCAGACCTCGCGCAGCCCACGTGTGTGACAGAACTGGTACATCTCCTAGACAGCCTCACGGCGTATGTCGGATGCAGATTGCGGACCATCTTTGGTGGGGAAAAGCGGGTGCTGACAAAAATGCTTTGTGAAGAGGCGGAGGAGCTGCTTTCGGTGTACTGCTGGGCAGAAAATGTATGCAGGATCAGTAGAACGGTTCTCGCCTTCCTCAAACATCCAATCGGGACCATCCTCTTCCTCTAGTTCATTATCGTTGTCCAAGAATTTATCGACATCAGTTAAAAGGTCGCCTGGTTCCCCGTCAATTGTATCTGGCTCAGGGGTTGGCATAGGATCCTCTTCGCCATTTCCTCTGTCATTTTCCGCACGTTGTTGTCGTGGGATGATGGCTCGGACAACACCATTCAGACGAAGGGTGAGAGAGCGAGTTTTTGTCGCAGGTTTGGGAGCAGTTGAGACTGGGACACCTTGGAATCGAACTCTAAGGTGAGGAATTGCAGTTGAGGCAACATATGGAGTGTCCTGTGATTTATTGTATTAGACAACAAAAATAGACAGAGGTAAATGATCATACAGGAGTATGTTCCTCAACCTGTGCAATGGGAACAAATTTTGGATCGATCCAATTAAACTCTTCATGTGCAAGAGTAGCATTGTAATAAGCTGGTGCTCGCCGAAGAATTGCAAGCCGTTGCTTGATTGCTCGTAAGGCATGCCAGAAACATAACTGGTGCTTAGCATCCGGATATTCAGCCAAGAAGGCGTTTATTTCCGACCAGTCCTTGTCCGTGAGCGTGATAATTGCTCGGACCTTCCAGACCTTGTGGAAATGGTGCAGGAGCTGTTGAATGAGGCGCTCCTTCCCTCCAGTGGCGCCGTCACCTGAAGACTGAATGAGGAGGTATCCCAGTGGCATTCCAGAGCCATAAACCTCGCCAAGGAGAGCATAGACCTCGTAGCGTGAGCCATTAGTGTTCCCTGTTTAAATTAAATAAGTAAACATGAAAGAAATGCGCTGACTTACATGCAGAGTCCAAGGAAATTTCTCGAACACGGCCTCCAACTTCTCGGAGAAGCTGAGGAAGAGCGAAGGCAATTGCAGTGAACCTAGGCTCACCAGTAAGAGGAATCGGCTCAACACTGTACAGCGGCTTCTTTCCTGTAATTGGATCTGGCCCAACACGACTAAACTCCTCAAGAAGAATATTTGCAGATTTAAGTTCGTCAGGGTCACGTTTCCATTCAGAGGAATTGAGGTCAGCCCAGAGAGCATAGATAACCTTCCGGGTGAATCGAGGCTGTGGATGTATTTTTAAAATTTCATCCCAAAGCTAAAGGATATTATTAGAGTGGTGAATTTAATTGAAGAATGACGGACCTGGGTTGGAGTAAGCTTTGAGTTCTTGTGAACAAAATCAATGATTTCTGGAGGTACATCGATTTTGCTGTAAGGGACATGGTCATCCGTGTACGGCGCGTACAAACAAGACAGGTTTTTTTTTTGCTTCCATCGGATTTGGCCTCGAACTCTGCCAAGCTCTTGGTGACTTTACAGCCAGAGCAGAGGCACGCGTCGTTTGTTTCTGGCATCGTGTTTTGTGACGTGAGAATGGGGAGGAAGACACGCAAGACGCGTTGTTTGGTCTTAATTACACTACGGCTATTTACAGAAGCCCACCCGCTGTCAAAATCGCCGCCCGCTGTCAAAATCACCTGACCCGTGAAAACCTGCTGGGTCAATTGCGTTTAGTAGGCGTACAGTATCAGCCCAAGAATATTAACCTCGGGCCGCTATATCAGCACATTCGTAGATCACTGCATGCAAGAGTCAAGCATATGGGAAACCCACCCTGATGGACACTGGTCTGAGTGAACTCCGAATGATGAACGCTTCAACAATTGATAACACACGCGTGGATATTGTGCGGCCAGCCCCTGCGTCGTTTCATAGTATAGGATTATTTTTGGTCCAGGGCAACACACGGCGGAGTTGAACCACAGCTTGAAGGCAAGACCATTTTGGTAATATGAAGAGACGGCTGTGGTGGCCCGTCGGCCCCAGCAGCGCCTGCGCCGGAAGTACAGTATTGGGGCCGGGTCGAAATACGGGAAGGTGGGCCAAACTTCAGCTAGTCTGGGCGGATTCCGAATGAGAAGGGACTCACGCTCGGACTTATTAGCCTCCGGTCGAGGAGTTGCTCGTTTCATGTTAGAAACATATTCGGGCACCTACGCACTTGAACAGCCGTGTGAGCGAGCGATTATCTTGGAAGACGCCGATTTAAAATAAGTATAGGGAATGCGTCATGCATGATGATGAACCCAAACCATTTGAATAAAATAACTCACATTCAGTTGCGGGCATCTTCCCGCAACTGACGGAGTGTTTCATGCATACGTCTACAGCACGGAGCAACAGCCACCACAGATCTAGCTTCTACAGCAAGGGATGATTTCGTCCAAAATATCGAGTGAGACAAGGAAGCCCTCCCTCAAGACGAGTAACGGCAGCCATAAGAAACGATTAATTCATTCTAAGGAGCATTACCCATCAATAATTATTTTATCTCTAGCAGGATCATACGCTTCGATTTATTCATCATTCCACGTCCCCCGCATCCTCCTCCACCTTCGCCTTCGACGGCCGCCCAAGCCCACTCGGCCGGCGCGCGCCCGCCGCACCAAGCCCGACCATATACACGCCCGAAATAGTCCGTTGCCGCGGTTTCACAACCGGCACATCATCCGCGTCCCCCCCGCCGCCCGCGTAACTTGGCATCGGCACGCGCAGCCCCAGCCCCGCGAACGGGTTGCCCTCCCTGCCCGCCACAGCCCCAAGGAGCGACACGGAGGACGACGTCTTGCGCAGCCGCGGAGACGTCATCACGCTCCCGAACGTCGGCGTCTCCGCGTACGCCGGCGACCCCGGCGCAGGCGTACCGCTGCGCGAGCCGCGGATCCACGCCGCCCACCCGCTCGAAGCCTCCTCGGGCGTCGTCGGTGCGACGAGTGGCAGCGGCGGCGGCGCGGGCGGCGCGTACAGCACGCTCTTCACCACTGCGATATCGTGCTCCACGTCCTCCAGCTTGCGGCGGAAGCCCTCCTGCACCGGGTCCGCCCCGCGCACAAAGCGCTCGATCTGGCGCGCAGTGTCCGCGTCGAGCTGTTGCGTTGCGGCAGTATCTGCGGCGGGTACGTCGGCATCTCCATCCGCGCCTGGTGGGGACCCGGGTTGCAGCTGCAGGATCGTCGCAAAGCCGCGCGCGAGCACCTGCTCGTCCGCGACGCGGATCTCGAGCTCCACGCGCGCGTCCTCGGTGTAGTCGTGCAGCCGCTCGACCGCGCTGCGCAGCACCGCGTGCTGCTTCGAGGTCAGCGCCGTGTGCTGCTGTGTCGGGGCGTGCTGCGGCTCGTTGGGGAGGGACGCGTGCAGCTCTTTGGCAGGCGCCGCGGGCGTTGGAGAGGAAGGGCCGAGCGCGGTGCGCAGCTCCTGCAGCGCGAGGTGGCAGTCGCGGAAGGCGCGCTGCAGCGCGTCGTAGCGCTTGCTGGCGGTCTCGAGGTCGGCGAGGAGCGGGTGCGCGTCGTCGTTCTCCGGCACCTTGGCGGGCGGCGCGGGCGATGCGTCGAGGGGCGTATGCACGGGGACGCTCGAGGGCGCCTTCTCCGCGTCAAGTCTTTCCTCTGGCTGGAGTGGATCAGCCTCCGGTACCGGTGCGTCCTCCTCCCGTAGCTCCGCGTTCTCGGTGTCCTCCGTCTGAAGCTGAAGCTGGAGGTGGAGCGGAGGAGCAGCTGGAGCGACGTGCTCCGCATCACCCGCCGACGGGTCATCGACGACGTTCTCCACGGCCAGTAACAGATCCACGGTGTGTGTCGCATTATCGTCCTCCATCGCCGTGGCGGTATCCGTCGTCTGAAGGGGAACTGTGTCATCCGCGTCCTCCGCGTCCTTCACTTCGACATCCTCAACATCCTCGACTTCCACCGCCTCCCCGGTTTCGACTCGCCTCTCATCACCGCCGAAATCAAAATCATCATACAGCAAGCTGTCGTTCGGCGGTGCGCGCGGCGAGGGCTGGTGCAGCACCACGTCCGCCGAGCGCAGGACCGCGTCGGGCGGAGGGACGACGATGCGCATCGCGGGCGGGGGCGATGCTGGCGGAGGTGGTGAGGATGGTAACGCTGCTGGAGGTGTGGGCGAGGATTGGAGTGTCTCTGCGGTTTCCTCCGTCGATGGGTGGGCCTCGTCTGCCATAGCAGGGCGTGCCTCGGGGCGCACGTCCTCGATCTCCGCCCCCTGCGCTTCCCTCTGCCGCGCAACCTCCTCCTCGAGCTCGCCCACCAGCATCTCCACCGCGCTTTCCAGCAGCACCATCCGCCCCTCTGTGCCCGCCCCGCCCGCGTCGTCGTCTAGAAGAGCGAGAACGGCGTGCACATCTTTCAATAGGTTCTGGGTCCGCAGGTCGTGTGTACCCTCCTCGATGTCCTCCCCCTCCTCCCACCTCCGTACCCCCCTCCTTAGCCCCTCAACCACCCGCTCCTCCCTCCCCACCATCCGCACCCTCAACGCCACCTCCCTCCGCCGCCCTACCGTCTCCCGCATCAGCTCCCCGCCCAGCTCGTCCAGCGCTCCTCGTAATCGCTCCTCCGAGCCGCGCGTGGCGCCCAACTGCTGCTGCAGCGCCGCTATCTGGGCGTGCAGCGTGGCCAGCGTGGCGGCGTGCCGCGTGCGCAGCGCAGAGAGCGTGCTGTGCAGCGCCGAGGTGGTCTGTTGGGTGAACTTCCTAGCAAGCACAAAATCGTCAGCGATAAAATAATAGACAGAGGGCAAATACGCACATGTACCGCTCTACCATGCCCGCGGCGCTCCTGTCGTCCACCCGCGCCTGCTCCGCAGCGAACTTGCTCCGCGCGAGCGCGTCCCCGAGCTCCCCTGTGAGTGTCTGCGCCGCGCTCGCCCGCGACTCCGCGACGCCCAATTCGTGCTCCAAGCTCGCGACCCGGGCCTCCAGTGCGGTGATCTGCGACGCGTGCGCAGCTGCGAGCTCCGCCAGCTCGCCCTTGGAAGCCGCGAGCGAGTCCAGCAGCGTCACGCTGCTCGCGCTGGCGCCAGCGTCGCCGTTACTGCCCGTGCTGCCGACCCAGCTCTTCGCGGACGGCGGCGGCGAGCGGCCCTCGAGCGTCCGCACAAGTGCGGCGTACTCCGTCACGACGCGGTCGCTCAGCTGCGTCTCCGTTTGCGCCTGCTCAACCGCGCGCTCCAGTGCACGCTCGCGCTGCAGCCCTTCCTCCTCCCGGCCGCGCGTACGGGCAGCGAGCGCGTATGCCGCGTCCGCAGAGTGCTTGTGCTGCGCCGCGAGCGCGTTGGCCTGCACGAGCGCCGCGACGTGTTCCTGGAGCGCTGTTTCCGTGAGGGAGAGCTTGGCGGACAGGCGGCGCAGCGTGAGGGTGAATTCCGCAGTGGAGGCGGCAGTGTCGGGGGTGGTGGCGACGGGCGACGACGGGGCGGGGTTGGCGCGCAGGACAGCGAGCTCGCTGGCGAGCTGCGCGTTCTCCGCCTCGAGCTGCGCGATGCGCTCGGAGAAGGACGAGGTGTCGAGGGCGTGTCGTTGGAATTTTATGGCGGATGCGTGGGCTTCATTCTATGTGTCAACGGTTAGAAGGGAAGTAGGCTCGCGAAATAGGGTGCAAACCTGCCTGGAAGCGTGCAACGGCTGCTTTGAGGCTCGCCAATTCTTCGCTGAGCGGGTGCGTTGGGCTCAGCGACTGGCCTGCCGCCGCGGAGTCGCCCCTGAGCATGGTATCAAGTCTATGGATGGAAGTAGTTAGAAGTCTAAGCCAGTTATTGGTTAGTGACGAGGAGGCATTACCCTTGTTTGCCATCGGCCTGGACCTATCGCCGCAGCAGTGGCGATGCACTGAGAAAGTTCCCACCAGGGGTAGTCTTCTGGAAGTCGAAAATTGGAAAGTTTTCTAACGGGTACATACCATAAAGGTTCTCGACGCCGGCGATGAGAATCGGAGATAAAAAGAACTCATGACGATCGAAGCGAACCTTGGCGCAAAAAATCGAGCGTAAGCGGCGGTATATAAAAGCAAGGAAGCGTCACGAACCGAGTGACTGCCTTATCAAGTGCCTCCATGGAACCTGTTTGAGGACGGGATGGATACCAATTGCGCGTTCAACTGGGCTTCCAAGCCAAGTTCGTGTAACTGGGTTTTCGAGCCATGTTTAACTTCACGTGACTGAGCCCACCAGACCAACAAAATAATTTAAGGTTTCGAGCATGTCCTACACGAGAAGTTGCGGGGAAATCGGGATCGGAGAGCTGGACCCCGACAATGGGAGTGTAGGTAAAACTTTTCTACGGTATTCAGATTGCTGGAAAGGGGCTGGTATACCAATTTATTCTTTGGGGCCCCGTCAAGAAGGTTGGTGTTTGATCGAGGATTCCCGTGTGGCTCTTGAGCTATGTAGACACAAGAAGATCGCTGCGATTCAATTCGCACCAAAAATAGTAATAGTAAAACAATTGGATCGTTAGTCGTGGCGCTGGATAGGTATTTGGCGCGGTAGCATGAAGAAGTTGTGAAGAAGGGTCACTGCGCTACAGGAAAGTTGAACAAGAGGGTCGAATGAAATTATCGCAAACGAGACATCGTCACGACAGGCATGAACTCGAATGAGTAGAGGTACAAGAAACACTTCTTCGCCAGACTGGACAAGGTAATCAGTGACGTTCAGCCAGGCCCGGTGGGAGGCAACCACCTGCGTGTCTGCTCTCGACTCCGGATGCTCGTCATAGAAGGTTCGAAGTCATTCCAAGCACGGAAATATGGTGCCGAGGAATTTAGCAACACGACGCGGTTTAGTGCCGATCGACGAGTATGCGACATCGAGGTCCACGAGGTGCTCTTGTGAGACTCTGCGCTTCGAGCGAATCTTAAACTCTGGGACAATGGTCGCATCGAAAAGTATCTTGAGGAACTGGAGACGTGGGCAGTATTTCGCAAATGCATAGACACCCTCGAGTGTGACTTGGGGAAAGCGACACCTCGACGAGATTGCGGAAGTAGAACAGAGATTTGAGCTCCTCGCCCGAAACCAAGTACACAGTGAGCTGATCTGGGTGGATCACATCGGAACGCCAGCTTTTCTCTACGCGGAGTCGTTGAAGCGATGAATGAGTGCAGTTCCTCGCGAGCGCGGAATAGAGTTCTTGAACGGTCCGCTTTGTCGAAGTACAGTCCCTGACGAAGAGGGTGAACTCGACTAGGGAGCATCTTACCCACGTGAGAAGGGCGGGGGCGTGCTCGATCGACTCGCATTCAAGAGCTTGGAGGGCGGGAAAATGAGGGAGGTCGGTCGGGGGTTGCAGGTAGGGAGTGAGTGGGCTTGCTCGACCTCAGCCATAGATGACGGAGCCGAGGAAACCGGGCAATATGGGAATAAGCCATTAAATCCAAGTCAATCACGACAAGTGTTTCGACGTCCCACTGCGCGCATATGAATCTTGAAATGGATGTGAGCATTTGTGCGGCGCCACAGATACTGATGTCCTTCAGATCCCGGAATTTAGCCGTCAGCGGCTCTAATATCAATGCATCCGGAATGCACTCCATTGTGAGCTGGAGACGAGTTAATCCTGGTGGAAAAGTTCGGTGGAAATGGGATACCAGTCGAGAGTCTGGAGATTAGGAAAGACAAGGTCCTGAGGAAAACTTGACGCAAGGGTCTCATAGACCTCTGAGGCTTCCAGAAGAGCGCGGGAATCCCAGAAAGACTTCACGCGGCGAGAATAGAAGATAAAGCGAGTCCACTCAGCGTTGGTGACAGATCGCCGCAAACTCTGGGTAATGTCAGTGATATTCTGGCAACGAGGCAGTCTGGATCTCACAATTTTCACCTGCGTTTTCCTTTCATGGACTCGAGTCTTTGGCGATGTCCCATAGATCGTTCGGCATGGTGCGGAGAAGATGGAGGAGGGTCGCTTGATATTGCCATAGGGAAGCGAGGGCGGGATTCATGAAGATCGTGGAAGTTCTAGCCAGGCGAGATAGATCACGGCGGCGTTTCGGATACTTCTCGACGGGGCGTCCGTTCCGCCAGTCAGCTGGTCCATCGAGGGCAACGTGTTCGCATACCATCTGCACAATTTCAGCGATATCCCATGCACGATGCATTCCTAGTGGCAGAGACGCAGAAAACTCGAAGTGACCGAAAAAACGAGGTCGTAAGGAAGCAGGGAAGGAAAGTGGACTATCGGCTGGGAGTTTGGATGTGCGTTAGCCGAGGAGGAGTAGAGAACCACACACTCGCAATGCCCAAGAGTTGTATAGGTGACGCTGAGCTCCAAGAATCTCGATTCACGGTGGCAAAAATTGGGAGAAAGCAAAAACGAGGCACGCAGTCACGTGAGTGACAGTGACTGACGGATCATGTCGGGTAGAAGCTGCACCGGACCCGAAACTTTCCGTTTCGAATACGATTTGCAAAAACAATGTCAGTATCAATTCCTTTCCTACGGTTCAATTTATGGTTACCGTAGTCCTAAAGATCCTGATTCTGTGAATATAAGTGCTCACCTTAACGGATGGCACATGCCTTCTTCCCACTTTCTCACCTTGCCGATGTTGGCGGCGGATGTACCTCGTGGCTCCCCCCACGTGGAAGCTTAAGCCTTCGAATTCACCGACTTGTTGAGTATTATTGCGCCGAACCAGATCCCGTAATTTTCCCATGCCTCTCCTCTGCCTTCGGATCTTGACTCATGAGCTGAAACCAACACTGGGGTTTTATACTGGGCGCGCCACAAAATGTCCACGTAGATTAATGTGAATGAGATTCCGACTTGGCGTCGAGACTGCACTTCTGTGTGCACTGTAAAAGTGGATATTTGTTGTTCAACGCCAACCACTCGCGCGGTGGTTGCGTATAGCTGTGACTCGTGTCCCAGATGAAACATATGTAGTGCGGGAATGAGCAGGAATCTGCCCGCATAAAACGCGAGCGTGAGTCCTTCTTTTCCCTGCCCAATTGGATGTTGTGTTCCTTAGTCAGTTCGGACTTAGTGTGTTAATGCTTTACTTCTGGTACATTTTCAACAGGAACGACTCACATGATCGGCGCATATAGGGTGCTTATCACATGGGATTGGATGTTGGCTCGTGGTTCAAATCCGCAGGGTGTTTCCAAAAAATATTGCTGTAGGATAAAATGACGCAGGGGGAATGCCCGTCAGTTATCACATTCTTCCGTCCCTGCGGATTTGTCCGTCATTTGGACGTCGCTCAGAAATAGCCACTACAATTTTCTCATTAGTAATAATTTCGCGTATATCACGAATGTGGGGATACAGTGGCATTCCTGAGCCCCCACTGCTCACGTTCCCGAAAGCGTGAGTGAGTTAGGAAAATATTCCGGCTTTGAGTTGTTTTATCCCCTACCCCATTGGATCGCGTTCATCTTTCGACATTCGACACCCTAAGGAACGGTTTCTGCTATTTTTGAACCTATATTCAATGTGTTGATACAGCGGCCCGGAGTCAATATGCCTGAGCCCTTACCACCACGGATCCTTGAGTGTGAGTAGAAGCTAGCGAAGGATCCGAGTGGGAGTTGTTTTATTCCCTACCTCATTGGATTGCGTTCATCATTCGGAATTCGCTCGGAATAGTGGCCCTGAGGAACGGTTTCTGATATTTTTGAACCTACATGCAGTCGTGCACAAATGTGCTGATACAGCGACCCGGACTCAATAGTATGAGGCTTGTATACGTACAGTACCGACGGCGAGTAGCACTTCTTATTCGGAAGTAATTCTAAAGGCGTCGAAATATCACATATTACGATTCATGAATTAATCTATGATGCTCTTCGGCTGCGAATCTGCGACAGTTTGACCCGCAAGAGATCCGAGCATCAGCTGCAAATATATCATTCTATTTGCGAATGATCAGCCTGCCTAAGACCTCTCAGGAACGACGTTGAAATTTAAACTTTGAATCAAAAGGCTAACTCGCATGTGTTGACTCCGTTGACTATCATCGACGGTGAGGGTTTCCTGATTACCCCGTAAGGCGGCCCAGCTCACGCTATGGTTGATGCAATCTTATGCTGATTAAAACATCGCCACGCGCGGAGCAGGTACTTGCAAAAGTTCAATCGTTTGATCTGTGGTACTAGCCATTTCGAGTCCGAGTCGCGACGGATAAGCATCGGGATAGAGCCTTGAGTCGCGACGGTTCTATGGTCAAAATAGATACGTGGTGGTGGAGGATTACGATCCTCTGCTTTACACCACCACGAATAAGATCGGCATTAGAGTGTTGGTGTTTCGCTTTCCCCGGTCACTGCCGGGGATCAGAGCGGCCATGATCCCCGCGCTCTCGAATAAATCATGGAGAGATGGTACACTATTAATTCTGTCGATTCTGGTCCTCTGTACTGACTGGCGTTCCTCGCAGCGTTTTCAGCCCTTTTCTTCATAACCTCGTTCAACACTGTGTGTGAATAATATATGGACAAATGGGATTAATGTTGTTTTGTTCCAGTGGTAGTCAGTTTAGTTACTAGGTAATTGACACCCGCCACATTCCCGCCATTGATAATATTGATACTCAGCTCGGAATCGGTTTGCGGTGTTCTGAAATTTATGTTTACCGAGAGACTGCAACTGCCAGTAAGCCTCAGGCTCCCAGATTCAGCACCTTCTTCGCAATTGCTTCGAAATGCATACTTATGCTGGGCCTCGGATCTCTAGTCCTTCTCCCGGAGGTGAATTTTAATTAGATCCGGCCACTCCACAACACCTTACATGCTGAACTCGAATTGAACAAGGTATTCCTTATGCAGTCTCGACAACGGCCGATGTCGCTGATATCAACACCACCAAACAGGAGTATTCCCACTTGCTTCTGACCATCTGGACTGGGTCTCCGCTCAGGTTTCAAGTCTCCGAACACGTTCAGGCAACTTGATGCCGGCAATGAAACGCTGACTGGCGCCTGCAGGACCCTCCTTGGCCTCGATTCCGGCCTGAGCATAGTCGACATTCTAAATGTATCAAAGCGATATCAAAGCATCGCCTAGTTATTCCTTGCCTGACACACCCAGGTGGCCTATCTTATTAAACAATCAATTGCCACAAAGCCAGGCAGAATCATCATTTTCTCGCTCTCTCCCCTTACGTGGACAAGATTGCGTACCTTCGCACAAGATGGACATCGAATTCGTGAATACATTCAGTACCTCAGAATATCCTTACTGACGCGTCATCTAGCGATGCTAACTCCTTTCCCCCCACTCCGGTTTCATGCGATGCCGGATGTAAATTTAAAACCCGTATTGCCCTGGTACTGATCCGGGACCGATTTCTACCACTTTCCTACCACACACACGCGATAACGAATGGGGAGATGCGTGTAATGGAGGTAATAGTACTTAGGTCTGATACCATTCCGTAATGCGGTTCTCAAATCTCGATGAGCCTTTTCTGCGGCTCTGGTGTCAGCCACTTTCATATAAAGCGGGATCCACGAACCTGACGCTCTTCAGCATCCTCGCTCCCGTTCAGTAATCACCTTCTTTTCACTACAGGGACATCATGATCCTGTCCGCTGCTCTTGTTGCGCTCTCCGCTGTTGCGTCTACTTATGCCTCGATTGGTCCCTCGGCGTCGATTCCAATTGTTAACAAAGTAATAGCGCCTGATGGCTTCACAAGGAGCACTGTTCTCGCTGGCGGTACGTTCCCTGGCCCTGTCATCCGAGGAAAAAAGGTTGGAATTGTCTGGTACGCGACACCTGAACTTATGCTTCGTAGGGAGATCGCTTCTTGCTCAACGTCGAGGATCGTTTAACCGACAATACCATGCTCAAAAGCACCAGCATCGTGCGTAATTTTGTAACCTCCTTCGTCGAAGCTGATTGAAAGCCTCAGCACTGGCACGGGTTCTTCCAGAAGGGCACTAGCTACGCCGATGGACCCGCTTTCGTTACCCGTCGGTTTTGTTTTGTGGCCTCGTGATTCTCGTGTCTTAACATGTCTCCAGAATGTCCCATTACACCTGAACACTCCTTCTTATACGACTTTAAGGTCCCGTAAGTACTCACCGCCTATTGGCTTCACACTTCTGGCTCACAAAATTGTCAGGGATCAAGCAGGCACGATCAGTTTCGGTCTTATTCCTCGTAACTGACCTTTATTTCAGGGACCTTCTGGTATCACAGTCATTTGTGTAAGCCTGTATATCCATTTCCAGCAAATACTATCTAACTAGGACTCAGCCACCCAATATTGCGATGGCCTCCGTGGCGTGTTTGTCGGTGGGTGTCTACGCATTCTTTTTCCCAAGCTTTAACTCATAAAAATCGCAATAGTGGAGGACCCGAATGATCCCGCGAAGCACCTGTACGGTTAGTTCTCGCAATCAGTTTCTGTATTTAACACACCAACAATTGTTTTCCCTTCCGAAGACGTTGATGACGATTCGACAATTATCACTCTGGCGGATTGGTATCATTATCCGGCTCCGCAGGCACCCCCCATTCCTATATCCAACGCGACGTTGATCAACGGATTAGGCCGCTTCGAAGGCGGAGTAAGCTGACATTCTTGCGATGCGGCTTGTCAACTTATTTTTGTGTCTAGCCCTTGTCGAAGCTGGCAGTAATTTCGGTCACCCACGGCAAGCGATACAGGTACACACTACGAGACTACATAATGCTTCTGCCTAAATCCCTTCGACAGGTTCCGGCTGGTCTCAGTTAGCTGCGACCCGAATTTCATCTTCAGGTACGCAGATCTCAACGCAGCTCCCATGCCTTTTATGTTAACCATTTTCTCTAGTATCGATGGTCACTCCATGACGATCATTGAAGTGGACGGTGTCAATCACCAGCAACTCACGGTTGACTCTATCCAGATATTCGGCAAGTCACTTATTCATAATCCCAGTTCTGCAACTAATGCAAGATTTCTAGCCGGACAGCGCTACTCCTTTATCCTCACTGCTAATCAGAAGGTCGACAACTATTGGGTTCGTTTCTCTCCTAACAGCCATGCCGGTTCACCAACAACTTCCTCCTCAGGTCCGGGCCCCGCCCACCTTGCCAGGGACCAACCAAGGTTTTGTCAACGCTACGAACAGCGCCATCCTGCGATACGTTGGAGCCCCCATCCGTGACCCCACAACCAACTCAACTAGCACACAACCTCTGGTCGAGACCGCCCTCCACCCCCTCGTCAAGACGCCCGTTCCCGGAGCGCGCCACCCCCAGGGCGGCGACGTCAACCTCAACCTCGTCATCACCCTAAATACCACCAACGGCTTCAGATTCGAGATCAACAACGCCGTGCGTTCAAATACTCCTGCGATTAATTATGTTGATGGCTAACCTGGCACTCGCAGAGCTTTGTCCCGCCGACCGCGCCGGTCCTCCTGCAGATCCTGTCCGGCGCGCATTCGGCGCAGGACCTCCTCCCCAAGGGAAGCATCTACGAGCTCCCGCTCAACAAGGTCATCGAAGTCAGCATCCCCGGAGGTACCCCCGGTGCTCCCGTAGGTCCCCATCCCTAGTGTTTGTCAGACGTCGCTGATGTCTCTGAAAGCACCCGTTCCATTTGCACGGCGTGCGTACTATGGTCAGATTGTAGACGAAAGAAACCCAATCTCAATGAGTTCTTTTCCAGCACAACTTCCATGTGATACGCAGTGCTGGCAATTCAACGTACAACTTCGATGATCCCGTAGGTGGTTTTGAGGTTAACTCTGCGCAACTACTCATCTTTTAAAAGGTTATCAGAGATGTCGTGTCCACAGGTCCTGACACGACCGACCTGACCACATTCCGGTTCGAATCATCCGCTATGTCTTAACCCTTGCCTCGTACTAACCTATATTGTGCAGATTCAAGACCGATAACGCCGGCCCATGTACATATACATTATGCTCCCTCTTTTCGTGTCGCATGCTCATGGTTATTAGGGTTCCTTCACTGCCACATAGATTGGCACCTTGAGATGTGAGTCCTGCCTGCCTGGTCGTCCAGAAATCATGGTGCTTATCCACCGTTTAGCGGCCTCGCCATCGTCTTCGCTGAGGACATCCCTGGCATCCGCAAGCAGGATCCTCCTGGTGCGCTCCTTTGACATTCAGTTATTTTCCATTCTGAACTGACACGAACATCCTCAGCTGCGTGGGACCAACTCTGCCCCATCTACGACGCGAGCGACAAGAATTGAATTGAATACATATGCACGTGCCACACACATCAAATCGCCCACCATTCGTTCCAAACACGCGTCAGGACCATTGAACGCTTACCTATATCTATAATCTTCGATTTTATTGCGGTACTTTGTATTGGGCTTATTGTTATCGGGCGAGGACTAACCTATACATTTAATATGTACACACTGTAACACGGACTCAATAATATTTATCCGCTGTACTCCAACTCAATCAAATCCGGTGTTATTAAATCTCTATCGGGTCTAACATCTAATCTACAAGTCGGTTACCACTGCAACAAATGGAAAACTACGCCCTGCCCAGAGAAAGAACCTCCGCAGGCGTCTTCTCTCCGCTAACGACAGCCTGCACAACCGCGAGCGCCTGCGAAAAATCGGCGAACAGGATGTGCCGGATGCCTTCGCGCTTGCAATACGCCGCCAGATCATTTTCGCCGTCGTCCTTCTGCTTTACGAAAAGGACGTCTGCGTGCCGCGCAGCCGACATATCTGAAAAATGATGGTACGCTAAGATTTCTTTGGGAATGTAGGAAACCATACCTGAAACGCCGTCACCAAAGAAAAAGAGCAACGGCGGCGATTCGAGCTCGCGATACGGCAATATCGCGCGGGATTTGTCGTGCCCGAAACCACTGATTGATATGCACGATGAGGATGGCACCGGAAGCCACGATACTACTTACCTGCTGGGGTGGCGGTACTTAATGTTCCACTGCACGCCCGGCCCAATCTCGACGTCGTTGGCGATGATGTCGATATTGTGGGCCGTCTCATCGCCGATGAGGCTCGAGAGGACGGCGCGGATAATCGGCGCCATTCCACTGTAGTTAGTATCGCTCAGAAAGAAATTCGAGCAATAGTAGGATTCTAACGATCACCTCGAAACGATGACGACGGGTATATCGTTACCTCTACACCATAACTCGAACTCTTTGAAGCCGTGGTCCAGCTTGATGTCTGTATTCATGTCAGCAAAAATTCAGGGAAAATAGTCAACCTACTCCGTTTGAGTTCTTCCTTACACTCCTCGAAGGAATGACCATTTGTTACAATGCTCCGCAGCATCTCCCGAAAACCATCGCTATCGCCGTGGCTGAGCAACTGACGCGTAAATGCTTAAACGCATACCGAAATGTTGTCTTTCCGGCGAGAATATCCAAATTTCCCTGGCGCCTCTTCGGCTTCCCAAATCCAAGTGTATCGATCATAACTGGCGAGTTCCTCATCCTCTACCGCTCATGTAGAGCAAAGCAAGTAAACCCACAGTCATTCGAGTCCTGTGTCGTGATCGTGCCGTCCCTGGCGTCAAAGTCACGGAAGGCGAGGCAGATTGAAGCGATGAACAAACCAGTCGGAGAGCACCACAAATTTCTTGTCCTTGTGCACTGGTGGGTATGGCAGCGTGCTTTCTGGGATCTGCGAGTCCATAATCGATGAGAAGAGGAATTGTGTTGTGACTTGTTGTCCATGCCTCGGCAGCGACCATCCGGCCACGTGTTACGGAGACTCTGTCCTGGACTTTTACATCCTTAACCAATCCTTAACGGTCCTTCTCAGATACTGATGTGTAGCTCCGCTAACCTCATCTCGTCTTTGAAATTCACGGATTCATCGATATCCCGCCCAACACAGTACATTCCATGGCCTCCTACACTTCGCCTCCCAACCCAGATCTAAATAACAGATCCAGGCATCTCCAAGTCACACCGCGGCACAGAACTCTGACTGGTTTACTTAAACAGGTTGTGTTCATATATGCAGTGGTCTGACTTGATCCTGGTCCGTTGCCTATGTTTCTTGAGCGCAATTTAGCTCACCATGACTTTTACCCACCTCCGCAAACGCCACGTAGTCGACGATCCAATATCTCACTCGCAGATTATCGATGATCTGCTACTTGGGCAACCCGAGTAACTCGAGAACCTATGCGCTTATGCAGACATCCAGCTCCGATTCGCTATCTAGGCTCTGCGTGTATACGCGTTCATCAGGAAAAACCTCCTTCACTAATTTAGGGCTAATTTAGTTCGTGACCTCAGATTTGGGGGAAAACAGCGAATGTCGCCTAATTAACCCGATTAGGAGCATTAGCCGGTAAAACATTTGAGTCACTTCTTTTTTTTGGTGCCAGAAGAGTGGCTCTAATGGTCAACAGCAGAGTGCAATAGTTTCAGGGCTTTCCTTTTGACCTGGAAGACCAACTTGAGAAAATGGTGGGAAGAGATTTGGAGGAGAAACAGAAAATCCAACTGAGTCCTGCCGAGACATGCCATCAGTGATGTGACAGATCTGCACAGTCTGCACGTGCTGAAAAAAAAGTGGCTCGAGTCCGTAAATGGATGTCGGGACAAATTGTCGTCAACAAACTCTTCTCTTTCCCCCACTTCGTTGCCCTCTACCCTCGAGGCGCCGGCCCTTCATTTCTCGCCAACCAGCCCAAGGGTATGTGTGCCTCGCTGCCCTACCATTTCTTACTGACGTCCTCTTCGCCATAGCCCTTGCAGTGACCTTTAGTTTTTTTTTCTCTGTGTGTAACATCGTCTGCCCCCATCCTTTCTCCTCACTGATGCCCTCCAGTGTCAAGGCCTGCGCCCACAGATGAGCCGTTCCCATTCTCCGCTTACCACCGACACCGTCACGACACGAATCATTGGGCACTGCCCACGGCCACGGAGCATTGGTAGGTGGGCCGCAGCTTTCGATGTTTTCCTTCTTAATACTGTTTTTAGTGCGGTATGATAACTTTTCCTGCCCCCATACCCAAGCTGTCGGTCATCAGGTACGGCGCTCATGTCAGCACTGACATTATTTTTAGTTTTAAATCCATTGCGTTGTGGTGACACCGTTCTGCCGTTGCTATTAGGCACTGCACCCAGTGGACAAGCCAGCTCCTAATAGTATGTACTGGTGTGAGATCAATTGGGAATGTGCCGAGGTGTTCCTTTACGACGCCGCCGGTACGTGAATTGTTTCTTCTTTCTTATCCCTCGTTCCTTACTGATCCTTCCCTTTGGATCTTGTCCTGCATGTATATCTCTATACTCAACAACGACGAAGGTATGTGAGCTAGTCGTCTTCTTTGAGGACTTGCTCATTCCTTACTAACCGGTATATGTAGTCTTCACTGGCTCATTGCACCCTGAGCAGTCCCTGCCTGCAGTGCTTACCCTGGCGCCGCTGTGCCCCCATTCACGGGTTCGACGCAACTCGTCGTCGCAGCTTCCTTCACCGCCCCGCCTCGTGTGAAGGTCACAATATATACGTAAGTTTCGTGTTCCCATCGGTGCCTTCCCTTCTCTGACACATCTCTTCTTCGTCGTCCTTGGTGCACTACCCCATCATCCATGAGTACATTCACAAGATCGCTGTCCTCGGCACCACCTCTCGCGTCGCTCTCGCCGCCCTCCTCGTGCTCGACACATCATGATGTGCACCTTCCTTGGCACCATCCTCTATAGGGGTAGGGTGCACCGTAAATACTGTACATATACACGACCTGTTCACGTATCAGTTACTACATATTTGAATTCAATCAATTTCTTCATGTTTTCATATTACATTGGACCGTGCCGTGTAATGCTACCTACCTACCATTCCAAATTTGGGAAAGGCTTCGGAAAGGTTGGCTAATTAAGCTCCGATTACTGGTAATTTATTTTCAACGTCACTAGAAAGCTAACGCAGCTATCCCAACTTATTTGGCTAAATTAGTCGGAATGTTGGTGAATCGGACCTTATTAGTAAAGGAGCATTTTCCTGATGTTCACGCAACTAGTAACACGCCATTAGGAACTCGCGCGCCCACTACGGCAGGCGGCGCCGGCGGCGCGACCTCATAACATCAGCCTGCAAATACACCTCGAGCCATATGTGCGAATTCCTGAGTGCGTGTCCAGTTTTCTTTACCGAAAAGGTCCCAATTTCCCCGCCGCTCCGCCGAGACGGCTCGGGTTAAGCGAAATACCACGAGGCGAAGTTAGGGAGCAAAAACGTCACCCACCTCGCTCTGATGAAAAACCTATAAATTAACCAGCGCTCCTTATGTCGCTCACTGACCCTCCATACCTTCCGTTGCACCGTCGACAAATGCTGTTGCAGTGTACTGCGCCTCAACCCTCGGAAAGCAACCAGCGTATCAGAGCGCAGCCATCTGTAAGTGCCTTTGCCCCCTAGTGTACCCGCGCGGCTCTCATCGAACTCAGCGCTAGGAACGGCCATCGCGAAGGCAAACCGCGCGCTCGTTTATGGAGGCGGGACCAAGGGATTAATGGGGCTCGTCTCTGCCTCAGTTCTTAAAGCAGGTGGTCGCGTAACGGGCATTGTACCGTATGCCATTTCCGTAGCCGGTGGGGAGGGGCGGGGCACAGCGCCGTGGGTTAAAGACGCTTGGAAAGAAGGACATGCCAGGAGGAACACGGTGAGTGGTGAGACAAATACACGTGCACGTTGATATAACCGAACATCCCAGATTGTCGTTGATTCTATGAGCGACCGCAAGGCCGAGATGGCGAAGCGAGTGGAGGCCTGTTTTGGGCTCCCAGGTGGATTCGGAACACTCGATGAGGTGTGCCTTGCGTGCCTACTCTCATCCTGCGTAGTGCGCTGACTCTCTGCGATTTATTAGATCCTCGAGGTAGTCACTTGGACCCAACTCGGGTATCAAACCAAACGTAAGTTATGTTTTGCAACTGCGCCTATTGAGATACTGACTCGATGCAGCAATAATTCTCATGAACGTGCTCTCCCACTTCGAACCCCTGCGGCAGCTCATGCGCAACGGAATAGCGGAGGGTTTCATTCCGGCCGACAACGAGAGCTTTGTGATCTTTGTCGATGGACCAAAGAAACACAGCGAGCACGAAACATTCGACTGGGGCGAGGCGGCGCTCGCAGCATTGGCGGGGTGGGATATGACGGCGGCGAAACCCTTGTTCCAGTGGATAGAGAAGACAGATGGGATGTAAGTACTTTTGGTCCCCATTCACTTTGTTACAATAGCTGGTTGCATCCGTCATACTCTTTGCTTTAACCGTTCCCATCTATACCCATTTTATTTAGCCATTAGAACTAGACTGTCCATGGACCCGTTCCCTCACGCTCAGAAACACAAAACTGTAGTCGGCCAGAAATCGTGTTGAAGATGAGTACAGTGCTCAAGTGCTTCCTCGTTTGCATAAACGCCGGGACATATGTGACCACGCGACCATCATAAATACATGGCTGATTGAACGCCAAGGATGTTTTCATAGGATTTCATCAGTTTCGAACTTTCGATCGTTGGCTAGTGGCTACTTAAGCTTACGGAGTGAGCCCCATTTAGAACTCGTAATTCATTTTCAATCGTCACCTTCCACGACTTCCTCATCCTCTGAGGAAACTCAAGGCCGTGGCCCGTTATTGCAAGGATGCTCATTCAAGAAACTCCAGTTTCCGGCGATTTTACCGCAGGTGTTGGTACCATGTCCTGCCTGGCGATCAACTTGTCTGCAATATTTGGCACACCTAACTGCAGTACCGAAGGCGCGAACAGAAAATTACTGTTTTAGGCAGATTTCGATCCTCGCGACCGATTTGCCCATAACTTTCTGAGTTTTGCATGGATCGAGCTGAAACCTAGCTAGATAATTCGTACTAATTCATACGCATTTAGTAATAGAGACGGAATTTTAAAAATATCATATTTTGTATCTCCTGGCACTTGAGACTCACATCGGTGTAAATTGGTGCTAGTTGGTTCAGTTCTTGTCGGAACGAGCTGATTTCTTAATACTAGGTACTTCGACATGTAAGAAGCAATGTTATGGAATCAAAAGGACCGTTA
This sequence comes from Mycena rebaudengoi, assembly GCA_029282285.1. Taxonomy (NCBI): domain Eukaryota; kingdom Fungi; phylum Basidiomycota; class Agaricomycetes; order Agaricales; family Mycenaceae; genus Mycena; species Mycena rebaudengoi. Next base: position 337,596 of record JARJCX010000062.1, read on the forward strand.
TTCCCACCTGCCTTGTCCCTACCCCGTTCGACAGTGTTCTGTACTGGCGTGACAGAATTTGCTGTAATTACCTGATTTTCGAAGCGGAGAAAGTGATTCAGAGTGTCGTATGGCACTTTTCAATACTTAGCCCTCATCCAGTCCCAAAAAACGCGTGTTATACAAGATAATTGAGTCGCAGGAAAATCCACAAAATAATCCATCCACGGAAATCTCCATCCGAGACGTAGTCCCAATCCCCGCTAATCCCTCATGGCACGGCCTGATAATCCCGCAAGATAATCCTATTCCTCGATAATCCTCAATCAGGCGGCTGGCGGGCGGTCAATCCTGGGCTTACTACAGCAGATAATCCTAGATTAATTGCAGTCTCAGTCTCTATTGCGACCGGCCCTTGTCTGTTGTTCATCCAGCTGCAAAACGTTTGGCATTGGAGCTCGGATGATAGCGTGCTAGGACAAACAAATAAAACAGTTGAAAAGGGGCGTCTCCTTTTGAGCCCCCTTTAACCCTCAAATTCGACATCTCGCTACACTCTGAAAGCAGGCTCTGATGTATGGTTATATTTTATCTACGCGCAGGTTGTGCTTATCGAATTGCTAGCAGGATGCCCCCCTCACAGTCCGCACCCCGATCCAGATGGGTAGCAACAGTTTGTGATATAACCGTAACGGCCCTCCTTCTGGGTCTGGGGTACTTCTACTTGCCCTGCATCGTCATCGGCATTGGTATTGATAGGAGGATCCACCGGAGGCCCAGGCCTCGTCCCCTCCCCAAGAAACGCATCGATATTCACCGGAAGCGCAAGGCCCAGCAGCCTCAAGATTGTCATTTCTGTTCGAACCTACCGCCGGAGGTGCGGGAATTGATCTACATTGCAGCGTTGGGCGGGCGATGGATTAGGATGAAGAGAAGAATGGTGGAAATTTCAAGGGGATACTTCGAGTCAGTCATCCAGTCGGTGTGCTACCAGCTCATCGACGACTCAAATGGGCGGCACAGCCTGGCCCTCGCTCAGGTCGACCACCGACGGGCCAGCGAAACCCCCAATCTCCTCCCCTCAGCGACTCAATCTCCGTCGCCCTTCTCTCCACCTGCCGCCAAGTGTACGTCGAAGCGCTGCCCATCATGCATTGCCGGAACACCTTCCATTTCGAGGCTGTCGACTTCGCGTGCCTATTTCGCGCGTCGCTGGGCAGTTATTCTCTGCCGGACATTCGGAGCATCAGCATCGTCCATGTAGGGAATTACAGGGGAGATTGTGCTGCTCCGTGGGTGTCTGTGTTTCCACTTGTCCAGAAAATGGGCCTCCAAACTCTCGAGTTCGGGTTTTCCGCGGCGGCGTTCGAGGAAAGTTCCTATGATCCTTTCTTGGGTACGGAATGGGTCCGCGGTATACTCGCTATCAAGGGGTTACACCGTTTCCGTTTCTTCGTGAGAGACATGGACGAGGTTTCATTGTCTATCAACCGATGCCTTCAACGAGACCTTGGGCTCGAGCCAAAGGTAGCCGAAATAGAGCCTGTTTGAGGGAGTGCGATATAAAGAACTTGAAGTAACTGGAAGATGATAAAACGTTGACTACTTAATGAGCCGGTCGACGGTGTACTCTAGTAGAAGGATTGGATTGAACCCAAATTGCTTGATCGCTGGCCGATCGTTCTTCAAAGTTATAAAGTATAATGGAGCGATAATAATGTCCACTTGATTGGTTTCGTAGGCAATTGTGAAGCCCACTGGTGGCCTCCAGACTTTGTGGGCCGGGATAGGCCCAAGAATCCTTGTCAGTGAAAGGATGGCGCGGCTTCTCGGGAAAGTTGTTGTGTATTTGACAGCAAAATGGCAGGGTGGGAACATTGCCGCTGTCTCAGATCGTCTCTTGCTCGACGAGTTCTTCACCGATGCACGATGTTTAGGGCTCATTTTAATTGCACAGTGCTCTACCCCGCCCCTAAACTATACTTGAGGACGTTGGCTCGCGTACACATTCACCCCAGCTGCACCAAGTCCTCAAGGCATTATCCGCCTGCTCCGAGTGGCACCCTCCGTAGCGGGCAAAGGCTGAATGGGACAAGTTCACAAAACTGCATGGGTTTTAAGGATATGTAGGGCCTCACGTTTGACTATGCACCGGGTTTTTCTCTCTCCCATTCACTACTAACCACTCGCCATTAGCTAAAACTGGTGATTTTCCGATGTCATAATCTGTGGATTTTCTGTGGGCCCAATCTAGGTCCAAGTGCCTAAATTCTGGTGACAATACATTCTAATCCTTTCTATATATCCACTCATCACGTATTTTGTATCCTGGGATGTTCTTAATGGCTCCACTAGTCTCGTCAAGTCAGATATGCAGAATTGACCCCATCTCTGCCTGCGAGAGGTATACTCTCTCACCGCTCTTATAGATGTGGGGTACCACTCAAGTGTATGAAACAGACCATATGTATCTAAAGTACAATCCCGGATACCTTAATACCATTGATATGCCCAGAAACGTCGTCTTTGGCCGCCTGGCCAGCTTCCTGGTATTTGCCATGTTTGGGACCGCTATGACAAGAAATATTTAGTGAGTTGTTGAGAGGTCAGAATAAATCAACCAATTGTTTCCAACTCATTGACAGCATGCTTGCCTTCGTCGTAGGACACAGGGGGGCCCGGTTGGAGCCTCAGATGGTCGCCCACAGGTCGATTATTCTCAAGTGGCCAGACGACAGTACAGTGGGTGAAATTCCCAGAGTAAATAATCGAGTTTTCTTGGTCAAAATCCGACCGACCTAATAGGTAGTGACAAGAAGGGCTTCGAGCAAGGTTAGTTACTGGTGTTGGGGGTAGGAACATGAGGGAAAAAAATCCCAAAAAGAAAAGGCAAGAAAGAAAAGAGGGGGGAACATCGTAATTTTTGGTCAGAGCTGGATAGGCACCTGCACCTCTGTGCCTGCGGTCTCACAGTAATTTCTTTCTGCCTGGGACGCGAGTTCTTGAGTAACGCGACTTCACACATGACCTGTCAAGAAAATCGTGAAAATTTGCCGTTTTGGATTTTATGGACCGGATATTTCAGTCGCCGGTGCCGCTCGCGTGAGTGATCGGGTAGAGTTCGGGTCAGAGGTTAGGGATAGAGTGTTAGGGTTAAGGGATAGAAATTTCCGTGGGAACGAGGCTTGAGTGTGCCAACCTGAGATGCCCCGGCTCGGGGGACCCTCCGAGCGCAGCGAGGGAGGGGAGGGCCATGAAGATAGCGAGGTACTCAAAAAGGCGATTTGTGGGGCAGGGACGCGGCGCAAAACGCTGATGAGCAACTTGTATAGTGTACACGCAAGTCCATGCCTAAAAGGTTGCACAGCTTCGATCAGAAGCCGCCCGAATTTGGTCATTTGCTTACAAATAATGATGCTGCAGTATCTACCCGTCGGCTCCCATCGACAGCATCAACTAGCCGAGGCTTTGCTCGCGAGCAAAGCCTCGAGGACGCAAGTTCAACGTTCGATGATTGATCTGCGTCGACTATCACAACACGTGCAGCCTTCGCGGAGACTATAATAAAGTGGGCTTGCGACGTCTGCGAGTGGTCGCGCCTTATGCCCGTCACCTTCGCCCCGGCCGCGCGCACCGGCGCACACGACACTCATCCCGCAGCCTCCCGCGATATCGTACCCGTCACAGCTGCCAAACTCCTCTCTGCCGCCTCATGCTCTGCTCATGTCGATGCCAAGGCGCGCATCGTTCGATCCTCCATCGGCGGCCGCATGGGCCCAGACAACACGCCCTTCAAAATCGCCGGACCCGGGAACGGCTTCGTCGACACCGTGCTGTGTGCGTACACGCACCAGCACGCGCTGATGATTCGGCCCGATGATGTCTGGCTGGCAGTCGTCTCGCAGTTCAGCTTCTACGCCACCGCCGAGGCCAACTCCTGCAGCTTCCTTGACAACGCCTCTGGGAAGGTCGCTAGTTTCGCCCTGGAAATCTTGGTCGAATCGGACGCAGCGCAGCCGGACGTGGCGAAGCTCTCCCGGCGACTGCTGCGAAAGATCGTCCCCGACGCCGACTTGCGTGACTGGCTCGTCCCCAAGTTCTCGACGACTACGCTGACCGATGCGACGGTCGGCTGTCTACTCGCCCTCTCAGGCTCATGTTCGTCCTCGTCACCCACCGCAACTCAAACGCGCTCTGGCGGCGACGCCGACTACACTTTCGGTGCATCGTGCGGCATCCCGCGCGTAACCCTTGAAGGCGAGCGCGCCGACTGGGAAATCCTCTTCGCTCGGCTGGACCGCCTGAAGACGCGATGCAAGGACCTCGGATTATCCGCGGTTGCGTGGTACCACCTCCTGCACCCGGTCTTGGTGGGCTTCATCGGCGCGTTCGACGACCCAGAGGGCGTGGAGAACCGAGAGTTCTGGGGCGGGGTTGTAGTTGGCAAGGCAGAATCAAACGGGGGTGGGAGCGGAAGTAAGAATGCGGGCAAGTTGTCGGGGTGGATCACCGCGTTTTGTGCGTTTTCAGCGGAGGGAAGGTGGTTAGGGCCTGAACTCAATACGGTGGGTGCTCCGTCCTTCACGCCTCCATGCAAATCCTGCCACTTATTTACTCTTGCAGAGCGCCACTGCAGACGCATTCGAGACGCTCACCGCCGGCCAATTTTGGTCAACGTACACCCGCCTTGCCCTGGCGCCAGAGAAACCCAAGCCAAAACCAAAATCCAAGGCGGCGAAAGCGAAGGCGAAGAAGACCGTGCAACTTGATCTCGATGTCGACCCGGCGGCGCTGCCTGCGCCAACAATCGTGATTGCGCTCGCGGATGTCCCGCCCTCGTACACCTCCGCCGAGCTCGAGCTCTCCTTCAAAATCAAGGCTAAAGTGTCTGGTGACGTCAGCGCCGGCGTGAACGGTACCGCGACGACGCGGGAGCGTGCGTACACAGTCCTAGCGGGGTTGGTGGGCACGGGCTTCTCCTCCAGTCGTGATACGGAGCTGAGCGCGACGGGACGGAACGATACCGTCCGGCCGGCGGTTGCATGGTGGATTTATGAGCGGGGCGGCGTGGGCGCGGGCGCCAATGGGGATTTGAAAGAAAAGGTGCGGCAAGACGCGGAGGACACGAAGGATAAAGAGGAGGATTTAGAAGAGTACATCCCGGTGGTGCCAGCGCCGCGCGTGCAGTTCGACCTTGGCCTCGATCTCGATCGCGAGCTCGATGGAGCCCTTGCAGACACGGTTGGTGCTAGTCTCAGCATTGGTTTACAGCCCACCACGTCCCCCGGTGCTGGTGCCGGTGCCGCGGATACACATGAGCCCGAGCCCGAGTCGATGTCGACACCCGCTGTTGTGCCCGTGCAGCAAAGCGACCTGTGGAGCTCGGACCGTGACACCCCCGTGATCCCCGAGCCGCCTCCCGACGCTGCCGGCTTGGGTGCGGGTGGAGGCTCGGACGCAGCCGCAGATGCAGACGCGGGGGGGTGGAACGCCGTCTCGTGGAGCACATTTGCGCCTGCGTCCAAGGCCGGATTCGGGCTCGGGTTTGGATCTGAATCTGGCTTTGGCTTTGGGACTGCGCCAGCTGCCGTGCCTGAGCCCGAGCCGGTGACGGAGCCAGCGCTGGAGGCCTTTGTCGCGTCGGGTGGGCAAGATGCACCACCGGCTGAATCCGAGTCGTTGGCGGAGGTAGCGCTCGAGCCTGATGTTGAGCCCACAGCCGGGACGGGCAACGGAGGCGAGGATGAGGTGAAGCCTGGAAAGGAGCAGATGCAGGAGCAGGAGCAGCAATTGGAGACGGAGACGGAGACGGAGACGCCTGCCCCTGCTCCGCCTGCGCCTAAGGATCCCGAGCCTGATGCTGCGCCTGCTGCTGGGACACCCGCGACGCCAGCAGGCGACGGTGAGGACGCAGCCGACGACGGTGAGGACGCAGCCGACGACGCTCTGACTCCTGCGCAGGTTGCTGATGCTTCGAAAGCTGACGGGAAGAATAATGCTGGTGGTGCGAAAGGGGGGAAGGGAAAGAAGAAGAAGAAAGGCAAAAAGTAATATTCGGCCGCCCCAGTGCGCTTTGGTTGTGCAGGAGTATGTACATGTACATCAAGTAGATAAATTGGTACAAATAGAGCTTGGACCTTTGAATCAAAAGACGAAGATGCGCCGCGGAGAAAGGGTTGCACATTAACTACATCATTCCCAAAAGCGAGTTGAATACCTGAAAGCATTTACCGCTGTGAGTGTTCGAATTTTACAAGCAACCGCAAGAATTATTACGCATAGCAGTCCAGCCGGTTGAATTGCACAGCAAATTGGACCCAAGACCAACTGTGCTGCAGCAAAATTTGAGATCTTACCTGTGCCGCTCCGACGCGTAAGTCGCAAGATCCGGCACCGTAGTACCCCGCATGAAAAGGAATAGAAGCGGCCACGTATTTTTCACATCGCCTTCGGTTGTATAAAAACCTCGCAACAAGAATTGGTGATGCATTAGTACAGGCTGGACTGTGTTACTTGAGTTTTACACGGGAGTAAATACAATGGGGTTAGGGCATCCAAGAGTTATTCCGTCGCTTTCGCTCTCAGAGGGCATTATCTTTTTTATGTTGAGGATGGCCCATGATGCCACGGTGGAGTAAACACTTTGTAAAAGTTTAGCGCGTGAATACTGTAGAAGCGTTACACGTACACTAGAGCGGGCCTATTCGAAGCCAAAATCATGAGTAAGGATGGCTCCTGAAACAATGATAAGAGACATATACAACGAGAATTTGCTTCAGGGTCTCTCGTTTGCTGGACCAGATAATGAGCTCGGATCCACCCGCAGCTGCGGCCCACGCCAAAAGAAATGAACTAGAGAAAATCCCAAGGCGCGGGAAAAAACGCACCGAAAGCTGCGAGGAACCAGACGACACCGTCTCGCAGGAACAGTTTCCATATCGGCATGACACGGTGGACGTTTCTGTGCAACGTGACCCCGCATTACAGCGTCAGCAGAAACATGATGAATGTCTACTCAATATCGAACTCAGGACGAGAGAAAATTAAGTTAATTCGGAATGCTGACCACAAGGAGCGGAGCGGCCGCATATAGTGTCAGAAACCACGGAACATCTGCGAATCATTGTCAACAGTTATAATATTGGTTCGCATTCAGAGGACGGACTATATGCGTAGCGTCCCTTGATCAGGGACCTGGCGTCGATGAGGCAGCGGTGATTGTAACCAATTGAGCTGACTCACCCGAGGTGAACGTAAGCTGGGATCGGGGTGTGAATGGCATAGGAGAATCGCGGGAAAAGGCACATACCGGTCATCTCGGCATACGCAAAGAGATCCACCACGATCCTGAATTTGATTTCAGAGGGGAGTCGAAGCATTGGCTTGAGACGTACATAGTCACGACTTCAGCTATGCCGGTTGCATTTCAAAATCACTCTGCTCGCTAAGAATCCGGAAAACGCACCAATGTACATGAAAATGAAGAGCCAGACCAGCCATCGGCGTCGACCATACAAGATCCACACCCTGGTGGTAAGGGCATTCAATATAGAGAAGAAATGGAACGTCTTGGGCGAGTACCTGACCATAAGGACGAGATCCACAGTAGCTATAACCACGGTGGATGTCGATCCTTGAGCCTAAATTAAATGCCCAGGGTAGCGCGTGCGAGGTCTCCAACAATTGTGGGTTCCACGCACCTTTAGCCAACCTATGTATCTTCGCCATTTGAACACCCAAACCCAGGAAACAAGTGGAGAACGTACTCCTATACACAACTGTGAGAATGATGAAATTGCAAGCGGAGTGTACTTATGCTGGAGGTGAGGTGATAATCTTGTGGAGAATGACTTCAAGAAATGTGTGGGAACATGAGAGGGATCAGCATGATAGGGTTATATACCAGTAGTGTTCAAGCTAGACGCTGGATGAATATCCAAAGCCTCGATCAAGTGATATTTGCTCTCACCATATTGATATGAGACTAAAATATCGATTGAACAGCTTGAAAAAAAGGCGACTAAACCAGCGCTCAGCGGAACCTCTGAGAACATGACTTACATATATAACTTTCGCCAACCCCCAGCGGCTTTTCCACATCAGCTCCACCTGAAGTATACTGAGCTCGCAAGATGGATCACTGCGTTGAGGCCGTTTGTAGTCAGAGGCTGGCTACATTGGTTCACATTGGGTCACATTGGTCTACCCATGGCCTACCCCTGGTAGACGAGGGGATCGACATATGTGTTTGGCTACGCTTGGGTAGCCTGGTACACAGGAGGTAGTCACATGCTGTCACAGTGTGACTACATTGGGCTACATCGGGTAGCCCAATGTGGACCCACCGTGACATACCATATAACCTTAATTATGATAAGCTCATCTATGAGAGCATGTCTGAAAAGGTCTGAAATGGCGCGCCGCCAGTGCCACGCCTGCGGCTTGTGCCACATCAGAGAACCAAACATGCCATAACTTTGGTAATCATAGCCACATTGTGGCCACATCAGAATTGACGTTGAGAATCATTGCACAAAGACTTACTTGGAAAATACCGCTACAAGCCTATTAATGTAAATTGGAGCTCCCAAAGAGTTCGCCAACTTAGCATACCCGGGTCTACCCTGGGCAAACCCTGGGTCTACCAAGGAACCCCCAAGTAGACACAGTTTGGGTCTATAGACCATGCGGCAACAACTGTGTTTACACTGTTATTCCCAAGTACACATATGCCCATGTCTACCCCCTTGTCTACCCCCGTAGCCACACCCTGTGACTACGAAGGGCTTCAACGCAGTGGATCACCGCAGAAGAAAACCGACCTCGTCTGGGAAGCAGACGATGTGATCATATCTGCGATTAAAGTCTGAGCATGGGCGGTCGCTCGCTGATGATTCCACGTACATGAATGAGCACACAAATTGAAGCGACTGCGGGCGAGACGTTGGCATGAGGCACACATTGAGCAATGAACTGACGCAAGTACCCGCAAGATATCCAGCAAGTCTGGAGTCCGCGACGAGCTGAAGTAACTGCAAGTTGTCCTGCATATTGTCTGGCATACGTGGTATGGAAGGTAATCGACCCTGTGGGGGGGGGGGGGGGGGGGGGGGGGGGGGGGGGGGTCAATGCAAGCACCGCGGGGTGCAAAAATGCTGTACACACGTACTCTGATGTTCCGCGGGTGAAGATGATTGACGAACGGCATAATTGGCACGCGCGCCCATCGAATATCGGCCACAATTGACGCCGTGTTGGACGTAGGAATTTCGCTCGGAATTGTAGGTGGCTTTGAAGGACTTGAGCTGCAGCTAAGGTCGAGAATCGCATGGAAAAAATCTGCAATGACTCTGTGTGCTCATTTCCGAGAGAACTGGACGATGACCAAACAGCGGTGTCGAACTGTGGACTGCTGCTGTAGAGACAACGCCGAAGCCTGCGGGTATCCGAATTTGGAAGAAAAGGAACACAGCAGATATGACGACGAGTTTTAGGAGTGCGATCGCGATTCTTTCTCCAGCTCAGCGCTCCGACGGGAGGGCCTCCAAGATCTCACAGCAATGGCGGAACGAGGCACGGAAAGAACCGGACACTTCGGATCCGACTCCGATTTGATCGAGATCATGCCGTTATGCACAGATTACTGTGGTCTGTGTGTCACCGAGAAATCAGGATATTCTGGCCATGAAACCTGTCGAGTGAAAACGGCGAAAATAGGAAGATCGGTGGAACGTTGCCGCATTTTCAATATTTCTTGGCCGTCGTGCCATGTTCATGGTTGTGAAGGAAGTGTGCAAGGGACTTGGTAATATGTAGTGGTCCAGGAATCGCGTTCAAAAGTCAACTTAGTTCTGAAGGTACACTACTAATATGCATAATATAACCCTGGATATATCGACAGTTGGCTAGCTTGCGGTGTAGCCTGGGTAATTGCGAGGGATGCGAAATTTCGCAGTCGCTGCAGAGCTTCTAAAATATCCGGGTCTGGACGGGTTCCGGCATCCGGATGGTCTCCAGGAAATTTTGAGCTAACCTCGAGCGTGGGAAAGCAAAAATCGGTCGGAACCCGTTCGAACCTGAACTGGACCTGAACCCGGGGTCCGGTCCAAGGTCCAGGGAATTCCCTGAACCGAACCTGAGGTCCAGTTTGGGGTTCAGATATTTTGCTCTGAACCGGACCTGAACCGGACCGTAGCAACACTAGTTATGCAAAGAGCTGTAATGTGGGCGTAATTGACATAAAAACGGTCTTTGTAGGCGGTTACGCTGACATGAACCACAGCTTCCCGGAGTCCCAATCACCTCGCCGGACTCTGACTAGGATTTCAGGGAACGCAGTAACCGCTGACCAAATAACTCGATCAAAAAATAGATTTTCCTTTTTGGTGGACTTCTGTACACTTGCCCAATGGGTTGGAGTATTCTCAGACCCATTCGTCCCACAGAGAAGAGAATTTAATGAGTGTTACCTGAAAATATGTTAAAAGATCTCTGCCATGATATTTGCTTCAGACACAAAATTTCAGTTCTGCAATTCACATTGCATAGGTCAGTTCCATTCCATATCAGAAAAATTCCCCAAAGCTTATACTGCCACAAAATAGTCTATTCGCTGTCCAGAACGTTTGCGCTCCTAGAATATGTCAAAATCTGGGTTTTGCGGAAGGAGGCGGAAGGGCTCTCCGGCTTCACCATACTCAGAGCTCGTATCAGGGGCCAACTCGCATCACCACTTGTTAGTGCGTTATTTTGTGCGTCCACACGGCTCACAATAATATATTTGCAGCAGTGAGCTCTTGACCATGACGTCTTCATTCTACAGGCACCGGACTTGACGAGAGAATTTTCCATGAATTATAGGCGCGACAATTTTGTGTGCTGAATATAGGGAAAGACATGGAGGTGTGCGGCCTACCACAGGACCAGGTAGGCGACCCCTGGCTGTCTTTCCATTCAGTCCGACGCTGATGAACAGGCCATCCAATTGGAAGGGGCACACATCAAGTAAACACTATAGTTCCAACAAGCGTGTACACCCGACCGGGTGGCGACGCAATGTTCGTCGAAACTGAATGGTTCGACTGGTAGTATCACAACCAAAATTTCACTCAGTATTGGACTGTATGTTCCATTGCGCGGCAACTCGCAACAACGAAAAGGTATTATTTGCTGCAATTTTGCGTGCTTATTATGCGCTAGACCTCGGCATTTTCTGCCCAGCCAACTCCTTAACCTTCCTTAGTCGAACGTAGTGTAACAAGATTATGATTTGACAACGCGGGTATGTCTCCAAACCGTAACAAAACTCATGATGTGGGAGGAACCAAGGCTGCCCGGAGGGCTTCTGTATATTTACTCTGCGTGCATGAATGTGGTGATACAGCGGCCCCGACTCAATATTCCTGAGCCCCTACCGCTCACGTTCCCGAGAGCGTGAGTTAGTTGGAAAAACATCTGAGCTTTGAGTTGTTTTATCCCCATTGGATATGCGTTCATCATTCCAAATTCGACACCCTCAGGAGCGGTTTCTGCTATATTTGAACCTTACATGCTGTGTGTTGATACAGCGGCCCGACGTCAATATTCCTGAGCCCCTACCACCCACGGATCCCCGAGGGTGAGTTAGCGAGCGGAATATCCGAGTGCGAGTTGTTTTATTCCCTACCTCATTGGATTGCGTTCATCATTCTGAATTCGCTCGGAATAGTGGCGGTTTCTGGTATTTTTGAACCTACATGCAGTGGTGCACAAAGGTGCTGATACAGCGGCCCGGACTCAATAGTCTGAGGCTTGTATACGTACAGTACCGACGGCGAGTAACACTTCTTATTCGGAAGTAATTATTAAAGACGTCGAAATATCACATTACACGATTCATGAAGCTGCTCCTCGGCTGCGAATCTGCGACAGTTTGACCCGCAAGAGATCCGAGCATCAGCTGCAAATATATCATTCTATTTGCGAATTATCAGCCTGCCTAAGACCTCTCAGGAACGACGTTGAAATTAAAACTTTGAATCACAGTATCATTGACGGTGAGGGCTTCCTAGTTACCCCGTAAAGCGTCCGTGCCCACGTTGTGGTTGATGCATCTTCTGCTGAGTAAAACATCGCCACGCGCGGAACAGGTACCTGCCAAAGTTCAACTGTTTGATCTGCCGTGCTAGCCATTTCGAGCACGAGTCGCGACGGATAAGCATCGGGTGGTTCCACGGTCAAAATAGATACATGGTGGTGGATGATTACGATCCTCTGCTTGCAACACCACGAATAAGATCGGCATTAGAGTGTTGGTGTTTCGCTTTCCCCGTTCACTGTCGTGGATGAGAGCGGCCATGATCCACGTACTCTCCAATAAATCATGGAGAGATGGAATACTATTAATTCTGTCGATTCTGGTCCTTTGTACTGACTGGCGTTCCTCGCAGCGTTTTCAGCCCTTTTCTTTATAACCTCGTTCGACACTGCAAAGAATATATGGACGAATCGGACTAATCTCGTTTGGTTCCAGTGGTGGTTAGTTTAGTTACTAGGTAATTGACAGACACCCGCCACATTCCCGCCATTAAGTAACACACTGATACCGATCCCGAGAGATAACGGGTCAGCTCGGAATCGGGTGCAGTGTTCTCAAATTTATGCTCACCGAGCGACTGCAACTGCCAGCGAGTCTAAGGCTCCCCAGATTCAGCACCTTCTTCGCGAATGCTTCGAAATGCATACTTATACTGGACATCGGATCTCTAGTCCCCCAGAAGTGAATGTTAATTACATCCGGCTACTCCACAACACCTTGCATGCTGACTGGAATTGAACGAGGTATTCCTTACGCAAGGTTGTCAGTCTTGACGGTTGAAGACTTGATGAAGTGTGATCTCATCAACCATTGCATCCACCGCTACATCAACGGCCGATGTCGCTGATATCAAGAACCACCAAACAGGAGTATTCTCCCTTCCGACTTGCTTCCGACCATCTGGACTTGGTCTGAGCTCAGGTTTAAAGGCTCCGAATGCGTTCAGGCAACTTGATGCGGCGAAATGAAGGGCTTACTGGCGCCTGCAGCACCCTCTTTGGCCTCGATTCCGGCCCGAGCATGGTCGACATTCTAAATGTATCAAAGCAATATCAAAGCATCGCCTGGTTACTCTTTGCCTGACACACCCAGGTGGCCTATCCTATTAAACAATTAATTGCCACCTAACTCCACAAAGCCATGCAGAATCATTATTTCCTCTCTCTCCTTATTTGGACAAGATTGCGTACCTTCGCACAAAATAGACATCGAATTCGCGAATACATTCAGAATATCCTGACTGACGCGTCATCTCAAGTGATACCAACTCCTTTCCCCCCCGCTCCGGTTTCCGGATGTAAATTTAGAACCCGTATTGCCCTGGCACTGATCCGCCGGGACCGATTCCTACCACACGCGATAACGAATGGGGAGATGCGCGTAATGAGGTCCGTAATGCGGTTCTCAAATCTCGATGAGCCTCTTCTGCGGCTATGGTGTCAGCCATTTTCGTATAAAGTTGGATCCATGAAACTGACTCTCTACAGTATCCTCGTTCCCGTTCAATAGCCACCTTCCTCTCACTACAGGGACATCATGATCCTGTCCGCTGCTCTTGTTGCGCTCTCCGCTGTTGCGTCTACTTATGCCGCGATTGGTCCCTCGGCGTCGATTTCGATCGTCAACAAGGTCATATCGCCTGACGGCTTCCCTAGGAGCGCCGTTCTCGCTGGCGGTACGTTCCCTGGCCCCGTTATCCGAGGAAAAAAGGTCAGGGTTGATTGTCTGGTACGCGACACCTCAACTTATGCTTCGTAGGGAGATCGCTTCTTGCTCAATGTCGAAGATCGTTTAACCGACAACACCATGCTCAAAAGCACCAGCATCGTGCGTAACTTTCGTAACCTCCGTCGTCGAAGCTGATTGAAAACCTCAGCACTGGCACGGGTTCTTCCAGAAGGGCACTAGCTACGCCGATGGACCCGCTTTCGTTACCCGTTGGTTTTGTTTTACGGCCTCGTGATTCTCGTGTCTTAGCAGGTCTCCAGAATGTCCCATTACACCTCAACACTCCTTCCTATACGACTTCAAAGTCCCGTAAGTACTCACCGCCTATTGGCTATTGGCTTCATACTTCTGGCTCACAATATTGTCAGGGATCAAGCAGGCACGATCAGCTTCGATCTTATTCCCCGTAACTGACCTCTATTATAGGAACTTTTTGGTATCATTCGCATTTGTGTACGCCTGCATTTCCATTTCCAGAAAATACTATCTAACTAGGACTCAGCTACCCAGTATTGTGATGGCCTCCGTGGCGTGTTTGTCGGTAGGTGTTTACCCATTCTTTTTCCCAAGCTTTAACTCATAAAAATCGCAATAGTGGATGACCCAAATGATCCCGCGAAGCACCTGTACGGTTAGTTCTCGCAATCAGTTTCTGAAGTTAACACACCAACAATTGTTTTCCCTTCCGAAGACGTTGACGACGAGTCGACAATTATCACTCTGGCGGATTGGTATCATTATCCGGCTAAGCAGGCACCCCTCGTTCCTATATCCAACGCGACTTTGATCAACGGGTTAGGCCGCTTCGAAGGCGGAGTAAGCTGACATTCTTGCGATGCGGCTTGTCAACTTATTTTTGTGTCTAGCCCTTGTCCAAGCTGGCAGTGATTTCGGTCACCCACGGCAAGCGATACAGGTACACACTACGAAATTACATAATGCTTCTGCCTAAATCCCATCGACAGGTTCCGGTTGATCTCAATTAGCTGCGACCCGAATTTCATCTTCAGGTACGCAGATATCAACGCAGCTCCCACATCTTTTATGTTAAACATTTTCTCTAGTATCGATGGTCACTCCATGACGATCATTGAAGTGGACGGTGTCAATCACAAGCAACTCACGGTTGACTCTATCCAGATATTCGGCAAGTCACTTATTCATAATCCCAGTTCTGCAACTAATGCAAGATTTCTAGCCGGACAGCGCTACTCCTTCGTCCTCACTGCTAATAAGAAGGTCGACAACTATTGGGTTCGTTTCTCTCCTAACAGCCATGCCGGTTCACCAACAACTCCCTCCTCAGGTACGGGCCCAGCCCACCTTGCTAGGGACCAACCAAGGGTTCGTCAACGCTACGAACAGCGCCATCCTGCGATACGTTGGAGCCCCCATCCGTGACCCCACAACCAACTCAACTAGCACACAACCTCTGGTCGAGACCGCCCTCCACCCCCTCGTCAAGACGCCCGTTCCCGGAGCGCGCCACCCCAACGGCGGCGACGTCAACCTCAACCTCGTCATCACCGTAGACTTCACCGTCGGCAGATTCCTTATCAACAACGCCGTGCGTTCAAATACTCCTGCGATTAATATGTTAATGGTTAACCTGTTCGCATTTGCACTCGCAGAGCTTTGTCCCGCCGTCCGCGCCCGTCCTCCTGCAGATCCTGTCCGGCGCGCACTCGGCGCAGGACCTCCTCCCAAAGGGAAGCATCTACGAACTCCCACCCAACAAGGTCATCGAAGTCAGCATCCCTGGAGGTTCCCCCGGTGCTCCGGTAGGTCTCCTTCCCTAGTGTTTTTCAGACGTCGCTGATGTCTCTGACAGCACCCGTTCCATTTACACGGCGTGCGTACATACTATCGTCAGATTGTAGACGAAAGACGCCCAATCTCAACGAGTTCTTTTCTAGCACAACTTCCATGTGATTCGGAGCGCCGGAAATGCAACGTACAACTTCGATGATCCCGTAGGTGTTTGGAAGGTCAATTCTGCGCAACAACTCATCATTGACAGGTTATCAGAGATGTCGTGAACACAGGTACTGCTACGACCGACCTGACCACTTTCCGGTTCGAATCATCCGCTATGTCTTAACCCTTGCCTCGTACTAACTTGTATTGTGCAGATTCAAGACCGATAACGCCGGCCCATGTACATATACATTATGCTCCCTCTTTTCGTGTCGCATGCTCATGGTTATTAGGGTTCCTTCACTGCCACATAGATTGGCACCTTGAGATGTGAGTCCTGCCTGCCTGGTCGTCCAGAAATCATGGTGCTTATCCGTCGTCCAGCGGCCTCGCCATCGTCTTCGCTGAGGACATCCCTGGCATCCGCACGCAGCATCCTCCTGGTAAGCTCCCTTGGCATTCAGTATCTCTTCCTTGCTGAACCGACACCAGCTGCGTGGAACCAACTCTGCCCCATCTACGACGCGAGCGACAAGAATTGAATTGAATAATATCACGTGCCACACACATCAAATCGCCCACCCTTCGTTCCAAACACGCGTCGCGACCCACCACTCCCATTGAACGCTTACCAATATCTATAATCTTCGATTTTATTGCGGTACTTTGTAGTTGAGCTTATTATTATCGGGCTAGGACTAACCTATACATTTAATATGTACATAGACTTAATAATATTTATCCGCTGTACTCCAACTAAATCAAATTCGGTGTTATTAAATCTCTATCGGGTCTAACATCTAATCTACAAATCGGTTACCATTGCAACAAATGGAAAACTACGCTCTGCCCAGAGTAAGAACCTTCGCAGGCGTCTTCTTTCCGCTGGCGACAGCCTGCACGACTGCGAAAAATCGGCGAACAGGATGTGTCGGATGCCTTCGCGCTTGCAATACGCCGCCAGATCATTCTCGCCGTCGTCCTTCTTCTTCACGAAAAGGACGTCTGCGTGCCGCGCAGCCGACATATCTGAAAAATGAAGGTACACTAGGATTTCTTTTTGGGAATGTAGGAAACCATACCTGACACGCCGTCACCTAAGAAAAAGAGCAACGGCGGCGATTCGAGCTCGCGGTACGGCAATATCGCGCGGGATTTGTTGTGCCCGGTGATTTGCACGATGAGGATGTCACTGGAAGCCACAGACGCCAAGATACTACTTACCTGCTGGGGTGGCGGTACTTGAAAGTTGATGTTCCACTGCGCGCCCAGCCCAATCTCGACGTCGTTGGCGATGATGTCGATATTGTGGGCCGTCTCATCGCCGATGAGGCTGGAGAGAACGGCGCGGATAATCGGCGCCATTCCACTGTAGTTCCTGGTACCGACTCAGGTACAAGGTAGAATTAAAACTTGTCTATTGCATGCGCCTTTTTGCCGGATCAGCGGACCGGTCGTTAAGCTAGGCGGTTACCGATGGTTAACCGATCGATCAGCTGGGTGCACTTAATGCACTTAACTTACGGCACCTAACTCGAATCCTAATTTCTCTCCGTCCGTGGTTGCTAAAATCACTGTAAAATTCAGGTAGTCAGTATGAACAACAAGAAATCGATGCATGCGAAAAAAACATTGAAAACCATTGTGCCAGGCCTCTACACGACGAAGGTGCTCCACCTGCCAGAATTAAGTGCCATCAGTGGCTGTGGTTAAGTGCATTAAGTGCATTAAGTGCATTAAGTGCATTAAGTGCACCTCTTCGGCTCTTTTGTTCTCTGGAGGCCATACTCTGCTATTTCTGCTTGGTCTGTGCTCTTAAATGCGTCTATTTACACCTTCTCGTCTCTCAAGACATGAAAAATCGCGCTCTTTCCGCATCAATAACCTGCACAATCTTAGCGGGTCAACGCCGTTCAACCCGTCCAACCCATGCCCTCGGGGGCGCCCAAGGGAAATGAAGACAATGCACGACCTCCTGGTGCTAAACAAGGCTGTCCAGCCTCCGAGGCCTGTACGGAGGAGGTCTGGAATGAAAGTACGGCTTGATTCTTCCACGGCCGCCAACCGACTTGACACCCATCTTGCGTCTGTTCATCGTGAAGAGGGTCTTCCTCACATTAGGGATTCGTCGATGGGGATTCCGATGATAAATATGGGTTCGATGATCATGCAGATATTGGAGCCCGACAAGTGGGAAGCATTGGATCAGAGATGCGGGACACGAATGGCCCAAGTGCGTGATCTGTTGTTTTTGTTCCTTCTATTCCATCCAATAATATTGACCTGTTGCTGTATTCTTGGTCAGTTTGCTTGCTCCCGAGCTGCCACTCAATAATCTGTCGCTACAATAGAGTATGTTCGGTCTTGCTCCATGTACTTACGTGCAAGATCACGGAAAAAAGACTGCCTGGGACAAGTATATAGCACATCCTGTCACAAAAGTATTGGAATTTGGTTCACAGTGAAGTTCCTTGAGTTTGGGTTGAAATTCTCTGAAATTCTCGCATTCTTTCCTTTTTCGATTTCTTTTTCATAACTTTCCCCTTCCGGCGACCCAGTACTATGGTCGGAAAACCAGCTAGGCACCGTGACAGATCATCAGACTTCAAGGCCTGAAGTCCGAACCTCCTGCAGATTCTGGACAGATGTACTCAGAAAAAAAGATGCGACCGCTTTCAACCTTCTACTAGATGTCTAGATACAAGAAAATGCTCAGAGGGCCATCCAATGGCTGTAAATATTTTGGAAAGAGCTACCAACTTTAACAGACTCAGAACTATTGCAGCAACAACTTGCTCACTGCAAGCTCACTGACTCTGACCTTGGGGAATGCCCGGAGGGCCATCATATAGCAACTGCTGGCGACAAATTAATTGTTAACCGGTCCAACCGTATAATACGGCGCACCGGGAGGTACCAGGGGATGCCCGGAGGGTCTTAGTATTAGTATCGCTCAGAAAGAATTTCGAGCAATAGTAGGATTCGAATGATTACCTCGAAACGATGACAACGGGTATATCGTTACCGAGACTTTTCCGATTGGCTTGGCCAATCGGCTTGCCCCTATATCGGAGTTTGAATTTGGCTTTGATGGCTCTTTTGGCGTGCACACATCGGCTTGTTCGGCGGGTGTGGCTTGTCTTCAGATACAGCCAGCCCTTCCACTGGTGGCTTGGCCAATTGGCTTGCCCCTATATCGGAGTTTGAATTTTGCTCTGATGGCTTTTTTGGTGTGGGCAAATTGGCTTGTTCGGCGGGCGTAGCTTGTGCTCAAATACAGCCAACCCCTGCACTGTATTAGATACTTTTTTTTATGAGGCTGAGATCAATCCCAGGTGTTTACCACCACCAACATGGAATCTAAAGGCCACGGCCACTGTGGCGTCGGTAGGTTTACTTGGCTGCTCAAACTGAAATTGAAACTCCGCCTTGTGCTGACTCAAATGCCGTGATTAACAACACCACGCTTAGACCGTTTCACATCAATGGCCTTGCCTTCACTGTGCACGCAGAGATCGGCGACTTGAGTATAATATCCTGCGGACCACAGTGGTCCGCCGAGTCTACTGAAATTCATTTTGCCTTCTCAAGTTGACAAAATAATGTTCTAAGCCCACGCCATACTTTTCCAACCTCAAGCTGATGTGCTGATCCTTGACAATCCAGTAATTTCAGGACAACTCTGTCTGAAACACACCCCAATATTTTACATCAAACCCCCTGTTCAATGTTCACAAGGAGAACACACGCAGCAGTGTGAGGTTGAAAACAGAAAACCTTGCATCAGGGCTCTCGTGGAAAGCAGGTGGATGACTAGGAGACTCGGCATGAGATTTGATAAGTGCGAGTTTTGCCCCAAGAGCCACGTCCATGTCATAAGAGCATCGGCACGAAGGCAGTTCGTTCTTCGATGGTGGTGAAGTTGTTCAACCCGACAAACTTGGCTTGTGGGCCACTGCTTCACATGGCAATACGAGTCCAGTCCTGGGGTATACAATTAACAGAGGTTACTAGCAGCCACCAAAAAAAGAACGAATCCTGAAAGATATTAGGACTCGTAAAGTGGTGTGGGTGCAGTGGAGATGCATGGTGCCAATTATATCCTACTTTCGCAATGGTACACCTTAATCTTGTAATTCCGATTTCCCCATGCATAAGGGTCCTTTCGAGTCTCTATCCCACATGCAACAAAATGAGCTAGGCCCCGGGGGCTCAGAAGATTTTGAGAAGTTGGATTATCAACTGCGGCACAAATGCGCGCAGTACCATATAATTGGTGGCTTGATCCCGTGCAGCTTTAATTTCCTGTGATCGAGATTGAAGATGACGCCAGAAACTGTCGCCGATCCCAACCTTACATGCATAGCGCGCAATTGCCCCGAAGGTGAGGGAGTATTGAGCTGCAAGCCAACATAGTGGCTCGCCGGATCTTTTCAGTTGATATATTTATTCACTTTTACCACAAGCCAGATTGTCTAACCCAAGCCATTTTCGTTCAGAATCGGCTTTCCCTGCAAGCCGGTTTCCCCAGGACAAGCCGAATATCTCGGGTGTCCAGCTTCTGAATACAAGCCAAATTAACGACTCCAAGCCAAGGTGGCAAGTGCAAGCCAGTTCATTCACGACGCGGCCGCTCAGTGCTGCTTACGCCCTCAGGGGCCAGGCCTCATGCACGGTAATACTACTCATTGCTTGGTCTCTGAGGACCAAAAATTGTATTCCAAGCGAATTAGTTGAGGATGAATGACTTGATGCTACTAGTTAAATTGGCTTAGGGCACGCCAGTTTGTGCGTATGCCCAGACCGTTCTTCTCATGCATAAAAAAGAAACGAGTTGTACACAGTGCATTAACAATACGGCTTCCGTCACAGTGGTTACATTCGATGCTCACTAGATCTTTTCAGGGGCATTCTTAAATCAGAAAGCAGGCTGGTGCGTGCGATTTTGAGATACAAAAGAGTCGGGGAGATAGGAGCTGACATATGACCATGTCCGCACGGGTTTCTCGGGACTGAGTGTGGATTTCTCCAATGACAATAGCCCACATTAGAATCGATCCGTCAATTTTCAGCTCGTTTTAGTGTGTAGGGAAATCTGGATGTCAGGAAACCCACATATTGACCCCCGAAATCAAAATTCTTTTACTTCTCAGCTGCGAAAGCAACCACATGACTTATTCCGTGCGAATTATTTTTTACAGCGTGGGCGTGCTCCTAGGCGGAGCAAGCCAATTTGCGCATGCCCATCAAAGCCCACGCCAGTTTCACGGTTTGTCCTGCCGAAATTGATTTCAGCGGTATGTTTGAATGAACCCATTCGGGGGCTCTCGTAATGTCCTTGATGTCGTCTCTCATTGCTCACTCCCTACCACCGCAAGTGCCTGCATTCACAGCGACAGATTTCGTACTGGACATTCTACAGATTAAACCACCGCAGAGTCCAAGTTTTGTGTTCATATAGCTATCGGAGGAAGGTTCACAGCGAAAAAAGCCACTAATTTGACCATACCTGAGGCTTTCGGATATTGAAGGTATTAAAATACCGCCAGTCTTCTAGTCTTTCCAAGAGGTGGTCACAGAGCCGCCCTAGCCACGCACAGACACAAATTGAGTCCATTAAAGGTATTCACCACTAGTTACTAAATGAACTTAGTATTGGCGGGCCACACCAATGAAGCGACGTGGGCTTTGATGGGAGTGAGCAGATCGGCTTGTCTCACCAAAAGCCCATGCCCATGCACAAAAGCCAATTTGTGCGCGTGCACGCCGTTTTGCATTCCCAAAAATTAAGCCACTAATCCACGGAAGTAGTGACAATAGTGATGCTAGTCGCTTAATCTTAATGTTCCTAGGAGGTACTAATGGAGGTGATCCAAAAGTGGTCACACATAATTTGGGGGCACAGTAGCTTTTTAAACTAGTGAAATCATGAAATTGACTTGAGTGCGACCAATTGGCGTGGGCTTTGATGCCATCAGACAAATGGCTTGCGCACTTCGGAGTTTGAATTGAGTTTTAAATCCATGCCAAGTGTGTTGAAACCAAATCAAAGAACATTCACTAGGATACAACAGGTCAACGCATAGCTCTGGACTACCTGGAATGGCACCTGAATGAATATTTAAATTTCGTACAGAGTGGGGCGGTATGGTGCCAATTATAGCCGATGCGACGGATTTTTCACTGTAGCATGCCCAATTCTTATGCTGTCATTTTCCCTGGGCATAGGAATCTTCTCAAGTATCTATGCTCCACATACCACAAGACAAGCCAGGGATTCAGTAAATTTTGAGCAGTTTGGTTGTCAACTCCGAGACAAATGTGCGCATTACGATAAAAATAGTGCTTCAAACCCATGCATCTTGAGGTGGCGAGATGCTATGAACTTGTAAAAGGTATCCAAACAGGTATAACATTGGCCACATGCTTTTATTTTACTTTCTCGGCCAAATTGATATTGGTGGGCCATGCCGACAAATCGGCGTGGGCTTTGATGGGCGTGAGCAAATCGGCTTGTGCCACCAAACGCCCACGCCCACGCCAGAAAAGCCAATTGGCGCTGGGCCACGCCGTTTTTGCACGCCAAAAAGTTGAGTCTCCCTTCCACTTCCACTGTAGTACATTCGTTTCTTACAAGGCTGATATTAATCCAAATGTGTCTACTACCACCAGCATATAATCTGAACCACAGGCACCGTCACATTGTGGGTTTGAACGAAGTTGGTGACCCAAACTGATATTGCCACTGCACTCTTTACTAGTGTGCCTTCCAAATTGAATCCTTCACGTGTTGTTAAGACCCAATCAGTGTATCATTAAGCTGAGTGACTGATCTGAACGGGCTGGTAAGAACACACACAATTTATCCAACGCAAGCCAATTTCTTAATGAACTTTTTACTTGTTCTCAATGAAGTCTGCTGGTGATGATCTTAGCCATAAATATTTAATGCGCAGTTGCCCTGCAAATGAGCACGTATTGAAGCTTACAATTTGTTCACTAAA
This sequence comes from Mycena rebaudengoi, assembly GCA_029282285.1. Classification (NCBI taxonomy): domain Eukaryota; kingdom Fungi; phylum Basidiomycota; class Agaricomycetes; order Agaricales; family Mycenaceae; genus Mycena; species Mycena rebaudengoi. The sequence continues at coordinate 360,300 of JARJCX010000062.1, forward strand.
CCAAGTTTTGCTCACTCACTGAGTTTACACAAGACAAGCTTCAATGTTCGGTGAAGGAGAAAGCCACGCTCTTTTTACTACAAGCCAGATTCAAGCTAGTTTTCATTATCAGAATTCGATTTCTCAGAAAAACAGGCTGCCCAGTATCAGCCAAATATTTTGAGTGTCTAGTCTCTCAGCGCACATCATCTCATAAATCCAGGGTACCGTGATAGGACAACTCAGGCTAGCCGGGTATAATTTCCTTTATGAAACAGCACCTTTTTTGACCACAAGCCAAGCCAGTCACGTCGTCAGAACAAGCACTGCACGCAGATTTACCCACTACCATCCGACCAGGTCTATCTGAATGCAAGCCAAATTTGTAAAGCCAAGCCAGCTCATTCAAGCCAACGGCATTCAATACTGCCTTATGTTCTCAAAGGCTAGGGCTTTCCGCAGCCGCAACCCATGAGTCCATGACTGCTTGTTTTTGAGGACTAAAATCACTCCAAGCTACATATTTGGTTGATGCTAAATTATTCCGGCCAGTTGACTTAGGGTACGCTAATCGGTACCCATTTAGGTATGGCAGCATTTATATGCCATCTCCAATGGTCTAAAAATTTTCTAACTCTTGAATTCCCTCTGACAGCAAATTCAATATTCACCGCACAATGAAGCCCATGGTCGCAATCCATTTCAGCCGCACCCCGCTTTTATTTTGCTTTCTGGACCCAATTGATCTTGGCGGGCCATACCGACAAATCGGCGTGGGCTTTGATGGGCGTGAGCAAATCGGCTTGTGCCCGCAAACGCCCACGCCCACGCTAAAAAAGCTAATTGGCGCGGGTGCACGCCGTTTTTGCACGCCAAAAAGTTAACTCTCTATCGTTACCTCTGCACCATAATTCGAACTCTTTGAAGCCGTGGTCCAGTTTGATGACTTGTTCCAGTCAGCAAAAATCGGGGAAAATAGTCAGCCTACTCCGTTTAAGTTCTTCCTTGCACTCCTCAAAAGAATGCCCATGTGTTACAATGCTGCGCAGCATCTCCCGAAAACCATCGCTATCGCCGTGACTGAGCAACTGACGCATAAATGCTTAAACTGCATACCGAAATGTTGTCTTTCCGGCGAGAATATCCAAATTTCCCTGGCGTCTCTTCGGCTTCCCAAACCCAAGTTTGTCGATCACAACTGGCGAGTTCCTTATCCTCTACCGTTCATGTAGAGCAAAGCAAGTAAACCCACAGTCATTCGAGTCCTGTGTCGTGATCTTGCCGTCCCTGGCGTCAAAGTCATGGAAGGCGAGTCAGATTGAAGCGATGAACAAACCAGTCGGAGAGCACCACAAATTTCTTGGCCTTGTGCTCCAGTGGGTAGGGCAACGTGCTTTGTGGGATCTGCGAGTCCATAATCGATGAGAAGAAGAATTGGGTTGGACTTGTTGTCCTATGCCTCGGCAACTAAATGATCATCCGGCCACGTGTTTCGGAGACTCTGTCCTGGACTTTTACATCCTTAACTTGTCCTTAACGGTCCTTCTCAGATACTGATGTGTAGCTCCGTTAACCTCATCTTGTCTTTGAAATTCATGGATTCATTGATATCCTGCTCAATACAGTACATTCTCTGGCCTCCTACACTTCGCCTCCCAACACAGATCCATAATAACAAATCCAGTCATCTCCAAGTCACGCCGCGGCACAGAACTCTGACTGGCTCACCTAAACAGGTTGTGTTCATATATACAGAGGTCTGACTTGGCCTTGGTCCGTCTGCCTACGTCTCTTGAGCGCAATTTCGCTCACTATGACTTCTTCTAGCCACCTCCGCAAACGTCACATAGTCGATTATCCAATATCTCATTTGCAGATTATCGATGATCTGCTACTCCGGCAACCCGAATAACTCGCGAGCCTACACGCTTATGCAGACACTCAGCTTCGATTCGCTGTCTAGGCTCTGCGTGCATACGCGCTCACGCAACTAGTGACACGTCATTGAGAAATATATTCCCCGTTCGCGCCCACTACGGCAGGCGGCGCGGGCGGCGCGACCTCATAGCATCAGCCTTGGAAATACACCTCGAGCCATATGTGTGAATTTCTGAGTGCGTGACCAATTTTTTTACCGAAAAGGTCCCAATTTCCGTCCTCGGCTCCGCCGATACGGCTCGGGTTAGGCGAAGGTACGCGAGGCGAAGTTAGGGGTGTCGTGGAAACACGCAGCGACAACGTCACCCACCTCTTGCTCTGATGAAAAACCTATAAATTAACCAGCGATCCGATGTCGCTCATTGACCCTCCATGCCTTCCGTTGCGCCGTCGACAAATGCTGTTGCGGTGTACTGCGCCTCAACCCTTGGAAAGCAGCCAGCCTATCAGAGCGCAGCCATCTGTAAGTGCCTTTGCCCCCTAGTTTATCCGCATGGCTCTCATCGACCTCAGCGCTAGGAGCGGCCATCGCGAAGGCAAACCGCGCGCTCGTTTATGGAGGCGGGACCAAGGGACTAATGGGGCTCGTCTCTGCCTCGGTTCTTAAAGCAGGTGGTCGCGTAACGGGCATTGTACCGTATGCCATTTCCGTAGCCGGAGGTGAGGGACGGGGCACAGCGCCGTGGGTTAAAGACGCTTGGAGAGAAGGACATGCCAGGAGGGACACGGTGAGGAGCGGTGAGGCAAATTTACGTGCACGTTGATATAACCGAACATCCCAGATTGTCGTTGATTCTATGAGCGACCGCAAGGCCGAGATGGCGAAGCGAGTGGAGGCGTGTTTTGGGCTCCCAGGTGGATTCGGAACACTCGATGAGGTGTGCCTTGCTTGCCCACTCTCGTCCTACGTAGTGCGCTGACTCTCTGGGATTTATTAGATCCTCGAGGTAGTCACTTGGACCCAGCTCGGGTATCAAACTAAACGTAAGTTACGTTTCGCAACTGCGCCTATTAAACTACTGACTCGGTGCAGCAATAATTCTCATGAACGTGCTCTCTCACTTCGAACCCCTGCGGCAGCTCATGTGCAACGGAATAGCGGAGGGTTTCATTCCGGCCGACAACGAGAGCTTTGTGATCTTTGTCGATGGACCAAAGAAACACAGCGAGCACGAAACATTCGATTGGGGCGAGGCGGCGCTCGCAGCATTGGCGGGGTGGGATATGACGGCGGCGAAACCCTTGTTCCAGTGGGTAGAAAAGACAGATGGGATGTAAGTGTTTTTAGTCCCCATTTAGAGGCCGGATTCTTCGTTACATTAGCTGGTTGCATCCGCCATACTCGTTACTTCCACGGTTCCTATACCCCTTTTATTTAGCCATTAGAACTAGACTGTCGATGGACCCGTTCCCTCACGCTCAGAAACACGAAACTGCAGTCGGCCAGAAACCATGTTGAAGATGAGTACAGTGCAATATCGCTAACTCAAGTATTTCCTCGGTTGCCGGTACATATGCGACTACGCGACCATCATAAATACATGGCTGATTAAATGCCAAGGATGTTTTCTTTGGATTTCATTAGTTTTGAACTTTCGATCGGTGGCCTTCGCTTCTACTTACGGGGCGAGCCCTATATAGAACTCGTCATTCATTTTCAGTCGTCACCTTCCACGACTTTCTCTTCCTCTGAGGAAACTCAAGACTGTGGCCCGTGATTGCAAGGGAGCTCATTCAAGAAACTCCAGTTTCCGGCGATTTTACCGCAGGTGTTGGTACCATGTCCTGTCCTTTCTTTGGCACGATGGGATCACGCCGTTAAGTAGACTAACCGCCGAAAAATATGCGCAACCTTCGTTTCGAAGATGCCGCCGATCTTCGTCAGGTCGGCGCATCAATCAGCGCATCAATCGGCGGGTTCGTTGAATTTGGCACAGTGCCATGGTCCACCAATTTTTTGGTGAATAGAGCTTCCCAATTATACAATTATGATCTGATGTTTCCCTGAGATTCAACTCGATCCGACTCGAAGGAGTGCTGAACGGATAGTCACGCGCCTTTGTTATGTCCACATAACATAAAAACCTCGAACCTGCTTTACATGCACAGCGCGAGTCAATATACCATCCTAGAACGACGCTCAATCCCGCCAGATGTTGGAGGCGCCGGAGATAGGCTCGCGATGTGCCGTCTGCGTCCCCAATGGAAAGGGAGTCCAAGCGTGACTCCGGCTTCAACGCACCGGGATTCGACCATGAGAACGAAGGACTCGTCAAGGGTGATTCCAGTCACTACAAGGCTGGTCAAGGAAGAAGGAGACGTGTCGAGGATGTATCGAAGGTGAGTTGCTTGAATATATAGTTGAGGCTCGAAGGGCTCAACCTTTGACGGCTGAGGGGCAGGTTTAGTACCGTTGGGGCTGCCCACAAGACATACGCGACCGCGGTGCTCGACAGGAAATGGTCGATATGGAGATGGGTAAGAGGGCTGCGAGACGCCGTCAACAGTTTCTGGACGGCGTCCGAGGTGTTGACCGATTCGGCCGAGTACCGAAGACGCTGTAGGGCAGCATCAGGAAAAAAGCTAACTACAACATAGTGAAATATAGGCTATGTATTGCCTGTAGTCCTGTACAAAGGTACCCCTTTATGTAGCCCTCTGTAGTCGACCGTCAAATGTCTGTGACACTCTGTAGTCACCCGTAGCTAACCGCGAGACCACTGTATTCATTTGTGGCGAAGGCTGGGGAAAGGGAAGGGGGGGGGGCTGCGTGCAAAATAATGGGTGGTACCTATTCTTCCCACCTCTCTGTTGCGCTGTCGCAGACAACATACCAGATTGAGGTGAACTGAAATGTTTTATTAAATGACGATGTCAGGGATTGAACTGGCGACCTCGCGCACAAAGAGAAAATTAAATAACAGAATACTTACCACTAAGCTATAATACAGAGTAAAGATATGCAGAGGTGTGGAACCATATGAGGTCAAACACCGACATGCGCCCACTCCGTTCTCTGCGTTTCTTGATCACTGTCAGTTCTGGCTTATATCTATAGAATTGCACGGGCTATTTATTGGAAAATTCAATCCAAGTTCATCAAGCCCAAGCAATTCAATTCAAGACCAAGTGTCATTTTTTTTAATTCAGTACCACAAATAACTTTGAACTCCAAAACTTTTTCTACACCACCTGTGTACAGTGCCACGGGATAAGCCACAGATTAATACATGAGCTCCATGTAATCACATTGTATCAGTGCTGGCCATGTGGCCAACATTCACTCTGTAGTACACACTACTGACTACAGGCGGCTACATGAGGCTACAAAAACTACCGGTATGTTACATCGGCTACAAGTGTCTACATGAATCCTGCCCTGTCTACAGAGTATTTGTTTTTTCCTGATGCAGGGAGAGAGAGGTTTCCGAATCCGACATCTCTGTCACAAGACTAATGGGCCGGGGGCAGGGGAGGCATTCCCTCGATGATGATGATGATGATGATGATATTTCAAGTCTAGTTACTGTATACAAACTGTATACTGTACCATTACGACCGAGTGTTCAGTCACTATGTCACTACCCTACCTGAACTGAACACTTGCTAATTGGGTCACAGGTCACCGGCATTTTGAATCGCACTTTTGGCGTGAAAACGGGAAGAAATAGGCCGGAAAATGCCGAAAAATCGCCCAGAATGGTAAATTACCACGAAATGAACACTTCAAAAATGAACACTTGGGGTCACAGGTCACAGTGCCTGAACACTTGGTCGTAATGGTACAGTACCGTCAGGTACGACTACGTCACGTCATCAGTGACCGTGACATCTCGTTCTTCTCTTCCGACTTCGCTCCTTTCAGCTACCCGCTCACTGCTTCGCTGCCTAGGCCTGTGCAACCTCTCTTGTTCGACGACTTCAAGGCGAATATAAACTTTTTTAGGGCGAAATTTTTGAAAATCCTTGTCCAAAGATAAGCTTTTTTAGGCCCTAAAATCCAAAAGGCCTGTCCGGTATAAGCTTTTTTTGGGCGGTTTCTTGCACCCGCAGGGCGGAAATTTTCGGGTATCTGCGGCATGATATGGGTCAGAAGATTCGGCATTTCGGCAGCCAAAAACCTTGTCCGATATAAGCTGAAAAGTCGTCAAAAGATAAGCCTTTTTAGGGCAAAATTGGGAGTTTTGGCCGAACAAACCTTGGCGGGAGCTTCACGGGGCCTTATCAAGGGCATTCAGTTCACCATTTGGTATAAAGAAAAGGGTGGGATTAATGATCGCCGTCGGGGCCGAAGGTGCGATTTACTCTTCCTTCCTTCCACCACCTTCCGTTGAGCTCGTCCTGCTGCGGTTGCTCATCCTATTTTCTCGGAATTTTTGAAGATCGCATTAAAAATTCAGTCATGGCTAGACATCTGCAAGACATCTGTGCTCGCTCTGTACCGTATAATTAAATCGGCGGTCACGGGTCACGGACCCCCATGTCGATGTCGAGATTTGCTGAATGTCCGGGGTCACGGAGGCGTTTGTCGAATTTCCCAAGCATGACATCGACTCAAAGCTGCCCGGAAGATGCGAAACAACCCAACTTTCGGTCCCACATGTCGAATATTTTGGGTTTGTCACGCAAAATTTCGCCTGATGTCAAGGCGTCGAACTGGTTGAAATAGTCACAGGTCACGATAGGTGTCGAGTTAAACAAAATTATACGGTAGTCAAGATACCCGCGCTGGAGACGACTCAATACGTGTCGCCAGACTTCCGTTCATGACGCAAATCACAACAAGTTGCTTCCCCAGGTTTTTTCAACAGCTCCAGAACTTCAACAACCTTCTCACACGCGAAATTAATGGTTGCGTTATTCTTACCGCTTTATTTCGTTCATTCCCCTGATTTGATCAAGCTGCGATTCAGAATGGTGCTTCGATGGTTCCTCAAACCGCTGGCGACTGCGACGTCAGTTTTGCTGATCGTGAGCACTCCGTGGCACAGTGCGCTTCACCGCGGCATTTCGTGTATGTTGGGTAACCCACTATCGAGCCACACCAAGACTGCAGAACAGAAACGATACCGAATTTGGAATGGGAGGGGCAACGGAAAGAAAATGGCTACTGTGAGCGACTCGAATTGTCCTAAATTTCAAGCAAGGAATTCCTTCTTCCAATACGTCATCCACTGTTTCGCATCGTCCTCTGTTAACGGTTTCAACAGTTTCATCGAGTCGCTGATCGCTTGCGCCTTGAGCGTGGAGAATTCTGCGGTTCCTTTGCCAGCTACCGCCGCTTTGAAGAAATCAAGCAACTTGATGCCAGGCTGTGGGGGATCAGAATGGTCCAGCAACAGTGCGACAAACTGGCTCACAATTTTCGCAATGTCCTCAGCTGTGGCCTTGGTAGAGCGAGCCTGGAGTTGTCCGACCCAGTCCAGGAATGGTATGAGCGGGAGTTGGACAGTGCCTGCCATGGCCGACATGACAAAGTCCCACGGGATGGGGCGTGGATGAACCAAGTTGATCGCAAACGGAGGCTTCTCCGCGCTCAGAGCCACGTCGACGATGCAGCGGGAAACGGCCTCAGGAGGAAGCCACGCCACGACACCGGATGGATCAGATGGGAAGTTTCCCAAGGCGATGCTCGATTTGACTATGGTGGGCACCCAATCTGTGGGGGACCAAGCTCCATTACTCGTTGACCCGCAGACCTGACCGATCCTGAACGAAGTGGCCTCAAGACGGGACGCCGCCAAGATCTGACAAATAATCAGTGAAGTCCAGGCTGAAAATGTCGAAGTACTCACTCGTTCGGACACGTACTTGCTTTCTCCGTACCCATTTCCAAGCGCTATACTGGCGTCAAGCTGAAGTTCTTCGGGGAAAGGACCTCGCTTTTGTTCCCAATTCTGGGCCGTGGCGATGGATGAGGTGAATAAGAATCGAACCCCAGAGCTCCTCGGCGATCGGCACGCTAAGTCAACGAGGTTGTGCATTCCTTTGACGTGCGGCTCAAACGAGGATAAGGATCTATTGAAGTCGAGGGTCCACGCATTGTGGATGATGACCGTAATTATATCTCGAAGCTACGCAAACATAGAGCATTAGTACCAGGTCTGATCAATCTCTATTGAAATTACCGCCGTGAAGATATGGGGAGGCAATCCGAGATTCTCTTTGGCTGTGTCTCCTTCCAAATACACCAGCTTATCTGACGACAGTAAAGTGACATCCAAAGCGCGATCGAGGAAAGCCTCCCTCTGTCGCTCAGATACCGGACGTTTACCCCTACGGTTGAATGCGTAGACGCGCTCCACAGATGAGAGACGGAGTAGAATTTCGAGAATGTGCGATCCCAGCCCACCGGTCGAGCCTGTCAGGAAGATAACCGTCTTCCCGTCCGGGTTGGTGGCAGCCTCCAGGCCCTCGCTGTATTTCGCAATCATTCTCTCGACACTGCTTTTGTTTTCAGTGCCCGAGGTATCTGCATTCCCATGCACCAAGGTTGCGATCGCCCTGGCCAACTCTTCGACGGATGGGTTGGCATAGACAAAATTCTGGACAATCCCCTGCGCCGCCGTCTTTGTTTGATCGTCATCCGAACTCTTCAATGCACCCACGATACGGTGGCGCAGGAAGGTGGCGCTCAGGCTATCGAGCCCCTGGTCGAAGAGATCTTGGCCAGCGCGTATTTCCTTATCCGAAACCAAGCTGGCATGGGTCTTGAGCCACGGCTCCAAGTCTTGAGCAGACCACGACGCAGGCGGATCGATATTGCTAGCCGCGTTCCCACTCGCTTTAATTGTGTCGTAGCTGCGGAATTCGTGGTAGCCTCAGCGATTCCATTCGATACGATGGCAGTACTTACAGATCCTCAATCTCCTGCTGATACAACGTGACCGTCGATTTTTTGATCACCGTGCCTTTGGGAGCTCGGACCATCGGCCTTCCCGGCTCGGTCACGATAATCATCTCTTTGAAAATTCGAGCAAAAGCAGGGGCATTCTGTCCAGCGCGCCGCTCAGAAGACTGACATCGACCTAGGAAATGAACCAACCTCGTTGGCTTCCTCTATGACTGGCCTGTAATGGGTATAAGATATAAATGTCGAGGATTAAAATCATGTCTTACCAAAGCAAATTCCGAAACTTCGCAATTTGCTCCTCGTCTTTGGAATCCAGCTTGTATTGCGGATTCGGCTCAATGAGAACTCCAACCTGATTGCGTTCACGGCCGAACATGACTGCGCCTATGACGAGAGGGCTAGCGGTCATGATGTCTTCCATTGGACCGGGGACGGTTTTCTCTCCATTTGCCATGATGAGGACGTCGTCGAGACGGCCCACGCTTCATAGAGGATTGTCAGCACATCTGGTGTGCGGGAATAACAACACTCACATTCTGTACAAATCAGGTTTTGTCGGGTGCCTCTCGAACAGATCCTTCGTCGAATAACCTTTGACATCGGGTAAATTTTCAACAGCAAGCTGGTGCGTCTCTGGAACAGTCTAAACGGAAGTTGACCATGAGACATGGCACAACCTTGAAAGAATAGAAGCGTACCAGAAACTGACACTCGAAAGTTCCGGCGCCTTGAGGTTCCCAGCGGACATTCGCACGACTACTAAATTGCAACCAGGCCCATTCACCGGCATCTATTTCAGCTTTGCGTCTTTTCACAAGACTAGGGGCGCCGACTGGGGACAGAAACCTTAATATTCGTTTTCGGACAAAAATCAAGGAAAGAAACCGACACTCAGTTCCGCCGTAGATCGGGACGACGTTCACACCCTGGCTAAACAGAAAGTCACCCACACGAGGCGTGAGCGGGCCCCCCGAATACATCTGAACAAATTTTCCCCCACTTTCAGCGGATTGGGGGGTCAAAAGAGAACACTCACCAACAGTTTAAGGGTCTTGAGGTACGCGACATCCTCTGCGGACTGCCATTCAAGGATCAACGCCGGGACACTCGCAATTCCCGTCACCTTCGCTCTTTTGGCGTTCTCGAGGGTGTTCTCGGCGGTCGGGCTAACCGGGATGGAATACTCTGTGGCCGTGGAGGCGAGGGGATAGATACACGCCGTCCCGCCAATCAAAATGGGGAACAAGAGCTGTGTGAATATGCCCAATGTGTGGAACGCGGGCAGCTCTCCCACCGCTAGACGGGGAGAAATCTCCGCCATTTGACCAATGCCGTCTTCAAAGCATAGGCATGAGCGCATACCAAATGCGGCAGGAGATCAGAATCACTGACCCAGAGCTGCGTAGTGGATAAGGTTCCTGTGGGTTTCGGGAATGCATTTCGGGAAACCAGTGCTACCTGATGGGCAAATATTCATTGCTTTGGGAAAAAAAACGGAGACTGAATGGAAACCAACCACTGGAATGGAGGTACATCGCCACATCGTCCAGTCCCGTTCTCGCGATGGGACTTGAATACGGGGCGAATGCGTCTTTGGTTGTTTCGTGACCAAGATGAGGATAGATCTGACCGAGAAGAGGGATTTCTTCGATCGAGAGATCATATGGAGGATTCATAACCGATAAATCTGGTGATACAGCTTCCACCAGATGCCCCAGAGAGACCTTTGTCGTCAGCAGCCGATGCGAATCAGTGTTGGTGAGCAGATGGAATATGGCGGGGGCGGAGTTTCGGTGGGAAATTGGGAATGGCTATCGGAAATGGAGGCACTTTCGACAAGTTTATGAAATGCGAACATACGACGAGGCCAGCCTTGATGCATCCAGCAACGATTGTTTGATATATCAAGACATCCGTCAGCGCGACTATGGCGATCACCTGCCCCTCTGGACCGCGACGTTGTGGTCTGAGAAGGTGTGCGACCCTGTGCGCTGCTCGTGCGAACTCCAAGTAGCTGATATCCGTGATGTTTCCAGCTTCATCCGCAAATGAATACGCAGTGCCGGGGTTCTCATGCGCAATGTGCGCGTCAAATATCTCGCCGAGGTTGAGAGAGCAGTCCAGAGGTGGCAGAAAATCAGACATGGTGGTTCCGCAGCCATTTGACGATGGTTCGCGGTTCATATATATTGCCTCCGTACTTGCCCGGCAGCGATTGAGATTCTCAAGTACTAGGCACTGCCGCCCCGCAGAATCAGCGAAAAAGACGTTGGACTACAATAGCTAACTCTCACATGGTTAGTCATCCGGTCAACTACGGGCTTGACATCCCCGAGAGTCACAGTCAGCGCGGTTGAAACATGAGCCTGACCGTCGGCTTCGACTCGGCTTGGTTACGAGTCCTAAACTTGTTTAGGTAATCGTTTTTAGTCATTTTCCTAGGCCACTTTTTGGAAAAAAGTCAGTATTTGATGACTTTGACTTTGCGTGGGATGGGAATTTGATTGGGTTGATGCCAAGGATTTCATGGTACCGCGTTTTGCATTTCTCCTCCAACCTGCTGTGAGAACTCCAGAAAACTAAGACTGCTCCACAAGATATGTACCACACTATGCCTGACATTCTGGAATGGGTCCATATTACTATTCATTGAGGTCGCAACTTCTAACTATTCTTCCGCCAGTAGCCGGTCCGAACGCGTGGTTACGACTCACAAGCAACGAGGCAGATGGAATATTACTCACCGTTATTCCTTGCTGATTAAAGTGATGCATAAGCCAGGTTTCTCAGCGTGCTCACTAATCCTCAAGCTGAATCACCAGGTATTGTCGATAAGGTAGGTAGCTTCTTATCGATGATTCTTGGATGATTCTCAAAGTGATTCTCAGGTGATAAAAGCGTGAGAGAATCGCCGCCATGAGAATCACTTTTAATTGTGTAGAAGCCCCTCTGGAGGCCTTTCTGCAACGATTCTGTCCAGAATTGACCGAGAATCCCCATCAGAATCCACATCAGAATCCACATCAGAATCACCTCAGAATCACCCGAGAATCTCTACTGTGACTGCCCCTATTACAAGGTACAGGAATAATGCTGAGGCCCGGAAGTATCCGGGTAGGTGAATGTGTCTGCAGCCATGTAGTGGCCAATACATCAACTCAATTATTTTGTTGTCATTGATCAGGGTCAACACATACAATTCCGTGGAGACTAAATCAAACTTGCCTTGGCTTTTCTTCAAGATATGGATTTTGTCCATGTATTCTTCTGGTCTGCTACCACAGATGAAATATTGGTGGGCATGGCCAAAGGCCATGCTTTTGTTCCACCCAATCTGAGCTGGTCGACGCGAAGTGGCGACCGAGTGAAGATTGGGTGGGAACCACCTGTCCCCTATAGAGGTAAACCGTTTCTACCCGTGATTTATGAAATGAAATTTAATGAAGGTTTGTTCAGACCAAGTATTGAACCAGATGGTGGCTTAGCTTCGTTTCTGTACAAGTTTACCAGCATGTCACTGGTTCAAGTTCATGCTCTGTCAGTGTCAGGTATCCAAATCAAACACATCTCCCGCTGAACCATACCTTTTCATTGGTGAAGCCATATCCCATTCAAAGACTTGCATTAGAGAGTTTGCGCAGAAGCCACTGGAGCCACGTGGTGGCTTTTTGGCTGTGTGCAACTGGATGGCTCCACAGCCAAAATATGACGTCAATGGCTCCGTAGAGCCACCCGCCTGCTATTTTTGCGCACGGCCCGAAAGCCACTGGGTGGCTCCAGTGGCTCCTGCGCAAACACACTATTGACTGTGAATAAACCTTAACACCGGGATTTGGATAATCTAAAGATTAAGACACAAATGCGGCCCAAACATCATGTTGATCCTTCCTTCTACCAGTAAATTACAAGCTGATTGGCAGTCCACAAGACCTCAATGAGTTTTGTAGGGCTATTTAAAAAATAAAAGTACCAGTTTTCACCGGGCCGAAATACTGGAATTATTGCAATTTTCAAAGTTAATGACACTTTGGAAAAGAAAAAAAAAAACTTTCGGAGGGCAGGGAGCCCACCAAGTCCGTACTCTGGGTCCTGCTGCAGGGCTAAAATATGCTTTGCCTCAAAGATGGCATTCGGGCTGTTTTGGACAGCAGCAAAGGATGTCTCAGGAGCCCCTATAGGGAGCCCCCGAATTACGAGGGCTTTGCTGAGCTAGGGGCATCAACTTATACCCATTTTTATTTTTCCTACGTGATCCGTGCGTAGAGCCTCTGAAGCCAGGCATGCTGGAGTCACAACTGAATATATGAACAGTTCTGCCAGTGGCCTGCATTGCTCAGAATCACAATTGTTTCTTTCCCGTCTGCATTCAAGGGCTGCGAGACGATTTCTTTGTACTTCTATCACAACGGCTTAAGATGTAGACGACTGTAGCATACACTGTAGAGGCAAGTGTATGTAGGTACAGTACCCATATCTTCCTCAATGGGACCACCGCGGTAGTACATCCTCCTCCTCCTCCTCCAGCAAGGTGGGTTCGAACCCCGCCACGCATAATCATTTATCATTGATACCCCATCAAACAAGCCATCAGAAATTATTTTATTTTATTCCTCAGCCTCCCGCGGCCTCTAAGAGCAATCAAGTATCCACAAATGCTCCATACGACCCTATAGACTGCCAGAGTTGGTATTTTTACTTGCCAAGCATGCAGGGCATCGCACATATCAGAATCTTTTGTAGTTCAGCTGAATGCCTTTCAGACTGTCTAATAATACACCTAGCACATTATGGAACCCTCATAATACGTTACAATGTTGAAGCAAGTGCTCTATCATGGTTTTGGATATTCACGGCACTCCTCGACAGCATACTGTTCTATAAAAGAACTACTCTGAATATTGTGTGATATAGGGATTCCCAGCACTTACAAAATGGTTTTCCGAGTCGCGAGACCTGAAAATTATCTTCCATAAATTTAGGGTATCCCTGAGGATTAATTTGTCCTCAATCTGGTACAAAAGAAACCAAATCAGGTATATACTTCAATTCTTCAATTACAAACCCACTGATGCATGCAAATTGTCACCTGCTTTTCAGGACATGTATACATACATAGAAGCTTTTTATGTATGGAATTTGAGCCCCCAGAAATCTTGAGAGTCCGAGGAAAACAAGAAAATTGCATGTGATGGCTTGTTTGATGGCGCATCAACGAAAAATAATTGCGCATGGCGGGGTTCGAACCTGCTCTGCTGGGCGCCGGGCGCCCCGCCCTTTGAAAGTTTTTTTTTTCCCCCCAAAGGGTCATTAATTTTGAAAATTGCAATAAATGCTTTATTTTCAGATTTTTTGTGTGAGAATCAAGTGTGGAAAATCAGCCAGGCAATATTTCAATCATAGAACTGTACAGTTGTGGTCCCCACATTCTTCCAAGACCTAAAGCGAGTGTAGGGTCGTTGCCGAGACTAGTTCAACTTCGTCTGGTCCCATCAAAAGGATGGTATGCCTCATTTTCACTCAAAACCGGCACCCAGCAAGCCAATACATTCGAAGAAATGGATATTGTTCACATACTGATGCAAGAATATTCTGAGCGAGCAGAGCGAGACATACAAGATGCTATCTTAATTACGACATGCACCAGCATCAACCTGGGTTCCTCAATAGAATCATCTGCGTTTGTCGAGTACCCCATCACTGCGGTGTTGCATAATCTTACATTGTGTGATTATAATATCAAAGTGCTGTGGCTTGAACATATTTCAGCATACTAAATAGGCCGGACCTTCTGAAATCGAGTGCCTAGCGCCAATGTGGCCTTAGGCTGCCATTCTGTGTTGACAGTGTATCTGTTAATTTCATATTATTTTATTTATCAAGGCCATATATCAGGGACTATCTAGACGGACTCGTATTGCCATGCGAAGCAATGGCTCACTGCACAAGTAAAATTATCCAATATAGGGGGCCCAGAGACTAGGAACAAATGTTTTGCAAAGATTGAGCTCTCGAAGGTTGTCAGGTCAGCTTCTTCAGTGCGAAAGCGGCGGGAAGTCTGCTGAACTTTACAAAAGTATTCGAGATGGGGGCCTACGGACTAAAAGCTCATGCTGTGCAAACTTGACAGTCTCGAAGGTCAGATGGCCAGCTTCCATAGTCAGCTTGCAAAGACGAAGGAAGAGGTTAGACCACACCACCAGAGTAATTATATTGCTGATTGCCCTTGGTGAGATGTCGAGACCGAAGCCCTAGAGGGTGGAAATAGCAGATAGCACTGTGGGGAACGAGTCGCGTGATAAGGTGTGAAGCTTGCAGGCCGCTGTCCGAGCCGCGCAAACAGCCAAGTGTCGAACGGCAGAAGAAGAAAGTAGTCTCCCAACATCAAGGAAGCAGGATGGTTTGACGCCTTTGCGGAATCTGGTCCAGGATGAGGATGGGAATATGACTGCCGTGTTCCAGACACCTGCACTTGTCGGGTGCTGATGGCGATGGCGATTCCGGCGCGCGACCGCCGCGGCTTTGGTAGGTAGGTAGTATTCTACGGCACGGTCCGAATCACGAACGTCGGTCCCAGGGATTAGCCCAGTGTACAAAGCAAGCTAAATTACACATTCCTCCCTGGACCTCCATGCCCCGCCTAGGGCGAGCTCGCAGATACCATGCATCCCTCCATGCCCCGCTGTAGATCCTAGCTAATACACAGAGGCAGATAGTCACCTTCAGAGGATTACACCCCATACCCCAAAAATTTAACCCGCTGCAATAGGAGATCTATCTGTGCAAATTGTGATGAGGTTTGAGGCGGCAAAAAGGATTGAGGCGGAAAATATGATGTGTAACTACGTCATACTAAGGCCCTCCGGGCATCCCCTGGTACCTCCCAGTACACTTATCCTGATACTTATCCTTACTAGACAGCTGGACCAGTTAATAATTAATTTGTAGCCAGCAGTTGCTATATGATGGCCGGCATTCCCTAAGGTCAGAGTCGCAGTTCTGAGTCCGTTAAAGTTGACAGTGGTAGCTCTTTCCAAAATATTTACAGCCATTGGATGGCCCTCCGGGAATTTTTTTGTATCTAGACATTTAGTAGAAGGTTGAAAGCGGTCGCTTTATCTTGTGCTGCAGGAGGTTCGGACTTTTTTCGGACTTCAGGTCTCCAGGTCCGATGATCTGTCAGGGTGTAGCTTAACGACCGGTCCGCTGATCCGGCAAAAAGGCGCATGCAATAGACAAGTTTTAATTCTGATTTGGAGACCTGGTACCTGAGTCGGTACCAGGAATATAGCCACCCCATACATAGCCACACATTTAGCCGAGGCTAGCCAGATCTCGTAACAGCTAATAGCTGTGGCAATTAGGCGGCTGAACACAGTGAGTCTATTTCTTTTGAGCAATAGGTTTCAAGTGGCAGGCTTCAGTCAAGCATCAGCCACAGTAATATGTCAGAGCTCTCTAAGTTCTACCTAGCATTTTCAATTCAAAAAAGTCCTCCATCATGACGCGTCATAAACATTCAACTTCCTCCGTCGAATCCTCAATGTCCACGACCAGTCCATGGTAGTTCCACTATATACAGAAATGGCTCTCTGAGTTCGGCATTTCATCTTTGCACTTGGATACTGCAGTATCTCCTTTCCCTTCCCATCTTTGCACTTTGTGGCACAGGCCGCACTGAACAGCTCCTTGGAGCTAGCGGCGCAAGAGAAGTGTTGGGCCAGAGATCCGATTTTGACATCATCCAAGCTTCCATTCGCATGCCCCGCCCCCGACCTCGTGAATGCATCAACACTCTATTCTGGCATACGTGAAAACTGTGGACACTCTAATGCTGAAATGGATACAAAGGGAAGTCGATTCATCGGACAAACTCTATCTGATTCAAGGCCGATGCGAGCCACAAAAGGACAAGCCATCCGCACCGCAAACTCTACGCTTACGGCACTACCTGTTCATGGTGAAGGGAAGCACTGACTTCTCTCCTGATGTCCACTCATTTACTTGCTGTTGAAGTTTTGGGATACAGAGATCATATGCATCTACAAATTGAGCGCTCTCGACGTGTGTGTAGGTTCTGCAAAGCTGAAGTTGGAACTCCCGAGCATGCCCTGTTAGCCTGAAACACATCTGTGGATGTCGTTGCACTCAGGACTGTCTTTTTGGAAATTGCGCTTTTTCTTTTTGGGATTTTTTTTCTCATGTTCCTACCCACAGTACCAGTAACTAACCTTGCTCGAGGCCCCTCCGGTCACTACCTATTAGGTCGGTCGGATTTTGACCAAGAAAGCTCGATTATTTACTCTGGGGATTTCACCCACTGTACTATCGTCTGCTGGGATCCTGGCCACTTGAGAATAATCGGCCTATGAGCGACCATCTGAGGCTCCAGCCGGGCCCCCCTGTGTCTTACGACGAAGGCAGGCATGCTGTCAATGAGTTGGAAACAATTGGATGATTTATTCTGACCTCTCAGCGACTCACTAAATATTTCTTTTCACAGCGGTCCCAAACATGGCAATACCATGAAGCTGGCCAGGCGGTCAAAGACGACGTTTCTGGACATATCAATGGTATTAAGGTATCCGGGATTTTAATTTAGATACATATGGTCTGTTTCATACTCTTGAGTGGTACCCCACATCTATAAGAGCGGTGGGAGAGTATACCTCTCGCAGGCAGAGATGGGGTCAATTCTGCATATCTGACTTGACGAGACTAGTGGAGCCATTAAGAGCATCCCAGGGTACAACATACGTGACGAGTGGATATATAGAAAGGATTAGAATGTATTGTCACCAGAATTTAGGCACCTGAACCTAGATTGGGCCCACAGAAAATTCACAGATTCGTACGGATAAAACCCCGGCGAATTCCGAGAACCTCCACTTGGCGTGCCGTCCTCGAGCCTTCCTCGACATCCAACCAATGCACCGCGGGTCTCGTAAAGGAGCTCGTATCCCCGCTGTCAAACCGCCACTGCAACCCCCGAGGAGCTCCAGGTCTCCGAAACTCCACGGTGCTACTTATGCGCGCCGCCCAACGTCCATGCATGCATGTGAATTTTTTTTTGGTCCGCGATTCGATGAAATATCCATGTCCAACTGCGCGCGTGTCCATTCTTCCAGCGTTCTCGGCATTGTATTGATTGCGCGCGCATCTGAAGAAATGGCACGCCTCCGGATCTTCCAAACAGATGTCTGAGAAATGAAGCCTCGAGCAGAGCGGCGGAACAGAGTTGAAGGGATCAGATCTCCACGTACTTCTTGACCCCATTCGCGGCGTGTTGACAGGAAACCGAGTCCGCAGACACTCATTTGCCGACGCATCCAAGACGCATCACCTATTATTTTATGCGGAACGCACTCTGAAACACCGGCACTTTCCGGTGGCAGCTAACAGCGGCAGTTTCCGCTCGCCTCAAAAGCGGTTGACATACGCGAAGCGCGCGCATGATCAACCCTGGATCCACCCGACCAAGAGGTCAGCGGTTCGCGGAAGGGCATTCATTCTCCGTGCTCGGATATGTAGGACACCTCTCTCGGCAATTGTCAACAATAAAATAAATGGCCAAGTCCAAGAATACAAGATCCCCAAACATATTGTTCGTCATACAAAATACACAGTCGCTTCCATTCCGATCCAGTCCAGTCCAGTCAAAACCTAGTCCAGGACGTATGTATACAATAAAGTAGGTGCGTTGTGTGCAGATGCCAAAAAATGCAAAGGCGGAAAATAGACAAAAAAAAAACAATAATATACAAGTACAGATTGCGTGAGTGAGATACAAAGAAGTTGTGCCTTGCAGATGGAAGGAATATCATGAGGAATGGATGGGTCCAAGTGAAATAAATGTGGGCATCTATCCTGGGTAATGTACAATTTTTTTCGGTGCGGAGCTGAATTCGTTTTGGATGGATGGTGGCGACGGCGGGAAGGAAGTGGGGTAGCGCTGAGGAGAAGAAGGTCGCGCGCGTGTCAAGAAGATTCGGGGGCGCGACGGTAGGTGGGAGGGAGGATCCTACTCATCGCCGCACGCCATGAGAGGAAGGTGACGTGTCAAGAAGATTCGGGGGCACGACGGTAGGTGGGAGGGAGGATGGATGACGGATCCTACTCATCGCCGCGCGCCATACAGACGCTTCCGCCCCAGCTCGGCGCCAGCACGTCTTGGCTGGCCATCTGCCAGCTGCCTTCAAAGGTATCGCGCCCTACGAGGTGGCCGGAGATGAAGTACGTCGCGAGGCCGATGGTGCGGTCGCGCTGTGGGAGGGGTCGAGTGAGCACAACGATGAGAGGAAGGAAACGAGGGAAGAAATACGCACCGGCTTCATCAAGATGCCGATTAAGCCGTCCCAAGGGCGCACGCGTCCCGAGTACTCGTAGTGGTGCCAGGCCATGCCGTGCTCCGCGTCAGTCTACATTGACAAGAAACCAGTCAGTACGATGTTACGCCCAGACGAGTCGAGAACGGAGAATGAAGGCAGGAGGCGCAGGGACCCGCGTGACGAGGGAGACGACGACGAGAACGCAGATGTGCCAGCGGTACATATACGCCACGCGCAGACGACGAACGACGCAGAGCGGACACCTCCCCCTCCCAAAAGAAGAAAAGAAAAAGAAAAGAAAAAGCCGACACCCACCCCCCCACTGAATAGCACATCCTGCACCCCATCGCACTCCACCACCGCACGCCGCACGGCACGCATCCCCTTCCCTCCATACCCGTACCCGTACCCCTCCCACTCCGCGTCATCCTCGTCGTCCTCGCCTTGCTCCTCGCCCCCCACTCCCGACTCATCATCGCTGCCCACCCCGTCCATCTCGTCCACGTCCGTCGCATACGCTGGGCCGTCCTCCCGACACCCCGGGCACACATCCCGCTCGTGCGCCCCCGCCCGCACCTCCCCCGCCCGCCCCCACCGTCTCATACACATACACCTCCTCCGCGCCCCTCAACCCTCGCTCCCCCCCGCCCACGCGCACCTCCACTCCTTGGCGCCCCGTCCTCACAAACCGCGTGTCGCGCGGCAGCCACGCAGTCGCGAGCCCCTCATCCCCCGTAACATCGTTTGCGCGCGGCGGCGGGCACGGCAGGTGCGGCGCGTACGAACGGTGCTCCGTGATGCGCATGTACACCGGCCGCGCGGCGGCGACGAACTCGTCGTTCGCGAGCCCGCCGGCGGGAAAGGCGCCCGTGGGGGAGGCGAGGAGCTCGTTGAAGGTGTGCTCGGAGGGGATCTGTTTTGTCAGGCAGTGAGCGTTGATGGGAGGGGGAGAGTGGTGATAAGAAGGAATGGAAGGGAGAGAAATAAGTGATCACGGCGTCCACCGGAATGAACGCGGGAGCATGGGCCCACTGGGGATGCATATCATCCTTCGTCCCCTCCTCCTCCCCCACCGCTCCATAGCAAGGTATAGGCCAGTAGGTGAGCGATCCAGCGATCGTCGACATGCAGAAAAGTGCGCGAAAAAAGTGATGAAAGTCAAAGGGGAAGAGGAGACGATAAAGCAGATGGTGGGCGAGTCGAAGCCACGACCCACAACTACAAGCCTCGGAGAAGAAGAACAAACCGAAAAGAAAAGACACCGAAAAAGAAATAGCAACGCACCATCATCGTCCCCACCCACAGCCCCGCGAAACTCCCCAGCTCATAAACACGCCCCACCTTGCCCGGTGCGTGCTGCCCCAACTCCCTCACCCGCTCCTGGTCCTGCCCCACCTCCCCCCGCACCTGCCGCGCACGACCCCGCTCCTCCCGCCTCACACGCGACGACCTCCCCACCGGCCCGCGTCTGCGCCCACCGCGCCTCGACGAACACGACCGCGACGTCCGCGACGACGAGCGCCGCAAGGCCCGCCGCCCCCACAGCGCCTCCTCCCCCGCGCGCCGCATGCGGCCCCACTCCGCGTCCCACCGCCGACTCGGATCGTCGGGCACCGCACCACCGCCCCCTCCGTCCTCATCCACGTACATCTGCTCCACGGGCCCCACGACAGCCGCGAAGGCATCGCCGCCCCCGGGCGCAGACCCCGTCGCACCAGCCAAAGTCGACGTGGACGGCGCGGGATTAGCGCGCCCCACGTACGTGCCCCCGTTGAGGTACCTTACCACCGGGCGCCGGTTCTTCTCCATCACGTCGAGCTGCGTGGGCCCTACGGGCAGCGGGCCCACGGCGTCCCCGCTCGCGACGTACTCCGCCCAGAGCTGGCGCGCGTGCGCGCGGGTGGGGGGCAGGTGCGGCGGGATGCCCATGCGGCCGAGCTGGATGCGCGCGAAGAAGAGGAGGCGCGCGGGCGCGGCGCAGAGGGGCGCGAGGAGGGGCGGCCCGGGGTGCGTGGTGAGCAGGCGCGGAGAGAGGGCGTCTGTGCTTGAGTTTGAGTTTGAGCGGCTTGAAGACGGGCGGGGGCTAGGGGAGGAGTGGGGTGATAACGCGTCGGTGGCGGGGGAGTCTGGAATCGCCGCGTCGTCGTCATCGTACCCTATCCCTCCTCCATGCGCCGCGCGGCGACCTGGGTGGTAACCCTCGAAGCTCGCGTGACCGTCATCGCTCCCGTGGCTCTCAAAGTCCGAGCGCCAGTCGGCCCGCTCCTCCGCCGGCTCGTCCTCCCCCGCCCACTCAAGCGGGTAGATCGGATACGGCCCGTGCGCCGTCGGAATCGTCGTCGGCGCGTATCGGTGGCGCCCATTGACCGAGTCTGTCCGGGCGCGCAGGGGCAGCGTGAAGTGGTGTGGCGGGACGAGCGCGGTGGCGTACTTGAAAGGGGGGTGGATGCGTCAGCTTGCGGCAGGTGTAAGGGGAGGGTGGCGGGTGTAAGGGAGGGAAGGAGGCTGGAACAGGCGAGACCCCAACCAAAACAACGGAAAGAAAAGAGAGATAAGACGCCAAGAGTAAGGGGAACTCACCCGAAACGGGACAGTTACAAACGGGAGCAGGAGGCTCATGGCGTAGCGCCGCTGTTCCTCAGATTCGGAACCGAGTTTAGCTGGGCAGGGGCGTTAGCGACGGGGAAGTGGATGAGGAGGGTTCCAACAACGAAAATAGGAGAATAGTCCGAAGAAAGATGGGAGGAATACAAGGCAAGAAATGACTTACCCTCACTCGCGAAGAACCACAACACCCACAGCGCGGACGCAGCAGCGGGAGAGTCGACTGGCCAGCCGCGGCCGCGGCCGTCGGGTCTGTAGCCGGCTCTCCTGCCTCCAGAAGTATCAGAGCCTCCCTCGGATACTCCTCCGTTCATATCATCCGCACCGTCCTCGCCATCTGTATATGCATGAGAGTGATTCAAAGAATACCAGTGAAAAGAATCGCTCACCAGCAAAAGACGCAAACCACCACCGCTCCCGTCCGTACACCCGCTCCCTTAAATACCGCTCCGCAAACGCCTCGGCGCCGGCCCATTCGAGCTGCGCGCGGTTTTTCGGGACGGGAAGCCATGCTCGACGACGAGCCGTAGCGTCAGGGTCAGGCACCTCGCAATCCACCCACTCGTCGCCCACCAGCATCGCCCACGCCTCCGTCAACGCCCAGCCCGCCTCGTCGCCATGCACGTCGCCCTCGCGCAGGACGCGCAGGACGCCACAAAGATGGATGAGCTGAGATTTGCCATGCGCTGCTGCCGATGATGTGTGCGATGCGCGAAGTGACGATGGATACGGATACAGAGCCGCCTCGCGGCCCGCGGCCGCCCACCCGAACTTGGCCTTGCATATCCCTGCAAACAGCGCCGGGCTGGCGGTGAGCGCGGTATGCACGTAGCGGCAGGCGAGGAGGAGGGGTATGAGCGCGGCTGGGGGGCCGAGGGAGAGGGACTGGCTAGGTGGGAGTATCCCGACGGGTACAAAGGAGCCCGGCGATGTGGCGAGGTGCAGCGCGACGAGCGAGAGGAGCTCTGGCGGCAGTGTGTGCAGCATTTCGAGTCGACGCTAACTCGTCGTCTGACACTGGCGCTGTCGCGAATTAATCGCGTGGCAGCTCTAGGTGGCAGTAAACATAGTAGGCGACGACGTATAAGTAACAACTCATTTACCACTCACATATCCACCCACGTAATGAGCCCGCACCCGCACGGGCATCAGCGACTACTGGATCTTCGATTCGAGGTGTAGACTCGATGACGAGAGTCTGACACTCTATCGTCTGCGGACCTGACAAGAGCTGGCAAAGAATACTGACGACGACGGGTGCATTACAGATCTAGATTCGATTCCAGAGCACGGAGATAGCGATGCGAACATGTCACTTACGGTATTATCCAATCCCGATCTGATGCGACAAGCGGCGACCTTGCGAGACCCAGAGGACTGGCGGCATGGTTGATTGGCTGGGGTTGAAAAATAAATTATTGGGGTTGAAAAAATAAATTCGTTGTGGACGACGTGTGACGTGCTTCAGAACGAAAATCTTTTATTCAATGTTACTGGGACCGTCAAACAAAATCAGGTAGTCCGTGGCTGAGCCCATTCACGGTGAGTATTTGCGCCTATAACAATATTCGAGCACAGGTCTAGGAAAGAGAACAGACATCTGAATTCGAGAATTTGATGTCGAGTACCTACCGTGACGGTAATCGAACACTAAGACCGATGGTGAAGCCATCGTGAAGAAAAACAGAGAGACATGGAATCGGCGCTACCACTCACCTGACAGATCCTGAGTATCAAGTTGCAAGCATGACGTGGAATCCCAAGGTTCTCCATTCTGCGATAGGATGCACACCTGAGATTGCCAAATTTAGGCACAGAAGAGGTGTAGTTCGAAAGTCAAAGGCGAGTTAGATTTTGTAGTTTTAGGCCAACTGATGTTGAACTCTAAACCAATTGAATAAGATTAAAATTCAGCTTCACTTAAACACCAGAGTTCAGATTATAATAAACCCTGGCTGAAACTGAATCCTAAACTACTTGTATCATTTCTGATTCCAAAAGATTAAGATCCAATTTCAGCTCAAAGAAGTGTAAATTGAAACAATTGGTTTCAGTTCACATTTCAGGTTGACCTGAAATCAGAGCTGAACCTCAGATTTTCAGTAGGGCTGGAATGAAAAATGATATGGTTAGTTTAGTTTTTAGGTCCAGTTGGGGTTTAATGTAGGCTGAAGACCAGTGTTTAGGTAAAGCTCTTGTTCAACTTATTTAGATTAAGGTATCAGTTGAATAGAAACCACAGAATTAAGTTCAAATTTCAGCTCCATTTTATTTTATTCCGATATTTTGCCTTTCAAATTGCACCTCCGTTGTGCCTAAATTTGGCAATCTTAGGTGTGAGTCTGAAAGCCTGGGACACATCCAGATGGCGCAGAACAGTGGTGGAAGAGGACAAGAAGCAGACTTTGAAACGCGCATCATTGATGCATAGCACGGACATATAACGCGCTGCGCGAGCAGCGGATATTCCTGTGTCGGTTTTCCGCACATAAAATAATTATCTGTGTACTTGGAAATTATGCACAAAGTGTCCTGGTTCAGAGAAAGAATTGATTACAATACTATTTCAATCAAATCGACAGGGGGTGACGCGTGACCCAAAAAAAATCGACAAAATCGACAAAATCTTGCGCGAAATCGAGTTTTTTTTGTGGGGGACACCGATTTTTGTGCCTGATGAACCGTCTGGAAGATTCGACAACTGCCCGGGTGACGGGTCTGTCGATTTGATTGCAATATTACAATAGACTCCGCATGGGATAATTCTGCTGCTTTGGCACCGCAACCCCCTTTTTTTTTGGGGGGGAGGGTGGAGGCCGTTTACCAGGAACATCGAGAATACGAACAAGCCCAGCTCCGAGGAGTCGGGCCCTGTAGTCCCAGGGGGTGTACGGAAACTGCCGATGCGTAGTCTCGGTGACAGCCTGAGGGAAGTTGCATTCACTCATCATGTAAGTCGAATTCGAACTCAGATCCAGAATCTATCTGTTATCTGTCCAACTAACTGAATACCAGGTCGGACATGAAATATGGGGTTTTCCAAATTTACATAAGATAGAGCAAATTTCCTCCGAGTCCAAATAACGCGCTGCGTGAGCAATGGATATTCCTGTGTCGGTTTTCCGTGCGTAAAATAATTATCTGTGCACTTGGAAATTATGCGCGGAGTGTCCTGGCTCACAGGATTGATTAGACTCCGCATGGGATAGCTCTGCCGCTTTCGCACCTCAACCCCCCTTTTTTTTTTGCGGGGGCCGGGGGCAGTTTACCAGGAAAATCGAGAATACGAACAAGCCCAGCTCCGAGGAGTCGGGCTCTGTAGTCCCAGGGGGTGTACGGAAACTGCCGATACGTTCCGTAGTCTCGGTGACAGCCTGAGGGAAGTTGCATTCACCCATCATGTAAGTGGAATTCGAACTCAGATCTAGAATCTATCTCTTATCTATTCAACTAACTGAATGCCAGGTCGGACATGAAATATGGAGTTATCCAAATTTACGTAAGATAGAGCAAATTTCCTGTGAGTTCAGACGGAGGCTAAAGTTCAACGTAAATGATTACTTCTGCCTGGACCATGAGTGGTGGCGGATTTACAACAAGCTCCCCCACGGCGGCTTCGACGTGGCCTGGATCCCTTATTCCTTCCGACGTGGAACGAAACAACTAACGGATCAATCCGAGGCTTGGAAGTTGGTCTAGACCCTCGTATTTATGGGGGTGATGTTCGACTCCACCTATAATTGGGCGAACACCAGGGGATCTTCATTGGAGAACAACGCCACTGTACAATACTATACGACGGAGACCACGCCCAGCGGTGAGCGGTTCCCAGTCCGGCCAGAACAATCCCACGCATATTATTCATTCAGCTCCAAGGTCTGGACCTTCGTATTTATGGGTGACATTCGACTCCACCTATCATTGGGCGAACACCAGGGATCTTCGTCGGCGAACAACGCCACTGCACATACTATACGTCGGAGACCACGCTCAGTGGTGAGCGGTTCCCGATCCAGCCAGAACAATCCCACGGGATTCCCATCATATTATTCATTCAGCTCCAAGGTCTAGACCCTCGTATTTATGGTTGACATTCGACTCCACTTCGGCGAACACACAGGGGATCTAACGCCACTGCACATACTATACCACGCCCAGCGGTGAGCGGTTCCCAGTCCGGCCAGAACAATCCCAATGGCATTATGCATCATACTATTCATTCAACCCCAGCTCGCTTAATTCAGGCAATCTATTTCTGCATCTTTTGATATCTTCTCGCCCTGTCTGTCAGCAAAAACGCCTCACAGCCCTGAACAACCCCTCACACACACTCGGCTAAGTATCCTAGGCGGAAAACGTGCGATACCTATTTTTATTCCCTCGGTAAAGCCCCAAAGTCGATAAGTATAGAACATATAAATATAGAGCAGGAGGCAACTATGAAGTACCCCGTCTCACTTAGCCGATGCGCATTACTGACAACGAGATAAGTATAGAGCAGTCGATAAGTATAGAACACGACTGGATAACTATAGAATACCTCCATCTCACTTAGCCAGCGAATGACTCAAACAGATCGAGGTTTTGGATATAAAAATAACTCTACGGCGCACTGGCTAGTATTCGTAATGCTTCCACGGCCGTCTACTTCCAATTGACAACGGTCCGAAGTTTTGGTTTAGGGTACCTTGTATCTGGAAGTGAAACTAGTTTGCGAGACTCCACGGCGCACTAGCTAGTATTCGTATTGCTCCCACGGTCGTCTACTTCCAATTGAAAAGGGTTCGAAGTTTTGGTTTAGGGTACCTTGTATCCGGAAGTGAGACTAGTTTGCGAGACAAAATTTCGCACTTGAGGATCTTAGAAGAGGGGAGGCGCCACTGGAGTAAGCTTGTGACCTCATCATCAGTTCACAACAGAATGAGGGAGGTAACTCTATTCCCCACGAAGCCAAAGTAAGAACCCAGCCAAAATACCTCTCGCGATTAATCAGCGCGTGGAATTTCTTGACCACCTTTTCTATATGGATTCCGCTTCCTTGTACGACGCCTTGCCCTGCTAGTTTGCCCGTGACACAGGCGTGGAATCAATGCGCTTTAAGTTAATTCTCCGCTGCCGTTGGATAGCTGAGCATAGGATGATAGAAGATGTACGGCAGCGCACAATAGCCTTACATTGGCTGCCCCCGGGGACATCTAGAATGCCTAGTAATGTGTTTTTTGTGCCGAGAAGACGCGCTATTTGAGCATACCTAGCAAGTTGCTCTGCGATGACACAACCACGTTGATTAGCGAAGTCATCAGTGCATTCATTATAGGCTGAAGTGGAAGAGAATACGCACAATTAAAAGGAATTGATATGGGGTGACCCCCATATCAATTCCTGATTATAGGCGGGAAGGCTAGATCCGAAAAGGCCCAAATCTGCCGATTTTTGTCCGACGCTAATTTCGGCGGATCCCAATTTTTTTGTCCGGCACGGGGGTAGGGGTATAACCCAAATTTCGTGCTTTTCGCATTTTTTCGTGTTCCTGCGGCGTATTGGTGTCTTCCCATGCCACCAGCGTCCCATATACGATAAAATTCTCACAATACATCAATAAAAAAAAGTGCTAGTCCCCATTTTCTTCCTCCTCCTCTGCTACGCTTTTATCCCGCGTTTGCGGAAAAGCACCATGGCTTCATTGAACCGCCATAAGCCCCCTAACAGCTTCTTGAAGCGATCTGAGTATTCTGGCGCTAGTTCAAGACCGGTGGGAGTAGTCTTCGGCGCCTTCGACAGTAGACAGAGCAGGTTGATGGATGGAAGATGACAAATGGCTTCGTTTGAAGCATGGCTGCTGTCGTCGGAATTGAACGGAATAATGCAGCTTGTAGGTGCTCAAAGACTTGGCCAGACACGTATGAAACTGCCGTGACGATTGTCGCGCGAGGTGGGGAACGAACTCGGGTATGCTGCAAGAAGAAATATATAGTCACTGCGTCTTAGACCGGTGAGCAAGATTTCTGTCCGACAACTGGTACTAGGTAGCAACCCGGGCCACAAATTTTGTTTGGCAATCGGACCTAGGATTTTTGACTCAGACCTTAAATTTTGTCCGTCCTGGACCTAGCATCCGGGCCCAAATTCCAATTTTTTTGTCCGGCACCGGATCTACCCTTCCCGCCTATAATCAGGGGTCCTGGGTCACCCAGCAAGTCCCTGACCTGAGAGAATATAATATTTTAGTACGATTGACGCGAGACAGCCGGGCGTGTGAGTATGCTTCCAATATGAGCCGAACCTTAGTTTATTTGCAGATGTCGGTGAATCCTATTAGCCGTGGCACTACAGCCACGACGTCCGAACCGCAAGGAATTAAAAAACACAGAAAACATAGGTGGCACCACAGTTGAATTCCAGAGACGACAGCTCCTCTAATAATGTCGGTATCGTTCTTCGCAAGTGGCAGCGCAAGGTTCCCAGCAGCGTGTTTACCCTAGTCTGGTGTGGCGTATTCATCGCAGCAGTCGATGCAAGAATACGGTCCCGGCGGCGACGGAATCTAGAGCAACGATAACGGCATCGTCCCTGAGCGGCATTTCGTGAAAATGTTAAATTAGGTAGCGGCGAAGATCCTCGACAAAGACCGGAGCCGTGCGTACCTGATTCCTAGACTTTGCCGGCAGAAAATACAGTTAACGATGTATGCCATTTCACCCAAGTAATCACGAATATTAGGCCAAGGTCGAGACACGCCCAGGTTCAACGTTCAGAAGCTCCGAAGGAGCTTCTCCTTACCCTCTTCCTCGAACAAGTGTAAATTCAGGGGAGTGGCATAGGGATGTGGATAGAGCGGCTGAGCCGCTCTGAAATAATTGCGAGCGAGGATAACACCCGTTCCGAATGCATCGGGAAGAACTGGTGCGATACCAGCTTGCAAGACCATTTGGGCTACATTCATGTGAACGACGACCATCTCTTTTCTGGAGCGGTTGAACTCACACCCCGAGTAGGTGAGTGAGTATCCTTAATGGTATAGCCTCCAGTAGTGATCAATTTTGTCTTCGTGGGGCTAAGTTATATCGCGGGAGGCACACCTTCCCTTCCTAGGGATCGTCGCAGTGCACGAACGTCATGAGAGGAAATATCCCCACAGAGATTAGATCCGCACTCACATTTCGCACGTAAAGTGGACCGAGATATCTGGGCTTGTCGCAGACGCCCCTGAAGGGACCTGAAGACCTACGTGCTTCTAGGATATATCAACATGCCGTCTGTAACGTACAAGTCAAGTATAAGTCGAGAAGTAGTTAACCTACGGAAAGCGCACGGAATTTTTGAAGTCGCTAAACGAACCCGCCGCCCTCCGCCGGTTTGACGCTGAGAACGACTGTGGCTCAAATAGATTACTCACCGGTAGGAAGACAATCTTCGACCCCCCAAAATAAATACATGCTAAAACATACAAGAGATACTGGATTTCCGGGGCGAAGGCAGCTACATTTTGGTACGACGATGCGACGGCCAATCAGTGGAATGGGATGGCATAGCCAGAATCTCCGGTCTGAGTGAAAGGTCGAAATGCCTGCAACTAAACGAACTGTGGTCTGCGTCGGCGGTGATATAGTCACTGACAGTGGTTGGTACCAATCCCTCCCCGTGGGATTTTGTGCCGTTGCACTGGAAAATAACTGAGGCCAAGACTATTGGGTTACGGAAACCCATTTTGGAGTTTGGTCGGCGTTTGTGTTGCGACGTCCGACCAACGTCCGACACACACAGGGATATCTTTAAATTGAATTCAGCCTAAGGACGGGTTTACCGCTCTTGGAGATTCTAATTTGGGCCAAGACAGCCCAATCCGTACACAATCCTTACTCGATTGGTATCGGAAAAGTTGCACAGGACCTTAGATGTTCGCCTGTGAGAAGTGATAATAATTATGCGGTAAGTGGAAGTAGTAAGCTCGTACCACCAATTGAATGATCCTCGAGCAAGAATTATGTACCTACCCACGTCGTGAATGTTAATAGGCGAGCCTACCGACTTATCTTGGAGATCGTCGGTGGCATAAAATAAATATCTTGACACCAGATGATTGCACGGAGTCACCGGCCACAGAGAAGAATCGAAAGCTGTCGAGCATGGGAAAAAGGTTGCTGAAATAGCTGCATTCCCTATTTCCGGATGAATCGGCGATAGTTGAGCAAAATCGGTCGTAAAATGGCACCAATGACCGGCAGTAGAGGTTGCTCTGACGAGAAATTGCGGCAGAAGACAGTGATACTATATCTTGGTGACAAAACCGGACTCGGAGATGTCCGGCACGAGTGAACTGGCTAGAATTGGAGCATCTTGGCATGAGAGGTACATGAACGAAGTTGTCTGAGTCCCTGGCACTGGCGCGGTGGCATGAAAAGCAGTACAGGATATATGACATCATATCTAAGGTCACGGCACCAGCCCTTCATTTCTTTGATTAATGACATTTCACTTCGAACAAACACTCGGAACGAGTGCCGAAAATTGTCAAAAGCGCGCCGATGTATGCAGACTGACTGGTACAAGTTGGATCGATCAATTGGGACGGAGTTTAAATTTTCATCATGTTTGGTATGCAATTCTTGCCTTAGTAATTTCGAATACATGGAGGTCGTCCAAACATACCCTCATTTTCTCTTCCATCATTTCTAGAAGAGAGCGTAGGAAAAGGGATCTCACGGCATCCGCCAAAGTTACAAACTCCGACTCTCCGAGTTGTACTACACCAATGTGCTTGCAACAATTGTAGGTACTTGTATGCAGACTGGTAGCGAGTCTATTTCGAACTCGTACTCTCTGTAGCGGAACAAATTAATTTGGTTCAATAATTTCGCGAGAAGTGTCTTTCATATGCCTTCTTTCCACACGAAGAAGTATCCCTGGCCCAGGCTTCATACCTTGCGACTCGAACTAAACGTGGGCCTAATAGGCACCCCAAGTGGTTGAATTTCAAATTTTGAAAGGCCCTCTGGGACGTTAAGCCGCTCAGACCCGGGACCTAAATTAACAGTATTCTTTGTTCAATATGTCAATGTCGTCATCATGTCCTTCATTCAAGTATCATCCATGGGCGAACATTCCGCCCTTTCCTTTCTGAGGTTACCCGCATTCGCCACGGTGCGCCGACGTAAGCGGGACTTGTATGCATCACTCCTTTAAGTAGTAATGGGTACCGACCCGGATGACTTCGGCGGGTGGTTCCACACGCGTCCCGAAAGGAACTGATCCCTTCCTCGGTTCATGAAACCTAGGGTCCGATATTGACTATCACAAGTCGACACGCTCGCAGAATGGGATGAGGTTATGAGGCTCCAGCAACAGTACGGCTGTTGTCACCTTCGGACACCTGCCCGACAGGATTAATCAGCTCGGTCAATATCTAGCCAATGACATGATTACCGACCCGACCGTGTATTTTTGCTTATAGCTTACAAGTCACGGCCCGCGGGGCAATGAGTGACGAAATTACAAAGCCCAATGTGAATCATCTGTATATCCCGCCTTGACCTGTTTTTTGTTTGTTTGTTTTAAATCCATGTATGCTTCATCAGAATCCAAAGTTCATCTCTGCGCAATGCTCTCACGGAATCAGGCCCCGACATTAGCGTCCCTACCACAACTCGGGATGCGCCGAACACCACCCACGTGCGTAGATCTAGATGAAAGAGCTGCAGTATTATTATTAAATTGGGGCGACGATCGCGACGCATATTTTCTCACGACATTTATTTATACATCATGGGACCCACAGAAAGCGTCAGTAATTCGCGACATCACAAGGCTGGAGAGCTATCTCACACGTTTGAAGCTTGGACTTGCCAGGCCCGAGGATTAGAAGCAGTCGTGTATATATCCTGGTACATTCCAGGAATAGTGAGTGCTATATCCGCGGCGAAACATCCATCAGTTCGCTTCCTTAAATCGCCCAATGGAACAGTGCAGGCAGTCCCAGCTCTGATTGCATCATGCATCTATTCAAGTTCACCTAACGCTTTTCAGGGTCGCCGAGCCGTCGCTTGTCGCTTTCGTAGAAAATACCGAGGATCTGTCTCTGCGTGTCTTCTCTTGGACTGCGACGGTAGAGTGTGATCGCTTGTTATCGTCCAATTGGCGGTGAAGATTTTTCATACACTAACTGTGATCAGATCCGCCCTATTGCGATATGGTCAGAAGGTAACCTAACTGGGAAGTGAAGTCATGCCGTGCACGGCAAAAAGGCTAAAGTATATTCCTCGGCCGGCAGGATGTTCTCATCACCTCAGAATTGGACGCGTTTCATTTCCGCCAGTCGGTCAATAGTTTGTTCCCCTTCAACGGACCACTTTAATGAAACACACAATTCCATGACAACTGGAATGGTACTTTGTTATCTGCAATAACGTCAGTTGAACTAGGCAGTTGTCAAACCCAGACACCCCGTGAAGAAGTCGACCGTGGAATTCAGAGATCCGCGGATGCTGATTCACGCGAGCTCACGTTGGCCGCCGATGTCCCGGGACACACGCTCAGTGCCCTAAATACGCCTGCTGGGTAAGGAAGATCATCTCAGAATGTAAAAACTCTCTGCCCTACGTTCCTTACTTCTTCAGGAACGAGAAAGTGTGTCAATTAATTCCGGCTTCTTTCATGAATCTGCGGGGGTGGTTGAGTGGCCTTCAACTTGAAAGACAGTAGGGGGCATTCAATGCTCCCGTAATAGGTTGACTTAATAGGTTGAAGTTCATCCCATTAAAAGAGCACAAGGATGAACGGGAATCGGAGAAACATATCAATCCAGCATTCATCTATCTGCGTCCTACAAGGCGACGGTAACACGAAAGTATATATGAGAGCCATGTCAAATGTCTTTACTAACCGTTTGGTGTCATTTTCGAATCCAACGCGTAGATCCCACAAGTCTTAGTACATAACACATTTCAGCGGACCCCAGTGCGGTGACTTCATTCTTAATTCACACAAAGACACAGCTTCCCCCGCTGCGTAAGACGGCCTTATTGCCTCCTGTTTACACACTCCTCAACGCGTCTTCTCGTCATGTGAGTAATTTCAACTCCGCGTACCCTCCGCTTGGATCTTACCATCATGAGTTTTGTGAACGAAGAGCTTTTATACCGATCTGGTGTCGCTATTCATATATTCATACTCCCACACCGCACCGTTGAATACATCGTAATCATAGCATTGTTCTGAATCGCAAGAAACCAACGCTTCCTCAATGGGCTGTAGACATGGATTGAGATTGTGAATGATGAAATAGACGAAATTTCTTACCGATAGTAAAAGCCAGCTGGGTTCCACTGATCTTCAAGATACCCCGGGTGGAGAAGTCGGGGAGGCGAGTCCGTATCCCCGCCTCGATTCGACTTATTGAAGAAGTAGACTCAACCAGAAAATGGAGACATTGGAGGTCCTCGAACTGCGGTCGGCCCTTGAGCATATTGTCTAAGTGCTCCCAGTCTAGATTGTCGAGGAGCTCAACCATATCGCAGCGGAGGTTGATATTGAGGGTGTGGATTTGGGAATGGATCCCTGCGAGTAGCTCGAACGGGGCAAGCTTCGAACCCGCTACACTATGAAAGCGGCGCAGGCTGAGATGGATCGTACAGCGTCGCAATCCCATATTGTGGGAAAGATCGATGTGTTGAAGGATTTCAGCTGTACGGGCTCAGCACAACGAAGTCATGATATACAGAGTGCACAATACCTGGGGCGACATGGAAATCCAGTCGTAAATCCAGCTCTTCAAGAGAGTCGCCCAGAACGCGGAGCAATGCACCGGCGGCGGCAAGATGGGTGGTTGTTAAAGGACCCAGCTCAAGAGTATGAATTGAGGAACGATGGTCGCGGGAGTGAAGCCAACTAAGGACTTGAGGCATGTCCATCATCAATACCAACCGCACGACGCGTAAATGTGGTGGGACGACGAGGTCATCCCTGCGGGTGACCTCCGAGTCATGCTCGAAGAATACAGACTGCAGCGATAATTCCTCGAGCGACGAAAAACTGGAAATGAATGAGATAGCTGTGCGGGGTCCATTAAACGTCACGCGACGAAGGTGAAGTTTCTTGATCTTTGCGAATGACACGAGGATAGAAGCGACTGCAGCTGAAGAAAGAGTGCTCCACCGCATGTAGCCTAGTCGCAAAGATTCGACTGAGGGGAGCATGGGAAGTCGCATCATCAACTCGGCAAATCTGGGGCCGAGCGTTTCATCGTCAAGAGAAAAAATGCCGAAGTCTTTAACACATCCGCTGAACGTAACAATGGGAGAGTCCAGGAGGTCTATAAACCCTTCCAAGCCGGAGGCGGAGCCGCGGAAGTTGACCGATCTGAAGAGATGGAGTCGGCTGGATACCAGCCAATTCCTAGAGACCAATCCGCAGTTAACTAGTGCACGTCTGTCGATGTGCAGGTGGTCGATGATGAGATCTGTGAGCTCTGGAGGGACGGTAATCGATGCTGACATCGTCCTGCATGTTTGAAAGTCAATCAGAGTTGAGTGTAGAACACCGCCATCTCACTTACAGATGGGGGGGGTAAACCTCTTCGCTAATGGTAGAAACCCTTCGATTTTAAAGGGACCGGAGGTGCGGCGTTATGCTGCGCTGTCAGCTGTGCAAATGAGTCAGGTCTTGCGGAAGATGACTCTGCAGCTGGGATGAAATGCACATTCAATGGCCCCGACCTTGGTACAATGTACGTGGTTTGGATGCTGGTGGTAGCGGAGAGAGTCGGATCACGATGGAGATGCCGGATGTGGCAAGCACGGACAAACATGCACAATTAAACTTAGAAATCGTGGTCCTACTTTAAGTCGCGCGGAAAGACGGTGGAATACTTAAGCATCTCACTGCGTTCCGCGGCTTCGTAGGCAAAGGTTTTACCCTGGATCCACGTTGGTCTACTGTTAGTCTACGTCGGCCGACCCTACTACTACTGTATTATTTCAATCAATTCGACAGGGGGTGTGACTGATACAAATTTTCCAATTTTCCAATTCGACACGCGCCAAATTTTACGTGGCCAGACGGAAATTTTCCATAAATGAACCGGAATTTTCGTCAAAATCGAGCTTTTTTGCGCCTCTTCGACGCGTTTTGGCGTGACGGACGGCTGGGGCAGTTCGACAGATACCCCCGTGACCCGTGACACAGCACCATTATTCGCAATCGACAACCCCCCCTATGACCCGTGACTGCCGAATTGATTGAAATAATAAGTAGTAGGCAGAGTTTGCCTACTGGGGTAGGCCAACGTAGGCAGACGTAAACCCACGTAAACCAGCATTGCCTACGGGGCCACAGAATGTAGTTTCTCGCTGTCAGCTTCAAAGTTCGACGAAATCCGAGGTCCATAAGACAGCAACTCGAATTCTTCGACAGCGGTAGACTGCTGGACACATCCGAGTCGGTTGCGCGTCTCATCTTCCGAGACATGCGACGGGCATGGGCTATGAGATTACACTGTCCAACACACAGACATGCCTTTGGAAGTTTGCGAAAGACTGGATAAATGGCGAGCACTCAGCACTTGCCCCCCGGCTATTTCTTGCAGCATGATTAAATAAATTACTTAATATTACAGCTAATGTCAGTACCGAAGGCGCGGCGAAAAAAAATCCCTTTTTGGGAAGATTTTGATCTTATTCAAAGAATTCCTCATAACTCGACGAGTTCTGCATGTATTGACCTAAAAGCTAGATGGAATTAACGGGCTAATTCATATGCAATTAGTGATAGAGCTAAAGTAGCGAAAACATTATATTTTTAGGTGTCTTGAGAAAGTCAGAGTTTCCAGTGAGAATCTGGGCTGGCATGCCCAAATCACATCCAAATGAGTTGGATTTTTGGGAGAGGCTGTTTGCGACTACTCCTGTAAATGTCATAGAGCCAGAATAGCTGATTTACCAAAGAGAACAGGTAGATAAGGTCATTTTATCCCATTTGATCTAAAATTGGTTTCAATGAGCTGCAAAGCTTAGGGGAAAGGTTATACGCTGTTCTGGCTCTATGACATTTACAGAAGTAGTCTCAAACAGCCCCTCCCGAAAATCCAGCTTATTTGGATGTGATTTGGGCATGTCAGCCCAGAGTCTCACTGGAAACTCTGACGCTCTCAAGACACCCAAAAATATAATGTTTTCGCTACTTTAGCTCTATCACTAATTGCATATGAATTAGCCCGTTAATTCCATCTAGTTTTTAGGTCAATACATGCAGAACTCGTCAAGTTATGAGGAATTCTTTGAATAAGATCAAAATCTTCCCAAAAAGGGATTTTTTTCGCCGCGCCTTCAGTACTGACATTAGCTGTAAGGTCCCCTCGCTAGTTGAATTAAGGAATTGTTCCGCGTACATTTTGTATTCAAATTGTTTGCCAACGGACGGAGGGCTGGGAACTCCCTATCAGGGTCCAATCTTTTCCAAAAAAAAAAAGACCTGTCTCACTTCTCCCACCGCAAAACATCAGCAAAACCTGATTCTTGTATAGTGAAAGCCTATATCTAGGTAGTGCTATGTAGTACTATGTAGTGGAAAAAATCTTGTAGTGCCATATAGTGCAGCATAGTACTACCTAAATATGGACTTTCACTATGGGAATGATCAGGATTTGCTCATGAACAGAATGGTATAAACACCAGCCTTAAGCTTTGGACCTCCCCACAATTCATCCCCGGACGAGCGAACTGTCTACTGACCGGACCACCATCATCAGCACCTCCTGCACCCCGTTCCACCACTCATCGAACCTGTTGCTCTCATTCGCGAATACCGGCATTGCCAGCTCCATTATGATAAACACGACAATTGTCACCACCACGTCGACTTTCCCCGTCCCCCCGTCCTACCTCCTTTCACCATGTCCCGCGGCTTCGACGAGCGCCTCCCGCGTCCACAGCGCGGCGCATCTCCAGTACGCCCTGCGGCCGAGAGAAAGACCTGAAAAAAAGGTTGAGGCGACCAGTTGGGTTAGAAGGGGTGGATCCCAGTTCCCACACTCTGCGAGGGGTGGTAAATTCGGCGAGGTTTGTGTCAACTCCTCATCGTTGCAATCGTTGACAATTCACCTCATAGACATCGCCCTCGGACATTCTCAATTCTCACTGCTCTGCCGCGGAATCTTGTATCACCACCACGTATAATGGAGTCGGACGGCCACAGTCCTCTACGGGCCTTCGCCAACTTCGTCACTTCGTTAGATGGCGAAAGTTCGTCGGGTGGTCAGATACTTCGTTGGATGCTAATAATAGGGTACAAATGTTTAATAATTACCTATGTAGTTCGTCAGATAGTTCCAAAGTGCCTGTTTTTCGTCAGAACAAAAGCGCACATAAGAAATTTCATCAGATAAAAACCAGGGAGTAAGAAACTTCGTCAGATTTGCCTCCCTGACCATATACAGTAAGCGGGTTCGACTGTCTTGTGAAAGATGAAGAGCCGGGACGTCAAGGCCGATATACCTTGTCTAATGTCCATCTAAAGACATTCGAAAACACTCAAAAGAGGCATGTAATATATATATTTCAGCTCTAGCCACATTATACATGAAAAACCAAGAAATGTACAGTAAAGTGTGCAATTGGATGGACATAATAATATACCACGAAGAGCCCGCGCACCAGTGACGCTCGATATCCGGCACCTTCGAGTTTTCAGTCAGCACACACGTCTTTCCATGCAACGGGTCGAGCACCTAGAAAGCAGAGTGAAATGTCAGTGTAGGCGGAGGGGGTAAGAGAGGAAAACGAGCGATGGGGTAGTACTACTCAGACCCGCAAGTAGAGGATCGGTGACCGCACCCTCCCTCCTTCATCCTATCTGCATGAAGCAAGGGAGATACAGTGTACACTGCCAACGAGCACCCCGCACCCGGCGTACACACGGCCCAAAAGCGCAAGCACTCAGCGGAGTACATCGGGGATCACCTCCCCCACGCCATGCTCGAGCGCCCGCCGCCTGCCTCTCCAGGGCTGAGGCTGATCAACTAATCCTCCAGTCGCACATGCACACCGCATCCCTCGCGCAGGTGCGTGCTTATCCTCACCCAACAGCGCACAAAATGCACCTTCCCATATCCTTCCATCAAACTGCCTGCCTTCTTCCCGCATCGTCGACTGTTACCGGCTTCAGTTGGCTTAAGCCAACACCGTTGCAGCCAACTTTTTGATCTAAGTTGGCTTAGGCTTAAGGCACTTAAGTTAGTGCACAATGAGTTTACACAGTGAATACAAAGAGCAGTAATAATACATGAATGAGGTCGCTTAAGCCGCAGCTTAAGTATGGCTCAAATCAAATAAATACGCTAAAATGAGCTTAAGCCGCACCAAGCAGGCTCATACACAAACTGCTAAGTCGACTGTGAGAATCGGCTTGGCTCGAGCTGAATAGTGATAAAGTACGCAGAAGAAAGCTTGCCAGTACGGAATATAAATAAGGCCAATACAACGGAGTGCGTACCAGAGAACTGTTCCTTTGATCATGGCTGAGCTGAATAATATAAGGGATGGAAAATCGTGCTGAAGTGGCTGGAGACTGAGTAAAAAGATAAGGCCATACAGAAGACAGTGGCACCAACTCGGACTCCGATTGTCAGCGTGGTGGAGGCTCGACGATGCTGTTGGTGCTCGTTAAGCTTCTCTTAGCATGCCTTGTATTGCTTGGGGGTGCGTACGAGAAACTTGGACTCCGTGTTATGCATAGGCATGAGCTTGTTGGAGTAGAGAGCAAGGAGCGAGTGGCTTGTTTGGACCGTTTGGTCATCAAAGTCTTTGTTCGCCATCGGTCCGGGCGGCAAACAACCGCCAACAAATCATCATCCCTTTCTCTCTCTCCATCCGACCTGCTGGACGATGACTCCAAGTATCCGCGCGCACTTCCGCTCTTTGCGCTGTGCAATCTGCGGCTACCGCCGACATTGGGCTCAGGGTCCGGTGGCGGTCAAGCTGTATTTACATCGCCGTTAAGTACGAAATACGGTACGTTTGGGCAGCCTGAGTGGCACCAAAGTGGCACATGAGCTCTTCTGATTTGAGGCAATGATAGATGCTCAGAATCTGCTGGGATTAAACAATTCATTCCATGACTACCGAGTCAGTTAGACGGGTTGGTGCTACACTATCTTATTTTCAGCCAGCTTAAATTTTTTTCCAGTTGAGCCCGCTCAGACTCTGTTGGAATATTCTGGGCTGGACCGGGGTGGGTTGCGAGTAGCAAAGAGCCCGCGGTTGTTGATGGACAGCACGGGCCACTTTATGTAAGCCTTCCATCATATTCCATCGCTTTACTGTTATGTACGCCATCCGCTTGCCTCCGTACCACAATGTACCTATGAGGAAAAACAACCTTTTTTTTCTGGTTTACCTCGCCTGTGCTTGCCAACTTAGCCTCGCTGGGACGAATTCTAACAGACTCGGCTCAAATCGTGGCTTAAGAGGGAAGGCTCACCGGCTTATTAATTTGACTTAAGGCAAGGGTAAGCTGCAGCTTAAGTGATCTCCTGTATTATTACTGCCTCGATATTTGCTTCATATGCCGGTTTTGGACTCACTGAAGTGCCCTAAGCCTAAGCCAACTTAGATCAAAAAGTTGGCTATAACGGCGTTGGCTTAAGCCAACTGGAGCTAGATTCATTCGTTGACGAACACCTTGATCTGCGCGGTCGTAACCTCTTTCGGGTCGAACCAAGGGCTGCAATGGCGGTCAGCATTCGTTGAAACGAGGGGCTGAGAAGGGGAAGGGGGAGAACGAGGAGGGAGTGGATAGGACAGGAATCGCGGAGGGTGGCGAAAGAGGAGGAGTGAGAGAGGGAGGGAAGGGGCGGGGGATGGCAGGCACCACGAGCAAGGATGAGGAAGGTCGAAGTTCTCGACGATGAGCAGAGTGGAAGAGAGAAGTGGAAGTAGGCCGCAGATCGCAATCGCACGAAAGTGGCAGACCCTGGCTCAATCTGACGAACTTGATTCATCATCTCACGAACTTGGGCTGCTAACAGACGAACTTTCACACTGATTCTGTAATCTGACGAACTTGGCACTTTCAAATTAGCATCTGACAAAGAATGGATATTTAAAAATAACATCTGACGAACTCTTGCCATCTAACAAACTGACGAAGGTGGTAAATACCCATCATCTACTTAGTTCTGTTCCCGGATCTTTGCATCCGAGGTGCGGTTGATTTTTTTTCTATCATCTATTCTCTCTCACTGTTGTTGAATTAGTGTTGCCGCGGTCCGGTTCAGGTCCGGTCCAGCCCATATTTTCCCGAACCTCACTGCAGGCTCGGTTCAGGGATTTCGCTGAACGTTGGACCGTACACCAGGTTCAGGTTCACGGCGGTCCAGTTCAGGTTCAACAACTGTTCGAACCGGTCCGAACCGAAAATTTCCCGTCACAAAATGAGCTTTATAACATGTAAGAAGGTGTAAAAAAAAGTAAAGTAAGTGTAAAAGGTATATCCCACTGCTGTTTTCCCATCATCGTCCTCATCATCGAATGCATCCAAAAAAATCAATAATGCAGGTTCGAGCCTCCTCAGATGCGTTAATATGGCCATTGCGCTATCCACTCTTGAGTCTCTGAAAGGCCTTAAACATCTCTGGCGGTAGCCGATTGCGTCCAAATGTTGTGGTGAGTGCTCCATTCGAAAATGAGCGCTCTGAGGCTGTTGCAGAACCTTAGATTACAAGGTAGTCGTGGGCCACACGTGAGAGGATGGGATACTGCGTGGCATGATGCTATAGGCCCGTTAGCAATAAAAATGAGCAAGTATAAAGGCAACGAACCCCCCATCAGCTTACAACATCTTCGATATTTTCAAGACGTGCAGCAAGATACACTCGAAGTTAAGCCCACGGATCAGTTTTGGCGGAGTTGGCTGCTCGTCTATTTTGAACGGCAGCACGCATCCAAGCGTGACCATACTGTACAAATCCACTCGAAGCAGCTGCTGCAAGAGTATGAAGTCAGTTCACGTTGAAGTGAGGAGTGGCAAATAAAATCACCGCTGTCCGCTGGAGTGCTGGAGTCATTTGCTGGAGGTGTGTAGTATGTATCAAACTATTGAACCACACAATAGAGGCGTTTTTATTAAACTTAAAAATAAAATCACTAACCCTTGCACAGAATTTTTCCATCCCCTCCTCGAAGAATACTGGAGACCAGGTGTGCTCTGCATAAGGGGTCTTATAGTTCAGATCTAACGCTAGAATTTACTGCAGGTTGAACAATGCGGAATACTCCTGCAACTCACCCACCCAGACATATAAAATAGGCATCGGTGTCGTCCGTTTTCCATACCATTTAGCAAGGTTATCCAGCGCACGCTGAATTGAGTCAGCCATTTCGGTAAACTTATCTGTGGCGGCCATATTGGTCCAAGACTCATGCAAGAACTCCAGGAGTGGAAGGGTAATTCACTTCGGGCCAATGTCTCAAACTTTTCTCCTTTCATGAACCCGCTCACTGCCAAAATACTTGTTGGGCACGTCCCGTGGGGGAGAAGTGTATAGCAGAATAATATATCCTTTACTTGAGGCTGCCAAAGTATTGTCGCTCGGACCAAATGATGATGCAATTTATATTCCATACGATCGCAACTTTTTTTTTGACGCCGACGTGTTAAGAAAGGCCATCTATTTAGTACTACTACATAGGCCGAAGGGCCGAGTTTCAAGTCTCATGTGTGGGCCAAAAGTGAAGGTTCTCGGAATTCATTATCACATTGTAAATTCTACGGGTAGGGCAGGTTTGGGGCAGGTGACAAGTCCGAGGGCTGAAAATACAGACTTGTAACCAGTCTGTAAAGAAAGTCCGAAAAAAAGGGGTAAGTGCTTCGATGGTTACAGACTGGTACAACTCGTTGACAGTGTCATTGGAGTCTAAAATTTGAGTGAGACTTGTGCTGTCCCACGACCTTTGGATTTAAATGAAGTTGAAGTACATACGAGATATTAACTGCTACTTAGAAACAATAACATTTGTCTCTTAAAATTTTATTTCAATCTGGTTTAGCGGGGAGGAAGGAGGGGATATTGATGGCTCGCTTCTCGGCGGGGCGCGGCACCTGCCATATCTTCAAATTCCGGTCCGGACTAGTTACCGGTCTAGAAAATACAATGGAGGCGGGGTACTGTCGGTAGGATGGCCATGGTTGAAATTTGACATTTTGACAGCACCATTGTCTGATCGGCCAACCGGCTCTGCCCGTTCCGCACCATCAAGCACAGCCCACTGCCTACCACCGACCACACCCTCCCGTTCACGGCAAGTTCACCATCTAGGCAACATGTCGGGCATCGAGCATTGGACACTGGTCTCATCCACGACCACCTCATCGACTCGAAGTGATTACTGGTGCTAATCGACGGGACTCGACTCACGCCTTCCGCC
Organism: Mycena rebaudengoi; assembly: GCA_029282285.1. Taxonomy (NCBI): domain Eukaryota; kingdom Fungi; phylum Basidiomycota; class Agaricomycetes; order Agaricales; family Mycenaceae; genus Mycena; species Mycena rebaudengoi. The sequence continues at coordinate 402,413 of JARJCX010000062.1, forward strand.
CGTCGATTACTCCCGCAGTCCCGCCTCCCACCGATCATTATGCAGGGCGGCACGTCAGGCGTCGGGTTTTATCCGTGCTCCACGCCCCTCTCTACTCCCGCCCTCCCGCGCACTCACCTGTGCTTGTCACCAACCCGCCCTGCCTCCCCGACTCAGATCCTTGTCCACCCTCAATATCAGTCTGGCACTGCTATCGAGAACTGTTGTACCCTGAAATGTGTCTCCATATATATACAGTTTGCGGGCAATTTCGCAAAAGAACCTGCACCATTCGGGAGCTCATTTAAGAAATGCTGTGGATTATTTTGCTTGTCTGATCCACTGGAAGGAACGCACGCCACACGACCGGAAATCATTGTCCCTCTCTTCTTGCTTGGTATCGGGGCTCAACGATGATGTTTATTCTTCTCCATTCTGGGTGCTTTACTCGATGCCTTGCACAGACTGGAATCTGGCTGAAAAAAAAAAAATGCCCCGCACAGCTAGGAGCGAAGGCCTATCTTATATGTTTTTTTGGCTCTCTCGTATTTTTTGGTCTTGAGCGACCTTACCGAGAAGGCGTGAACCCGCTCGTCCTCGACATATTCAGCGGTATGAACAAGAAGCCAAGTCTGGCGACTATCTGTCGCTGCTCTGGAGAGCGGGAATATTAATTCTTTGGAGTTTTGATGGTTTACGAACGCCCTTGCTTCAGTATTCCATCCGTGGTGTTACTTTCTGGGTATTTTGCTCGTAAATGGTATCTCACCCGGAGGAGATTACATGGAATTGGGAAAGGAGGTCTGTAGCAAATGCACACCGTTCTGTTTCCTCCTAAAAGAACATAGCTCCCGGTTTCCAGACAAATGTTCGCAAAATACGGGTACCACCAGAACTTATGGCTCGTATCCGTCGAGGCGATGACGTCAGCCCGCACGAGATCGTCGCTGCTTCTGCGCGGATGGATGCAGAGAAGAGGGACGGCCCAATTTCCCCTCAAGACATCTCTTCAGAACCCAAGAAAAAGGAAACCAAGCCGCCGGAAAAGGAGCCTCCCTCCGAGCCAGTTAATGAATGGCTGCCTGAAAACATCGCTGGCCCCAAGAAACGCTCCAAGGGCAAGAAAAAATAGATAAAAGAGCCATTATGGGGAGGACGATTGTGTCCAAATGCATTTCACAACTCAATAACTTATAAGTACTACGCTTGGTTGATTTGTCATGTTGTTGAGTCAGGCTTTCACTGACTTTCGAAAACTTGGGGAAACATACACGGCTGCACCATTAACTTACTGTTTTGCCAAGATTTGGCATGCTTACAGATTCACACTGTTTTTCTTACTGCAGATGATAATGGGGACTGGTTAAGATTTCTTAAGACGGCCGAAACTTAAGATTTTGTCAAGAATTGATGTGCCCCTTCTGGACATCTGTCCGAAACCGCCAGCAGAAACGCTGCACCCTGTCCGCTTCATATTCACTACACCTCATACAATCAGAAAATCAAGCCATAAAAATACAGGAGCCCTCCGGGCAAACTTGGTTCCTCAACCATTCCATGCTCTGAAATGTTTAGGACATAGTTCAATTCACTGGGATTCCTTGCAGGAAAATAATAATTCCCGGACTAAGGCCAAACTAAGACATGCTGCTGTCAGTAGGTAGGTAGGTAGGTATCAATACACGGCACGGTGCGAATAACGAACAAAGCATAAGGCTGTCTGCCATGGGCCTCGGTAGATATAATGATATTTACCCTCATGATTTTACAATTGCCTTGAAATTTCTTCAGGAGGAGAGGGCATGTTCTGGGCCTTGGCACCTGCTAAATATGCCTTAATAGCCAACAAAGAACAGAACTGCGCTAATAGTGTCAGCCAAGAAAAAAGAAAAAAAGGACAGTATGAATTGATGGTGCTGCCATACAGTCGTGATAATAACAATAATACATCGCTCGTACTTTCAACGAAGTTCAAAGCAGTTCTGGAATTATAATTTAAAAGACTCCTGGAACTTCCGCACAGGTTGAATTCGCAGATGGAGGAGGCTGCTTTATTAGAGATGGTAAGTATTTGTGTGGAGCAGCCTTTGGGAAAGGATTTTTTTTGAACGAAGTACTTATGACACTGCCAGCCAGGAAAAAGTTAAAGAATAAGATATTGAATAAATATAATTATTTTCGAGATCAAGTGATGGCATCATGACAAAGCCACGATTTTGTAGGAACGGACAGACAAAGGCATCTTGGAGACCTGGTCCCTAATTTCGGAACCAAGAATATATATATTCTCATGCATTGAACAAACGAATGAACAAGCCAAGGTAGTGAGAATATGGAAAATAATGCATACCAGAATATATGTCAAGAAACTTCAAACTTCAAAATTGAGTGCAGGGGGCGAGGAGACTTCCAGTAGTAAGAGCACGGGCCAGTCAGAAGACCGAGAGAACAGGGCCAGGTATCAGTCTTGGAGCTTGGAGCATGCATTGTGTGCACTTGATTCTTCGCTTCGTCTTGCGCTATGGGGCTTGCTTGATCATAATCCTGCGAACGACTTGGATTTTGATTCTGAGAGTAATTCTTGCTATTGGCTTGAGGGCCGGCGAATGCACCGTTTTGAAGAGGTCTCCTTGCTACGAGTCTCTTGCTCCGGAGTCTTGAAGTGCTGTTCGGATGCTGAGCTTGAGTCTTCATATCTGAGAACAACTTTCATCAGCAGATGAGAAGGCTTGGTTAGGCGATTGGGAGGGGAAAGAGGGGGGAAATCGAGAAGGTGAAAGAGAGAAGAGAAAGCGCCATTTTGACAATCCGGTGGTGCGTCCACGGGCCTTCGTGCGCACGAATGCTGTTCGAGACGCCAGTTAACGCTGAACGCCGATATCGCTGTGGCCGAGAAAATGTTAAGGACCCGGTCGTAAGAAATCGCAAATCAACCGGTCTTACGATTACATAAGAATTCCGTTGGGTTGTGTAATTCGGGCAGAGGGCGTGAGTCGAATCCAGTGATCGGCATCAGTCATCCGTGTCGAGGTGACAGAAAGAGGCAGCCGTGGATGAACGGAAATCCGCCCGATGCCCGATGCCTGATGCCCGATGCCCGATGCCCGATGCCCGACATGCGTTGTCGGTAGCAGGCGATGGGCTGTGCTTGATGGTGCTGGACCGGGTGGCCCATCGGACAATGCTATCGAAATGTCAAATTTCAACCGTGGCCATCCCGCCAACTGTAAGCGGGGGGGAATTGAAACAAGTGCCAGGCGACTTCAAAACTGAAACTATTACATTGATCGATTATCCGTGGTGAGCGAGCTGCTTAGATCTGTCAATTCGAATGGCAAAGTTGTGCTTTGGCCGTGTTTGACACTTCGGAACAAATAGCCGGTCCGAGATCTCACGCTTGGCTCGGCCGACGCGCGCGAGCATTTGTCGGCAGCTCTCCGACTCTCGGAACGGTGCTTACGGGGCTCGTCTTATAACGCTTACGCACTGCCACGAAGCGCGCTCGGATACACGGGTAGCAAGCTGGGTAGACTGGTTTTAAGGATGGCCCGTCTCCAGCACAATAAACGGCCTCCTTCTCATTCCAATGTCATTCAGCACTGAAAAACCAGCTGCGCCGTCCACCCCAGCGAGCTCATTGGACGCGTCAACGAAGAAGACGCCCAAAACTCGCGCTTTTTGGATGACCTTCCTCGCCATGATGGTCACGACGTTCCTGAGCGCCCTAGATCTCACCGCTATTGGAACTGCATTGCCTACTATCGTGACCGCATTGGATGACAAGAAAGGCGACTATGCCTGGGTAAAGGGTCAATTTCCAGTGGTTTGCAAATGAGCTGATCTTGGTCTTAGGTTGGATCCGCGTATGCATTGTCCAGTACAGCGGTTATTCCCCTGAGCGGAAGTCTCGCCGATATTTTCGGACGGTGAGCAGTATACATATATTCCTGCAGTTACTTATTCTTTTCCAGCAAGCCGGTGATGCTCGCTTCCATCGGGTTCTTCCTTGTTGGCAGTATTTTGGCGGGAGCAGCGCAAAACATGGTGCCGCCCCTTCATAAATAATCCCAGACTCGGTTACTTACCAAGTATTTCAGCCGATGATGATTGCGGCGAGGGGTGTGTTGTAATACTTTGGCTATTAATGTTCATGAGTTGATTTGAATTCTCCTCAGGCGTTCAGGGACTTGGTGGAGGTGGGATCATAACGCTGTCGGAGATCCTAACCTCGGATCTCGTTCCTCTGGCCGAGCGTGGAACATACCAGGGCCTCATCGGATTGACCTGGGCATTTGCATGTGTGAGTTCATAATCCGCGCTTCTAAGCCCGAGCACTCAGCCGTGTCCCAGAGTATCGGTCCTCCCATTGTAAGATATTTCCTGGCCTTCGCGGTAACTCACTAACCTCTAATCAGGGCGGAGCCCTAGCCACAAAGGACAGCAAGACATGGCGTTGGATTTTTTGTACGGACACTTCCTCAAAATGACCATGTAAGCTCACTATAATCTCAGTCCTCAACATCCCCCTCTGCGGGATAGCGCTCCTGCTTGTTGTCTTCTTCTTGCAAGTCCGCCGACCCGATGGCTCCATTCGGAGCAAGCTCGCACAGGTGGACTGGGTGTATGTAACCAAGCTTATCTGCATATCCCACAATCTAAACGTCGTCGCAGCGGCAACGCCATCGTGGCGCTAGGGTCTGGTCTGACTATCATCGGCCTCGCATGGGGAGGTGTCCGTTACTCGTGGCTTTCCGTCCAGGTGCTGGTGCCATTAGTTCTGGGGCTTCTGCTACTCGTCATCTTCGCGTTCTACGAAGCAAAAACTCCCAGTCGGCCCACGATACCGTCGGATATATTGGCCAACCGCACAGGCATTAGCGCGTACGTTCACGGTTTCTTCTGCAGCGAACGACTCTAACGATCTTTCACTTCAGGATTCTCACCACCGCAGTTCATGGTCTGGCCAGTATATGTATGTTCAACGATTTCCGCCGTAGTTCTATACTAACTCGCTGGTAGCGGCTATCTATTATCTCCCAGGTACAAACACATTCAGTGCACACCCCCAGTCATGACTGATTAGCTGCGCAGTCTTTTTTCAGGCATGCTTCGGCGCGTCCCCCATCCGTGCTGCCATCGACACGCTCCCGCTGGCTCTCGCCATACCGCCCTTTGCATTCGCCGCGGGAGCGACAATCACGATTTCCCAAAAGTACCGCGCAGTGAACTGGGTTGGCTGGTGCATCACCATCGTCGGGTTCGGGCTCATGTCGACATTCAAGTACGACAGCAGTACGGGTACATGGGTGGGCTTCCAGCTCATTGTAGCTGCAGGAGTCGGGCTTTTGGTTAGCTGTCGTCCTCCGTTGGCTCCTACTACTTCTGATATCCAGCATGCAGTTCACCGGCCCAGTGTTCCCACTCCTCGCTCCGCTGCCTCCCAATCGAGCCGCCGCCGCTCTCTCTCTCTTCTCCTTCACTCGCTCATTTTTCCAGGTGCGCTCTGCCTCCCACTCTGTCTTTCCCTTGACTCACAAATCAACTTCAGACATGGGGAATAACAATCTCGAGCACCATCCTGCAGGCACGCTCTCAACCCCCGCGTCCTATTTTACCCCGGCTGACTTTCCTCGTCGCCTTTAGAACATGCTCAAGAAAAATCTCCCCGCGGACTTCATCGCGCAGTTCCCGTCTGGCTTCGAGATCGCGTACGCTGCCATCCCCTACATCAACCGCCTGCCGGAGCCACTGCGCGCCGAGGTGCGCGCGGCGTTCGCAGACAGCATGGCGGTGATATGGCAGGTCATGATCGGGATGGCCGGACTGGGGCTGCTTCTGAGCTTGCTGATGGCGGAGGTGCCGATGACGAGTGCGGTGGACGAGAACTTTGGGCTGGTGGAGGAGAAGAAGGTCGGGGACGTCGAGGCGTCATAGAGGGGAAGTCATTCTATTCTATTCTATTCTATTTTACGGGCAGTATTATGTATATTACACGGCGAGCCCGGGTGACATAGAAATCCAAGGGGATTGATGGCCGTCGAATTTCGACGGGAGGTCTAATGGATGCCTTTGAATAACCAGCTCGTCTAAATTCAATGGACTGTCCCCACGACGTCCAACGACAAGTCGCAGGCCAATTTGAAGGCAAGAAAAGGCGCAAGTTAAACAACCGTTAGGGCATTAAGATCATAGATTAAGGATAATCTGGCAGTCTATTGGCTGTATACTATTCCCCCAATGCCCTTAGATTCATATTTGGGCGGCAGCTGCAAAATGGATAGCTTTACCTCATATTGAACTCGTAATTCAAAATTTCAATATGGTCCCAGATGATATTCTGGGAGTTTGAGAGACATGTAAAGATGTAGATTATGTCTCATTCATCTCGCCCACATTGAAAATACAGGGATCTAGAGTTCAAATGAGGACATTCACGGTACACCGGTTGCGTGCTTGACACTCTGTCTATCAGTTGAAGAAAATATTCTCTTCCATAGGGCTGTTGAGTCATATAGCCAGGAAGGATGATTACTTTGAGCTCCATGAGCCATATCTCCTCTCAAACTAAAGCCTCAGAAGCTCGCAATGGCGTCAAGCTCACCGAAAGTTACTCCACAACAAACACAACTACACTTACTTTGATGGCTGATCCGGGCGTGCCGTTAACTTTACTTGTACATTCGCTTAACTTTACTTGACAAATTAACTTCTTGAGCCAAAGTAATGGGATTGTTCTATTGAGAAACCCGGCTTCTAGGCAAATTCAGAGGAGCCCTCCAAATGGGGCATGAGATCATTGATGCCGGCGTCAGCTGAACTCAGGCCTAGGTTTTTGTGTAGTTCTGGACCCCAATTCCCCATAATGTGGCCCTTAGTGGCTTGGGAATGAATTTGTGTGCTCGCCTGGATTTATACAGGCGCTATTGACTTCACAAGGCTATATTTCTTCATTGAGAATCACAGCCCTTGTAATTGGTATCATGACCTTACCCACAACTTGGTGCTCATATAAGTCTCAGGCAAAAGTTTTCTGCTTGTGTAATTAATACTCCACCGGCTTTTAGAGGTCTAAAATTCTCAGAGCAAGTCAAATTGCCTGGCCGAACTTGGATTGAAGTTGGTTCGATCCCATCACACAGGGAGATATCTCGTATTTGTGCCATAACAGGGCTTTGTAAGCCTATTGCACCTCAGAACCAATATTAACTAGTCTAAATAACTCTCTCAATTTTTCTTGGTAATAATAACAGTGCCTGCAAGTCACTAACGAACTTGTAGCGTCCCCCAGTGTCGACGATTGATGTCCGGTGTTTGATGGTAATATTCCCTTATGCGGGAGGTTTCTCAGGAGAAGCATCCAAAGTAAAGTAAAGTTAAATTTGTATGACTAAGTTAATTTGCATAAGTTACTTTGTGCCAACAGCTTCAGAGAATCAAGCATTAAATTTATGTTTTTTGTTTCGGCTCAAAGCTCGAATATCAGTAGTTTAGCAACCAAAGTATTGAATCCTCGCTTTTTCTTAGCTCGTATGGCTCGGAGCATGCTCGACCGGGACTGTGCACAAACCTACTGATATTCGGGATCCCCAAGCCATATAATTGCACAGTTATCTGGCGTTTTACGACTAGTTCAGGGTTTCCGATACCCATATCAGTTTGATTCCCGTACTAACTCAGGTTGCAAATTCACGGTAATTGAATTGCACTCGAGCGTAGAGGAACTTGAATGCGGCTTGAATCGGCTTTGAATTGTGTTTGTACGACTGCACAAAATGGGCCCAGAGACAATTTAAAAGCTCTCGAAGGTGCGGGAAAGATTTCCGTTTTTGAATTCTTTTTCGTGTTTCTTTCCAACTTTATATCCTTCGGAAATCCCGAGAAGGCCCGGTGCAAAACCTGAAGCTGCAGGTATCCTCCCACCAATGACGCCGAGTGATTCTGTTTTGCTACAACATTGAATATCTATTTTCAACTATGTATGTGAACAGACTTGACATAAAGAAAATGGAAGCCCTCGGCTACGGAACTATGCCTATCTATCCAATTTATCTAGGCCCTGACTAAGGAAAAAAATATCAGTCCCCTTTACGGCGCTACAAGTCCGATTAAGAATAAACAGTAGAATTTTCCGCGAAGAGTACCTGTATGATACGTATTATGTAGTTCACGACCCAGGCCGATTTCATTGAAGTGAGAGAACAGATACAATGTTACTATTAGTTAGTTTTAATTGAAGATACTGTGTAAAAAAAAATACAAGCACCTCTACGGCGCCGCAATATCCCCAACCTTCTTATCTTTCACTAGCCCAAAGGTCTCGTCCACCGCACTCGTCGTCCGCACGTCCGCCATCAGCAGGCTCAGCAGTAGCCCCAGCCCTGCCACCCCGAGCATCATCTGCCATATCTGCCTGGAGTACGGAACTGTGCCTGTCTGGCCGATTTTTCGGTCTTGCCTGAGAAAAGAATAGCACCTCCCCTTTACGGCGTAGTTTGAGTCCAATTTAGGAGAATTTTTCACGAAAAACCCCGCATCAGTTCACACCCAGGCCGATTTTGATGAAATAGAATGAGCTTTACTGAAGTTTTAGGCGGTCGGACCGCTTTTCGAACTTAAGTTGTGCGACAGCTTGAGTTCCGCATACCTCATGTCTGGACCACCCCCGGCCCCCTCTCCTCCCGCAAATCCTCGAACTTAAGTTCCAACATCGAACTTGAGTGTGCCAACGACTTGATATTGATTGACTACTAGGGGTACAGGCATATAACTTAAGTTCTGTCCCACTTAAGTTCCGTACAGCTTAAGCTTTGGACAGTTTGAGAGTCCCCACACCACTCAAGTCCGTGCAACCTAAGTTCGGTCATCGAGAAGCTTCAAGTTGCATGCAGCACAAGTCCGCAGCACACCTTGGGTCGAGGCCCGACATGTTGGCACGCCAATGACGTGGCCTGCGGAGGCGGCACCGATCACGGGAGTACTCTTGCGGGGCATCTATGTCTGAAAGCGAAGGGATGAGAAAGAAAGGAGGGGGGTGGAGACGGCGTAGAGAATGATGTGTGACACGAAAGGAACCCGCACCTGGGTGGCCGCTGACGAGGTTCGCGCGATGGGGATGCAGAGCTAGTGAGTAGAAAATGTTAGGCGAGAGACGAGATATGGTGCATCTGCTTGCTATTCCATCTACTTATTCCTCGTTCGATGTCGAACGCATCGATGTCGGCCGGTGGCATAAGTTTGCAAGGGCCTTGAAAAGTGTTTCCACCCAGCGGGGACAGTGTTTGGTGGATTGGTGGAGGTGATCAGGATTCAGGAGAGAACGCAAGAGTGGCGTGTGTTACTGAGATCGACAAAGACGCCAGAACACATCACTTCAACTTCGCTCAAACTTCCAGGAGCTCTGTTCTTCTCTTTGAGACTTCACCCTGATATCCCATGCTTTTCTCTGTGCAAGCTCAAGCTCAGGTGTACTGCTTTTTGACAGACCTCTGCCTTTCTACCGTCCAGTGCCACTGCCTGGCACCATTCAAGTTCTGGTACGCCACTGCACTCTTTGCCACGATTCACAAAAAATAACTAAACAACCAATAGGTCCACAGTGTTGTTTATCCTTTCCAGAGGTGAGTTTCTGTGTCATGTACCTTATCTTCCCTCAATATTACCATCACTAGCCATTTCATGCCACCTTCGGAACTTGAGTTCAGCGTGGACTGAAGACGGACTTCAGTTCGGTAAAACTCAAGTATTTCATTAATTGAAAATATTATACTTATATGAACTGACCGTTCAACTTAGGTCATGCATGAACTTGAGTTCAATCCTATCAGAACTTGGGAGCACTGACAGAACTTAAGTTCAGGATGACCCATAATTGACATATGTAGGATGCAGGCAAGCCCAGTAGGTGCATATTACTTGACCAAACTTAAGGTCCAAAAGCGGTCTGACCACCTAGAACTTAAGGAAAGCTAATAAAGTATTTGGATTTTATCGTATTTGAAGTGGTGAATATCAATGTTACATTTAGTTAGTTTGCCGCAGTACTAAAAAATGAAACTAAAAAGATAAGCGCCTCTACGGCGTCGCGGCGTCACCGACCTTCTTATCTTCCACTAGCCCAAAGTTCTCGTCCACCGCATTCGTCATCGGTACCTCCGCCATCAGCAAGCTTAACAGCAGCCCCAGCCCCGCCATCCCGATCATGACCTGCCATATCACCGCCATACTGTCCGCGAACGCCGCGCGCACCTCAGCGCGCAGCGGTTCCGGCAGGCGGTTGATGTAGGGAATGGCGGCATACGCGATCTCGAAGCCGGGCGGGAATTGGGCCACGAACTCCGCCGGGAGATTTTTCTTGAGCATGTTCTAAAGGCGACGAGGGACGTCAGCGGGGGGGAATCGGACACGGGGATGGTAGCATGCCTACAGGATGGTGCTCGAGATTGTTATTCCCCATGTCTGAAGATGGATGTTGTGAGCCATATAGAGAAACAGAGGCGGAATCTCACTTGGAAAAATGACCGGGTGAAGGAGAAGAGCGAGAGCGCAGCAGCGGCTCGATTAGGTGGCAGCGGTGCGAGTAGCGGGAACACCGGGCTGGTGAACTGCACTTCGACGGTGAGAATAGTTGGATGGCGCTATTACGATGAATACGCAGACTCACCAACAGCCCCAGTCCTACGGCAATGACGAGCTGGTAGCCCACCCACGTACCCGTACCGCTGTCGTACTTGAACGTCGATATGAGTCCAAAACCGACAATGGTGATGCACCACCCGACCCAATTGACGGCACGATATTTTTGGGAGATGGTGATTGCCGCTCCTGCGACGAAGGCGAAAGGCGATACGGCGAGGGCCAGCGCGAGTGTGTCGACGGCGGCACGGATGGGTGACACGCCGAAGCATGCTTGGAAGAACACTTCACAACGAATCAGTTATGACCGGGGATGCGTAGAGACGTTGTCTCTACCTGGAAGATAATACATAACCGCTACCAGCGAATCAGTACGGAGAACTACAGCGGTGATGGTTGAACATACATATACTGGCCAGACCATGAACTGCGGTGGTGAGAATCCTGAAGTGAAAGATCGTTAGAGTCGTTCGCTGCAGAAGAAACCGTGAACGTACGCGCTGATGCTTGTGCGATTGGCTAATATATCCGACGGTATCGTGGGCCGACTGGGAATTTTTGCTTCGTAGAACGCAAAGATGATGAGTAGCAGAAGCCCCAGAATTAATGGCACCAGGACCTGAATGGAAAGCCAAGAGTGACGGACGCCTCCCCATGCGAGGCCGATGATAGTTAGACCAGACCCTAGCGCCACGATGGCGTTGCCGCTGCGGCGACATTCACATTGTGGATTATGCAGATAAGCGTGGCTACGTACATCCAATCTACTTGCGCGAGCTTGCTCCGAATGGAGCCCTCGGGTCGGCGGACGTGCAGGAAGAAGGCAACAAGCAGGAATGCGATTCCGCAGAAGGGAATGTTGAGAACTGAGATTATAGTGAGCTTATGTTGGTATTTTGAGTAAATGTATGTGCAGAAAATCCAACGCCACGTCTTGTTATCCTTTGCAGCGAGAGCTCCGCCCTGTTCTGTCATTAGTGACTTGTCGGCGCGGTCAGGGAAACTCCTACGATGGGAGGCCCGATGCTCTGGGAAAAGGCTGAGTGCTTGGGCTTAGAGGTTCGGGATAATCAACTCACAGATGCGAATGCCCATGTCAAGCCAATGAGGCCCTGGTATGTTCCACGCTCCGCCAGAGGAACGAGATCCGAGACCAAGATTTCCGACAACGTTATGATAGCCCCTCCGCCAAGTCCTTGAACGCCTGAACAGCGCAAATAAAACCAACAAAAGTTAATAATATAAAGGCAACACACCTCTGGCCGCAATCATCATCGGCTGAAAATGGCTGATGAGTTGCTGAGTCGGACATCATCAGAAGTGTGGTGGTACCATGTTTTGCGACGCTCCTGCCAATACGCTCCCCACGAGGAAGAATCCGATAGAGCTGAGCATAACCGGCTTTCTGAGAGACCATAAGTACCTGCGGGAATATACTATGCATACCGGAACTCACCGTCCAAAAATGTCGGCAAGGCTTCCACTTAACGGAATGACCGCCGTACTGGACAATCCATAGGCGGATCCAATCTAAGACCTAGTGAATCAGATTTTGAATCAGATTTCTTGCATCCGCCTGGAATGTTAATCACACACCCAGGCATAGTCACCTTTCTTGTCATCCAAGGCCGTCACGATAGTAGGCAAGGCAGTCCCGATAGCGGTGAGATCCAGAGCGCTCAAGAAAGTCGTCATCATCATGGCAAGGAAAGTCATCCAAAGAGCGCGAGTTTTCGGCGTTTTTGTCGCTGGCAGTGCTGGCGTTGTCTCATCCAGTGAACTCGCTGGGGCGGACGACGCGGCTGGTTTTTCAGTGCCGAGTGACATTGGAAGAAAAATGAGAGAAAAATAACCTGTTGCATGCACTGGAGACGCACCATCCTTAAGTAGGAGCCGACCCGATGGTATTTCCGAAAGCGAGTTTGTTACGATATAGGTTCCTACAATTGCCCGAGTGACGCGTCAAATGTGCCGAGCACTTCAAGTTCAGGTCGTATATGCTGGTGCCCGTTACATTTCTTTCGGCGCTGTTTGTGCGAGCGATGCGGGTCCGTGGGAGATAGCTGTCAAGGTGAGAGAACGAAAATTAAGCGAAGCGCTGTAGTCGTGTGTTTGTTTGATGAGTTGATGTAAGAAAGGCAGTACTAAGCTGATTTGAGAAATTGAGAGCCGCAGAAGGTCAGGGCAGCTCAAAATGTTGTTTACCACACGCGGCCTCTCTATAAATTATACTAGTATGTAGTAAGGTAGCGGCCATACAAATACGGTTGCCCCACGTGACGACCCAAATAGAGCGATTCTGGGCTTGTACAATGAGCATCGAAAATCTGGCTCAACAGTTCTGTGTGAATGTATTATAAGACGGTTCCCAAATATTTTGGGAACTTTCAGTGGAGAAATGGAGGACTAGTTCCCAAATTGATGGGAACTCCCATTTGCCATCAATCTCTCTAAATCTTGGAACTAGTCGTTCATTTCCTAGGCTAAATAGCCCAGAATATTTGACAATAATCCTAAGAGGCATTCAAAGAGAACTGGTGGGCCGGATTTTTTGTCTGTACTAAAGGTAGGCCGCATTCATGGAAACACTGTGAAAATCGCCCAATAAGGCGATGCATCACGTGGGGCAACCGTATTTGTATGGCCGCTACCTTAGTATAAAGTTTCGCAGTATTGCCGCAGCACCAGAGTTTTCATTCAATCATCATCAATTTTGAAATGACGTTCACTCTCAATTCGCTGAACCAACGTTGAACGTTACCACTCACTTGAAAAATAGTTCAGGAATATATACAAGAATATAAAGCCCTATTGCGAGCCTCGTAGCAGCACATACGTACGATTTCTCCAATTGCGCGAGAAAAATGTCGCGAGCCGCCGCGGCGAACAGCGAGACGTCAGTATATACCACCGAAGTGATCGTCACAATTTTCCGAGTCGGCGGTGGTTGCGTGGAGCGGTTAAATTTGGCGATGGTTGGTTGGAGAAAGAAAGAAATATTTTAGAGTGGCACGCTAGGAATCTCGGGCAGGACCGGGTTTTAGTGCCGAGCCGTTCTGAGTCGCTCGAGCGTCTTTCTTCTTGCCCACCAGACCCTTCGTGCATCCATCTCCAGTTGCATTAGCTTCGGACGTCTAGAGCTCTCCTGCATCTGCTTCCCAGGTCCTGTATAGCGGATCTGACTGCGCATCAGTAAAACAACACATTTGTCTAGATCTAGGTGATGTTTTTCAGTGTCCGCCCTTGAGCCCTTAAGAGCGGCTTTGAAAATCCTTGAGGGTTATTAAGGCTTAATAGTTAAGATTAACCCCTTTCTTAAGGCCTTAAAGGTATTTTTTCTCCGCCAATATGTCTTCTTCCATTCTATCTACTTTTCAATGCAAAGGGATGAATGGTTTGAAAGATACAGTGATTTTCATGTACCATACCACTGTATGAGCGACGCCGAGATATGCGCTATAATAAGCTGTGCCCTTGGCGTTTGCTGATTTTCACATAAACAATATTTCGATGATGGCAGTTGGGAGGAACACTGTTTTTGGCTAGATAACGTTCAGAAGTCTCATGGGAAAAACTCGAAATTCATTGTCCAAAGATGTTTGCTAAAGCAGTTGAAAAATGAGTCCTCAAGAACACTCGTAGAACCTCTGAGAGGCAAAAGAATGTTGAAACGGTGCGCCATTTTTAAGCTGAATCTATAAGTCACAGCGCCTGGTGCTCATGAGATAAAAGGAGTTGGGATTCCCAACATTTATGCCGCAATATATTGATATAAAATACACGAAATACAGAGAGGCCAGCTCGAGAAATTAGTTTTTCGGGGGAGACTGATTATACAGTTGTTGTCGACGCGCCGTCTTTCCCCTGAGCTCCAACACGCACGAATATGAGCGTCGGTGCGATACCCTGTTAGAGATTACGTTCATCAGGCTGATTTTTTTAAAAAAAGGAGGAGTATACGAGAAAAGTGACTGACCACGATCTGGCTTACGGCGGCGAACAATATCTGGTGCCCCAATACACCATGTCAGCGCTGGCGACAAAAAACCGACGGGACTTTACCGGTGCGGCGGAAGATCCGCGGGCGAAGAGCGCGAAATGTATAGATACGAATAGAGTATATAATGCGCCTGATTCCAGGCTGGATATAGGATATTGATTCAGAGCGGAGTTCGGATATGCCAGACAGAGACGCACATCACCGAGGTCGCGTTGACATATTTCCGTCTCATCTCGCCGCTCATGGTTGAACGCCACTTGAATGCGGCCCATCCGATGCGTGAGACTGCATTGCATTAGTCTTTGCAGTTGGATATGGATGCATCGACCACACGCGTACTCACTTGTGAGGACGGTGACGGAAACACATGTGATGAGGGACAGTATACGAAAAATCACGAGATTGCGAATGTAACCGAATGCTAGTCCGATGTCAATCAGCAAGGTGGGCGCTGAATGGATTAAATCACCTGTGGAAATTATGAGAAGCATGGCAGGAAGGAGGATCACATATGGGTTATCGTCCCAAATTGCGTAGCACCGGTATATCTGGGAGAGAGCGTCAAGACACAGTCACAGGGCACTGTTTCGTTTACCAGGAGTGCGTCGGCGCAAATACTTGTGGCATGGTGAGTTACGGCACACAAATATGACGATCGCGCCGCACCAGCTCGTCACATATATCAAGAGCGACGCCGTCAAAACATGGTCCACGTCGAGTCCGGACTGTCCTGCCACAATGGCCGATTTCACCATGAGGACGAACAACTGTGCGGTCGAGAGACAGAAGAGGAGCGTAACAGCCGCGAAGAAAATCCCCTGGCGTTCAAAATAGCGGCTGCGTTTGAGAAGCACGAAGATACAGTGCACGAAGAGGACCAAATATATCCCTGGGGCAGGAGTAAGTCATTTTTGAGAAGGTGAGGGGGAATTAAGCACCGTAGAGTAATGTCCCGACCTAGTGAATTGTTTTAGTGTCCGATTAAAAGGCAATTGCACTGCGCACCCAGATTTCAAGGTTGTTCACCCAATATTCCTGGGCGAACTGCAGCCGCATGGATTCAAACTCAGAGGGCATTGGGAGGAGTAGCTTGTAGTGAGGGGAGTGAATGGGCGAAGAGCCAGAGAATGGATACAGGTATCTGTCAGCGTCGTGAGGCTTTGAAGTTTGGACCCGGGCAAGATGATGCCCCTGCCAGATTGTTGACTGATGCTGTTACAAACGCGTCAAGATATTAGTAACTTATAGCGGATAGGCATCTAGATATCGAAGGCCACAGCCTTCATCTCGCCCAGAAAAGCCGGGAACATGACTGGAGTCACTGGACCATGACCGTGTCTCCCGTGTCGGTGGTAAGCAATGGACCAGGACTCAGCAATTGCACGGGTTCGGCATTCGGGCATGATTCAGTGGATGTACCGCAGCTGGTTATGGGACGAGCAGGTGGCTGTAGGCTTTCGCACTTAAGAGACCTGTGGAGGTCTGGTGTCATTGTGACGGAGCCTGGGAAGAAGTGTCGGTGCTTGACACTGCGTGACTGCGTGACACTTCTCCCACAACGAGCAAATGATGCAAATCTACAATCATCCACAGTGTGAACGAGAACCGTTGTCAATCTTAAAAATGAGGCCATCTCGGTGCTCACTGAGTTCTTGGCCAATATCCTCCCCCCCCATCTATCTCGAGTTTCCTCCGACTGAGCTCGATCTCGGCGCTCAACTCAAACCAGATCTACCGCGACAACTTGAAGTGGGACAGTGCGATGCGGTATGCAGGGACAAATGAGAGGATTGGGACTACCAGATCGGCCGCGAGATGCAGACGAGGAATTTACTCACAAGGACGCGCCGCAGTCGCACGCGGCCCGGGGCTCTGAAACCGCAGAAACGCGAATGGTCAAGCGTCTCGTTCATATCGTCCGAATTGGCTAGTCCTCTCCTGCGGGAGCATATACCAGCCAACTTTCTTAAAATAGGCGCTTTTCACCGTGGTTTGCCCAATGTCCTATTTTTTTCTGCACTACTAGTGCCTTGTGGATCTGCTATGGCTTATATCTTTCCATTGGCTTGGAACTGGAACGTGCTCTTCTCCAACTTTCTCCCTCAAAAATATGATCCTCTTCTCGCGTCTTGCTTTCTACACAATCCTCACAGCTCCTGTCTATCCTTATACACCGACACCTCCGGATCCGGCATGGGTGGCAACGCTGGAATAGCCTCATTCTTCAGCTTCATCGCATTGTGTCCAAACAACCAATCCCTGCGCTCCGAACACGCCCAAAAAATCGGATTATCTGGGTTATCGTGCTGCATCAGCTCATCCCTGTAAAATCGCACTCATCAACGTCACAAATTTCAAAAAGAAACATTGCTTCCTGTACCTGGCTCTCTTTCCCTGCCCGTCATGCAGATGCAGCCATTCCTGAAGCACGCGCGTATTCCGCGCAATATACGCCGCACGCGGCTTGCGCTGGGCTTCGTACGCACGCAGCGCCGCAGAAATGTCGTCCCCATGCGCACGCAGCGCCGCCGCCAGTGCTGCCGCGTCCTCTGTCGCCTGCGCCGCTCCCTGAGCCAAGTACGGCATCATCGGGTGGCACGCGTCGCCCAGCAGCGCCACGCGCCCCGCGGGGTGCACCCAGCGCTCGAGCTCCGCAAAGTCTGCGAGCTTCCATTTCAGGTATTTCCCCGTGAGCGCGCATAGCTTCTGGACTTCGGGACACCAGCCCGCGAAGCGCTCGACTAAATGTGTGTTGTCCGCCTCCCTGCGCCACTCGTCAAAGTCGATGGGCGCACCAAGGTCAGTGCGGTGGGTGACGTCTATGATAACGTTGTACAGTTGCCCGCCGCGCAGGGGGTAGCCGACGGCGTGGCCTTCGGGCCCCATCCAGTGCACAGCCCACGCGTCCGTGACGAGGTGACGCATCTCGGGGTCTGCGAGCAGCGGCGCTGCTGGCACGAGGATTCGGTACGCGACGTCGCCCGTGTCCACGGGGTCCACCGGATGCCCATTCACTGCGCTACGCACGGCGGATTTGATACCGTCCGCGCAGATGACCAGGTCCGCTGCGAGCCGCTCGCCGGAAGACGTAGTGACTGTCGGCGCCTCGAAGTCATAGCCCACTACGGACGTGTCCATGAGCAGAGTGATGTTACTCTGGCGATCCACAGCGGCAACCAGCGCGTCTATCAGGTCTGACCGATGGATAAAATAGTACGGCGCGCCATAGCGCGTTTGGACGTCGTCGAAGGGGCAGTCGAGCAGCCGTGTCCCATGCCAATCCACGAACCGGTTTCCCCACGACACCTCCTTCTTCACGGAGTCCAGGTCGACGCCCCACGCAAGACTCAGGCGGGACGAATTCGGTGGGACGCGGATCCCCGCACCGACCTTGTGGAATGTCAGTCCGATAATTTGCATACCAGGACATGGTGCGTTACCTCTAGGAATTCCTTCACGGACTCTAATAATGTCACTTTATGCCCGTCTGCGGCTAGAGCGAGTGCGGTTTGAAGGCCGCCTATGCCTGCGCCGACTATCACCACAGTGAGTTGCTTCATGGCGCAGCGTGGGATCCCACGGAAGATGCGTCATGGACCGGTATCCCGTCGGAATAACGCAACGGAATCCCGTTTGAGGGAAGTTCTCACACGACTACTTACTGTTGCTGATGAACCACTGTAATTACTTGAATCGCGGCATTGGCTTAAAGGTGCGCGAAACCGTTGCTGAAGTTGATCCGAATTTATCGCTGACTCAATTCATGTGTGTGGGGGGGGGGGGGGGGGGGGGGGGGGATATATTATACTCGCATGGTCCGTGGTATCTGTGCCGCATAGATAGAAATAATTATAAATGAATTAATCGAGGCTGGAATCATTCGTCTTCATAGTTTCAAATTGTAGTTTCAGTTCGAGCTTCAGATGGATGCGATAAAATCTTGGACGTGCATTGGTCGTTTATGTGTTGATCGAGAATGAGTCATGGGAAAGCCTGGTGCGAATCATGCACAGCTTTATCCCGGTTTTTGTCCTACCATGTCGACTGCCCAAGACGAGGTGATTTCCACCTTTGAGCTCCTGGAACTCATCCTCGCCCAGCTTCCCCTGCATGTTCTACTCGTTACCATTCCACTGGTCAGCAAAACGTGGCAGTTGGCCACGCGTCTCACCCCGTCCGGAATCCGCTTCTGGTGCATCTGTTCCCGCCCTTCTCCCCGGCGGACAAACAGCTCCGCACGGCTTCCGCTATCGCGTCGATGCCCTGGGCAAAGGCACCGGCCGCTTTTAAACGGGCGGAGGCGAGCTGGCGACGTATGCTCACCTCCCAACCACCCGCGCAGACCATTATCGTCGTAAAGACTCTCCGGGGTCGGCCGATGGACGAAGAACAGCGCCACGCGGTGCTGAATAGGGACGCACCGCTGACTATGGGATTTCTCTACGATGTTACGGTAGGCCATGTCAAGGGTGGGGAAACCCGGTTCAGAATCCGTTGGCACAACAACTTGAACGGCGCTGATGAGGGTGATATCACTCTCGCGCTCTTCTCAAAGGTGCCGTGCGTCATTAGGAGTGGACTCCAGCTCGACAGGCAGTTCCACAGTGCCGGAGCCGAGCCCATCGAGATAAAGTTTGGACACCGGGTCTGGGTACGCCGTTGATCTCCTGCCATCAGGTTCGCTCATCCGGATTTCAAATACTGTGTTTAAAAAGATCTCAATAGCCGTTCAATTATATCGGAATGTAATAAATCAAAATGAAGATGGAATGAAGATGCCCTTTCCCCCGAGGCTCATTGAGAAAACATCCGGATATGTGGCTTTGAGGTATAGATCTGTGACAAAGCTACAATGTGTATTATGGGGGCAAAGATAAAGTGTCGTAGAACAACCTGTCAAACAGATCAGTAACCTAGGCTGAGCTCAAAGGATGCTGGACATACAACCGCGTAGATACTGAGATAGAAGATCGGACTGTTCGAACCGTCGCCTCTCGACCAATAGCTCAACCACCCATTCTCTATAACGGGTGATACAGCGGCGACGAGGAAGATGAAGCAGAAAAGGCCCCAATACCAACCCGCCCCAGAGGCCAAGAGGTATGTTTCCTACATGCTCCGCGCGATTCGCCCAACAATCCGTTGTTCCTCTTCAAAGATCTAGAACTTGCGCGGGGGTTTCTTTTCCGGTTTGTTTACCGCTGCGGTTTCAGCCACCGTCGAGCTAGTGTCAGATGCCTCTGTGCTGTTGCTCTCCGTTACTCGGCCTAAATCCAAGCCATCAATAGCTTCTTCCTTGAGATCCAGCGATTCCACTGCGGTCGACTGCACCAAGCCACTCATGACACCAGAGCTGCGGAAATCGTCCCGAATGCCCTGGAATTGGACTCTTCTGTTGTCAAGGGCAACAACATAGCTAGCTCCGGGAGCACACAACTGAACATGATGTGAGACCAGGATCACCGTTCTGCCTTTCATCAGTCCACCTCTTAGACATGAGTGAAATAGGTGGTGAGCAGTATGAGCGTCAACTCCAACCAAAATGAGAATGGCCGAACACAAAGAAACTTGCGAAGACATACCGGCTGAGAGAACGTCGTCAAGGAGTAGTACGGAGGCCCGGGAGTCTGTAAATAAAGGTGTCAATGGCACGCAATAACATGCAGTCGGAAAACTCACAAACTGCCCGAGCGAGGGAAACTGCAATGGATTAGCGGGATGATAGACAGAGTGCAAGTACCCTACCTCGCATTTTATGGCCCCCGGAAGGATTGACCTTGATGGAAAATAAGTTCGAAGCTCTATCGGTGAACGTCACGCTTACTCCTCGTTCCCCGATTTCGGACTCATCCCCATCCTCCAAAATCTCCACGTCGGTGACCAAAGCACATGCCTGCAAACTGGCGAGATTTTACGAAGCCGCTAAAACCTTGCAGGAGTCACCTCCAGTGTCTCATTATACCGTGCCTCATCATACGGCAAGTTGAAAAGGATATTGTCTATTTGAGCGTCATCTCTGATTTAGGTTGAGAATAGACAGGCGAAAACGAACCTTTAATAGACGCATTACGAAGCCACGCCGCCTAAAACATGTTTGCATCAACAGTAACGCCAGGTACATGAAAAATTTACCTGTGGAACATATGCGCATATCCCTTGGACAACCCAGGCCTCTTTTGAGGGATGCATCCCTGCGAATGATGCCAACGAGTCGGGAGGTGAACGCGGGCACATCATTTGGCCGCTGAGAATGTCCGCCTCCCCGAGAAGAACTTAGAAGAGAGGTGATTTCCGGATGAGGTGACCCCTCGAAGACAGTATACTGATGACGCATCGAGAAGCAGCAGCGTCTTGCCGGACCCTAGCTTCCCGCAGATGAGCGAAAGCTCCTCAGGAAGAAAACGTCAAGTCAAATCTACAAGTACGAATTTGTATCTTGGTGTCGACGCAGCGGACGATGCCCCGCTTGCTGGGGATCGATCCTGCGGCCAAGCGACCGTACACGACTGAAACGCAATTGTTTGGGACTGGCGCGCCATCGGAAGAACAGGGGTGACCTCTGGCGTATTTAGATACTGTAGAGGATTTTGTAAATAGATTTGCGGACGCATGGAAGGCGCACCTTTTCAATACGGCGAAGCGATATGATCCTCTACGGTGACGGGATAAGATCAATGGTCAAACGATGAGTCAGGACTCTTGCCTGCAATGCGGTGATCAACGTCTAAGGGAGAGCGCTGAGGGCGAATTTGAGCTCGTTGAAGACTAATGAGCCCCAAGCAGATTCAGTGATCAATAAGGTGAACAGAAGACAGTTTACCGATAATCGAAGTGAACGCAATCGAGGGAGTTAGAGTCTCGCCACGAATGACCGCAAAATGATAGAATGCAACTACAATAACCAAGATGGGCGTGGCGTTTCTGTAAATTCAAATGAGAGACGTGCTCAACGATGATCACATGTCGCATACCAGAGTCCGGTTAACAGTGCCTTTGCATTAAAATTATGAGGGTCCAGTACGAAGTAAGGAACATCATAGTACTTACCTTGCGTCGCTGGTACTTGAGCTCGGCCACGCGGATTTTCATCGCTCGAGACTCAAAGCTGCGTTCCCAGGCCATGAACTGCGAAAACTGGGGGTAGTAGCCACCTTCGTCACTTCGTTACTTCGCTTAAGTACGGGAAAGCTCGTCACTTTGATGGGAATGTGTGAAAGTTCGTCACATTGACGGGTTTCTGCGAAAGTTCGTCTGGTTCAACTCGGCACATTCGAGAACCCGGAACATTGGCCATCATTGGGGGGGGGGATATATTATACTCGCGCGGTCCAACAAGTGAACAACGAGTTTACGGAAGACTAACAAGCAGTATTGTAAGGGTGGTTATCTGTCCAAGAAACTACGAGAAGCCAACCAAACACAACATCATTCCAGGGGGTAGATCATCACAAGACATTGAAAAACCTGAGACTGGCCGACCGCTTATATGGCAGGACATCTGGTTAGAACCTCGTGGGACCTGACCACAAGCGGAGTACGCAAGTGTACAGGGGGAGCTTGACTCTCCCCCCAGGTAAAAATCCCCAGTGTCCACCAGTCTCAAGAATATTGTCGTAAGTCATCCCTTTGATGCGCGCGACTGCCACAGTTTATAATCTGCCTCCGAAGAGACAAACCACAACTAAGCACCTGTCTCCTGAGAAACAGTGTTGGGATTGATGCCATCTCGGGCATCTCGGCAACCCGCCAGTATATTCCTGTGCTGGGTAGAACACTGGAGAATATTGTATATGACTCTGTAGGAGTCTTATTGGCTGTGTAGATATTTATTATGACTCACAAGGCTGTGATCTCCAGTAGTATTTAAGTGGTTGTATTCTGTACACTAAATCTAACTTATTTTGCTTACAACCAATTACTTGCGTGAAGAAGGATGTTTACCACGTCCAATCCCCGTACTCAATCTACCTGTGCCAACAGGTTATGGGCCCCGGCCTATAATTTATTTCATGCAGAAAATTTGAGAACTTGAACTTTTATACACTCGGCATACTCAAGAGAATTTTCTACACCCTCTACTAGTAGCTTAACTCTTACCCGTCTAAGGAGCCATGGCACCCGAAACAAATCATCAAATTGAGCTGTTGAACGACGACAATTACCTAGCTTGGAAGCATCGCGTTATTGCACTACTCCGTGACAAGGATCTGCTCGAATATGTGGATGGCACAGAGGTCAAACCCATCGCGAAGGACCCGGATAACCCAACTGCTGACGAAAAGAAGGCACTTGCAACCTGGATTAAATCAGATGGGAAGGCACAAAGCCAAATTGAACTGGCTCTGGGGGATTCCCAGATGGTGCATATCTCGGGCGCGATGACATCTGCAGAAATGTGGAGTCAAATCCGCATGGTCCACGAATCCCAAGGAACCTTGGGATGTATGTCTTACAGGCGACGACTATACCGGACAATTGCTGACGAAGGAACTGATATTCCTGGACACATCAAAGAGATGCGGACTATTAAGGATCAGTTGATTAGCATGGGCGATGAAGTGAAGGACAAAGATTTTATCACCGCGTTGATAACGTCCCTCCCAGAATCTTGGGATCAATTCACATCGTCGCACATGGCGTCTAAGAACCTGAGTCAGAAGGTTGCAGCTGCAGTAGCTCAATCTAGTTCCAGTAGTCCTTTACCTGTCTCCACTCGGCCGCTCATAACTTCGATTGAATTAATTTCTTTGATTCTTGATGAGGATCGCCGCCGCAAGGAGAAAGCTAACGAAGCCACAGGAGGCTCGTCAGCCATGTTTTCACGCAGTCGGGATAACGCTCACCAACGCAGCTCCGACGAGACCTGTTCCAACTGTCATAAACCCGGCCACCACGAAAAGGATTGTTATTCTAAGGGCGGAGAAAAAGAGGGACAGCACCCTTGGAAAAAGAAGGGAAAAGAGAACAAGAAACGTAAGCACAACGCAAATGTCGGTGCGGAGCAAGCTAAACTTGATAGCGCACCGTATTATTCCTTCACAGCAAGGCCCCATTTCGATGCACGTCACCCGCGAGGCGCATGGCTCGCTGATTCCGGGTGTACAACACACATTGCAAATAATCTTGAATTCTTCACGAATTTTGCACCGGTACAAGGCGAGAGCATCAAAGGATTGGGAGATGCTGAGGTTAAGGCTCTTGGAAAAGGCACAGTGATTCTCGAGACCTGTAAAAATGGTCAGACAGTTAGGACTGAATTACGAGACACTTTGTATGCACCAGACGCCGTAAACAATCTCTTCTCAATCTCCCGAGTTGATGATATCGGGGGCAGTTCGAATTTTGCAAACGGAAAGGTTGAAATCCGTGCCAAAAATGGCCATGTTGCACTCGAAGGAAAGAAGAAATACCGGTTATATTGGCTTGACGCCAAAGCGAAGCCTACGGCACACCAGGCTCATGTTTCGAACTCAAACAGCTCGGAAAATGAGAACATAAACTCCTGGTATTCATGGCATAAACGATATGGACACATCTCTAAATCGACGTTGGAATTCCTGGTTAAGAAAGGAAGTGTTGATGGACTCACTATCGATACTGCGAGTCCTGCGCTTGGGCAGTGTGAAACCTGCATAAAATCCAAGATGCATTGCAAACCCTTCCCACAGAAAGCTTCCAGTCGATCTGAAACGAGACGTGAAGGCGTGCACAGTGACCTATGGGGTCCAGCACGCACCAAGTCCACCGAAGGCAACTATTACTACATCTCGTTCACGGACGACGCGACACGCCGGATCACTGTCCTGTTTTTAAAAACGAAGGACCAAGCTAAGCAAAAAGTCATGGACCATATTGAATGGCTTGAAAGGCAATACAAATGTAAGCCCAAATGGATCCGTGTCGATGAAGGCCGTGAGTATATGAACGTGAAGTTGAAAGGTGCACTTTCCGCAAAGGGAATTGAACTTCGGGCTGTTACGCCTTACTCGCAATCCCAAAATGGGGTTTCCGAACGCCCGAATCGAACTTTAATTGAGCTCGCTCGGGCAATGTTGGAAGAGAAGGACTTGCCAAAGAGCCTATGGGAATGGGCTGTACATCACGCCGCATATATTAGGAACCAGACACCGACGAAGGCTCTACCTGATGGAATTATCCCTCACGAGGCCTTTACGCGCGAGAAACCGAACGTTTCACACTTCCAAGAGTTTGGGGCAAATGTGTGGATTTATAAAGAAGTCCAGACAGCGGGTAAACTGTTCAAACATGCTGATAAATTTATCTTTGTAGGTTATGAAGAAGGACCAAAGGCTATAAGATATTACGATACAAGAACTCACCGAGTCAAGGTATCGAGGAACTTCACATTTACGGTACCTGACAAGAAGGTCACAGAGTTGAAATATTTCGAAGTAGATCTGGAGGAAGGTCAGTTTGAGGGGGAGTCAGGAAATGGTAAACTACCATCCCCGAAAACTTCGAACCCTCCTGCAGTCAATCCAGCTCCGAAAACGAGCAATGCTCCTGCTCCAAAGCATCAGCCCGATGCTGATAGTGATGAGAAAGATGTACCCGACGTACCACAGCTTCAACTTCCCTCCACTCACTGCGTTGCGGCACCTCGTAGTCACAGGGTATGACTACATGGGTAGACCACCCTGGTAGACACAGCTATGTGACTACCTGTGACTACTCGTGTCAATACTGGGTAGACCAAGGGTAGACATGGTGGGTCTACGTTGGTCAACCTTGGTCTATGTTCGTGTAGCTGTGTGTACCCAACATCGACCTGGGTAGACCAATGTAGACTAGTTGGAGAATAGGGTAGACCCAGTTCTGCTCATTTGCAGACAAGTGTTGAGCATTGCCATCGTAAATTGAAGTTTCCGTGATCAAAGTGTGGTTGTGTTGTGGCATATTTGCTCAAGTTTATTTCGCCGAGATTTTGACTTGTAGGTGAAATTTGGCAAGTAATATGTAGAAGGCATGTCTTGGGAAGGTGTTAGGAGTTGAAATTTAAGTAACTTGTGAATGAAGGCGAAAAGCAAGGTATGTCTACATGTGCCTACGTCACATAGACCAATGTCGGCCCGAGTAGCCCAATGTAGCCAATGTGTGACAATCCTGTGACTACGCCGGCTCGGACCACGTAGCCGAACGTAGACTCATAACGGGTGTACCCGGCGTACAACACCCTGGTCTACGGGGTTCGACCAACATAGAATCATGTAGCCCAACGTAGTCTCACCTGTGACTACGAGGTGCCGCAACGCAGTGACTCTGTCACGATCTGTAGCGCCGAAATTGGCGAGCACACCCCGGGCTAAATCAGCACCCTCAGTACCAACAACACCGCTTACGGAGCACGACCCTAAACCGAGTCAGCTGAACGCTATTCCGCTTCGGAGACTCACACGTGCAGTTACAGAGCACAACTACCTCCAACTCAGCAGCCCCGATGCTCGACGGCCGAAAGCAAGCCGCAGAGCCCGCGCCAAGGACACTGAGTCCGAACCAGAAGACGATGGGGACGATGCCAGTGCGCACTACGCGTACAGAGCATCAGTAGGTGATTTTTCGATTGGGAAAAACATACCTAGAAGTATCCCGGAAGCACGGGAGTCCCCGGATTGGCCTGAATGGGAAAATGCGATCAAAACTGAACTTGAGACGTTGAGTCGCATGGGCACCTGGGAACTCGAAGATTGTCTCAAATACAGAAAGCCCGTAGGTTGCAAATGGGTATTTGACCTGAAAACAAATCAGGAAGGTCAGATTGTGAAATACAAGGCCAGACTCGTTGCAAAGGGTTACTCACAAATTCCTGGCATGGATTATTTCGATACATTTTCACCCGTTGTTCGCCTTGAATCACTCCGATCCCTACTCGCAATGGCCGCCATTGAAGACCTGGAAATGAAGCAGCTCGATGTGAAAGGAGCTTACCTTAATGGTGATCTCTCCGAGGAGATTTACATGGCGCAACCACCTGGTTATGACGATGGATCCAGACGTGTTTGTCGCTTGAGAAAGACCCTCTATGGTCTAAAGCAGTCAGGACGTGAATGGAATCGAAAGTTGCACAGATTACTCACTGTTCTGGGATTCCAGCGCATTGAAGTCGACCACGGTGTCTATATACGCCGAATTAAAGATCAGTTCGTGATTATCACGGTATGGGTCGACGACTTGCTTTTATTCAGCAACAATACTACTATGCTTGAGGCCGCCGAAGCCGCATTGAAGCGCGAAGTGGAAATCACGGATCTTGGGGAACCTAAGAAATTACTCGGCATAGAAATTTACCGTGACAGAAAGGCATGTACCATTCAGATATCACAAGAGCACTACATCGACAGTGTTCTGAAGCAATTTGGATACGAGAATATGTCCCCAGTCACGACGCCGATGGATCCCAATGTAGTTCTTGAGAAATTCAAGACCGCCAGCCAGGATACTGATGAGCGCGGCCGAAGTTACAGAGAGCATATGGGCTCGTTGATTTGGCCAGCCACCGTGAGTCGCCCAGATATCGCATATGCCGTCGCCCGTGTCGGTCCGTATACAGTGAATCCCGGTCCAGCTCACTTGACGGCGATAAAGAGAGTGTTTCGCTACCTGAAAGGCACGCGCAGCCACCAAATGATGCTCACCATCAAGCGCAAGTACGGGACAAACTTTGATATGCATGAGCCAACGCGGGAGATCCGCGAGAGGCTCCCATTATGGCACCACTTCGGGGAAAACACCAATACCTGACAACTAAATAATAAGCCGCAAGGTAAATGCCTCAGGAGAGTACATAAGGTGCACAAGATAGGCGAGGGATTTAACCCGCACGCATGCGCTGTCGCCGTACATGAACGACTTAACGAGCTGCTCCCAAAATGGGATCCCAGAGCACCAAGTCTGGGCAGGGAAAGGCGAGAACAAGATGATGAGGAAGGCGCACCGGTGCTCTTCAATCCGCCCCCGCCGATAACTCATATCTCGGAGGGCCTCCGCATTTTCACTAAGACTGTGCCAAATGCGAATCCAAATGCGAATGTAGAGGCAGACATTTTTGAGGTCCTTGTGGAGCCGGGCGAGCTCAGTAGAAATGCCACCCTGAGCGGTGCATGTATCCGCGGCAGTCAAACGGACGCACAAGCGGGGTCGGGGATCTGGTATGGAGAACAGGACCCAAAGAACAGAAGCTCGAGACTGCCCATCTCAGTTGAGCAGACAATCTCCGCCGCGGAAATAGCCGCGGCATTATATGCCGTCCAAACGACCCCGTTTGGAACACCATTGAACCTAGAACTCGGCCGGAAAACCGTAGTCGACGCGGTCGGAAAGATCGAGAGCTTTGAGGACATCGGATGGATAGGTGTAAGGGACAGCGCGCTGCTGAAAGCTCTTGCGGCATCACTAAGAGCGCGAACAGCGGAAACCACATTCAGTACACCAGCAGAGCCAACCATCGGGACGGCTGGGGTGACACAGTTGGCGAGAGACGGGGCCTCAAAAGACGCCCCTGATGCGATCAGTCTCCGCGCTGATCCGGACTTAGTGCTAAATGGCGCCAAATCTTGAGTGAACTTGTGCATGCAAAAGAAGCATACAGATCCCCTGAGCGCATTGGAGACATCTATGGCCAAGCATGGTCTCTCTACTGTCAAGCAAGTTGTCGCATGATACTGGCAAACTATCAGCATGCTGACATCTTCTGCAAAATTCCATAGACATGTTAACTGCTTGTGGTCAACAGCAGAGTTCATTGAGGAGCAACATCTTCAACCATCAGGCTGAGATCCACCTATTGAAATCAGAATATGGGGAATCTCGCCAACTTCAAGTAGCCATTGCATCCAACTGCCATCCAACTTCATATAGTGCTGTCCTGGCAAACTTGAACATTGCTCTCATTGATATTGCTACTGGTGCTGACTCCAAAATCAGTTGCCAGAATTTAGTCATGGTTCAGTCTGGTTTGAAAGCAGTATATGGGTATCTTGGCAGACTGGTATGTCTCACAGCGGATCTTGCAGCTGCTGAACTCCATCTTCGAGGTGGGGCTCATGGGACTGCAAATAGAATGTTTGGACAATGCTTTGCATCGTCTCTAGATATTGATATGGTGTTACTACTCCTATGCGCTGAAAGGCTTGCAGATCTTTCCACTGGCATGAATGGAATCTCAAGTACACTGATGGGGGATTGCACACAATGCAAGCATTCCGATGCCTTGGGCAGATTGTTTCAGCAGAAGGTGATGATGAAACAACACTCAGCCTATTCAATATTGCTCTTGATGGATTCACATTCATGGACATCCATCACTGGAGGGCAGATTGCATGGTTCGAATTGCTGATATATTGAATAGTTCTGGAGAGGTCATGAAGGCAGAGCTCAGCGGCTGTGCTGCGCAAACATGCACACACTTCTCTTCCTGCTTCCGGGTTAAGAGGAGGGAGACCCGCTGTCAAAACGTACCCCGCATGCCGATCGATCGCACCCAGCCGGTGCAAATAATCAATCCAGCCGGCTGGACATCATTTATTAGTGCCAGTTACGTTGCCACTTGGTACCCAGATCCATTTGTTTCCACCGTTACATAGCGCTAACAGGATTAAGCTTTATTACTTCGCAACAGAGAGCGTTCTTATTGGCTCCCCAGCAGCCTTCGCCGATTCACCATGGTCATCCATAGATGCATTCGATACTTCTTCGAGAACTTCGTCCGCAGTGGTAGAATCATCAAGGAGCTTCTTGTCAAGGCTAGGGTTATACTCAACACCGAGGAAGAGACTGAGCAATTTGATAAGCTATCAATGGGCTTGTTAGCTTAGATGATTGGTTGTAGGATGGTTGCGTACCAGCCTCGCTCCTTTCTCTGGCGTCATAGAGAACGGATTAACAAACAAAATTCCGGACAAGAACTTCGTCAGCTCGATTGGGCCCCTCTGACACCCCATCTCCTGCCATTTTGACACCACCCACTGAATGTTTGTCCCGAAATTTTCCAGCTCCTTCTTCCGCGTCAAGAGCTGATCGAAGATGTAGTGCCGTGTGAAGTGGATGCAGTTGTTGGTCACCGCGTTGTATTTGCCTGCGCAGAGGCTGAGGAGGGGCAATTTCCGGTATCGTCCCTGCATTCTGTACCGTTCGCGATCCTCCGGCGACGTGACGAGGTTGCCTTCTTCGTCTGTGATCTCGACCTCGGCTTCCGAGTCGTAGTTGCCCATTGATTTGATGACGCCGACAGCTAAGAACGCCCAATACATCATCAGCGGTGTGGGACATGCATAGGAAAAATGATCGCACCAACTCCAACCCGCTCATCATGCGTCATACGCGTCCTCCAAATCGGAAACTTAATAGTGTGTCGTTCATGCTTATTCACATGGATGAAAGGCACCATCGACACCGAAATCTTCTGCGTCGCATCATTGATGTGTAAGTGGTAGTATCGTTCGCCGATGAGGACACCCCAATGCTGGAGCATGAGATAGTGCTCCCATTCAAAGTCTTTGACAAGGTGGCCGAAACCCTTGAGTAAGGCCTGAGGTGCTTCCGTGAGCTTGAGCGGTCGGAGGACGATGTAGACAGGCTCCAGGACGTCAGCGCCTTCCCTGTGTGAAGATGAGATGGATCCGATCGGAGAGACGGAGGCTTACTCTTCCTCGTCGTCTCTTTCGTCTTCATCGGTGAACCTTGACATGCTGCGCACGACCTTGGCACGGGCATCACCAACGGCCGTAGTGATCGAGCCCAAGGAGGGGAGACTGGGAAGGCTTGGAGATGGAACGGAAAGAGGTAGTGATGGAAGGCTTGGAATTTTCGGAACACCGGGCAGCGACGGAGCCTTCGCTTTCAGGAATGACATTTTCAGAGTTTTATACGATAGACTGGGATTATCGAAAGCCCAGGAGGTAGATCGGAGGAATCCCGGATTGAGGCATTTCCATCTATACCAGAGCTCTTATAACCATGCGCACAGAGGCAACGTCAGTCCATGCGACGGATGGGGAGAAGTAATTAATATTGTTGAATTGTTGAATGAAGTGATCGTTATTCATTGGCATATGCGCCGAGCCAGTCGGCATTACATTTTACATTAAAACGGGAACAAGGCCTCCGAGGCGGCCTATGAATCCATGCACACGAGGTCTCTCTCTCAAGGCGTTCTGCCCGAAAAATGAGCCAGGAGGCATGTGGATTAGGAATTGCAAAAAACTTGTTGGACGATGATTTTTGGTCTTGAAAATCATTAGCATTTTATGAACTTCGTGTAATTCTATCCTCACGATTTCTCGGGCCCATAGAAGCGAGCGAGCAACCCAGGAACGGAAGCATGATTCCCTGTACAGTCCAAACTTGGAACAATAGCCGCCATACTGTCATGTGGCGCCCGGGTATATGATGTCTCCGGGGGTTTGCGTGGGGAAGTCGGATGTTTCTATCCCCGCAGAATTCTTCCAAAAAAAATCCAATTACCGCTGTGAACGGAGCTAAGTGAGCGCGACACCTGGTCAAGCTGAGATCAAAAGAGGCATCCGATGTCATCGGACCCGAATTCCACGAGGGTGACAACATTGGAGTTATACATACTAGCGTGTACGCACTCCTTTTGGTTGTTTCAAATTTTACATTGAGAATCTCGACCATAGGGATTTTATTACTGATGCTATGTAGTTCAATGCTAACCCCGGTTCAACAATCCCCCATGTATTTTGAAGGTCCTGAGCACCGGTATAAACGTGTTCTAGCCCCAAAAATAAGAAAGTATAGTGAGTGCCGCTTCTTCGAGTGACCCTCAATAGCATGCGGGGTATTAACTCAAAGCCGTACTCACTGAAGCCAAAATGAGTGCGGCGTTAAATGAGCTTTCATTCCATGCTTGAACCAGAGTTGCTTTTCGTTCCTATGACATTGATAGGTGGCCTCTTTCTCACAGTCTCGCACTAATTCTCTCACTCTGGGTGGTTGTTCGTTCGTTGTAAATTGAGTACTTGAGTCGAACTGCTAAGTCATAGACTAATGTTCCGCATTCGAGAAAATTATGTTCAGGTGCGTCCGAGGTCGACTCATACAATGAAAGTAGATACTGATTCCCCACAAATTGAATCTAAAGGACGAATCCAAGTAATTTCGCGTCGCTCCTGCATAGAGGCTGTCGAGAACCTGCACTTCTCGTTCACCCGGACAAGCCAATGATTAGGTGGATTGGCAGGTTTATTTCAACGCGGGGACAAATATGCAACTTGCAGAAGAATTAATGTAACCAGCATCTAGAGCTTTGAGTGGCAGGACCCTATCAAGGCTTAAAGCGTAGCTACTCTAGGGTATTCTTAATTCCAGATTCTTATTCCACTTTCTTGTTGAATTTGATCTTGGCGGATCAAGCCGACAAAGTGGCGTGGGCTTTGATGGTCGTGAGCAAATCGGCTTGTCTCAGCAAATGCCCACGCCCGCGCCAGAAAGCTAATCGGCGCAGGCGCAAGCCGGTTTGACGAGCCAAAAATGAAGTCTCGGAACCCCCGGACAGAGACCCAACCATGGAAAATAAGTGTCACAAGCCCCCGCCACTTGCGGTCCGCGTGCAAAACTCCCGGACTGATAAAGATTTATGCGCGGTGAAATGGAACGTCTCATAAGACGGACGGAATGGTGATGTGGTTTTGACGCAGCCGACAGCACTCTCGAACCATCTCAAAATAAGCCAGCCGGAACCAGCCGATTGAGATCAAATCGCAAATATCCTTCGTCGCTGTCAGCTGAATTTTAAGCCTTGATATATAACGAATGCCGGTGACGTTTTGCATTCCCTCCGGCTTTGCTTCCTGCTCTGACCACCGCCATCACAATCGCAATGGCCTATTCCAAACGCGAAGACCATTGGTATGTCCAGCTCAAGGATGTGCAAGTGCCGCAAGTCGAGTATCTCAAACTGGGCTGGAAAGATACGCGTACGAGTTCCACTCTGCATATTTTTGAATTTTATGACAGCTGCCGGTTGTACTCCTAGTGCTGCAAAGCGTGAAACGTCTCCTGGCTCCGACTACTTCTCGCGCTTTCACTGAGAAGGATGTACGTGGCTTCGCTGGGATTGATCGGAGAATGTTCCTCATGGACGATCGTTTTGTAGGAATACTTCAGAAGAGAATTCGTCGAACAGGTTCGGGATTATAGTGAAGTCAGGAAGAGGATCAAACAACTCGTGAGTCTATTTTTCTGGTTCAGTCTGCGCGCAGGCTGTGAAGCATCGCCCTATCTACAGTTCCTGGTATACAGATCCCACCGCCTCTCTCAACTCAACGAAATCCTCGGCAGTCTCGGCCTGTCCGAACCTCCCGCCCAATGGGATGATGAAATCGACCACGTACCGAGCATTCTTCAAATGGTGGGCGTGATCTCCTCGGTGACTCTTCGGCCTGTTCTGACACTCTTCCTTCTGTCCTAGGCAGGGAAAACCGTCCCAGAAAAATTCGCCATCTCCAACTCTTTGGTGAACAACACGAGAGCGTACCAGGTTATAGACGCGGTCCCGACCGCCGACTATCTGAGCGAGGCTGAAGACAAGCTGTCCAAGAAGGATATCGTGCTCCTGGACAACTACTGTGCCAGCATTAAGAGAACCCGCCTTCTCAGGTCGCATGTAAGTGAATTTCTTTCTGGTCGACAGTGTACTGCTGACCATGTTCGTCTTTGTAGCTGCAAGACGTTGAAGAAGATCTGGCAAATTACGCTCATATGATCCACACACAAGCTACGACTGAGCTTACTTATTTCAGAGGATTCCGTGACTGGTGCCAGGTCGGACTATCTATATTTTTCGTTCCGAATGCTCATTCTCGTGTAGGTCATGGCTCAGTTGACAGGCGGTCTCTCAAATTCCCTCATTGCCATCTCGACCCTCGGCGCAGGCCTGGTGTATTCTACTGTTTTCGGGTAGGCGCTATTGTCCTTGTATTCAGCTCTACTGACTTACGCTGTGAATAGTGCCACGAGAGGCGACGTCGGTCTCATGTGCTACTGTTTCCCGTTCTTCAGCTGTGGCTTCCTCCTCCCCGTCATCATCCAACTCATCCTCCAATCGGGCGCCAGCTTGAAAAGGGAAGTAAAATTCGCCAGCCAACAATTCTGGACAATTGTCATTGGGTATACGCTCAACCCCATCGTTCTTCAACCTTACACTGACCTTATCACGACACAGAATCTTCCTGTCCATATCTTCCCTCGCTGTAATGGCCTCCCTAACGATCCTCAACCTCACAGTCTTCTTCCTCAAAAGCGATTCGGATGAGACCCTCCCCGATCCGCCGTCCACGCCAATCCCAGGAATCATCGCCTTCAGCATAACGGGTTCAGTATTCATCTTGATTCTCGCGGGGGCGCTGTTGAGTGTGATTGCTGCACGGGCGTTCACGACACTGAAGGGCGTGCGGGTTATGGTTTCGGTGATGTATGGAAGCGGGGCAGGCCATGAGGATGCATTGAAGGTTTGGGTGCCGGTTTGATGTATTCCTATTTGTTTGGACTTGGGTAGGTACGTGAGTAATTGTCTGCTGGTATCGAGGGCGACCAGAGCGTCAATCCGTATGCTGAATAAAAAAAAAGAAAGATAATAGCGTGGGTATTGCGGGCAAAAAGGTGAAGTATCGAAGGGCCGTTGAAAATTCAGAAGCGGGTGCAGAGTTTTATTTTTTAAAAGCGGAACCTTCCGATCTATTTAGGCACGGGGAGCCGAATCCCGGCTTTCTCCATCCAGGAATAGTTCTTGCAAAGAGAGAGGAGCGGTGTGCCGTACACCATACCCGATAAATTTCTATTCTTTTGAACCTGGATAGGTATGTTCGTAAATTTGGTACTGGTGGCGCGATCTTCCAGAGAGCGAGCGTCAACCTGTATGCCGCCGGATTAAATATAATCTACTATATATAATAACAATGTGCGTAGCGCACGCTGCTACCAGAAATCAATTATCATGAGCCTTATCCACACGTGAAGGAAAAATGGAGTATTTAAGGGCCGTTCGAGATGAGGAGGTGACGCGGAGCCAAGAAAAAAAAAGAGGGGGAGTCCTTCCGGTCAATTCGGGCACAGGGAGTCGAACCCCGGCTTTCTCCGTCATCCGATGAAGGGAAGAGGAGGGACAGGAAGGAGAGGTGCGCCGTGCACCATACCCGACGTATTCCTATTCATTTTGGATCTGGGTCGGTACGTAAATTTAGTGCTGGTGTCGAGGGCGCCAATCCGTACGGGCCGGATAAAATACCATAAAAATAAATTCTAACGTGACGTGCCCGTACGAGGATCAGAGCGAACGAGAATATGAAAAGAAGTCTGAGGTGGTGCGAAGCGATAACAGGGAAGAACTTCAAGAAGGGAAAAAAGAAGAAATGAAACAAAAAACAGATTACAAATTCGGGCACGGGGAGTCGAACCCCAGTCTACACCTGCAACGTTTCCTAAAGTACGTATTGTGAGGAGCGATGCACCGTGCACCATACCCACGTTTCTTGCCATACAATGGACTTGGATATCTGTGGCTCCAAATCATGCGCGAAATTCAAGTTCAAGCAAGTCCTACGGCATATTGTCGAGTCATTATGCCGCCGTACACCTCTTCCAATTTAGTTGGACTATGTAGAAATGAAATGACTGGAGAAGAAGAAAAAAGAGTTCAGGAGAGTGGGTCGGGGAGTCGAACCCCAGTCTGCTCCATCCAAAGTGAAAGGCTACATGGAAGGCGTAGAGCTGTATGCTGTGCACCATACCCGATGTATTCACTGTTCTATGAAAGACCTTATTGGACAAAAGTCATTTCATGCTTTGGGGGTAGCATATTTTCATGAGATCTTGCAAGATCTTTCAAAATTTGCTAATTTGGCTGACATATTGCGAGATCTTTCAAGAGCTTCCAAGATCTTATGAGATCTCGCGGCGTTGTATTTCTTCAACCGCTGTGTGCATAAGATCTTGCAAGATCTTGCATCTTAGGTGAAGATTATAAGTGAACCAAGATCCTGTAAGATCTTTCAGAGCGAGTGTTTTTGTTGACCAATTGTGAATTTCTGTAGCTAGAATTTTGGATGAAATCTTGCAAGAACTAATGTTGAGATCTTGCAAGATGTCAAACAAAAAAATTGAGCACTAAACAAAAAACTTGGCATCTTGCGAGATCTTGCGAGATCTCAAAAAATTATGTAATTCTTGATATTTCTTTGAATTTCTTGCAAGATCACTGCGTTCCGAGGCTATGTCGGCAGCATGTGCCGGACAAATGCTGACGTGTGCCGACCTAGGTCAGCACTGCATGCCGGCGGCTCGGCAGTCGGTGCTGACCCAGGTCAGCACACGTCAGCCTTTGTCCGGCAGCGCTGCCGACATCGCAGTGGATCTCACACAAAAAGCCGAACTGCGTGCATAAATGTATGATTTGTCCACTAAGGTCCTTCAAACTGTTCTTTAAATTTGAACTTGGAATAAAAAGCAACAGGTGTGGTCAGCGTTGAGCCGGTCCAGCCGAGGTGCGTTTTTAAGGATAAATCCCGAAAGTTCATCTGAAATCGGGTATGGGGAGTCGAACCCCGACCTGCTCCTGCGACGTTCCTCAAACTGCGCGCATTGTGAGGAGCCGTGCGCCGTGCCCGATGTATTCTTGTTCGTTTGGACCGTGATAGGTCTGTGCACCGGACAAGTTTAATAGTGTTCAGGCTTGGTTCAGGCATGAACGCGAAAAAAATATGGAAAAAACAATTGAAAAACAAAAACAAAGATTGTCTCGCAGCTGTACGTGCAAAATGCCGCGCCCGCTAAGAGCCAATTATCCCCAGATAAATCCGACGGCGGCGCCGCCGGCAACGAGGCCGCGAAATTTGAACACCGCAACCATGCACTGACGTGAGCGACGGTCCAATCCGGTCGGATCGCCAATCGTGCGGAAGGCCGGGGCGAGCGTCTCTATTCGCCTCCCCGCGAATAACGGGCCAAGACGACGACGCGCTGTCCTCTTCCCGGCGCACCGCACTCCGAGCGAGCTCTATACGACGACCTCTCCACGCCATGCAGCCGCCTCCGTGATAAACAGAACGGGGAAAGTGGCATTCTATCACGCGCGAGTGCACCGCGTCGAATGAGCACGCGCACCGCGAAGTGGTGGACTCTGGTGCCCCCCCATCGACCGGACACCTTGCGATAGCACTTCTGCTATGCGGCGCGATGATCCACAAACGCGGCACGATAGTGAATGTGCGGACTGCGGGAACTGCGAGGAGCGCGACGTGGGAGACGTGGTTGCCTAAACCCTAAACCCTTGTAGACGAGCTAGATGCGGCTTACAGAGTGTGATGGAGGTCACGGATGAGCTAGGCATGCTCCGGGCGAGCGGTAGCTGTGCTTCATACTGATGGCCGGACTCGAGGAGCGGGTAGAGACGACCGCTTTGGAGCGCGGTGAGCCGGCGGGCGCATCAGTGGTTGGCGACAAGGAAGAGACGCGTGTGCATGTTTGCGCAACACAGTCGCGGACCACCGCCTCTCAGGGGTGATTAGACCATCTCAAAATTCAATGCCTTGGTTCGACTTACAGCAGGTGGATAGCGCTCAGTATGTTAATCCTATCACATTAAGTGGACGGAAAACCTTCGGCGTACACCCCCTGGTATGCACCGCATTCGGCTCGGAATTCGGTGTGTGTGTGAAAGAAGATGAACTCCAGCTCTGCCAGTACGTACTGGAATTATTCACGAAAAGGGCAGGGCCATAGGCAAGTTCAAAGGCAGCACAATTCAGCCGTACACATCATCCACTCCCCGTTTGGGCATATCTGCCAGGAAAATATTTTCTACACCAGCAATTTCGTTGTTTTGGTACGATTGTGGAAAGACAAGAAGATGATTTTGAACATGTGCTTAAGTCTTTGTGGGAAACTACAATTGGGATTAATTCACAAAGGAAACACCCCAGATTTGATTGGGATTGGAAGAATTGCAGTCCCAGACTTGGAGCTACCGTCGCGACATTTAGTCTTCAAGTGGAATGGATAACGGTAACGAGTCAAGTTCACCTGGTTGCCGTTCGTGGTGTTTCCGTTGGTCAAATCCACGCACTAGACAGAAAGCACATGGGTATCATCATGCGCAGTGAATTTACAATGCACCGACCTTGTTCTTTCCGACCCAGACGATATTCCCGACAGACCCGAATTCAGGCTCCCACAACTGATCTATTTGAATTTTTGAGGTCTGGTTGAGTTTCTCGGGAAAAGATAGATTAGGTCAAAGTACTGACTGGTGTTTCCTGAAGCGCAAGTCCAGATCTGCAATCTCGTCCCATCCGCATTGACGCCATCCTTTACATCCAGACACTGAAGAGAACTGAGTTAGTCCATAAACGTGTATATAGCGGCAGTACCTTGTTTCCGAAGATTTGGAGTGGCCCAGCAGCATTGTTACCGTTGGGGACGACCCAAGAGTTGGCTGCTGTCGGAGCAGAGCACATCTGTATCACCACTGCCGCTCCATCGACGTTGCTGCTTGCACTCAGGCAACCACCCGTCGGCCCTGTTCAATAGTGAAATGCTTGGCAAGTTCGCATTGATGTGCACTCGCCATCTGAGAGCCCTGTCCGAAACTGCACTGTCTGGCCAGGGCTAATATATGTCAGATAGAGATTGACAGATGACTCTCAAGTTGCACACAGGGGCGGCTGCTGGGAATTGACTTGGAAGATGAGAAAGGCAGAGGCCAAGAAAATCGACACAAAGGATAGAGCCATTGAAGAAGGTGCTGACCAGATCCTCGACACAGTTTGCGCAGTTTATATGAGGTGTATTTGGCAGACGACGTGAAACAAGGGACGGCATCAATTACATGATGATACCCGTCTAGGTCTAGTCTCCCGTAGTCTGACTCTATAAAAAGTTCAAAGATAGTCGATGAACTTAATATAGAGTCTATGTCCTTTTTAGCCCGCAAACAGTTACCAAAGTAAACTGGTTGTTCCAATTGTGGAGCCGCGCCAGTATCAAATAATATGTGTCCTCCGACTTGAGCTCAGATGATGTGCGGTTTCTATCTGACAAGCATCTGACCTCCGCAGTTCCGTCGTCTATTGAATTTATAGACAATTTTCGGGTTGATGGCGCCGAAGAGCAGGGTGCCGCGTGTCAATCCCGAGCACGGCGCGCCATCAGTGCCCAAAACGGCGTGGCCCCGCACCTTTTTTTCTTTTTTTCTGCTGTGGGGGCACTGTTTAAACACTTGTAGTATACTAGGATCCTTTTAAAAGCATTCATATGTAGGATCCCGCGACTCAAAGCGCTATGTATTGGACTCGCTAATTGCACAATAAATTGTATCTTTGTCCCCGAGTCAACATTCCATCTGCCCAGAATCTGAATGCCTGGCTTGGCTTGTTAAATTACAGCAAGGTCAGTGAGATGTCGAACACACAAAAAAAGCAACTCAGAACACTAGCAGGCATTATTATGTAGAGTGCGCGCATGGTCGGACTAGTGCACCGTGCACGCCCACCTCTCATACTTGAAGCGAGAAAAGGATGAATTAGGGCCTTAAAAGCCTAGATTTCGCGTGAGAGGTGGACAAAACTAGTATGAAGTGTAATAGTAGAACACAGGAGGGCGTACCGCCAAGCCGCGCAACGGAGAAGAAAAAATTGCTGGCATGTAAACTGGTGGATTCGGCCTAGGCATTGGCGCCATGCAGCGGAAGAGAAAGAAATGGGCACCTCGCGTCACAACGCCCACAGTCCAACGAGTAAATGAACACCTACCTCTCAGCCTCAAATAGATACTAGAAAATAGTTTAGGACTTGAAAAGCCTAGATTTTGCGTGTGGGATGACTAAAAGAAAAGCAGCAGTGTATTAAACCAAGCAGATAGATATGACAGACCGAGGGTATAGCTGTAAGCCGCACAGCGGGGGAAGAAAAATGGGTTTTGGGTTTGAAGAGTCTATGCAGTGAGAAATAAATGATAGATTTCGGACTTGAAATCGTGGATTTTGCGTGCGGGGTGACGAGACGAATAAGAACACGAAGGGGCACGATTAGAACAGGTAGATATTGCAGAGCGAAGGCGTACCTTGGGGGAAAAATGCGGATACGGGGACATGGAAACTCGTGCATTCGGCCTAGGAGTAGCGCCGCGCAGCGGAAGAAGAAATAGAGAACCAGGAGGTAAACATGTTTGGAATTCTTTGTGGAAAAAGCAAGATCCGTTTCTTATATGTGGAATAGAAATCTTTATATTAAGAAGTGCTTGGGAGAGAAAAAACGGAATCGCAACTCGCAGAAAACATCAATAATTGCTGCCGGGGACGTATGCTACCCACAGCCGGCGCGTGCACCCAACGTGAACCACGACATTAAATGGGGGTGCTCGCGAGGGCACGCGCGCGCGCGATGCGGTAGAGGCAACGCGGCCCGGCACCGTACGCGCTCCGAGCGGGCTCCATACGGGGCTCTTGCCATGCAAAACGACAGCGGGGAAGCGCGGAACCCAGCATGCGCGAGCGCACCTCGACGCAGTGTATCCGCCTCTGCGACAGGTGCGCCCACACGAAGCCACCGCCTGCGGTGCGAGCGGCGGCGTCTCCGTGCATCCGCGAGGGAGGCTGAGAGCGCGATGGAGGCCGAGGATATGCGAGGGAAAATCGGGATGCCTGTGCTGTGAGAAGTGACGAGCCGCCGCGCACAAAGCCGTAGGGCACCAGCGCCGCGCGACGGCGTATGTACGCGCTGTGGGATCTGCGTGGGGTATCTCCAGGAGACGAGGCGCGGCAGGCGGCGGGGTTCCAGGCAGCTTGCGGACCTCGGTGTGCGACGAGGAGGGTGTAGGTGACCAGCGCCTGTCGAGCGCGCTGCGGCTGAGGTGTCGTTGCATGGAGACACAGTTCACTGGCTGCAAGTGGTGGCAGCTCCGCGTATCCGCGACGGAGGCTGTACGCTACGGCATCGAGAGCATGAAGGCGGCGGCAGAAGACGCGCACCGCACCTGCACAATGAGGGGTGATGCAGGAACCAGTGGGGGGAGTCGGTATGCGGGAGACATACAAGCGTAGCGCACAGGTGGAGTGTTTCTGCGTGGAGCCCGAAGCGACGTGGCGATTGCGAGGTGCTAACAAACTGGTGTTGGAGCAGTGGTAGCAGTAAAAATAAATGAATAAAATACTCAGACTATGTAGTGGACAAAATGCTATGACCTGGATATGACATGTCCTGCGTATCCAATACAGGTGGGTATGTATTTGTCCAAAAATCCGTGGAAAAGTTGAAAAGAATCAACAATACAACTTAAATAAAATCCTGGTGATCAGAGAGCCAGACTGCAAATCAAACCAAAACTCTTTGTCTCCCCTTGTCCCCGAGATCATTTGTGCGAGTCAGTTTATCCGCTTCCTCTTCCTCCACCACATATTTCCCCTTTACCAGGGCACCACCAGGCACACACAAGTCTGAAAGATGTTGGAGTTCCTCCTCAGACTCAGCCAAAACAGCAGAGTCGACCTCTGCTAACTTTGCATCAAGCTTGATTATATCCTTCATCTGGGAAGATCTTTCAAACGGAGGCCTTGCTGCCTTCCACAATCCAACTGCCTGCATGACCTCCCCACAACTATTCCATATATCGCCAATGCGAACCATGCAATCTGCCCTCCAGCGATGGACATCCATGAATGTAAACCCATCAAGAGCAACATTGAATAGCCAGAGGGCTGTTTCATCATCACCTTGGGCAGAAAGAATCTGACCAAGGCATCGGAATGCTTGCATTACCTGGCGCTTGTCTTTGAACTTCAAAGCCAGGCTAAGAAATACCCCTCCCCATTGTAGTGTAGTTGAGATGCTATTTGTGCCAGCGGAAAGATCTCCAAGCTGTTCAGCACATAGGAGTGCCAGTTCCGTATCAATATCGAGAGACGATGCAAAACATTGTTCAAACATTCCATTTGCAGAACCAATGGCTCCGTCACGAAGATGCAGTTCAGCAGTTGCAAGATCCGCTGTGAGACATGTCAGTCTGCCAAAATACCCATATACAACTTTCAAATGAGATTGAGCTGTGACTAAATTCTGGCAAATGATTTCGGAGTCAGCACCAGTGGCAATATCAATGAGAGCAATGTTCAGGTTGGTTAGGATGGCTCTATATGAAGTTGGCTGGCAGTTGGATGCAATGGCTACTTGAAGTTGGCGAGATTCCCGATACTCTGATTTTAACAGGTGGATCTCAGCCTGCAAATTGAGGATCCTAAGCTCCACTGAACCCTGAGCTTGACCACAAGCAGTTAACATGTCTCTGCCATTTTGCAGAAGATGTTGAGAATGTTGATAGTTTGCCAGTACCAGGTGACATCCTGCTTGACAGTGGAGAGACAATGCTTGTCCAAAGATGTCCCCTATGTGTTGAGTGGATCTGTATGCCTCTTTTGCATGCATGAGTGCACTCAAGGGCTTTCCAGTAATAATCAGGATGTGGCATATAGAATGCAAAGCATTGGAGCCAACAATGCTGGGGTATCCAATGCTTTCTGCCAGAGAATAGGCTCTTTGATGATACTTGAGGGCTCCCACTAAATCTGACTTTGCCTCCAAGAAGTGGAATCCCAGAGCATGGCACCAGCTGGCTGGTGTGAAATGAGTTAGGTACATTGATGGTGAATATATCTTACCCTCTTCCAGTGGAGCCTTTGATTTGAAATGCTGAGTACCCAGGGTGATGTAATTATTGGCATTCAGGTCAGGCAAATATCTAGAATTTTGCAGGAGTTGAATAAGATATTTTCTAAAAATTGGATGGTCTTTCCAATGGGGCATTTTCCCAGAAAGCTGGAGCAGAAGGGATGAATAGGTGGCTTGAGTCTGCTCATAGAATTGATTGAGAAACAGGATGCTCTGAAAATTCTGGACAATATCAGGCCCCTCTGGCTCAAGCCCATCATGGAGAATAGTGGTGAAATTCCCCGAATTTCTTGCAATCTGAGGGTGTATATCTGATACATTGAGATGCTTGAATTGGTTCCAAAGATCAAAAATTTGATGGAAATGTTCCTGTAATTTTAGCTTCAAGGCATTTTCTGGAGGATGAATATGAAGGATATGTTCTCGGATTGGAACCAGAACTTTGAGATGTTGATCCTGGCCAACAAAGGCAAGGGCCGTTTGAATCAAAGTGGCCTTGCAGGTCAGAATGTCAGGGATTGGCAGTTTAGCCTGCACCAAATCAGTATCTGCAAGCCCATCTGGTAGCATAGACGGAATGCTGAGGAGTTGCTGAGCACCTGCGGTCATCCAGGAGCTTGTGTAAGACAACATGATGGAGATGTCTAGGCTTGATCTCTGGTCATACCCATCGGAAAGCATCTGAGTACTCTCCAATTTCCACCAAGAAAGTGCCTGGGCACATCCCTCAGAACTAGCAACACTGGCAATGAGGCTGACTGCCAGTGGAAGATTTCCAGTCAGTTCAAGGAGTTCTTTGATGCTGCTGTCATCATGGTCACTATCAGTAACATCCATGAAGGTCTGCTGAGCAGCCACATTGGAAAGCGGCTCAAGAGGAGCCACAAAGGGCCTGGTCCATTTCACTTTGCTTGGGCGCTCAGCGCCTCTGAGGGTGATCTAAAACAAGTTCAAAATATTATCAGAAAAACTCGCAAACATCACCCACCATGACACCCAGGTGAAGGACATCTGTTAGGAGAGATATAAACTCTTCAACCTCAGAGCGAGATGCCAGGGATTCCCAACAGGTCTCCAGATTGTCAAGGACCAAAAGGGAAGGAGGAGCATGGGCAAAGTAATGTGCAACCCATTTTGGTAGATTTGAGCCCTTCTCTAACCCAATATGGTCCGCAATTGTCACTGCTAGCTCAGTACAAGTGGGGCTTGAGTGGCATGGAACAAAGTATCGATGTGCATACTTGGCTTCCACTTGTTGATTATGGAGGGCTGTGGTGGCGAGGCTGGTTTTTCCCATTCCCCCTGCACCGAGGATAGCAATGCAAGCTGAATCCTGGATTAGGATATTCACCACATCCTGGAGCTCAGATTCACGGCCATGGAAAATTTGTGGGCAGGGTGGAAGTAAACCGAAAGATCCTGAGCTGTTCAACATCTTTAGCAAGACTGATAGTGTTTGCAGGTCCAGCTCACCTATTATTCCTTAAGCTTGTCAGGTTTCCTGTCACCTAACAACCTTGAGCTAGCAATGTCAATGGTCATAATGTGTACTCACTGAGGAGTGATCAGAACTGGTGAGGTCAGAGTCAGTCTCCAAAAGGGCAACAAGCTGTTCATGCTGTTCTTTCGCATCCTTTTTCATTTCCCCCATTTGAGACAAGATTGAACTCGTAACTTGAGCCTGTACCCAATGCCAATGATCAAATATGCATTGAAATCCAATTTGTTTGATTTACCTTGAACAATTCAACCATGCTGCTAAGCTCTTGCTTGCACATTTGTAATCGTTGGGCAGCCTCAGGCTGTTGAAATAGCCCCTTTATTTTCCCCGAGTGCCATTTGGTTGCCCATTCAGAACTGTGAACAGCCTTACAAGTGCCCTGGGTAATATATTAAATGAATGCAATGTCATTTGAAATTGGACTCACTCTGTGAATTTTGCAATATCATATAAGAGTGCCATTGGAAGGACACCCTTGATTTCTGAAGTTGAATGAAGCTGGACAATGATACACAGGATTTCATGAATATGCTCCATAATTTCCACATATTTTTCTTTGTTTGATTTGATTGTCTATTTTTTGTTAAACATGGTAGCAATGGCCAGAGAAATTGCCTTACCTCAATACACCTTGTAATTGACAAGCACAATGTAGCAGTCGAGCCAAGAAAAGGAACTTGGGCTATTTCCGCAATGTTCTGAGCAGTAGTTGCAGCGAAGGCAGTATATCCGGTAAGCTTGCTGACATTTGCAGGGGACATGGTGGGCATTGATGACGGAGGGGTGCTGGTCTGCTGGGCATATATATATC
This sequence comes from Mycena rebaudengoi, assembly GCA_029282285.1. Lineage (NCBI taxonomy): Eukaryota > Fungi > Basidiomycota > Agaricomycetes > Agaricales > Mycenaceae > Mycena > Mycena rebaudengoi. Next base: position 447,026 of record JARJCX010000062.1, read on the forward strand.
TCGCTTGCTGTGCTCCTCCCACAGGTACTATTCTCCGTGCAATCTCAGCATCATATGAATCACATCATACCCAAGTATAGGTATCTATTGATGTTCCGCACTGAAAATACACGCTATATTTCAAATGTCGCAAACAAAGGTGAGAGCACTATGGTCAGCTAGGTCCAATCTGTCATTCCAAACAGCGGCATTTCACCCCGATTTAATAACTCAGTTCACAGGCAAGTAAAGGTACGAGCTTCTTGCGGGAGATTGCACCACCGCAGATCAATCTGCCACATTGCAATTTGAATGATGGCTGGCTCTATTTCAGTTTTACCAAAAATAAACTCGTAAGTATAAATACTTAATTCAGTGTGCCACCTCCAGGAATCCGCAGTTCCCCGCACCCAAAATCAATCTGCCACCGCGCAATACGTCCTCACCACATCATCCAACAATTATTCACCCATTGGGAGAATAGCTAGAGGTGACTGACTACATTATAAACTGAGAAATTCTCGAAACATGAGCATTATGTGGGAGTACATGCCGAATGACGCCGGACTCGATTTGGGGCAGACTCGTACTCTGGTGTCAGAAACTACGGCTACTGCCATTGCCAGCAAACCCGAGTCCCACACCTGTGGCATGTGGTACCTGGTTTATAACAAGAACCGTGCCTGGTGGGCAATGCAGGGGCCAATTAGAAGAGTAAACTCGACAGACAAATCACCAGCCCCCAGACACCTCAATTCAGAAACTCGTACCGCGTTTGTCGAACAGTTGCTCGCCCCCAGTATTGCTATTCGCTGCTGTTCTAAAAGATGGATGATATTCAGCCTCGGAGAATCAAATCCGCTGAAACTTGAACTTTTATTGACGGCGACAGCACTAGCATGAGCCTGTGACGTACTCCATAGTTCAAGTCGACAGTCAGTAATTTAATGTGCGGCGGTTTTAGGCTTAACGGCCCTAGCGGGGTGCAGGGCTGGGTGGGCTTGCCAAATATGCGATTGCAAGCCTCGGGACGCAGCTCGCGGCGAAATATTTTAACCTACTGATACAGTTCGCATTTGCGCGCATTCGGCTTCGAGAACGAGATGCAGGGGAAAGATGCGTTGAATTTGAATACCTTAATTTATCGAGACGTCCCATCCTTGCATCTGCAGTGGAAACGTAGTTGAATCGGGAACACACCCAAAAAATCGGTTCACCTGCCGGCCTGGAATAAAATAAATCCAATAAAACAAATCAGTCGCGTTGCTTCTCCTCATAAGCCGCACGCAACGAAACTGATTTGTACAGAGAACGGCGCCCCGAGAATAAACAATCACACCGCGTGTTGTGGTGGGGCGCCATATGAGAGACTCAGGATTGTATTGGTATTTGCAAGTAACGCGAATTTGCATTTATCGATCACACAGAGGTGTGTAGGTGCAACGAACAGACAGGCCCGAGTGGGTATAGATAGTACGGGATGGACGATCCGCCTCAACGATGAAGCCGCACGAGCGTGCGTGAGCGCAGCGTATCGAAGCGTATGCGCGAGCGTCGTTTCTACGGGGGTGATGACGCTGGATGCATGGATGCCAGGGAAAGGGTGGAGGAAGCGGCTATCAGCAAGACGTTAATCGAAAAAGTTGGGCGTGGCAGCATTCGAGTTCGCCGTCCGGCGCGGCGAGATGCGGTTTGGCGGGCGGCGGCGGCGGCAAAGAAAGGGCGTCAGCGCGCAGACCGGGCGGCACCCAACGCGCAACGCGACCGATAGATCGGCACAAAGAGGCGGGCGGGAAGGTCATCTCTACCTTGTGAATGACGAGTCAAGGCGGCGACGCGCTGTCCTCCTCCCGGATGCGTGCGCGGAGGGCCGTACACCAAGCGCGGCGCGCGCTGAGCGAGTTCCACATGACGGTCTCGCCACCCCGACGCCGTGCAGCCGCCTTCGCGCGACAGACGACAGAAGGAGTAAAGCGCGTATCCGATGTAAAAGTCGGCTTCCAAGAATCGGGGTATCACATCACGAGCGTGCGCACCGCGGCGAACGTGCGAGTGCACCACCTCGAAGGAGAGTGCCAGGGCCCGCGTCAGTGCGTGCTGCGAGACTATCTACCCGCACGAACGGCACGCCCCCGACCGCATATTCCCCGCGGAATCGCCAGCGCAGCCGGGCCACGCGGGGAACGGCTGGTGACGCCGACGGTGGAACGACACGGCGATACGGAGATACTGCCACACGATGCGAGAGAATCCATGGAGGAGGCGTAAGGCGTCGAGGGCACGAAGGAGGCTGCGCGTGTCGGAAGAAGACGCGCACAGTACCGGGGTACCTGCGCCGCGAGGAGCGACAACTTATCGCGCAGGGAGCCGTGGGGGCGCGGGACATCCGACAGCGGTGCGGGATCTGCGTGGAGCGCGAGGTAACGTGGCGATTGTGGAGTGCAAGCCTAACCGTAGTGCGTGAGATACTGGGGCGCAGCGGGAGGCGGGATCCAGGTGTTGATGGGGACGAGGAGCGCTCCTCGGCCACCTTGGCCATAGTGCGGCTCGAGTTCGATGCGGCTGAGGCGTCTTCGGTCAATCGCAAGGCCGACTTCAGCGCGAGCGGCGGCGCGAAGGAGCTGAGACTCGTGTGGTCGGCATGGGCAACGCGCATCGGTGGCCGGCAACGACGTTGGGGATATGGAAGAGAAGTGTTGTGCCTGTTTGCGCAGCACAGCCGCAGAGCACCGCCTCTCAGGGGTGATTTGTTCAATGGGCAGCAATACGTCCTGGGATACTTTAGGCTTCCGCGCATCGGCATTCGGTGATACTGTCTTGTAAGATAAATTTGAAAATATTTTCTTAAGACTTGTAACCTCACGCGGAGCTGCAGATCTGCATTTATTTATTGGTTCGATGGGCGCCGTAGGGCTGGAAATAAGCGTTCAGAAAAGCGAATTAAACCAAGGGGAACTGAATTTTCATTCACTCCTGAGCCTCCCCTGGATATTAAATTCTCTTTCCAATTCCAACTAATTTCTCCGGGGCTTTTGTCTCTCCTAGACAGACCCTCGAAAATCTGAATCTCATACCTTGCTTGTTTAACGGTAGCCCTATGAGGATCTCGACGACCGATCTGTGCGAATCAGACGGTTGGACCGTCATTTCCGGCACGAGAATGTTCACAATATGAAACCCGCTTTTTTCAACGTGGTACAAAAAGGACCAAAGAGTCATTGCACCGTGAGTAATAGGTGGAGTATGGGATGAAGAGAGCATAGAGAACCTAATTGGGGCTGCGGAATTGTGCGAGTATTAAGAGAATCAAGTTGAACTATCCATAGAGACCTTATTTCCACGTGTTCACTTTATTGGTACAGTGTTTAAAAACATCGGTATGTTGACTTCTAATGCGCCGTGTTGATTCATAATTTCCCCTTGTTAATGGTTCAACACACGCCCTCATAGTGCGCGCCGAAATATTGTATGGATGACAGGCGCGAACACATTTGCTTCCATTCACTCTAATGCCCGTCCCCCATATATTCTCTCCGCCAGTGCTGAATTCGCTATGTTGCATAGTAATTCCGCTACATACAGACCCGCAAATCCTTCTTCATCTCGTTTCACCCAAAGCCTTTCATGAATATCTAAATAGCAAAGCCACTTATGCACAATCTATAAAGACAGCCGCATACATAAATCAGTTCTAAATGTGTAAGGGTACTCATATATATATTACTAGGAGAGAAAATAGCCTCGGAGAATTATTTTAGTTGAGATCAGTGATACTAAGGCCCTCCGGGCATCCCCTGGTACCTCCCACTATGCCTTATTATACGGTTGGACCGGTTAACAATTAGTTGGTTGCCAGCAGTTGCTATATGATGGCCCTCCGGGCATTCCCCAAGGTCAAAGTCAGTGAGCAAGCTGTTGCTGCAATAGTTCTGAGGCTGTTAAAGTTGGTAGCTCTTTCCAAAATATTTACAGCCAGTAGCCCAAAATGTACTTTCATCAAAATCGCCGCCAAAATCACTCCTGTTTTCGCTCAAATGGTCTAATCTCCTACACTTTGGTGGGAATTGCCGTTGCACGTTGGATCACATATTTTACTAATCATATTTGGGCTAAATGTGGCCCACTTGAGGTATTTACGGGTTGACTCGGTACCCGAACGTGGTGGGATACAATAAGTTTTCCTTCCTTGTGTTCAATTGTGTCGTGGCGGGGAAGTTCATTTCTGAATTAGAAGGATTCTTTCCCTTTCCCTTCTTTCCTAGTCTATTATTTCTCCTTTGACGAATTTAATAGCTCCTGAGTCAGTGAGCCTCAAGCCTTCGTTTATTTTTGCGCCGCATCAAATGATCGTAAAATTACTGTGTCAATCTGACTCGCAGTGTTTTGGACTTCCAATTATGTCCTCTGCTATTCGCCTCTCGGTGAAACTCTTCAACATCAGTATCTTCACTTGGGGTAAAGGGCCGCGGCTGCACCCGGCATGACCTCGGACTTACTTTCTTTTATGTAATAGCCAACGATGAACAAATTCGTTATCCGAAAAAGAAGGGTTTAGAGTAGATGTATTCCGTATCAACGGGAGCTGTAGGTGGTTGTATGTGTGAATATTGCTCGATATACTGTTCCACTGTGCAATGTTGCCATGTGTAGCTCTACTAGCCGACGGATTGAGATATCAGGATTCTTTTCTTTTTTCCATTACAGCTCACCAAGGATGCTAACGGTGGTGGATATGTAACTTGTCTTGCTCAACCCTCCAGATTTCAGTCTCACGTTGATAAATTCAACTCCAATTCCATCACATCAAAGGAGCGATCGCCGGCCTCCGGGTGGGCTGTGAAAGCGGGTTTCAAATTTCACCATTTTCTCAACACTCTGTAGACCGAACCAGATTTCACCTTCATCGCCGTGTCCGTGGAAATTTGCAAGCTCCCCCGCGTACACCGAGTCCCAGTGGGTCTGTGTCCCCAGCTTGGATGGCTGGAGGTCTGAAACACTCATAGATCGGGAATTACGCCGACAGGATATAGTAATTATTTAAACCCATGTTACTCCATATTCAGCCCATATGAGTGGTGTAAAAAGGTGCTTTTGAGGGGAGGGAAGCGCTGGAAATGAGGTCCCTAGGGCGGTGGCGTGTCTACCGGACGATAGAATCATGTCACAACCCAACCTATGCTTTATATGATCTATATGGGCTGCGGAATATTTATACACAAGTATGCTGGTTTTGAACTCATATATTGCACTTGATAATACCACAGATCGACTCATATTAGAGGGGGTTACCCCCCCTAACCTCCCTCTAGTGAGAGGCAGTTCAGGCATACCATGTTGCCGCGTGTTTGGGTTTTTTTTTTCAGGCAGGACTTGGGAAAATTTTTGAAAATCTGGCCTGCCGCGGTGGCCATTTGGGGGTGGGTGTTGGGGTAAGCGGGAGGGGGTGATTTGGGGTGGGGTCAGGGGGTGCTGCCGCCGTTGCCGCAACATTTTTGGGGGGAGGTACAAAAGTGTTTAGCATACTGTGCATTCATTAGGTACCATTAGTCCCAATCAAAAGCAATGAAAAAAAAATCGGGGAGGGGGGGCGGTCTGCTGCGACTGCCACCCATCCACGCCATTTGCCGCCGCTGCCGCACTTGGTCTTAGCAGGGTCACAAAAAATTAGTGACCCCAATAGTGCTGCTGCCGTTGCCACCGCGAACCTTATCCAGGTCAGTAAATTTTTGTGACTGTATCAAACTGCCACACTTGCCGCACCATCAGAGTCATCACTTAACTCTATCACAAAAAATTGTGACCTGGTTTGGCTGCCACCATTGCCGCCCATACACCCAATCTGCCGCCGCTGCCACAATGATCTGCACCACCAATAATGGTGGCAATGATGGCAGTTAAGAACATCAGTATTTTTTTGTGACTTCCTTCAGCTGCCACAGTTGCCATCCATACAGTTCATCTGCCGCCACTGCAACAATGATCAGCACCACCAATAATGGCGGCAATGATGGCAACTAAGAGCATCGGTTCTTTTTGTGACTTGTTTTAGCTGCCACAGTTGCCACCTATATATCTGATTTGCCACCACTGCCACAGTAATCAGTACCAAGAAGAGTAATGGCAACAGTGGCAGTCAAGCACCTCAATAATTTGTTTGTCACTTTTTTTAGCTTCCAGCGTGGTCAGCATTGCTGATAAGCTCATTAATTTGTTTGTCGCTTATATTAACTGCCACAATTGCTACATGACCCCAGCTGCTGCTGCCGCTGTGTCAGTGGTTGGTACCACCAGTTATGGTGGCAATGGTGGCACCAATTTGGTGATCCCAGTGATCGGATCAGATGGAACATTCTGGTTACATGTCAAATTACCTTTTTTGCCCACTGTTTGCCACCTCGCTCTTCCTCCCTTCCATCATCTTGAATCTTGCTGGCTTAGAGGCCATAGCCAACCCTACCTTTCCTTCTTCCTATTATCTCTCTCACCCTATTGTGGGCTGCAGCCTTAGTTTGAACCAGAAGAAAAGACGATACGAGCACCTGAAGGGACTTCATCGAGCTACGAGATTCATGCCTGGAACTCGTTGCCTGATCTTGTCTCTTCCTCTGCTACTTCTCCTAGAGAAGCCATCTGATCTACTTCAGCTCAATGAGGCATGTACACACTAGGGTAGCATTGCACTGACTCTGCTGCTGCAACACCCTGACCCTAACCTTGAGACATTCAAACAATCCAAGGGAGGTTCTGGTAGATAATGGATCCTAATTTAAGTGTAAAAATATCTCAGTACCACGAACATCTTGCTGTTTTTACATTGAATGCCACGGTTGCCACGAGAACATACATGTTTGCCATCATTGCCGCCATTTTAGTACATGTCTGCCATGGCTGCCAGCTTCTACATCCATATCTGCCATGACTGCCATCATTCTACACATAAGTACAACTATTTTTTTGCATGAACCAGGTATAGGTGCTGCATGAATCTGAATAGATAGAATACCTTCAAAGTTGGGCCTAAATGCCTCGCATGTATTTTGTATTTCTGGTATACCTGTGGCCCAAGCTCTCAGTGGTCGCCAACTTGTTATTTTTAGGTCGCCAACTTGTTACGCAATTTGAACTTGATGAGTCCACCACATTTATTCCTGCCCTCTAGATAAAGATCCGAACAGACAGAACTCTTCCTATAAGTTGTAAGCACCATATAAATCAATTTGGCAATGGGATGACATGTTGTGGCCAAGTTAGTTTTCAATGTACAGAAACTACCTAATTCTCACTTTTCGGCATATAGTGGTCTTTCCTTCAAGCCATAATTTCAACCGCTCAAATGTCTTCAAATCCGACTTGGATGTATAGAGGGCTTCATCAGAGCCCTCAGAGCAGGTTCATCTGGTCATAATACTCTCGCTGTGGACAAGATAACTCGGAAATGGTGTATATGTGAAATTTGGCAATTGAAGCTGCTGTAGATAATTTCTATGACTTCTATGGACCCAGTTACCACCTTTACATATACATATCTTTGTTCAGATATGAACTGCTCATGCTACCTGAACACACAAGCACCTGGATTGTCATCTTCAATTTTGACATCTGGACCAATTTCAACATGCACTGCCATTTAAGAGCAAGTAGTCAGAAAATCTGAGTTAATAATCAAAGGGAGGATGTATGAGTTGCTTTTAATGCCCCTGCACCATTCAACAGACATTTTCAAAAATCATTTCAAATGATGGCAGTCATGGCAAGACAAAATTTTGAGTGGCAAAGGTGGCAGAAGCACTTCGTGGTGATGTTAGCTGGCTGTATATGCTCAGATACAGTCCAACAAACTGTTTTATTTGTCATTTGGGCTAAACACATGTATCAGGAAGTCTTGGTGTAAGTAGTATGCCCGGGAATATCCCGGAATAGAGTTGAACAATGTAGAACAATATGACATTATTTATTTATGACTCTGTATGAGTCCGTATGATTCAGTACCACATATCTAGTAGCTATTTAAGCCGGTATATTCTGTAGTTCAGTAACTAACTACTTCTATGTGAACCACTACAACCATGTGTGATTAAGTATTGAGCCACACTTACCCCGTGTCTCACCGACTCAACTAAGTAAACTGCGCCAATAGCAAGCCTTTGAGTCAAAAATTCCTCCCTCCATCACCGGTAAGAACACAAAGTCCACTGTGCCGTTCTCCGCAGAGGTGCTTGGGATGTCCAATCCACTCATCAACTAGGAGAGCCCCCAAGGCTAAGGAAAAAGAAGTTAGGCAGAAGGGAAGGCAGCAGTGGGCATGTTAGTATATGTGGCAGTATTGTCTGGAATCCCCCTTGCCTCTAGGCAGTAGCAGGAGCACCTTGAGGGCAGGGATGTCCACTCAAACAAATGCGAGACCACTGTGGCAGCAGTAGCAAATCAGATATATAGGCAGCAACTGTGGCAGCTAAAACAAGTCACAAAAAGAACCGATGCTCTTAGTTGCCATCATTGCTGCCATTATTGGTGGTGCTGATCATTGTGGCAGCAGCGGCAGATGAAGTGTATTGGCGGCAACTGTGGCAGCCGAAGGAAGTCACAAAAAATGCTGATGTTCTTAACTGCCATCATTGCCACCATTATTGGTGGTGCGGATCATTGTGGCAGCGGCGGCAGATTGGGTGTATGGGCGGCAATGGTGGCAGCCAAACCAGGTCACAATTTTTTTGTGATAGAGTTAAGTGATGACTCTGATGGTGTGGCAAGTGTGGCAGTTTGATACAGTCACAAAAAATTACTGACCTGGATAAAGCTTGTGATGGCAGCCATGGCAGCACCATTGGGGTCACTAATTTTTTGTGACCCTGCTAAGACCAAGTGTGGCAGCGGCGGCAAATGGCGTGGATGGGTGGCAGTCGCGGCAGACCGCCCCCCCCTCCCCAATTTTTTTTTCATTGCTTTTGATTGGGACTAATGGTACCTAATGTATGCACAGTATGCTAAACACTTTTGTACCTCCCCCCAAAAATGTTGCGGCAATGGCGGCAGCACCCCCCTGACCCCACCCCAAATCACCCCCTCCCGCTTACCCCAACACCCACCCCCAAATGGCCACTGCGGCAGGCCAGATTTTCAAAAATTTTCCCAAGTCCTGCCTGAAAAAAAAAACCCAAACATGTGGCAAAGTGGTATGCCTGAACTGCCTCTCACTAGAGGTTAGGGGGGGTAACCCCCCTCTAATATGAGTCGATCTGTGGTATTATCAGGTGATATATTGTAGGACAGAAGAGAAATGTGGAGTAGTGTAAAGCGCATACCACACTCCAGATCAACTCCAGGTGCTACATAAATAAATACCGGGTGCGCGAACTCTGTACGATTTCTTTTGATCAACAAACATATCATTAGCTGCATAATAATGTGCTGCAAGTGTCTCTAGATAATTCACGGCACAAGCTGAAGCTCTGATTACTACTTAAAGATGCTAATAAAATTATTCTTGTCAGTAAACAATTTTGGGGAGCCTGTATACCATTACAGAAATGCCGTGACGGAACAATAAAACAACGGATTATGTCACACAAATGTTCCTTTCGGCTTCAACTTCAAAATTAAATGGTGCTGCATGAGCCATCACATCACCGGGGTAGCCCCGAAGACCCAAGTAATTAGGTTGGTTCACAGGCCCGCCCTGCGAACACTGAAGAAACTTGAAACCCCCTCACTCCCCACAAATTCATTCTCGCAAAAGAGCACCCGCTGCCGCTATAAATGCCAACCACTATACCACGATATTGGACAGGAACCAGATTTTAATAGAAACCAAGACTCACAAAAAGGTGTGTAACAAAACCAAGCAAACGGTGAATGCGCACAGTAAGTGCGCAGATTCTTTTGGGTGGCAGAGTTTGGCGACAGCTCCGGAATGGTCCGAAATCGGATCGAACCGGTAGAGAGAGAGACCCGCTTTTCCGATAACTGCCCATATTTCATTCAATATTGGTACTCATATGATTCTTGGACAGAGAGGCAGCCAGAATAAATAGTAGGAAATTAGTTGAAGAAGCCTGAAGGAAATACACGCGGGATTCTGAGCTACTGCAACTTGACTGTAATATGTTCCACGCAGATTTTTGGCTGGGAGCACTTCAGACATGATAAAGACAAAGAACAAAGAACTCTTCTATTTGGTGAAAATCCCAATCCCAAGAGGAAGGTCCTTCAAGGACGGCCTGTTCATTTACAGACTGCAGCTTCTAGCTCTTGCACCTTTCGGGCAACTACCGACGGAATGTGCTGAAATACAAAGTGTTCAGTTTCCACGAGAAACAGAAGATAGCTCTTGATTTAATTCGTAAAAATGAGAATAATGGCAACAATACAGGCGGTGACATGCGACCGTCGGAACAGACCGAGGTTCGGATCAGAACGGCCAAAACTCCTCTTTCAAGGACAGCCCATATTTCGTTCAGTTCTACAGGTTATCTAAAGATTTCTGAGCGGGGAGGTGTGCAATAGAATATTCCTTTCTTAAATTAGAGGAGTAGGCTCGAGTCCAGCCTGTTGAATCAAAACAGTTTGTGTCGATTGACAGGCTGGTCGATCTGAGTTTGAATTTGTATCACGGGAAATATTCCTTAAAAGGCAAATTTATCAGCATCGATCATTATCGGCCTGGCTGTATGTCCGCTGGTGCAATGATGTAACTTTAAGCTCTGGGACATTCTGAATAGTATATCTAGGAGCTCTAAGTTTATCCGAGATCGATAGACGAAGTACTTGGCCTGCTGGCGATCCTTTGTTAAAAGTTGTTGGTGTTTGGATCGGAGATCACCTCGAGACCAAACACCAACAACTTTACACTTTGAGACCTCCAGCAAGCTAAATACTCGCTCTATTGATCTCGGGTAAAAGTACAGCTTCAAAATACGGTATTTATGATGTCCTAGAGGTCCAATTTAAGGTCCTGGCATAGCGGACATACAGCCAGGCAATAATTGATGGATGCTTACAAATTTGCCTTTTGGGGTATATTTCGCATGATACAAATTCAAACTCAGATCGACCGGTCTGTCTATCAACAGAATTCATAGACAGATGGTCACCGGTCTATTAGAGGAGCATAATGGCGGTTATGAGCATGCAGATGGTTCACATAAAACCCGCGGAGAGCACCAAACGGAGGCAGGTCGCCTCGGACGAGATGGACAGGGAGGACCAGACAGGAATAAGAGGCCAATTTTTAACTTCTCAAACAACACCGAACAAGTAGCTGAATAGGCAATTGTTTAAGTATGTAACTACCCTTGTTTTTATAGGCGATATAGCGTGCAAAAAGTTTTTGTGCATGTTGTATTTTGAACCTCAGAAAAGTGGGCAACTTCCCATATCAGCCATTTGACAAATTTGATGTGATATTTTCGGCGTTTTTCGGCCATTTCGCATTGTTGACAGCTTCACAACACCAAGACAAAAAAACACCTGCCAAAAAAAAAATCTTACCCCCAGTGAAATGTCCTGAAAACCCCAATGCAATGACAAAATTTTTTTGGAGGGAGACCTTATGAGATTTTTTTCAAAAATTGTCAGCGTTGTGAGTTTCGGCATTTGAATCCGACATCCCCGACTTGTTTTCTGGTGACAGCACAATGGCTGAGAGCAACCCCCCTAGTTTGGAGACCCTCCTCACGGGATTTATTATGGATTTCGACGACGGTGCACTCTCTTGGGAACAACTGGCTCTCCTCAATAACGTATGCGGCACGCTCGTGGCCTCTCGGGACTGCCTCCTCACCACTACCGGAATAGTGGTAGATCAGCAGTCAGAATCTCGCCACCTCCACCGTCAACTGATCCGGACGCGTGACGAGATTCTGGCCCGGCTAACGATGGACACGTCTTTCCCCTCGACTTGCCCGATAGGCAACACGTGTTCGCTGGTCCGACGAAGAGCTGCGACCGCATCGGCGGCCTTTCTTTCTACCTCCGTCGTGGCGGCGCGGAGATTCTTCTCGATGGCCGCTAGTGCTTCCGTGTAGCGTCTGTCTTCGGACTCGGCTAGATTCCGTGCAAGTATCTCAGTAGCGTACTCTGCATCTTCATCAATGTGTTTGTCACGTAGCTTTCGCTCGTTACTAGTTATAACCTCCCGACGCTGTCGGGCTGCCTATATGGCATAATATTCATAATAGCTCTTTTTAAATAGCATGCCACCTAGGAGTGCCATAAATTTCTCAAGGCATGATAGAGTATTTATTTCAATATCGCAAATGGATTATAAAGGTCCACGACTGTGGTCCCTGTATTATTAGTTACTCAGAAAGGCATTTACATGAACCTCAAAAAAAATGATGTGTACTATACTCTGCATGTGTGGACCTTAAAATACCTCCTCTGGCGATCCATAATATCATATTGAGCCTTTTTCTATGCTTTATTGCCCTTAGATGTAGCCAGAGCCCATGGAATAAGAGAAATCATCGCGTGATGGGTTGTTTGATGGCGCATCAATGTAAAATGATCGCGCGTGGCGGGGTTCAAACCTGCTTTGCTGAGCGCCCCTGCCCTCTGATTATTATTATTTTTTCCAAAGTGACATTAATTTTGCAAATTGCAATAATATAACTCTACACTTATTTACAGCCGATGTGATATCACACCAAAAATTTACAGCGGCAGGTAAGAAGCGAATCTAACCTCGAAGGAAACTGACCATTCTTCCCCGAGTCGAGTCGACATTCCACCTGCCCAGAATCCACCGAATGACTGGCTTTGCTTACTGAGTTGCAGCAAAGGCAGAAAGATCTTGAATGTACCACAAAAAAAAGAAGAAAAAAAGAACAGGTAAATCTGACGATGTTGGAACGTACCGCAATGGGATCAAGCGTGGATTCTCACACAGCGGAAGGAAAAATTAGAGTGCGCATATTCAGAGAAGTGCACGTCTACGTGCCTCCCAGACTTGAAGCGAGTAGATAGAAACGGTTTAGGACTTGGAAAGCCTAGGTTTTGTGTGCGGGGTGACTAAAAGAAAAGGAACAAGTATATCTTAGACCACGCAGATCGATGTAAGCCGCGCACCGGGGGGAAGAAAATGTGTTTAAAGGTTGAAAACTCTACATCTCAGGGATGCAGCAAGAAAAAAATTATAAATTTCGGACTTGAAAGCGTAGATTTTGTGTGTGGGGTGACGAGACGAAAGCGGCGTGGGAGTGGTGCCGGCAGCGGAAGCAAAGTGGAAGAAGCCAGGCACATTCATATATGTGGAGTAGAAATGTTTATATTAAGAAGCGCTGCTTACAGCGGGAGAGAGAAAACATCAATAATCGCCAGCAATGGTGATAAGGGGGTTGTGGACGAGCTGCGCGGGCTTGATTCTTGCGTTCCGCTACCTCGCTGCGACTCAGAGCTCGATGCGGCTGAGGAGTTGTCGGACTCGCGCAAGGCCGACTGAAGCGTGAGTACCAGCGCGAAGGAGCTGAGGCTCGGCGATGCCGTTGGAACGAGGAAGAGCAGCCGCAGAGCACCGCCTCTCAGGGGCAATTCGTTTTCATACAAATAATATTCGACACGGCTCGAGAGGGTTCATCTCAAATCATTGGAATCTCAGGCCAGTGTCGCCGGTGTGTACAAAGATAAAATACCAGGTAAAAATGTACAAGAAATATGTTGCTGGAAGTGGGAAGGGTGAAAAATACGATCACAAATAAATTTGGTGCCGCACAGAAGGGTGCGTGAGTGTGGAAGTGCAAAGTGAGCTCCAGCTGTGTTAATAGAAGAAATTAGTGCCACAGATTTAAGGGATTTGGCAGGCGGCTGATGTGTCTTAAATCTACGGTTCGTGCGGGGTGTATGATCTTGACAGCTGAGTGGTTGGTGTATGAGCTGTGTAAAGTGCACCGTTCGAAATGAGGTGTTTAAACTGGATACTTGGTGCAACTGAATCAAATGTACAGTCAATATCCACCTGTAAAAATTGGATACTTCCATCTGCCACCCTTAACTGCACAAAGTCTACATCTCAGCCTCAAGTGTCGCAATTATAGGCCTCAAGCATGCCTGCTTAGATAAACTCCTGCTTCATTGACCTATTATGTATATTTACACCTGCCAAAGCCGTTGGGTAGCCATATTGTATGACCCTGTAGATGATGAATAAACAGTAGAAATTTATCCCGCAAAATGTGGGCCAGCAGGACGGTCCAAACTCACGGTCTTAATATTTTTGGCGGCTTAAATCTGCCCTAAATTTTGCTTAAATCTCAATATAGTCACTACATACTTGCCGCATACTTCCCAGAAATTTAGCCTCCTTACCAAGTGTTCAAATACTACAGTTGACACCGGTGGACTCTTCAATTTTGAAAGTTCCATCACTGCAGATTTAATATAAAAAGTCACTGCGTTCCGGCCCAGGTAGCAGGACACCGTGGCGAGCCGTATAACTGTTGGAAGTACAACCCCAAACGGTCCGACACTAGGCTTGTGTGTCGCCCTCATGCGCGACACGTACTTTGCGCGCGACACGTCTGTCTTATTTATATCCCCACCTACTCAATTATGTCTTCAGATTGGCAGTATGTATACGCGCTTCGGCGTTGTTTCCCCCGGTGTTTACTTGTCCCCGTAGATAGTTATCTACACTGTTTTTGTATTTAACGTGACATATACTCAGTTCTTCTACGAACATCGTCCCCTCTAAGTCTCTTGTTCAATAATAGCCAGGAAGTAGTCAGCCCAAAATGTCGAGGCCACGCTAGCCACCTCGACGAGATCCGTCGAGCTGTGGCTAGCCATCTAGCCAGAACTAGCCGAGGACCTTGTCACGCCTGGATCTCTAGCCATGCCTCACAGCAATCAGAAGGTAGGATATTGGAATTATAAGCATGTCAAAGTTCGCCGATTGATTCACACCCAGGACAGAGTTCTTTTGACCTACATAGAATGGTGGGGAAAAGTTTACATTTTTATAAGCCTTTTCAAATATATAAAAATATTTACTTTTATTTTGAATGAAAAGGTATAAAAAAACAGCAACTTTTTGTGATGCTTTCAGCAATTAAGAAAATATTTACTATTGTTAATGGACAAAAGGCCTGTTGAAAAGTGTCCTTTCAGCAGGCCTTTCAACAAAGGAAGAAAGGCTGTATCTCAAAGAAAATGCAGCCTTTTTCCTTTGTTTACAGCTTTTCTTCCTTTGTTGAAAGGCCTGCTGAAGAGACACCTTTCAGCAGGCCATTTGTCCATCAACGATAGTAAATATTTTCTTCATTGCTGAAAGCATCGCAAAAAATTGCCATTTTGTTATACCTGTTCATTTAAAATAAAAGTAAATCTTTTTATATATTTGAAAAGGCTTATAAAATGTGAACTTTTTCCCCACCATTCTATGTAGGTCAAAAGAACTCTGTCCTGGGTGTGATGTGCATTGTGAGAGTTTTCAATTTTCCGCCCCCGTGTTTCCTTTTACGGAAACGCCGCATTAGGAACGGATCAGTCGGCAGCAGCGGCATGCAGTTTCCACAATACTCTGATTTATTCCGTTCATTAGATTACAAGTCACAGCAAGGTTGTCACTCAGTTGTGTGGCATGTTGGTGGCATGGAACAGAAAATACGAACAAGACAAAATGTAAAAGTATTTTTTTTATTCATGCGGAGTAATTAAAGGTAGTAGAGTGTCTTTTGAATCTTGTCGTAAACCACGGGCGGAAACATCCGGTTGTAGCAGCGCAGGGCCTCCATGAACAGCCTCTGAGTAGCCATGCGTGCTTGCGGGAACACGCTGCATGCAGCGGTTGCGATCCTCATCCCCCGACATCGAGGACGCGCAGCACACCCGCCGCCCCACTCATGACATGACCAATACCCCGTAGCACGCAGAGCAAGTAACTTACCTCGGTGTACATGACGAGAAGAACCCCGGCACAGCAGTTGGAAGGTGAATGGGCCTCTACAGGAGCGTGAAGTACATGTGCTACCCTGCTGCTCCTCGTTGTCTCGTGGTGGTGGCACGAGCAGCTGCATGCACTGGGTGCACCACCAGCCGGGGGCCGTGGGTGAGTAGTATAGGCAGTCAGCGGAGTGTAGAGCGCCATCAGGGTGGTTGGAGCCGGTCGTATTGATGCAGGGGCGGGAGGTGGGAGCAGTGGCAGATGGGAGGAGAAGGACAAGGTGGGGATGAGTGACACGTAACATCAGAGCAGGACTTGAAACTTTCTTGCCGTGCCGAGACCACGTGGATACAGTTTCCAAATAAGGAGATGCTTAGTCACGTGTACGGGGCGAAAAGTCAAAGACTCAGTGTGAGTGGCATGAGTGGATGCTTGTTTGTCCCGTATCAACTGCAGTGTTTTGTGATCCGAACACTCATTCGCCAGTCCACCCATCCATAGCAGGCTGTTTCGTGAAGGGCAATCTTGAGAGGTGAGGCCTGGTGGTTGCAGCAGAGCTTAACTTGCAATATGATAATGCAATATCTTATTATTAGTACAGTTGACAGAACCGTGACCCGTAGTAGCCAGAGGAATAGCTAGCCCTGGCAGACCCAGCAGACTAGCTTTGAGGTTATGCTACAGGGCTAGAAAAGCTCCGTTGAGCTGAGCATTGCGGACCTACA
This sequence comes from Mycena rebaudengoi, assembly GCA_029282285.1. Classification (NCBI taxonomy): domain Eukaryota; kingdom Fungi; phylum Basidiomycota; class Agaricomycetes; order Agaricales; family Mycenaceae; genus Mycena; species Mycena rebaudengoi. Next base: position 463,607 of record JARJCX010000062.1, read on the forward strand.
ATCGTCTCGCAATTGCTCTGCCGCGGCTGCAATCGCCTAAAAATGGCTTCGGCTATCCGGTGCCTGAACGCAGTGAGTGGTATGCTAGCAGTAGACCCATGCCAATATTTTCCAACCGCAACTGAGGTACTGGTAGATAGTTTGGTGGCTTGGTGTTTCGAAAAGAAACTGTGGTGGTGGGTATCAATTTTTTATCCCCGCTGCGCGGAATGCACTGTTGCAACACCTTGCCCGGTTGCCGGCCATGTTTACCCGGTTGTGAAATTACCAGAGAAATGCCGGCATACACGCTGACCGAATTCAGATCTTTCTCAGAGTTGAGTGAGCTGACTCATGATCAATCATTTCATGGACTTCCCTATTATCTCTCTTTAGAACGAATTTTCTTCCGCTGTGCGGCGCTACTTAAGGATCTCAATTTAATCTATTTAAATAGGTTTCTGGTCGATCTTTCGTGAGCTTCTGTACTCATATATTAAACTTATGGATTGGTCCAAGCAAGGGATTTCAATCCAACATTGTCAGACATACTGTATTATTACAATCAAATCGACAGTCACGCATCACGCGGGTACCTGTCGATGGTGAACTTTGGTGGTTCGTCACTCGTCACTCGGCGCTTTGTTGAATTTTCGGGGTGGTTTGTCACCCCAAAAACCGATGTTCCCATGAAAAAAAAGCTCATTTTCGATTTTTTTTCGCCGTGATGCAAAAATTTGGCGGTTGTCAAATTGTCGAATTGGAAAAATGAGTCACGTGTCATCCCCCCTGTCAATTTGATTGTAATAGTACAGTATGGGTAGCTGTGAAACATGCAATAGCCATGGGTCAGCCATCAAATCTTACTGTATTATCTGTGACTGGGTGTTGGGCCACCTTAGCAATTTTGACCTTGAGCCCACGCATAAAGTCGCGTGGATACAGGTATATGGGCTTTGGAACTACGGTATATATCCTGTGGGTGAAACGAGATATTTTCCGCGAATTAATGCGAAGGTTTCACGGCCCACCGAATTTTTCTTCGGGGGGGGGGAGGGGGGGGGGGTATCCCAAAATGGCAAAAACGGGATAGTGGGCCACTGAGCCAAATTGTTTGTTCACACCCATAATATTCACCCCAGTGTATCCCAAATCGTTCAATGGATACAGATACATTATTCTATGCGCTTAAACTTGGAATCTGAGATGTATGGGGCCGTAACTATCTGCCTTTCCAGCCATCAGGGATGGGTGAAACTGTGCTCCAGCTAGAATGGGTTCCCAGAGTGTAAGGAAGCCCCAAATTAAGACACAGATGGCTCCAGGGGAAGTGTATTAGGACATATCTGAATGCAATGGATGACCACCACATACCCATAACCAATCCAACAAAATCCATCTTTTTGCGCAACTGAAATTCAGTGGTTTAGGGTAGTAGCCCGACGTGAATGGGAAGTCACGCAGTTAAAAAGTCAAATTGATGTAGGAGAATACTGTATTAAAGATATCGAATGCAACAACCGAATTTCAAGTCCACAGCCAAGACGGGTCGATCACTATAAAGGTGGCCAGATCACAACCAGATCGTGTCACTCGGGATCAGGTCGAGATAATCTTGAATGATCCAAGAGGCGAAAAAGAATAGTTTTCACATATACTATGAAACGAGGGATTAACGCGAATCAAGGGATGCCAATGAATCCCAAAACTTGTGAATCGGCGAAGAATTGGTGGAGAAACCAGCCAAAGACAAGCGCGAAGGCTGTTCGGAGATAAGAAATGATGTTCACACGCCGGCATCTCGCTTGAGAACCTGTCGTAACCTTTGATCGCCGCATCACTCCGCCTCAAAATTTGTCATACAGCGTCGCGATAAGTCATATTCCATCCTATGAGCACCAAATCCGGGGAATTTGCATCACAGCACCTTCTATTATGCGAGTGGCCCACTACCTAGTTTGGCCCACTAGACAGTCGCTGATAATACAATTTAAACAGCTCGCGTGTGTCAAGTCCCAATTGGGAACTGCTTAAATCTATCAGTTTAGCACCTTAAATTTCCCCTAACTATGCCTACTTAGTCCTTGCATTAATGAAGCAAAATGCATTGCTATGAGACACAAAACCATCCTGTGACCGATCTTCACTTCCATTCTGCCGCTTATTCCTGCCACACAACAGCATAAAACATTATGAATGCCCCAACTCTCAAGGCTATTTCATTCCTCACTATGTTCAACTGCATCTCTGTGCTTTAACAAGTTTTAGGTGTGCTGGTAGTAGTAACAATAAATGAGTAAATACACAGACTACATAATGGACAAAATCCTATGACCTGGACATGACATGTCCTGCATATCAGGAACAGGTGGGTATGTATTTGTCCAAAAATCTGCGGAAAAGTTGAAAAGAATGATCACTACAACTTAAATACAATCCCTGACGATCAGAGAACCACACTGCAAATTAAACTACAGGTCCTTGTCTCCCCTTGTCCTTGAAATCACTTGTTTGAACCATTGTATCCTCTTCCTCATCCTCCGCAACATATTTCTCCTCTGAGGTGCTACCAGGCACACACAATTATGAGAGATGTTGGAGTTTCTCTTCATACTCAACCAACACAGTAGAGTCAACCTCTGCTAGCTTTGCATCAAGCTTGATTATATCCTTCATCTGGGAAGATCTTTCGAACAGGGGCCTTGCTGCCTTCCACAATCCAACTGCCTTCATGACCTCCCCACGACTATTCAATATATCGGCAATTTGAACCATGCAATCTGCCCTCCAGCGATGGACATCCATGAATGTGAATCCATCAAGAGCAATATTGAATAGGCTGAGGGCTGTTTCATCATCACCTTCAGCGAAAAAAATCTGTCCTAGGCATCGGAATGCTTGCATTGTGTGGAACTTTTCCTTGCACTTCAAAGCCAGGCTAAGAAATGCTCCTCCCCATTGGAGTGTAGTTGAAATGCCATTCATACCAGTAGAAAGATCTCCAAGCCTTTCAGCACATAGGAGTGCCAGCTGTGTGATATCCAGAGAGGATGCAAAACATTTTTCAAATGTTGCCTTTGCAGGACCAATAGCCATCTCGAAGACGGAGTTCAGCAGCTGCAAGATCCGCTCCCAGACATGCCAGTCTGCCAGCATACCCATATATTTCTTTCAAATGAGACTGAGTCATTACTAAATTTTGGCAAATGATTTTGGAGTCAGCACCAGTGGCAATATCAATGAAAACAATGTTCAAGTTTGCCAGGACAGCATGGGATGAGGTTGGATGGCAGTTAGATGCAATAGCTACATGAATTTGGCGAGATTCCTGATACTCTGATTTCAACAAGTGGATCTCAGCCTGATGATTGAGCATGTGATGCCCCAATAAACTATGTTGTTGACCACAGGCAGTGAACATGCCTATGGAATTTTGCAGAAGCTGTCCTGCATGCCGATAATTTGCCAGTATAATATGACATCTTGCTTGCAGGGTGAGAGACCATGCCTGTCCGTAGATGTCCCCTATGTGCTCAGTGGATCTGTAGGCCTCTTTTGCATGCATGAGTGCACTCAAGGGCTTTCCAGTAACAAGCAGGATGTGGCATATGCTCTGCAAAGCATGGGAGCCAACAATGGTTGGGGATCCAATGCCTTCTGCCAGAGAGTATGCTCTTTGAAAATAATTGTGGGCTGCAACAAAATCCGACTTTGCCTCACTGAAGTGGATTCCGAGAGCATAGCACCATTTGGCTGGTGAGAAATTAGTTAGGTACAATGACAGTGACTAGGTCTTACCCTGTTCCAGTGGAGCTTTTGATTTGAAATGCTGAGTACCTAGGGTGATGTTGCTATCGACATCCAGGTCAGGCAAATAGTCAGAACTTTCCAGTAGTTGAATGAGATATTCCCCAAAAAGCGGATTGTCTAGCATCTTCCCAGAAAGCTGCAGCAAGAGGGGCGAATATGTGTATTGAGCCCTGCGATAGAATTGATTAAGAAATAGGATGCTCTGAAGATTCTGGACAATATCAGTCCCCTCTGGGTCAAGCCCCTCCTGGAGAACACTGTTGAAATTGCCCAAATTTTGAGTAATCTGCGGGGATATATCTATTACATTCAGATTCTTGAATTGGTGCCAAAGATGAAGAATTTGATGGTAATGTTCCCGTAGTTTAAGCTTCAAGGCATTTACTGGAGGATGAATAAGGAGGATATGCTCTCGTATTGGAACCAGAACTTTGAGATGTTGATCCTGGCCAATAAAGGCAAGGGCTGTTTTAATCAGAGTAGCCTTACAAGCCAGAATGTCAGGGATTGGCAGTTTGGCCTGCACCAAATCGGCATCTGCAAGCCCATCTGGCAGCATTGACAGAATTCTGAGCAGCTGCTGAGCACCCTGGGTCATCCGGGAGCTTGTGTATGACAACATGATGGAGATGTCTAGGCTTGATCTTTGGTCATACCCTTCTGAAAGCATCTGTGTACTTTCAAGTTTCCACCGAGAAAGTGCTTGTACACATCCCTCAGAACCAGCAACACTGGCAATGAGACTGACTGCCAGTGGAAGATTCCCAGTCAGTTCAAGGAGTTCTTTGATGCTGCCATCATCATGGCCATCATCAGCAACATCCATGAAGGTCTGCCGAGCAGCTACATAGGAAAGCGGCTCAAGAGGGGCCACAAAAGGCCTGGTCCATTTCCCTTTACTTGGGCGCTCAGCACCTCTGAGGGTGATCTAACACAAGTTCAAAAGATTATCAGAAAAACTCGCAAATATCACCCACCATGACACCCAGGTGAAGGACATCTGTTAGGAGAGATAGAAGCTCTTCAACTTCGGAGCGAGATGCCAGGGATTCCCAACAGGTCTCCAGATTGTCAAGGACCAAAAGGGAAGGAGGAGCATGGGCAAAGTAATGTGCAACCCGTTTTGGTAGATTTGAGCCCTTCTCTAACCCAATATGGTCCGCAATTGTCACCGCTAGCTCAGTGCAAGTGGAGCTCGAGTGGCACGGAACGAAGTACCGATGTGAATACTTGGCTTCCACTTGTTGATTATGGAGGGCTGCCGTTGCAAGGCCGGTCTTTCCCATGCCACCAGCCCCAAGGATAGCAATGCGGGCTGAATCCTGGATTAGGATATTCACCACATCCTGGAGCTCAGCTTCACGGCCATGGAAAATCTTTGGGCAGGGTGGAAGTAGACCAAAAGATCCTACACTGCTCAAAATCTTTAGTGAGACTGATACATTTCGCAGGTTTGGCTCACCTATTATTCCCTAAGCTTGCCAGTGTTCCTGTCACCTAACAACCTTCAGCTAAGAATTTCAATGGTCATAATTTGTACTCACGGAGGAGCAATCAGAATTGGTGAGATCAGAGTCAGTCTCCAAAAGGGCGACAAGCTGTTCATGCTGTTCTTTCGCATCTTTTTTCATTTTCCCCATTTGAGACAAGGTTGAACCTGTAACTTGAGCCTGCAATCAATGCCCATGATTGATTATGCTTTGAAATCCAATTTATTTGATATACCTTGAACAGTTCAACCATCCTGCTAAGTTCCTGCTTGCATGCCTCCAACCTTTCTTCAGCCTCTGGCTGTCGAAAAAGTCCTTTTATTTTTTGTCGAACACCCTTTGGCTGCCTACTCAGAATTGTGAACAACTTTTCAAGTGCCCTGGGGTTATATATTAAATGAATGTAATGTCATTCTAAACTCAGCTCACTCGGTAAATTTTGCAATATCATACAAGAGTGCTGTTGGAAGGACACCCTTGATTTCTGAAGTCAAAAGAAGCTGGACAATGATGCAAAATATTTCGTGAATTTGCTCCATAATCTCGGCATATTCTTCCTTGTTTGATTTGGTCATCTGATTTTTTTTCGGTTAAATATTGTACCAATGGTCAGAGGAAGTGGCTTACCTCGATGTACTTTGTGATTGACAAGCACAATGCAGCAGTGGAACCAAGGAAAGGTACTTTGGCTGTTTTCGCAATGTTCTGGGCAGTAGTCGCAGCAAGGATTGTATATTGGATGAGATTCTTGAATTTGACTGTAGTAGGCATGGTGGGCATTTTTGATGGGAGGGATGCTGTTCATCGGGGCTTATATATCTTTTGCTGTGTTCCTCCCACAGGTACTGTCCTAATTGAATTCTCAGTATGATATGAATCATTATACAGGGGGGCATAGGGATCTGTTTTATGGGCTGATGTTCCGCACCGAAAATACAGCTATGTTTTAAATGTTGCAAATAGAAGTGAGAACATGTCTTGAAGGCTGATGAACATCCGCCGTCATCATAGCATTGGCATTTTGTCTCGAATATAAGATCCCAGTCGAAAAGGGAACGTGAAAGACAGCAGTGTGGGTGGCAATCGGCCGACGGTCAACAACATCTGCTGTCTGTGCTTAGATGTAATCACGCCACAAAGATCCGATCTCCACTCAGTGCGTCACCTACAGCGGAACAGAAATAACCCAAACCAATCTGCAATAGATAAGTATCAGGACATGTTAATGATCATTCATGGGCCGAGCACCCTCATTGTATCATCTAATGATTGGTTGTTTCTCTCACCACGGCGAGTATGAACCACAATTTTAAGAGAGACAAGACAGGCCCCCGCTTCGCTCCGGCAAATGGGGTAGCTAGGTAGGTAGGGAGGCACCATAAAAGTATCAACGGCCATGCATCCTTGCCTCCAGTGGCCCAAACTGTGCTGCTTGCACAGCTCGCGGATGGCTCGCGGTGACTCGGCAGATTACGACGCCGAACCAGTGTGTGAATGATAATAATGAAGGCAAAGTCGTACCTGAGCATGCGGGTGCACTTTGTCGCACATGAGCGGTGCCAACGCCGTCTTGTCTGTTGGGGTCGGGATCTCCCCGTCCTTGTGGCCGAATTCAATGACGACATAATCTCCCGCCTTAATGTTCGCCGCCATAGCCGTGAAGCGGCCCTCGCGCGCGGACCGGGGCCGGGTGTTGTTTAGCTCCGGGAGGAACTTTCCCCATCCTTTGCGAAATATTCGTCAACATGGCGCACACGCGCGGACATACGGTCCTGCATACCTGCGGTCCCATTGTCCCATTGTTGGTCCCGCTCGCAGTCATCACCGAGGCGCCTGCAAGGTAAACTGTGAGTTGGGGGGCGAGGTGCATAGTGGTGCGAAGAGATGTCAGGGTACCTTGGGACTGGGTACGCTCAGTACTTATATAGGAATATTAAGCTGACGAACCGGGTCGCAGTTACGTGAAGAGAAGCTCGATATTGAAGATCACTGACATCAGCCATTTGACTTTTTGATTACCGTGTTTTGACATTTTCACGCGTTGTCGACATATTTGGTGAAATTTGGTGACGACGGTGAGCTCGACATTGAGCTCGAAAGCTGACAAGAGTATGCGGGATAGGTTGCAGGGATGGAGGACTCGCTCAGGTACGAAAGTTTTTCCATCACTGTATTATTACATCGGCAGTCACGCATTACGCAGGTACCTGTCGATGTTGAACTTTGGTGGTTCGTCACGCGTCACCCAGGCAATTGTCGAATCTTGCAGGTGGCTCGTCACGCAAAAAACCGTTGTCCCCTCACAAAAAAGCTCAATTTTGGCCAAAATTTTGTTGAATTTGTCGATTTTTCCCCCGGTGTCACGCCAAAATTTCGAGTTGTCGAATTGTCGAGTCGGAAATTCGGGTCACGCGTCACACCCCTTGTCGATTTGATTGTAATACTACAGTATGACAAGTTGCCGAGTTGTGGCAAATATTTTTTTAAATCACCGGCGTTGTGCATTGTGGAGGGGTTGTGACGTTTTGGTGCGTACCGCCGCTTCGCGGCGGAGGTTTCCAACGCGACATCCGAAATGTCCGAACTCCGAAACTCCGAAATTGCGCAATTCCGCGTGACTTATCATGTGATTTTCTGTCAAATCATCTCTTTATATACAGATACTACAGTATGACAAGTTGCCGAGTTGTGGCAAATATTTTTTAAAATCACCGGCGTTGTGCACTGTGGAGGGGTTGTGACGTTTTGGTGTTTTTTTTGCTACGTTGTGGTGTTTTGGAAGGCGCCGGGCTGTTGTCGCGTTGTTAGGCGTTGAACAATGCCTAACAACGCGACAGTCAAAATGTCAAAAATCATGATGTGAGGCCAGTAAAGTCCGAGCGCTGACGGGCCGGGATCCTTCTCACACCAGCAGGGGCGTTCGAGCCTTGGATTCCCGGATGATGTTGACACCCTGACTGAAGCTCGGGTTTGCGGTATTTTGGGGGCCTGCGTAAATTCACTGGTCTTGGTGCGCGGCGGAGTGTGACGGTGGAGCTGCGCAAGCGCGAGCGCAGGCTTCGTCCGTATCCACGGGGCTACGCGGGAGCAGAGACGGAGTATCCACGGAGTGATGCCGACGCCATCGATGCTAGCCAAGAGCGGGGGAGACGGCTATCATCAATAGCGGTAAACGAGAGGAGACGCCCGTTGGGATGGCGAAGAAGGCCTTACCCATGGGCTCCATCGGGCGCGGCGGTGCGAGGTTTGGCGGGCAGGGGCAGCACCCAACGGAGCCCCAAGAAGTCCGCGAGACGCGGGCGCGAGAGTACATAGTCATCTCAACGGCTGTGTACCTCTTCCAGAATCACGGGCCAAAGATACGACGAGCTAGGACCTAGGGTGCTCGCGGTTCATCATCCTGGAAAAAGGGAGCCCTGAACAACGGGAACGAATTTTGTACCATCGGAGAACTTGGGTTTTTGTCCTGTGTTCGGCAGAACATTAGGTGTAAATAATACAAGCTGAAGAGGAGGGGATTTACACAGGGTAGAAAGAATGCAAATAATGGTAGCAGTCTCTCAAGAGTCTCTCCAGACGATGTTGCAAGGAGAAAGTCATGTGTTCCACTCGGGTCCAAGCCATTGTAAAAAATATTATTACTTTTTTTATGTTCGCAGGCACATGCAGGCCAGATGAGTGGACACAGTGACCGTGAAGTGAAACATTCAAACCGCATCGCAATTTTCTGCACGAGGGTGACAGACTCCATTCCAATTCTCTTTATTGCGGTGTACTGTATCTCGTTATTTACTATGTTCAAGTAACACTGGGCCCATAGCACAATAGACGCCTAGAAAACATTGTAAAGATATCCAGAAAACAAGATGAATTATTTTTCCATACTATTCCGATAAATTTGAGTGAAATAATTTTGGATTATACTCTAAAATCTGGGGTTATGCTGAAAATAGTGTGATTTTTACAAAATGTTCGTAATGTCTTCATCGGAGTCTTCCAAGAGAACATGAAGAAAAAAGGCTTTTTGTCTTTTGAATACTTTCACCTAGCTTCCAGATGTATATTGTGATGTGGGCCCTGTGTAAAAAGGATTCGTGCCATTTTTGGCCCTTTTGGTGCAGAATAAGGTCAATTAAGTAGAACCATCAAGATTAATGATTCATTATGAAGTGAAACACCACAAGGTCCTGAATCATACCGCGGGCCTAAGAGTTCGATGATGCGGCATGACCACTTTCCATTTACAATTCTGCTAAAAAATCTGCGGCATGAAGTAGTGTCAGCTTTTCAGCTGGAGAAATGTAAGACAAAGCTCGATAGCGGTGTGACTTCGCATCTCTGTTCCCATCGGGAATACAACCCGTGCGGATAGTTTGTCTCGCTCTCGCGATGCACTTAGGAGATTGTACATGTATGCATGAATTTCAGGGCAAGGTTTGCGGAGTAAAGGTGAGTTGAAGAATGCTCGGCAGCGGGGTGGTCCTGCGTCTCCCCCATAGTCCTGTGCTTCGTAGTTGCGAATAAAATATCCCCCGTCCAACTCGGGTTTGAGCCATGGTACGGCTCAGGTTTTTGTTGAGCAGCAGATAAATCATGTGTGTGCAAAGTAGCAAACCATGCTCCTCATGGTTCTCGCCTTTTGTTTTTGCTCTCTGAATGAATTTATGAATTGCGGTATTGAGGTGTGTATTCATTTGAGGGGGATGTATGCAGGGTACAGATAACTGCGTGAAGGCTTGATGGCGGGATGGTCCCGCGTCTCTACGGAGTTGTGTTTGCAAGCAGAATTCACCAGTTCGACTCGGGCCTGAGCCATATTCCAGGTTTCTTTTTTGTTCACAGCAGTAGGCGCATGCATGTCGGCTGGGGGCGGAGATAGAATGAGGCTCAGTGACGAGTCGCTCGGCCTCAATCCCGCGTCTCCTCTGTATACTTGGCCAAACCGCGCTGACGTGTTATTAGGGAAGTGGCCGGTGTTACCGTGTTTAGCGCCGAAGGGAGCCAGGTGCGTAGGCAAGTGATTTGGAAATAATATATACAGGTTTGGAATGAGCAGGATAAGGCTCAGTAGCAGCGTCTCAGTTGATACATAATGGGTGTCTGTCTACAAGGAGAAGGATACCCGTTCGACTCGGTTCTGAGCCATTCAGAATAGTCTTCCTCCTCTTTTATTTAGTTATTTCTTTCTGTAGGCCAGGTGGAACCCCGTGAATCCGTCAATAGTTCTGGGCTCATAGAGATAGCTCCTGAATGATGTCTGCGACTTGTTGCGAGAATATTACCTGTGCCCGAGCAACTGTGGTAAGGTAAATTATTTTTCTTGTGTACTGTCTGTGTGTAAGCGTTCACAGCGGCGACTCATCTACCATGCAACGAGAGGCAGTAAGCTCTCTGCACAGGACCTGAAAAAATAAACACGTTGTTGTCGCTTCTTTGGCCGGCCACGTGTCGACGCGTCAAAGCCTTGCCCCTTACAGCGCGTCCGCGCCTTGCATCTCGCCGTGAGCTGTTCTTCCCGTGCCCCTACCGCATAGCCACACAACGCCCAGAGCCTATCTGGCAGAAGCTCAGGTCCTCGTAGCAGGCGGCAGGTGCGCCTCGTCCGTCTACTCACCTCCTCCTTCTGCACAATCCACTCAAAGTATACTCACCATGAAGCCCACCCACGCCTTAGGATGTCACTTTACCACCCGCCCACCTCGTCCGATGCAGCCACCAGCAAGCCCTCGCTGGACCGCAAGCTCCGTCGAAGAAGCCGCGGACCGCGACGACCTAACCGCACAAGCTCTCCGCACGCGCGACGGGGTTCCGGGTGCGGCTGCTGCAGGCGAATAATTCTGCTTCTGGAGCTACGAGCACGAGCACGAGCACAAAAGCGAGTAACACGATATAGCACGACGCTCCCCCGCCCTTTGACGCCCGCCCGCCGCCGCACGTCCCACCGTCAGCATGTCGCCTCTCTCGCTCTCCGTGTCCGTGATGCGCCAGTCTTCCTCGCGCGCACCCTCGAACGGCAAGAGCGCCGTCTGGCGGTTCATCGTCGTCATCCGCAGCAGCAATACCCGAGGTGTACGCCCTCTCGATGCTGCACACCCTCCTCAATACGCTCGAGAGCTCGAGAGCGCGCGCAGCGAGCGCAGCGAGCGTGCGGCTCACTACGCTGCTCGAGTCCACCGCTGCATCTGACTCCTCCGCCGCCACCGACGCGCCTAACTTCTAAATCTACACCCTCCAAAATCAAATCGAGCTCTTAAAAACCAACCTAACCACCCTGCGCACCGCCGAAGCCGCTGCGCGCGCCGAGTTCTCCTTAAAGCCAGCGCTCCTCTCGTCCAACACCGCTGTATCGATGGCACAAGACGAAGTGAGCGAGCCGCGGCGCCTGCTGGCAAGGGAGCGCAAAGAGGGCGAGATTCGGGTAAGGCGGGGGGGAAGGGATGGGAGGGAGCTGAAGGGTGATTTCGAGGAGGCGGAGGCATGCGTCGCGAAAATGCACAGTGAGCTGCAGAGTGCGGAGGGGAGGAAGGGAGCGTTAGAGGAGCGTGTGCAGCCTGAACGCCACGCAGACGACGTGCGACATTGACTACTCGGCTCTCATTCAGCAGAAAGCTGCGGAGCACCAGCGCGGCACATTCAACGTGGAACGCACCCCGTGGGATTCCGAACGCCCTGGATGAGAGGAAGAACGAGGGAAGTGGGAGAAGGGACGCGCAATGGGATGGTGAGGGGCGAGGAGGAGCGACGCGCGCTTTACGCGGAGGTGGTTCCACGACGTCGACGTACACGCACGGAGAACGTCGAGGCAAACACAATCACGCCGTACCCCTTGTGCCAGCGCGAGAGCGTGCTCGGCGCTGTTGGGAAGGGGAGTGGGATGTCGTGAGAAGGGCGAGGCAGCGAGAGGAGTGGGGGTTTGATTTAAGCGGGTGCGTGGGTTTCTTTTATCTTTTTGTGGTGGGCCAGACTGGCGCGCCGCCATCGTGCTTGTTCGAGGGCGCGGCATGTCGAATCGTGTCGTGTTGTGAATTTTCCGCGGCGCGTCGGCGTCGTATTCTGGCTGTGCCTTGTCGCGCGGGACCCATCGACTCCGCGGGTGTCGACTTTTTCCACCCGGCCGCGTGTATTTCACTCTGTCTACTAAATTGTGCATGCAGGTCTCTTCCTCTCGTCGACGCAGCCGGACCTTTTCGTAGAGATCAAGCAGCTGGGGCAGAGCGCGTTGGATAGGTGCGTGTCTTTTTCTTTGTTTCTTCGGTCATATGTTTTCATCTTCATCCCTTCCTGCGCCGTTCCATCCATTTCCATTCATCTAATCAAATACCTTGAAGTATTCCTGCGCTCCTTATCTCTGCTCTTCTCTTTTTTCTTTGGTGTGGTTTATGGGCAGAGATGCAGAGTGCGGTGAATGGGTGCGCTCTTTTTCTTCTCCTTCTTTTGTCCACTTCGTCCTTCCCGTCCTGTCCAATAGTCTTGTCTCATATTTGTCTTTTCCGCTGCACTTCCAGTTTGTTTCTTCTTTGCGTCGCTGATCAATTTTGTTTGCCTGCGTTTCGCCTATCTTTCAATTTTCAATTTTCCATTTACCTTCCACTTTTCATCTGTGCCACCCGATATTACACCACTTTCATGTTATTTATTGCGTACTTACTGACTATCAACTCGCTAATAGGTTCAATGTCGGCATCTTCGCGTATGAGCATATGGGTAGCGAAAAGAGCTGGGTGATGGGGGGGCGGGGAGGTGAGTGGCTCTGCCTTTCTTACTCTTTCATTTCCGGCTTTGTTCTTTTTCGTTTTTAGTCTTGGGGTGCTACTTTGTGGTGGGGAGTGTTGGGAAATTGTCGGGGCCAACGTGGGGTGTTTTTATTATTATTTCGGCTGCGTGGGACTCGTCCCGTGGTTTATCGAGTCGTTCGTGGAAACGTTGAGCTACTCCTTGTTGGTGCTCGTCCTTTGCAGGATAAGATTTCTTTAAAAAATCCCTGTTGAGACGGTCCATGCATTTAATTAGCTATTTAAATATTTAAACAATCCATTGGGGCAGTCAGACACAGCAGTGGATGACTTTCCATAAGCATAGATAAATGTTTTGGAATATTTCTCCATTTTCCGCCGGGATACCGAGGCAGTTGTCAGGACCCCATCGGAGTTGGATCTGACTTTGATGTGGTCTTGACCCTCCAATGAGCTTTAATTTATTTTAATCTGTAAGGGGGGTAGGGACCCCCCCTACAGATTATATTAGATGCAATTGCGCAATTGCTCTCGTATAAACGGATTCGTCAAACATCATCCGGACATTGGGCTGGTTTGGGATGCATGTCATCATGTCACTCTTCTTAACAGCGACAAACCTCCCGCCCACACCCAAAATCCCTTCATCGCCAGAGGATCGCGGCTGGGACCGCTACTTTCCTCCGCTTGTTGCAGCTCAGCCCAGCCGGCACGCGTGACGCGCACCCACACACATGCTGCCGAATGGCGTGCACCGCACTCGGCACGATGATCAACGACCTCTTCGCGTGCCAGGCGCGGACGCCCATCGCGGACGTCATCTTTACGTGCGGCTCGCGCCATCTCCGGCGTCTACGCGCGCGCTATTGTCCCAATCAAGTCCCAATACGACTTGCCTGGTGTCAGCACTGCGTGCAGTAGTATGCCATCTGGGGTGAACTCTGCTGAGCTGCTGTGTGCTGTCTCCCTTCTTCGGCGCCTACAACTGCGGATCCGGGACTCTCGACTGCAGGTCTCGATATGGAGGGGCGTCTCAGCCTCGATGGCGTGCACCTGGTCCTCCTCGCCTCGCTAGACTCGCGACATGAACCCGTGCCGCCACACCGCCACCGCCAGCACTCCGTCTCGGCCACCACGTCGCCGAGGGTATCAATGGCTAGCCCCCCTGGGGCCTCGCCCGGCGCGAGACGTGCGTGGGGGTTGTGGATGAAGCTGAGACGCGTTGACGCACGTTGACGCGCGTTGCGGGCGTTGTTTGCCGACCGCAACGGCCACACTGAGGGCTTTTTATATTCTGGGAAATATAATCTATTTTACTGCTTGTGGGAACCCAGAACGACTAGATTTTCGGAATACAATGTCATGCCAACATCGCTGGCACCCCTCCGATATTCCTCAAATCTTTTTCTATGCTTATGGAAAGTCATCCAGTATTTAAAGATGTAATTTAAACAGTTTAAAACATTGTTTAAATATGGACAAACCTTGGGGAATGAGCTGTGGATTTAAAGATAGTTTAAACAGAGGCTGATTTAAGCTGATTTAAACATTCTTTAAACCGACCTCGGGGCATGAACTGTGGAAGAATAATAAACATTGATTGATAGTCACTCGACTGCCGCCCGCCGGGCCGCCAATCACGTCAAAATGAATGAGGTCGTCAGCACCTGGAGGACAGAACAACAGATAGAGGAGATGCAATCTCGACAGCAACCACTCGAGGTCGAAACTGTTTGAACAGGTCAGTTTAAACGAGATAATTAAATGGACTCATCGTTTAAAGATGCCGCGGACATTGCCACTGCCATTCAAAAACCTGCGCGCAAGGATAGGTTTAAACAGGTTGTTTTTAAACGGGATATTTAAATGAACTCGCCGCAATAAAGATGTCGCGGACATTGGACAACGGCCAGAACTGTGCGCAAGGTCGGATTTAAACAGTTCGCTTTAAACGGGATATTTAAATGTGCTCACCGCATTAAAGATGTCGTGGACATTGGACAATGACTATTGAAAGACCTGCATTCAAGGTCGGATTTAAACAGGTCGCTTTAAACGGGATTTATATGACTAGATGTCGCGCCACCGGGGTTCTCTTTGTGCTCCTATGTGCGGTGTTGAAACCGCCGGGTCCCCAGAGGATATGCAATCTTTTTTACGGCGTCAGCTCTATCGCCTTCCTATTTTCGACATGTAATATATCCAAATGTCATTGCTTCACCTCATCTGCCATTTTATAATTGTAATGCACTACTGGCTCATCTCATTCGCTGCTGCGACCAGTAATCGAGAAAGATCTCAGCCACCGGTTGCAGATTGAATTTTGTGCAGGCACAGCTGATTTTTTTCTGGATGCCACCACACTGCTGCACTAGAGACACATGAGTCGAGAAGGCAGTTTTGCTCAGCCTGCGGATGCTGTTCACAATCCGCGGACAGCTATGCCAAGACATTGCCAATTGTGTTCTCAAATTTGATATGGGAATGTTTGTAATGACAAAATTTAACCTTTATAAGACACAAGTAGAGTAGTGTTTTTTTAGTTGCTACATTGAAAGATAGCACATAAAGATAGGTCTTTTTTCGGTGCGAAATGTCAACAGACACATATATCCTGTAAATATCATTTGATACATATCAGGCTAATAATGCACATAAGGAACGCAACCAAAGATATATATCAGCCCCGAACCGCAGCGGCCCCCATCAAAGATCCCACCATGCCTACTACCGCAAATTTCAAGAATCTCATCCAATACACCAGCTTGGCTGCAACTACTGCCAAGAACATTGCAGAAGGAGCAAAAGTGCCTTTCCTTGGCTCGACTGCTGCATTGTCCTTGTCAATTTTGAAGTGCATTGAAGTAAGCAGATTTCTCTGGCCATTGGCACATATGACAAAAAGAATATAGACGGTCAAATTGAATAAGGAGGAATATGTCGAGATTATGGAGCAGGTTCATCAAGTCCTGTGTATAATTGTCCAGCTTCACTCGACCTCAGAAATTAAGGGTGTCCTTCCAACAGCACTCTTGTATGACATTGCAAAATTCACAGAGTGAGTGTAATGTGATAGTGACATGGTATTCTTTTAATATTTTACACCAGGGCACTCGAAAAGTTGTTCACAGTCCTGAATGGGCAACAAAAAGGGACTCTGGGAAAAATAAAAGGACTTTTTAGACCACCTGAGGCTGAAGAGAGATTGGAAACATGCAAGCAGGAGCTCCGCAGGATGGTTGAGTTGTTTAAGGTATGTGCAGACAAATCATTGTCAATGCATATTCATTCAAATCATTGGAATTCATTGCAGGCTCAAGTTACAGGTTCAACCTTGTCTGAAATGGGGCAAATGAAAATTAATGCAAAGGAACAACATGAACAGCTTGTTGCCCTTTTGGAGACCAACTCTGACTCCACCCTGCCCACAAATATTCCATGGCCGTGAGGCAGAGCTCCAGGATGTGGTTAATATCCTAGTGCAAGATTCTGCTCACATTGCTATCCTTGGTGCAGGGGGGATGGGAAAGACCAGTCTTGCAACAGCAGCCCTCCATAATCCACAAGTGGAAGCCAAGTATTCACATCGATACTTTGTTCCATGCCACTCGAGCCCCATTTGCAATGAGCTGGCAGCAACAATTGCAGATCATATTGGGATGCAGAAGGGCTCAAACATGGCAAAGAGGATTGCCCATTATTTTGCACATGCACCTCCTTCTCTTTTGGTCCTTGACAATCTGGAGACCCCTTGGGAAATTCTTTCATCTCGTGCTGAGGTTGAAGAGTTTCTCTCTCTTATGACTGATGTTCCCCAGTTGGGTCTCAAGGTGAGTAATGTTTGCAAGTTTATCAAATAATATGTTTAAGTTGTTGTAGATCACCTTGAGAGGTGCTGAGCGACCAAGCAAAATCAAATGGACCAGGCCCTTCCTGGCCCCTCTCAAGCCACTTTCCCATATGGCTGCTTGGCAAACATTTGTTGCAATCGCTGATGATTGTCATGACAATGCTGAAATTAAAGAACTCCTTGAACTGACAGGGAATCTTCCACTGGCAGTCAGCCTCATTGCCAGTGTTGCTGATTCTGAAGGATGTGCAAAGGCACTTTCTCGTTGGAAGTTGGAAAGTACTCAGATGCTTTCGGACGGGTGTGACCAGAGATCAAGCCTGGACATATCTATCATGCTGTCATACACAAGTTCCCGTATGACCCCAGGTGCCCAGGAGTTGCTCAGCATTCTTTCTATGCTACCTGATGGGCTCATAGATGCTGATTTGGTACAAGTCAAACTCCCCATAATTGACATCCTTGCCTGCAAAACAACTCTTATTCGGACATCATTGGCCTTTATGGATCAGGATTAGCACCTGAAAGTGCGGGTTCCAATTCGAGAGCATATCCTCCATGTTCATCCTCCTGCAAATTCCTTGAAGCTAAAAATATGGGAACACTTCCATCAAATTCTTGATCTTTGGAACCAATTCAAGAATCTCAATGTTGCAGATATACTACCCCAAATTTCGCGAAATTTAGGCAACTTCAACACTGTTCTCTATGATGGGCTTGAACCAGAGGGTCCTGATATTACCCAGAATTTTGAGAGCATCCTATGGCTCAGTAATTTCTATGATCGGGTTCAAGCTACATATTTGCCCCTTCTGCTCCAGCTTTCTGCAAAAATGCCTCATTGGAAAAACCATCCAATTTTCGGAGAATATCTTATTCAACTGCTGCAAACTTCAACATATATGCCTGACCTGGATGTCAATAGTGACATCACCCTAGGTACTCAGCATTTTAAATCAAAAGCTGCACTGGAACAGGGTAAGACATATCCCCATCATTGTACCTAACTAATTTCTCACCAGCCAGCTGGTACCATGCTCTGGGAATCCACTTCATGCTGGCAAAGGTAGATTATGTGAGAGCCCTCGAGTGTTGTCAAAGAGCATACTCTCTGGCTGAAAGCATCGGATACCCCAACATTGTTGGTTCCAATGCTTTGCTTCCCATATGCAACATCCTGGTTATTACTGGGAAGCCCTTGAGTGCACTCATACATGCAAAAGAGGCCTACAGATCCACTGAGCACATAGGGGACATCTATGGACAAGCATGGTCTCTCTACTTTCAAGCAAGATGTCACATGGGATTGGCAAACTATCAGCATGCTGGACACCTTCTGAATAATTCCAGAGACATGTTGACTGCCTGCGGTCAACAACAGAGTTCACTGGGGCTCAACATCCTCAATCTTCAGGCTGAGATCCATTTGTTGAAATCAGAGTATCAGGTAATCTCGCCAACTCCAAGTAGCCATTGCATCCAGCTGCCATCCGACTTCATTTTCTGCCGTCATCACCAGCTTGAACATTGCTCTCATTGCCATTGCTACTGGTGCTGACTCCAAAATCATTCACCAGAATCTAGACATGGCTCAGCATCATCTGAAAGCATTATATGGGCATTCTGGCAAACTGGCATGTCTCACAGCGGATCATGTAACTGTTGAACTATGTCTTCGAGATGGGCCTCTGGAGACTGCAAATGCAATGCTCAAAAAATGTTTCGTATCCTCTCTGGATACACAGCTGGTACTCCTATGTGAGCTGCTGAACTCCGTCTTCGAGATGGCTCTATTGGTCTTGTGAATGCAATGTTTGAAAAATGTTTTGTATCCTCTCTGGATATCACCCCACAGCTGGCACTCCTATGTGCTGAACGGCTTGGGGATCTTTCCAATGGCATGAATAGCATCTCAACTACACTCCAATGGGGAGGGGTATTTCTTAGCCTGGCTTTGAAATGCAAAGACAAGCACCAGACAATGCAAGCATTCCGATGCCTTGGGCAGATTTTTTCTGTTGAAGATGATGATGAAACAGCACTCAGCCTATTCAAGGTTTCCCTTGATGGATTCACATTCATGGATGTCCATCGCTGGAGGGCAGATTGCATGGTTCAAATTGCCTGATATACTGAATAATCGTGGAGAGATCATGAAGGCAGTTGAATTGTGGAAGGCAGCAAGGCCACTATTTGAACAATCTTCCCAGATGAAGGATATAATCAAGATTGATGCAAAGCTAGCAGCAGTTGACTCTGCTGTTTTGGTTGAATATGAGGAACAACTTCAACAACTTTCAAAATTGCATGTGCCTGCTGGTGAACCAGGGGAGGCATACATTGCAGAGGATGAGGAAGAAGACAAATTGGATCAAGGAAGCGATTTCGGGAACAAGGGAAGGCAAGGAGTGTTAGTTTGAACTGCAGTCTTAATCTCAGATAGTCAGGGTTTGTGTTTCAGTCTTGCTGTTCTTTCTCTTCAATTTCTCCACAGCTATAGCGATTTTTTGGACAAATACATACCCACCTGTTCTTGGTGTGCAGGCCATGTCATGTCTAGGTTATAGCATTTTGTTCAATATGCAGTCTGTTTATTTATTTAGTATTGTGCTACCACTGCACTTGATGTAAGTTTTGTCAACACACAGTTCTGCAGTTGACTGTGGTGAGGAACGAAATTAGGCTCACACAGTTTTTTGTACTGTGCGCAGGGCAGGACATGAAGTGTAAATGAACAATACAAGCTCAAGAGAAGGGAGTACTCGAGGTAGAAAGAATGGAAATAAGGGTAGTGGGGTGATGCTGTGTCTCCTCTCGATAGTTCTCTCAAGAGGAGGCTGCATGGATAAAGTCACCTGGTCCGAGCCATTTCAGGATTTGGTCGGTTGTGTCTGTCATTCACTCGCACATGTAGGAGGAATCAAATAAGAATCGGTCTCCTCTTTATATCCAAGTCACCCTGGACAAGTTAGTCTGAGCAGTAAATGGCTCAGTGGGATAGTGGTCCTGCGTCTACGCTTGATAGTCTGTATAGGACCCTCATGATGTTGCAAGGAGAAGAATACCCGTTCATGTCTGAACCATTCAGAAGAGCTAGAATCTTTTTGTTTTAAGATTGCAGCGAGGAATTTTTTTTTTACAGCTGAAAAACTCAAAACATGGCTTGGTGGTGCTTTATTTTCTTTCCGAACCGTGGCTTGATTTTTTTTTCAGACATGGCGGCCTTTTTCTCGGAAGTGAGCATATAGAAAAGAGTCGATTATGAACTGGGTTCAGAATTATGGGAATAAGGCTCTGTAGCGGGTTGGTCCTGCGTCTCCTCTCGATACGTGGTTCCGTGTATAAGGCTACAAGCCAAATGGCACTCGTTTGAATCGGGTCTGAGACATTTGGGAAAGAAGACCTTTTTTTTTCGGTGTTATACCTGAATGCAACCTGCATTCATTCATTACAATGAGAGAAACTGTTTAGTTTGCAGTTGGAGAGCTGCAGATAAGGCATTGTGAGCAGGAAGGTTGTGTATCTCCTCTTGATGCCTTTCTGAATATCTCAGATAATACCAGAAGTTCGTTTCTTTGGCTCGGGGGTCTGCCATCCGAGATGTTCCAGACGATCTTAATTAGGTTGAGAGCACCGCGCTACAGCTAGTCCTGTTTTTTCCCCTTTGTTAGCAGATGTAAAAGCAGTGGATTGTAGTAGACAAGTTCAGAATAGGGAAAATAAGGCTCGATAGTGGGGCGGTCCTGCCTCCTCTCCTGATGACTCACCTTGCAAGCACTCAGGGGAACGTCACCTGTTCGGCTCGGGTCTGAGATATTCAGCACAAATACCTATGTTATTGTTCTTAATTTACTTGGGGTAAAGAGCAGTGGCGGCGCTCAGCATGCAACTTGTACTTCTTTTTTTTTTTGGTTGAGGGACTCAGACTTGAGACAATCGGAAAGTGTGGCTCCGTAAAAGTATAATCCAAATTCTCAATTAATTTCGTTTTATTATTTTTAAATTATGTATCATGTAGACTTGAACAGAGTGCAGAACAATTAGAGACCAGTACCTCACCACATTCAACTCATCAAAAATGTCTGAGCTCCGTTCCCTCTCCACAATGTACTCAGCTTTCTCCGCGGCTTTGATCGGCTTCCTCCAGATATATAGCTGCAATCAGAGCTGAGCTACTCCAGAGATACACACAGCTTCTTGCGAGCAAGGGAGGCGTGTAGCGCCGAGCGAGCCGATAGCGGTTAGTTGCCAGAGATTTTGGGAAGCATGGCCACTACGTTGCGAGAACATTTTGTCAAAGGACTCATCAGGTGACTGTATCCCTATTTATACCGGATCAATGTTTGCCCATCACTTTCATATTCAACAGCGTTGAATCGTACAAAGCAGACACCCGCGCCATTGCAACTTTCTCGGAATCCAGCAGTGGACTCAACAATAAATCACAACACCCCATTTTTCACAATGTCCCTTAAATATCCGGCGCTGGCATTACGCCAGATTTACCCGTGAGATCATCATGGACAATTTTGGAAATGCCGCCGTCAATCAATATTCCAGAAGATCCCGGACGGATCAGAAAAGCAAGCGATATCGGAGACGGGTGCTAGGCTGGAGCAAGGCTCAACAACGTCGCTGGCAGGTACAATTTTGTCATTAATGGGGGACACTAACACATTTATAGTTCTGAATTTTTTTCGAAATCTGAAGGAGTGCGGCGCCTGGACTGGGACCCATAGGGTCCCGGTGACGTGCGACTGAAGATTGAGAAAAAAGAACTCTAAACGGTGTCGTGCGTATAAGTTGTTATACTAGAGGTGCGCTGGAAGTGACGTTATTCGAGCGATTCTCTATTGGTTCGAAATGTACTGTATCAAAGGGTTGTTACTAGAATGAGGTAAACTCGCTTCCAGTAGGAAAGGGGGTTGGGTGTGTGCGAATCAGGGATTGGTAGGATTTATAGGTAGTTTCGAAAGAAGGTAAACGTGTGTACGTAGTGAGGGACGCGCACAAGAGTAAGGGGTAGCTAGTAGATGGGTGATCTACGTAGACGCGGGTGCTCGTATGGATGTAACTAAGTGAATAGGTATGTGCAGCAGAAGTTTACCGACAATGAGGAGGGTTGCTCGGGTATCGTATGCCAAGATGAACAAACCTACTTACTCGCAAAAGGATTATACTGCGTAAGCTTTTACCGATTTATCCTGGATGTCCAGTAGGGCTGCTCAGGTATCGTAGACCAAGGTATCGTAGACCTGCTCGATTAAGGAAGATTGTTTCAAAAGACTAAAAGGGGCGATCGGGTATCTTATGCCAAAGTGATCGTTCCAGATAGAAAAAGAAAGAGCCAACGGGATGGCGATCCGATTACAACGTTGATCGTGAGGGTCCCTCGGGTATCGTATGCCAAGGTGAAGGAACCTAACGTTCGTGAAAGACGCTCTCGGTGCAAGCGCTTAGTGTAGCTTAAAGACAAATAAGCTGGTCTCTAAACCAGCTCAAGTGACCAAAGATGAGTAAACAAACAGACAAACAGACGTAAACATAAAGTGCTAGTGACGGATTTCTTCTATTAACAGCTACAGTACAGGTTGCTTATATACTAAAATCCCCATCAATTATGAGTCATAGTGAGTCAGTTGATGGGTCACTATGAGTCATATCCAGTCATTTGGAATCACCATTTCCTTAGAAACCTGATGCCAACCGTCAAAGTTGCTATGGAGCTTGATGCGAACTGTCAATGTTGCTATGGGGCTTGATGCGAACTGTCAGTGTTGCCATGTTACCTTGATTGCTGTGCGGCGGTTGACAGGTGAGTCATGCGGAGTCATGATGAGTCATGCTGATTACCAAGGATTAGTAATTTCGAAAAGTGGCCTGATCTTGGATTATTTCCCATAGGCATGAGAATTGAGGGTTCTGCGTATTCTGTTGATGATTTCGCATTGGCCTTGGTCAGGGAATAATTCGGTCTTGTCTCCAAACACTTTTGGGACATGACAACGGGTGCTGCTATTGATTCATGGTATGTGTTCAAAGTGTTTCGATTGGTGGTATTCAATCGGTCACCCAGCGCGGTCGGTTTTTTAAACGAAGCAATGAATTGAAATTCAGGATACCCTATCCCGAATTCCTTCCATGACTCGTTCAACTCGCGCCAAATGGGACTAAGATTTAGTTCGTCCCATATTGGATTGTGGGTGAGCTTGAGAACGTGAAGTACAGGGTAATCGTGGTATTATGCACGGTGGGTTTGAGCGCTTGCAGGCGTTCGGCCTTGTATTTTATTTCCTCAAAAACATTTTGAAGCCAACGGGGTGGGTATCCGCGTGCACGGAGCCTAACCATAAAATCCGTTCGGATTTTGGCAAAGTCTGACTCTCGTGAGCAAATCCGTACGTATCGGATAAGCTCTCCTTTAACCCAAGCGCGCTTGGAGTTAAGGGAGTGGCAAGAATTCCACGGGATGTAGAGGTATGCGTTCAACGGCTTCTGGTAGACTGAGCTAACCACTCTGAACTGCGGAATGGCTGCAGATATCCCCGTATTTAAATCAAGGAATACCTGTACGTCTAGGAAGGGTAGTTGAAGTCTCGAAACTGACCACTCCATTTTCATATTTGGGTGGAGAGCACCGAAACGCAGTTTGAACTTCTCGACATCATCCAGCGATCCATGGATGATACAAAATATATCATCAATGAATCGCTTGTAGAAGAGGATAATATCTCGAAGGGCTTCAAGTGCGCTTGACTCATACAATGCTAGGAACAGGTTTGCATACGTTGGTGCGCACGCTGTACCCATAGCAGTACCGACAATTTGCCGGTACGTTTTATCCGCAAACGCGACGTAGTTGTACTTCAAAATGATTCGCAGGAGTAAGATAACCAACTCTTTACGCGTTTTGAAGGGTAACTGAGACGCCTCTTCAAGGGTGTTAAACTCCATGAGAGGTGCCTTGAGAATAGCCGCAATTTGTGTGATCCCATCATCCGTCGGGATGTTGGGATACATTGCAACTACGTCTCCGGTCACTAACCAGATGTCGCGGCCCCTCGGTAATTTCACGTTAAGGATATCTCGGCAGAAGCATTTCGAGTCTAGGAGAATCCATGGAAACCGTGCAAGGAGAGGTTTAATTTCGTAGTCTACCCATGCCGATGCGTTCTCCAACAGTGTGTCAAACGAAGGGACGATAGGCCGACCTGAAATTGGAAGTTTGTGAATTTTCGGGATGACCTTCAGCACTGGGATTTAATGCGCGCTTCATTCAGCGGTACAGAAAGCCAGGTGAATTGTTGTTTCGGGAGCAGGTTTTTTGTGCGGTCCACAATACTCCGTAGCGTTGAGCTCAACAAATGATGATCAGGTTTGGACTCCTCGTATGAGTCGTTTTCCAGAAGCTTCAGTCCCATCTCGTGGTACCATTCTGCCGTGACGAGACACAATCCGAGATTCTTATCCGCGGGGACAGCTAAAATACTGTTGTCCGCTAGGAGTCGAAGGAGCGTGTCCAGGTCTTTGGCGTTGATATTGGGACGGATACAGACGGAATGTCTGTTCAACACTTCGACTTCAATTTGACTGCTGAGTTTGGACAGTGCAGCCTCAATTTTATCGTTTAACGGTGGCCCTTGGGCATCGGGTGTAGGAACATGAAATTTAGGGACAAAAGGAGGCTGTCCTTTTTCCGTTCGTTCACCGAGAAAGTATTGGTGTAAGTTATTAAGCTTACGTTCCTCAAGATCTTTATCGACTCTGAGCCGCAGTCGGCGATGGAAATCGTCGACGCTTTCAGTTGCCGATGCCACCGAAGTCGCTTTGGGCTTCGGGGCGAATTTGGGGTTGAGTGCGAGAATTTTCGTCTGCTCAGTGGATAACTCAACATCGGTCATGTTATGGAAGGCACGGTTTATCAATCGTGTATCATAATACAATGCCGACATTTTACCAGTCACAAACTCTGCGCGAACATCTAACGGTGCGTCGAAAAAGGGAACTGGGTATGTATCAGGTCGATGGTGGTGAAAACCAGAATCTGACGGGCTTACCCAGGACAGGACGTCGTGTGAGGGCACGGGCGTGGGGGTTAGTCGGAGCCGTCGTCCTGCGGCTCCGCTTTCCCCTTCCCCTTGTTGTGCGGCTTCACTTTCTTCGACGCGCCTTTTCCGGCGGTGTTGGCGCGCTTTGCGTCCTTGGCCTCGGTACGCGGCGGCTTCGGGTTGTCGGCCTTCGGGTTGTCGGCCTTCGGTTTGACCTTCTTCTCTTTCCCAGGCGCCTTCGTCTTGTTCGACTTGGGCGTCTTGGAGGAGGAAGAAGCGGAGGCGTTCTGCGTCGCGGACAGAAGCTTCTTCTCGAGGTCGTCTATACCTATTAGAAGGTAACGAGGAAGAGAAGGAGTCAGCTTCAACGGAGGAATCGGAAGTATGCGACGAACGTTTATCATACGGAAGCAAACCATCTTTCAACAACTCTTCGATGGGCCAGGCGGCGCTCGAGGTCTCTGCGTCGGCGCGAGCAGTGGCAACTGCTTCGACCTTGGATTCCTTCTCGAGGGCCTCGGTGCGTAGCTTCGCCGCGAAATCGTAGCTGAGTACTGTAACTCTCCGTCCGTCAAACCGCTGAGTGGTATTTGTCTGGTAGAAATCCGACGCTTCAATTTGTAGCTTCTATTATTGCTTAGTTCATATTTCCATTTAAAACTTGAGCATCTCGGATACCGTAGCTTCACGGAGAATAAAATGAAAAATTAAAGAATTGGCCAAGACTCCCCCGGTGCCGAGCGCAGGCACATCTTGTTGATGGAAAGGAGATGACAGCTGATCGAGAAATAGGAGGGCGCGCAAGGTCCACCGCAAGTCCACCATACATCAGAGTCAGACAATGAAGCCAGTGAGATGAACCTTTAGGTCCTGGTCAGCGTGGAAGGATACATCACAGAGCATATGCGAAGAGGAAAGGCAGATTCCGAAGATGGTGTCACAAGGTGCCTAGGATCAGGGGAACAATATGCATAAAATAGACAAAGATTAACACATGTCAACTCATCCCCTAACGTTGCGATTCAGCCGTAGTTCTGAGGGACAGGATTTCTGCATTTATGGTGCTTCTTTGGATTACTTTTTATAACCAGCATGCTTTTTGGGTAAATATCATCCTATCCTTGTAATTTTTAGGAAAGTTCATAGAGTTCAAGAGTACGACACCCGTAACTAGTTCAACCTTTGGTGCGTTTATCGTTTATTTTTATTCGTTGTTGCATCCGCCATCTGCCAGTGGTGCGAATTCAAAATTGAGATTGACCTTCAATACCTCTTATGAACTTCCAGTGGGACCCGCTCAACTGCCAAATCAAACATGATAGATATTGAAAACGAGATGTTTGGCGCGATATTCGTCCCTGTGGCAGATACTGATCCTGATACTGAAATATTACATAATAAACCACGCGAGTGACGTGATCGATTGATTACGAGTACTTATGTAATAAGGATCGTCTCTTTCATATCTCGGGGGACCTTAATTAGGGTCAGTGACAAAAACTGTGAGGTACTTTTTAGTGGCTGTGTGAAGTCGTTTTTATCGCTTTATTAGAAAAAAACCTAGTGTATTTAGTGGCTGAGCATTGTACATGTTTACGTACTCGGGGAAAAATACCCCCTACTCGGTGAAAAATAACAACATGCGCAAACACTGTAAAAAAAAATTTTGCCATCGCATTCGGAATGATCCGACGTGTTTTTTTTCACTTGTTCCATCTGCGATCGCCAACCCAACGGCTTCACACCTGCTCCTGCAGGCTGCGATCGGGTAAACTGCTCTTCCACGTTCGTATGCCTATATATATAGAGTATACGTCGGGGTAACCGCGCCCTTAGGTTACCTCGCTGGTTACCCCCGCGTAAGCTTGCCGAGGTAACCAGCCCAGATATACGAGATACTCCGTGGTCCCGGAAAGATCCGGTTGATGGCCCGGTCCAGGGGCCGTGAACGGGACACGTATGCCGTCGCGTCGACGCGCTCTTCACCGTCTGATCCAATCCGACGTGTTTTGGGCCATTTATGAACTCATACACATGTGCATGCATGCTCTAAGCTTGCGGAGTCACTTTACGGCCTATTACGGGCCATAGAAAGCATAAAATAGAGCAAATTCTCGAAATATTGCCTATAAATTGAGGTATTGGATGAAATAAAATGGCTGCAGGGACACTGCGAGCCTGAAATGATGTACTGTCATGTATTGAGAGATTATATTGAGTTTCAAAGGCACAACGACCCATTTCACATCTTTTATAATGCATAGCAGTGAAATATTTGGGCCTGAGATTCCACTGATACTCTAGCCTCTGAAATAGGATTTTTAGGTGATTCTTGAGGGAATAAACATATTTCATCACTCTGTCAGTACTTTCCATGAATTCTTTTGCTTGCTCAAAAAGATATTGGCCCACCTTTAACTGATGCTTCCCAGGTGAAATTTTACATTGAGCTTGCAATGAATCCAGGTTTGTGAGCACCTTGAGTGATCAGATATGCCTTAGGGATACACTGGGACATTTTAGGCCAGATTTACGAACATACCAGATACTCTCCAGAGCTGGAAATTGCAAGAATAAATTGTGCATGATTGAACATGCACAATTGTGACTGTGAACATCCTCTGATCAAACACATTGAAGATATTCGATCGAACAATTTTTAAAAATGTGTTCAATCGGCATACAAACACACTACTCAATCGAACATTCAGATATTAGGCTGGGAAAATGATAGTTTTGGCTAGTGTTCAATCCCAGATTGAACATGTTCAATTGGGAATCCTTCAGCTCAGATGTTCAATGTGTTCGGTTGTGAGGCCTAATAAGGTAATTCTCCTTGATTGGGAGTACGTTCAGCGAGGTAACCGGGCTGTATTTGAGCCCCTCTGTTTGGCGGGCATAAGATCACGTGTGGGGTAACCGGGAGGGCACCGCGGGGGTCACCACAGCCGAGGTATATATATTTTTCCTAAATTACCGCTTCTGCTTGTGTAATTAGAAATGCCCACCCTTCAATTTAAATGACTGTAACAATTAATACTTCGGTTCATTCCGTCGGACTATCTGTTTCGATCTACGAGAGTTCGGTGATCCTGATCCACAGAGATCACGTGTAGTTGCTCACCCTGTATTGCCCTCCATTGCTAACAGGGCCATACAGCATGTCTCCACCGAGTAAAAAAAGGGGTCCCCTGCCAAAATTCCGACCTCAATACAATGCTCTAGCTCGTAAACCACAGACAATCTGTGATAGAGATTGGGCACCCTTTGGTTAAATGCATCTTTGGTTGGCAGTAGGGCATAAAACGGGTTTAAATAAATTTATACCAAATTGTATGATCCGAACGAATAATTGAGTATAAGGTGTTTGCTTCCTTGACTGCTTTGGTGAAACAACCCTGTATCTGATTGCTGTGCCAATATATATCTCAGTTGAGTTCTCGTCCCCTAGTCCAGCTTTATTAAGTGAAAAACTTCGTACTGATTCTTCTGCGAGAAGACATTATGCCTCGCGTTGCAGATCAATGATTAATGTAAGTACTTGGTTCTCAGCTGTGTTGCTGGGAACTTGATTTGCGCCAAAAAATTGCCCAGGATTTAATGGAATTGAATCCAATTCCATCAGAAGTCTGATATAGAGGTGGCTCGGATTACTCTCCCGCCTCGGAGCACGGAGCACGTACCAGGAATATTCTGACTTGCCATTTCAGGCATGGTCTAGTTTTTGTCCAGTACGCACACCCCTAGTGGGTGAAGGCATGAAAAAAAAACATGGAACCCGATAAAATATCTATTCAATTTCTCTTGAGGCATTTTGGGAATTATTTTTGCACCCCAGGCGACATCCCCACCTCCTGCGCCATCAAACCATCTCAGGGTTCCCAGATAGCAGCAGCTCGGGTAATATTGTTAACACCCCGGCAATATGGGGTTTAGAATTATCCCTATTGTGCGGCTGTAGCATTCAGCAAAGGCCCACTTTGAGGACAAAAAATCAGTCATTGCATCGCAGTGTCAACCCTTTATTTCAAGAATGGGGCTGGGTGTCGGATCCGCTCTTTTTATATTTACTATGGTTCAGAGTTAACTACGACACAATGCTCAGGTCATGATGGCTGGCACTCGTTCTGGCTATGCCGCACTAAGGGTACTTAATTCTTACCCCGTAGGTTTATTTGTTTAAAGAACTGAGTGCTTTGTCCTGTGGATTCTATTTGTTTTAAACAGATAAACCCAGAGGACGAGCCTACGTCCTAGGAATTGAACGCACCTACTATCCGCTTGCTTTAATTTATTATCCCAATGGTAGTATGCTTTATAAACTCTGCTCATGACAGACAATCGACTGAAAAAAAAAAAGTACTCGTTCATGCCGGGCAGAGCCACAGCCCTTTACCCCAAGTGGACTGCAAAGGGGCGCGGGTCGCGAGTCCACAGATGTCGATGGCCATTGGCGGGTGAGGGAGTTCATTTGGAGTTCATCTGGGCATGATACATCTAGTTAGAACATGGCGGCGGTATGTGCCGCAAGAGATGTCAATGCAGACAATTAAAAAGGTCAGTGGCACGGTGTGTGGTTTGTACATCTTGAGATCCCATTGAGGATGTTCTGTGCCGTGCTCGCATCGGAGAAGTCACTGGGAGTTAAGAGAGCTCCAGAAACTGACCATGTATGTCTGCTGCAGTTTTGCACGCCGCAGGCGTGTCGCAAACATCATGAATGCCGATAGCTGGGAAGAGACTCTTCCAATTCCAAAGAAGCTACTGTGAGCATGGTGAATGCAAACAAATCCAAGGCGGCGCTATGCGCTGCACGCTCCGGTCATAAGCTTTTCCAGGACAATTTTTGCGCCTGCAGGGCGAGAAATTTTTATCAGATTCCGTTGCTCAAATTGGCATCTCGGCCCCCCAAAATCCTTGGCTCAGGCCGCAAAACTCAAAAACATAAGCTTTTGAGGCCAAAATTGGGTGGTTTTATTGCAGCTTTCCGGGGGCATTCTGGAATAATAAAGCTTCCAGATAATTGTCTGGTCCCTGCCACTATTTCCAGACTTGCTTATATGGTCCAGTAGAACTACATGGTGAGTTTATTTCTGTTTATTTCTTTTTGGTTTCTGCATCTGATCTTTCAGGAGTATTATAAAATTATCATTGCCACTGGGTGACTTCCCATAAGCTTTTTTTATTCTGAGGGATTATTTTCGCAATTTCCGCCGTGATGCCGAGGCACCTGTCAGGACCCCATCACCTCAAAGGGGCCAAATATATTCTACCATCACTCGAATATCCTCAAATCTAGACGAGGGGTCCTACCCCCCCGAATAGATTATTTGCGGTGGAGATTATCCGTTTGGGACGAACTGATTGATGATCACTCCCGTCACAAGGTAGTGGCCACTTAAGCGTTTGCGGTCCACTGTTCGAGCACATAGCCAGATATTTCAATCAATTCGACAGTCACGCATCACAAGGGGGGTTGTCGACTGCGAATAATGGTGCTGTGTCACGGGTCACGGGGGTACCTGTCGAACTGCCCCAGCCATTCGTCACGCCAAAACACGTCGAAGAGGCGCAAAAAAGCTCGATTTTGATGAAAATTCTGGTTTGTTTGTCGACATTTTCGGTCTGGTCACGTAAAATTTGGCGCGTGTCGAATTGTCGAATTGGAAATTTTGCGTCACAGTCACACCCCCTGTCGAATTGATTGATATAATACAGTATTCCACATTGACAGGTACCCGCGTGATACATGACTGTCAATTAGATTGCAATAGTACAGTAAGTATAAGATCACTTCATAAGAATGTTTGGAACACACCTGGTAGACTCGGAACCAGTCTCTACGTTGAGCAAATATATACATGAGTGTTATGCAAAAAAAATTAAGTTGATTGAGTTAAAATTGAGCGAGAAAAAAAAAAGCGGAGTAACAATGCTCGAACATAGAGACTGGGAGAACTTAGTACGGAAAATGGCCATTAGAAGTTCCACGTGACGATTCAATCTGACTTAGAAAAATTTCGCCATTTGGATTTTTTTCAGCTCATCAGAATGAAATTCTGAGTTGTAGAAAAGTTGCAGAGGTTTTTAAATACACCTCCCATGTGGTCTAATCTGTTTCAATTCCGCATTTCACTGCACAGGAAATAAAACAGTCCCATTTGGGTACTTTGATGTCAAGCTTCCAAGAGTCAAAATGTAGGTGATAAAAAATATTTTCGGAGATTGTTATGATTTAGGTATGTACCTTTGTAGGTTGGAGCTTTCTCCTTCATTGAATTCTTCCATCTACAACAAGCCAACCTCAAATGCAGTTGAGGGAATATCTGCATCTCATATGTCTTCCAAGTGAGAATATGGCTAAGTACAAGGCAGTGAAGTCCAAATCAACCTCTTCAGAGTGCACACAACATGTTTCAACCCTCTGGAATGTGTTGCAGAGGAGCAATGGAAGAGACAAACTAGACCGGCATCTACCGTTCTGAAGCTGTGCCGTGGCTGTGAGGACCGGTCCGTGGTACCGCCGCGCACCGTTTTCTTTTTTGCGCTACCACAGAGACATTTTGCATGGATCTGAATGCTTTGACACAACTTTTAATGGTTCCAGAAACTTTTCCACAACTTGGAATGTTATTTTGTGCAAATCAGAAAATCCAACAGATTGAATCGTCACGTGGAATTTCTAATGGGCTATTTCCGTACTAAGTTCTCCCAGTCCCTACTCCTACCGCATTTTTTCTTTCTTTCTCAGTTTTCATCGGATCAACTTCAAATCACTTGCATCACACTCTGCTGTCTAGTTGCTCAATGTAGGGACTGTTACGACTCTACATACCTGAATGCATATTTCCACTTCAACGCACCCAAATTGGGTGCTTTTACGAGTCCTAAGTTTACTTAGGTAATCATTCTTTACCAATCTTTCCTACCCACTTTTCTTCACATCATTCAGACAAAAAAGATTGACTCACCGTGGGATTACCGTTACTGTGGTTTTTTATGCAGGTGACCTTTCTTTAGTGTCCTTGATTATGTTGAAGTTGTTGCCAAGACTGGGAACCAACGTAATAACTGTGAGTCAGATTTCTGTCCGTTTACTATTTGTTCATCTTGCTTACGGCACCGCGTGAATGTTGGATTGTGATGATAGAATGGCTAAAGTGAGGGTGAAATGGAGGACAGGTGGAGCATGTTTCAATCTGAAATGCAGGTGGATGAAGTGGTTTCTGGTTGAGTGTAATTATTTTAATGTAATAGATGCAGTTATGACATGCAGAACGGGCACTTGTACCATGCTTTTGTGGGTAGTCAAACCCTGGTCCTTGAAGAATTTTTCATCACCAATTGAAGTAAGGTTCGCACCGTGCGCTACGCAGGTTTACAGAACTTATTGTACTTTATTTTATGCAGGATTTTCTGTGCTGTGGGGCATGGGTAAAAAAAATGGCAGAGAACGATTTTGAGCATGCCGTTTCGGGGAATCAAACAATAGCTTCCTTGATACGTACCATCTCAACAATACTCGGTCTTTTTATTATATCTCATCTAATACAATTTGTAACTCTGTTTCATCACCTAAATTCAACTTAACAAAATTGTAAATTGGATCCATGTGATTGGGGCGATACTTGACTAGTACGCTATCTTACATGGAGGTTGACTTTGTATCACACGGAACTTAAAAAGGGCGGGATCAAATTTTCCAGATGGGGGGTGATTCTATTTGGGGTGGAGACCCTCAAAAGGCAGTTTGTTTTGCGCGAAACACAAAATGTTACATGGGGAATAAATGGCAGAATACATTCTGTTTAGGTCGCCCTCGCCATTGACACTCGGTATTGCGATCCTAAAGAGAGTCTGCCAAGACCATCAGTCCCCAATGTCCCATGAGTCATCACATCCTCTTGGCATTCGAGCCTTGCATAAATAGTCGCTTTGACAAAAACATTATTCTCGCTTCCTTTGCACACAAGGGGTCGCCAGCGGCGTCTGTAACTGTGCTTGGGGGTTGGCAAAAGCGATGGGATCATAGAAAGGTACAGGAACTCGTATGTGTACTTAATCATGTTGTAAATTAGTTCTCATAAATGGCAAGAGCACTACATAGATCGGTCGCTCAGCGAAGAGTTTGGAGCCATAATAGTATTTGGGGTTATTTGGATGATTTGCATAATTGCATTTGCGAGTACTCTTCGCGTAAATGAAGCGCGAGGATGTGGATAGATCAAGGATAGATACATGTACATGTACTTCACCCACCTCTTACAGCTGTTTCCGAAAACCCTGACACTGCGCGTATTTTTTGTTCGCTGTCTAGCTTTTGATGCAAGGCTAAGTAAGGATTGCCGTATTTGGCTTCGGATCAGCAACCCGTTCGGCAAGCACCTGAAGATCTTCCGCTCACCAAAGTTGTGCTTGGGCTGAAAACGGTTGCAGCCCTCCACAACGTGCTCAGGCCATTATTTGCGCATAAAAACAACCCAGGCAACATACAGATGAATATTCACTGCGTTCAGCCGGCTGCTAAAACGCGGATTGTGTTTAGGCGCCTCGGCACCAATAGCCGGAGCTAGCCGGGCGCGTGTGTCTAGGTAATCTCAACCAAGGCCGTCTAGGTAGGCCTAAGTGCAGCTAGTCGTCTAGCCTCATTTAGCCACCGCAATGGCTAAGAGCCTATGACCTCCACCGATGCCTGCTAACGTGAAGCCCTTTGGATGCGCTCGCCACGCACCATTTATTTATTTATAAGTTAGTTGATGGTCTGATCGATCAATAAATTACAAGTCAATGATGTCACTGACTCTTGATGGCTCACTATTCTTGAGCCGGACTCCTCGAATAGCAGAGTGAGTGCCGTTGCACAAGCTGGAAACCAACAAAGGTTAAATTTAAAGGACAGATGGTGACAGAGAATCTCATTATTTCCAAAGGAATATGTTACAAGCGCCAGTTGAGCGCCAGGGTCGTACACGGCTAGCCCGGATGACATAGAAATCCAAGGGGATTGATGGCCGTCGGATTTCGATGGGCGGTCTCATGGATGCCTTTGTTTAACCAGCTCGTCGGAATTCGATGGCCAGGCCACAGTAAATCGAAAGACAAGTCAGAGGCCAAATTTGAAGGTAAGAAAAAGGGAATTTTGTTTCAGAATAAATGGAAAAAGAACAAAATAAGACCCGAACGAGTGACCGCAAGTAAGAACTCCATTGACATTATTACCACTTCGCCACAAGAAGATGCTGAGGTTTGATTTGGAAGAGGATATGATACAACGAGGCAGACAACCCACCATTTATAACGCCAAGGTTGGCACAAGGCAATTTTTTGTCGGCAGCATATGCGTACCTTGACGCAATTTATGTAAAATGATAATCTCTTTCACTTATATAGTTGCAATAGCACACTTTCAAGTCCCTGCTGCAAGAGTAGACCCCCGGACCCGGATCGAGACATGCCAAGTTGCAGCTTTTATTTTATTTTATTTATACAGAACAGGCAGTAATTGGAGAGAAGCTTTAAAGGAATGCTTTAGCCACTGCATAATAATTGCATTAGAGCTCTGCTTACACAACTTACGCATTGAGAGAGTACTCGGTATGTGTTAATGGAACAGTGCAAATCCTCGAGTAAGACTTCTTGGGAGGTTTCGGCCCCGATGGCCGGATGTTCTGAAGTTGATGGCGAGACCGTCGGAATTCGACGAGCTGCCAAACCAGCGAATTCCAATGGGATAATGGCCGAAACGCGAACGGAATCACATTGATATGTCAACGGGCCATCAATCCACACGGATTCCTATGTCATCCGGGCTAGCAGTGTAGTAATCGGGTATCAAGAGCATATCAAGGTTGGAGCTCGGGCAGGCAAATAATCCAAGTAGCCAGACCTACACGGATAGTGTCTAGGTGAGTCCTGTTGAGGTTAGATGAATCGGTGTACCTCCACGCACGAGGGGTACGCGACTTGGACGCTTCTCGCATCTCTTAGACAGGTGGCGGTGTTAGTCGGCCTAGACGCCGCCGGCTAGGTAAATAGACATACATAGACGTACGTCAACTGATCTGGACTGATCTCACATTGGTTAGACAAATTAGGGGTTTAGGGGGAGTGATTTAAGCGAAAATTTGTGTTAGCTTGTCGCGGCTTGGCGCGGCTCGGCTACGCTCGGCTAACCCAAAACAGCAATCCTTAGCAACCCATCAAAAGTTGATTGCGAGCAAAAAAAAATCACGACTGTCAAAGTTTTCGGAAACAGCTGTAATCCAACTCTCATGGCCTTCTTCCCGTTGTATTGAAATGCTCAGCCTTGGCCTGCTACATTTCCCGCCGTCTCACAACTTAATACTTCAAAATGGGTGGTCATCGGCATCGATGGCAAGGATCCACGACATGGTAGTGGTGCCGCCATCAAATTGCCAGATCGGGATTGTGATCTGCGGCGGAAGTTAAGCAAGTTATCGACGGTTGAAGCCAGAGTAGTATTTGGTTATGTTTTGTTTTGTCGAAGTTGATAGCGAATAGAAAATTTCAGCGGAGGGAGATCTAGACAAGCAAGATGACATCGTGTATTGCTAAGCACAAGTCTCTGAATATACTCCTCAATATGTCTCTCTTACTACTTGCTTTGGTTCTAGTGTTTGCGCAGGCCAACTCTCTGGAATCTCTTGGCGACTCTTCAGGGGATTCTCTGACACTGTCAACCAAGTCGTTCTCCAGTGCTAATGGATTGTCGGATTCACATGATATCTGTAAGTGTACCTTTCCGATGTGGTGTGCCAGCTAATTATGTTTTGTAGATATTGCCGTCCTATTGCCAGTGATGTATTATGATGATGATTGGACCTGTTCGCTCGGCGGAATGTCGTCGGCAGTGTCCTCTAATATGTCTTATGTATTATGTCATTTGAGTGCTTGCAAAACGTGCTCGCATTTTAGATTGCTTGATATGTTACAAGTCCTAAATTTATTTAGGTAATTGTTCTTTATCAGTCACTTCCTACCCACATTTTTGTACACGAATAAGACCTAAATGATTTTCCTGCCTGTTCCTGGTGTGCTTTCTTACAGCATGTCGCCGAGACTTTCGCTGACATTGCTGAATTGCGTAACGGCTGAAATTTGAATACTTTACTAGCGATTGTCGCAGTACTCAAGAAGGCAGAGGAAGCTGAATTGGGCCGCAGAGGCAGTGCGACAGAAGCTGCGGATACTGCGACAAAGAAGCTCCGGATCTTGAAAGACGTCGCAGTAGCCGGGCAGCAACTAAATCTGGATTGGGAAAATCCGCAGTATAGTTGGACGTAAAAGAGGCACCTGACTGGTGGATTCTTGTGAGACGGGGATAAATGCGGACAGTGAGATCCAACCGAATCCAGAAAGACGCGAAATGCACAGGTCCGTAGGAGAATGGGCCACCTGAACCACAGGACTGCGGAAAAACGGAGCTCCGTCGAGGGAAATAGCCAAATACAGTGGAATTACTCCAAAATCGCGAGAGTTTAAATTGAGTTGTGCAGAGAGCCGTAGCGGAAGTACCGCAATAGAGATAGGACTAAAAAGGATGGGACCAAACATACGGATAGCTGCGGCACAGTGGGAGCTGGAATTGTGTTGTGCAAAGCACTTTGGAGGAAGAACCACGATGGGGATAATACTTATGGGGATGTTGCCAAAGACATACAAACTGATTCGAGACATCTCGTTAAGAGAACGGATAATTCCTTTTCTGGTCGCTTACGTTGCTTCCATTTGACGTTGCCAAGTAATTCTTGGCTCATAGAAATAAACCGGTGTTGTTTCGGCAGACTGTTTCGTTATGGCTCTGTCTCGAATTGACGGTACGTACCAGAAGGTGGGCGTGTGGTTTGAGGCGACTGTTTAGTTTCCGGGTAGGTATTGACAGCTCAATGCTTCAATGTTCGACTCGACCTTTTATTACCTTTGGACACTTTTTCTCACACTGGGGGCCCACCAGGCATTGTCTGCAGGAGCTTTGGCCGTGAGTGGATGGTGAGAACTTATATGTATTTTTACTACTTTGTTCCCAAATATACAGCCGTAATAACTGTGAAGGGGCTTGGAAAATAAAGAACCGTAGAGTACCGTATACCGGGGAACCCTAGCACTGTATAGCTATTATTTGCCTCTCAGAAGTTAAATCCAGATGCAAAATGTACATAAGATCCAGTAACACGGAGAAACCAGGTATGCTCGGGGGGGGGGGGGGGGCATACTAGCTAGCGGCCCTTTCCCAAACAAGAGCGCTATCTTCCTTTTAGTAAGCAAAGGGAATGAGGTATTTTATTTTATTCTACTCGCCTTTTGAGTCCATTCTCCGCTACTCTGAATCCTCCAAATGAACGAAAAAAAAGTGTTGCAAAAGTCGTGAGTCCCGCTACTTTTTTTTGTACCCGGGCCACTATTATTGGCGAGTTCAAACCGTCTGCTACTTTTTTTGAGCTGAAAATTTTATTGGCTCATTCCCTCAGATCTCAGATATTATGGAAACATATAAGGAGAAGGTTAGCCGGTCAACTCGGTTCTGCGCCATTTCAGAAGCCATTCACAGAAACTGGATTTTGATTGTCTTTCCCATGCAGATACATACAGCAAATTTGCAATTGTACATGATGGGTTCAGTTCTTGTCCGCATGTCTTCGGGGTACCGCCGCGGTTGTTCGGTT
The DNA here is from genome assembly GCA_029282285.1 of Mycena rebaudengoi. NCBI lineage: Eukaryota > Fungi > Basidiomycota > Agaricomycetes > Agaricales > Mycenaceae > Mycena > Mycena rebaudengoi. The sequence continues at coordinate 501,200 of JARJCX010000062.1, forward strand.
CAACGGTTGCTGCTTCCATATACTGATATCAGAAATTAATATTTTATTTCTTAAAATTGAACTCCATTTGCATCGTCGCTTCGGTATAAATAGTCATAATAACAAGGCTCCAAATAAATTCAATTAGAGTTGGTAGCTGGCGGGAATTGGCCTAAGTCTGCACCTTGTGGCATATTTGAATCATTGTTGGGAGCTTATTTTCCGATTCGGCTGTGGGCCATACAATCACTGGGCCAAATTATCTTAAATCATAGATGTTTTTTCTGTAGCTAGCTGTTCAAGTTATCCATGGTACAAGAATTAGTATGCTCGATGCGCTGTTGTAGCGTGTTTGTCCTCCACGTGCCGGCGCATACAGGTGGTTGGCAAGCACACAATTTCACCTCATCACCTGCCGAACCTGCCACCTTGGATTACGGTGGGCGGGATGGTGGTTGACTTTTGACATTTTGATCCAGCTATCACTGAACTGCTCTCAGCTTATCGGGCCAACTGTTCCCAGTGTATCCAAGTTAGACTATTAAACCTTGTGGCCCCATGATCTACTATGAGGGAAGTGAATTTCAACAGGTGCAGCCTAAAGTGTGGTTGCATTGTCAAAGGAATGGCTGTTCGCAGGGGGGGTCACAAGGGGGTCTCATTCCTTCATGACACCTCCTGTAGTCTCCTCCGTCTCGCTGCACTTTGCGGTCTTTGCTGTATATTAACTTTTTTTTTTTCATTGGATGATTCCTGGGCCCAATGACACTTTTGAGTGTTGGAGGACGTGAAAAATTGCGGAGACACCCATCACTGAGCAATTGGTTCATCCTCTCCACAACTAAGATTTGGTTCAGCCAGCGTAGGTTTCCAGATTGTAAGTGAAATATCCAACTCTGCCACAACCCGTCCTACTTTCATCGAGGTGTCACCGAATTGCATGCAGCCGCACTCGAACTTTGAATCTACGGAACAATACCTTCTCAGTGAATCCAAACCCAGCTACCACCGTGGCACTCCTCTCGAGCTTCAAGATATTTGGCAAACTTGGCAAAGCACCTAAGCAACCAAGCCACTTCTGAGCCCAGCAGTCATATACTTAGTTCTTATCTTCCGGCCAGCCAATTCAAGGATTGGGATCGAACCTGGCCCACCCAGCTATCAAGATGGCAGCAGGCTTCACGCCTACGATGAATGATTCAGGCAGTCCCCGTTTGAGTCCGGGTTGGGTTATTATCAAGTAACCTGTCCTTTTCTTTTCTCGTTTTTTGTTCTACCTGCCAATGCCGCCAGGCGATATAATCTTCAATCAACATCTTGTCTTGGGCTAAGAATCTTGGCGCTTTCGCTTTTGTACAAATCATGTGGGCTATTCACCCTTACAAAGTTGAATCTGAATTGAATTTTGACAACCTGGATTATTGTCCTTGCTGAATTTAATTTAAACCTTGACAGTATGTTTGATGGGACCAAAACAAATTTCAACATACCTCCTGCACATGGCAAAATGGGTTGAAGTATGTCTGGGGGTCATTCTGCCACATGGTGGAGAATTTCATGAGTATTTCCATTAAATAATGTGAAGCACCGTCGGCCCCCCAGGACTGGACTCGTACTGCCATGCGAAGCATTGGCCCACAAGCCAAGTGAGGTAATGGACCTCAGTGAGGGAGTAATAAAATGGATCCATGATTAAAATACCTCGCAATATGAAGCCTTGTTGATCCTTAAAGTCCTCCTGAAGAATCAAGATTGTCATGTCCATGGTTTCCCTACAATAGGGGGGGCTGCTTTCCACCGCGAATTATCCAAGCACCGCCTTCGCATAGGGCGTAGCAAATGGAGGTATTTCGCACTTCGGTACTTTGTAATAGATAGCCTAGGATATGTAGGACAAGCATTTTGAGCCTGGGAAGTCGTGGATTAACGCAGAATTGGCGGAGAACGAGGCGCTCATCGAAGAGTGTAGGTAAAAAATGATGGTGGCAACATCATCAAACATTTGATCAAGGCATCATTCTGGCCCAAAATTTGGTACCGACCGGCCTCAGAGATCGTACTACATCATGCAAAAACAAACTCGATGAAGGATCAAATCCCTGGCCCCCTGGAGGCCAAATGGCGGACTACCCCGGGTGGCCAACTACCTAGTCTCCACTAGTATGTACCGCCAAATGGCGCAGTGGAGAAAGAAAAAAATTGCTGGCTTGTAAACTCGTAGAGTTGGGCTGAGGATTAACGGGAGGAAGAAACAGGTAATAGACATCTAGGGTGACAGTTAGAATACATGCATACTCCGAAAAGTGAATGAACACCTACCGCTGAGCCTCAAAGCGAGAAAATAGATATTAGAATATAGCTTAGGACTTGAAAAGCTTGGATTTTGTGTGTGGGGTGACTAAAAGAAAAGGAGCAAGTGTATATTAGACCACGCAGATAGATATTGCAGAACAATAAGCCCCGCAGCGGGGGAAGAAAAATGGGTGAGGGGCTCGACAACTCTACATCTCATGCGGGCATTTATATATCGGACCCGAAAGCGTAAATTTCGCGTACAGGGTGGCGATACGAAAGAGAATATCGAGGGGCACGATTAGAGCACGTAGATATTGCAGAGCGAAGGCGTACCTTCGATCGGCGCAGCGGAGACAACATGCGGATGCGGGGACTGGGAAACTCGTACATTCGGCATGAGAGTGGAAGAAACAGAGATGCTGGAGTAGAAGAAGTAAGACTCGTTCATATATGTGGAGTAGAAATGTTTATATTAAGAAGCGCTGCATACAGCGGGAGAGAGAAATCATGGGATTTAAAACTCGAGGAAGACATCAATATTTGCTGGCGACGTATACTACTCACAGCGGGCGCGCGCACCCAACGCGCAACGTGAACCACGAGAGTTAATGGGGGCGCTCGCGAGGGCGCGCGCGCGCGATGCGGTACAGGCAACGCGGCCCGGCATCGCACGCGCTCCGAGCGGGCCCCACACGGGGCTCTCGCCATGTAAAACGACGGAGCAGGGAAGCGCGGATCCTACACCTCGACGCAGAACGGGAAAGCACGCATCACATCAAGCGCGAGCGTACATACCGCATTGGCCCGGAAGTGCATGCTGCAGGAGGACTACGCTGTCGCCCGCAAGCACGGGCATGCCCCCGAGAGCGCAGCACCGCACCCGCCGCAGACGGGCCGCGCAGAGCCAGCCCCAGAGCCAGCGCGTCGCGCTCCGAGTAAGCTCCATACCTTTGCAACAGACGGCAGAACGAGGGACACGCGCATCGCATCACGCGCGAGTGCATCGCGTTGAACGAGCGCGCGCACCTTGATGCGGCGTGCTGCATCGACTCGGCGCAGGAGGACTGTCAGTGCTCTTGCAAGCACCGCGCCACCACATCGCAAACACAGGCGGGCCGCGTGGGGAACGCCTGGCGACGGCACGGACGGTGCAACGGCGCGGCGACACGAAGACACCGCCTGCGGTGCGAGCGGCAGCGTCTCCGTGCATCCGCGAGGGAGGCTGAGAGCGCGATGGAGGCCGAGCATGTGCGAGGGAGAATCGGGATGCCTGCGCTGCGAGACGCGACGAGCCGCCGGGCACGAAGCCGTGCGGCGCCAGCGCAGCGTGAGATGTATGTACGCTCTCCAGGAGACGAGGCATGGCGGGCGGCGGGGTTCCAGGCAGCTTGCTGGTGCGACTGTCGAGCGCGATGCGGGTGAGGCGACGTTGCACGGAGCCACAGTCGGCTGCGAGGGGCATGGCGGCTCCGCGTATCGCGGCGGAGGCTGTATGCTACGGCGTCGAGAGTGTGAAGGCGGCCGCACGTGTCGGCAGGAGGCGCGCGCTGTGAGGCGCGACGAACCCTCACGTACCAGCCAGTGGGGGAGCCGGTGCGCGGGAGAGCTGCAAACGCAGCGCACGGGTGGAGTGTTTCTGCGTGGAACGCGAAGCGACGTGGCGATCGTGACGTTCGTGGGGTTAGCCAAGGAGACTAGGGACACAGTGGACAGCATGCGGAAGTCGGTGTTGATGGCGATGCGTGCGTCCTGATATCCGCGACGAGACAATAAGTTGAAATGAGAGGCAAATATACTTCGTTCAGAGCTCATGTACATATTGCGGGATCTGCGGGAGCGTGAAGCGACGTAGGATCATGGGGTGAAAGCCTAGTCCTAGAGCCTGAGGCAGGCCTGGGAGACGAGGGGCGCAGAGGGCGGCGGGGCCCCATACAGGTTGCAAAGCTCGATGTTCACTAGGGTGGTTCATGGTGACGAGGGGTCGCGGACGAGCTCCGCGTTTGCGTTCCTCCACCTTGGTGCGAGGCTCGAGCGCCATGCGTCCGCGGCGTCTTCGGAGCGGAGTAAGGCCGACTATTGCGCAAGCAGCGGTGCGAAGAAGCTGAGGCTCGGAAGGATGGCCTCCATCGGCGATGCCGTTGGAACGAGGAAGGGAAGTGTGCGCATGTTTGCGCAGCACAGCCGCTGAGCACCGCCTCCCAGGGACGATTCATTTTCATACAAAGACACAGCTTTGGATCCCCTGATCTGCAAATATAAAGGAAGGTAATAACAGTTTTCCTCATGGCACAGACCTGAATTGATCCTTGAATTAATGAATAAATAATTGGTAGAAGACATAGACTCATTTTGCAACATAGCCTTACTTCCACTCTGCCGCATGACATGATATGATAGAAAACGATGGATCCACTGACTCCGGAGGCTGATTTCATTCCTCACACTCCAGGGGTGCCCAATTCTTAGGTCGACCCGGTCAGGTTGTTTAAAATAATTCAATATTTGTACGGAACAAATACAATTTAAAACTCCGCTCTGAGTGGCACTTTTCCACTTCTCTTCTTTGTCATCCAGCACCAACTCACACTGTCATATTCTGTGTTGTCTAAGCTGTATCAAGTTTCTCACTACCAGCATTATATACTGCATTCTGCCTGTGACATTGTCATCAAGAGGATCGGCCTCATCATTGTCATCTGCCTTGTCATGGTCCAGATCCTCCAAGATAATGAATGTAACAAGTAGTTTCTCTGCGATGAACAATAGGTCTGCTTAGGTCTGAGCTTTATGCGAGGCATAGGATGTGTGGCAAAGATGTGGTAAAGACCAACATAATCGATTGATGTCGGAGTTTGAATTTTGACCCATATTTAATTATTTTAAACGACCTGACCAGGTCAACCTATGAATTGAGCACCCCTTCTGGGTGCTAACAAACTGGTGTTGGTGCAGTGGTAGCAGTAACAATAATGAATAAAATACACAGGCTATGTAGTGGACAAAATGCTATGACCTGGATATGACATGTCCTGCATATCAAATACAGGCGGGTACATATTTGTCCAAAAATCTGTGGAAAAGTTGAAAGAATGAAAAATACAACTTAAATACAAACACTGATGCTTAGAAAGCTCGACTGCAAATCAAACCAAAACTCCTTGCCTCCCCTTGTCCCCAAAATCACTTGTTTGAACCAGTTCACCCTCTTCCTCTTCCTCATCCTCCACAATCTCTTTTTCCTCTAGGACGCTAGCAGGTACATACAATTCTGAAGGATGTTGGAGCTCCTCCTCATACTGAGCCAAAACAGCAGAGTCAACCTCTGCTAGCTTTGCATCAAGCTTGATTATATCCTTCATCTGGGAAGATTTTTCGAATAGAGGCCTTGCTGACTTCCACAATCCAACTGCCTTCATGACCTCCCCATGACTATTCAATATATTGGCAATTCGAACCATGCAATCTGCCCTCCAGCGATGGATGTCCATGAATGTGAATCCATCAAGAGCAACATTGAATAGGCTGAGGGCTGTTTCATCATCACCTTCAGCAAAAAAAATCTGCCCAAAGCATCGGAATGCTTGCATTGCCTGGCACTTGTCTTTGCACTGCAAAGCTAGGCTAAAAAACACCCCTCCCCATCGGAGTGCAGTTGAAATGCTATTTATGTCAGTGGAAAGATCTCCAAGCCGTTCAGCACATAGGAGTGCCAGATCCATATCAATATGGAGAGATGATGCAAAACATTGTTCAAACATTCCGTTTGCAGTCGTATGAGCTCCATCTCGAAGATGGAGTTCAGCAGCTGCAAAATCCGCTGTGAGACATGCAATTCTGCCAAGATACCCATATATTGCTTTCAAATGAGATTGAACCATGACTAAATTCTGGAAAATGATTTTGGAGTCACCCCCAGCGGAAATGTCAATGAGAGCAATGTTCAAGTTGGCTAGGATGGCTTTATATGAAGTTGGCTGGCAGCTTGATGCAATGGCTACCTGAAGTTGGCGAGATTCCTGATACTCTGATTTTAACAGATGGATCTCAGCCTGAAGATTGAGGATCATAAACCCTAATGAATTTTGTTGCTGACCGCAGGCAGTTAACATGTCTCTGGAATTCTTCAGAAGATGTCCAACATGCTGATAGTTTGCCAGGTTCAGATGACAATTTGCTTGAAGGTAAAGAGACCATGCTTGTCCATAGATGTCCCCCATGTGCTTAGTGGATCTGTATGCCTCTTTTGCATGCATGAGTGCACTCAAGGGCTTTCCCGTAATAATCAGGATTCGGCATATGCTGCGCAAAGCAAGGGAGCCAGCAATGGTAGGGTATCCAATGCTTTCTGCCAGAGAGTGCGCCTTTTGAAAATACTCGAGGGCTTCAACATGATTAGACTTTGCTCCCCAGAAGTGGATTCCCAGAGCATTGGACCATCTGGCTGGTGAGAAGTCAATTAGGTGAACACAAGGACCATGATTGTGTCTTACCCTGTTCCAGTGGAGCTTTTGATTTGAAGTGTTGAGTGCCTTGAGCGATGTGGCTAGTGAGATCCTGGTCAGGAAAATATTGGGAAGTTTCCAGAAGATGTATCATATATTCTCCAAAAATTGGATGCTTTTCCCAATGCAGCATTTGCCCAGAAAGGTCCAGCAAAAGTGGTGAATAGGTGGCTTGATTTCGAGTATAGAAATCATTGAGAAACAGAATACTCCTAAAATTCTGGACAATATCGAGTCCCTCTGGTTGAAGCCCATTACGGAGAACAATGTTGAGGTTGCCCAAATTTCGTGCAATCTGAGGGTATATATCTGCCACATTGAGATTCTTGAATTGATTCCAAAGATCTAGAATTCGATGGAAGTGTTCTCGTAGGTTTAGCTTTAAGGCATCTGCTGGAGCATTACTATGGAGAATATGTTCTCGGATTGGCACCAGAACTTTGAGATGTTGATCCTGGCCAACAAAGGCAAGGGCTGTTTGAATCAAATTGGTCTTGCAGGCCAGAATGTTAGGGATTGGCAGTTCAGCCTGCACCATATCAGCAGTTGCAAGCCCGTCTGGCAGCATGGACAGAATGCTGAGCAGCTGCTGAGCACCTGCAGTCATCCGGGGGCTTGTGTATGACAACATGATGGAGATGTCTAGGCTTGATCTCTGGTCATATCCTTCTGAAAGCATCCGAGTACTTTCCAGTTTCCACCGAGAAAGTGCTTGGGCACATCCCTCAGAACCAGCAACACTGGCAATGAGGCTGACTGCCAGTGGAAGATTCCCAGTCAGTTCAAGGAGTTCTTTGATGCTGGCATCATCATGGCCATCATCAGCAACCTCAATAAATGTCTGATGAGCTGCCACATTGGAAAGCGGCTCAAGAGGGGCCAAAAAAGGCCTGGTCCATTTGACTTTGCTTGGGTGCTCAGCACCTCTGAGGGTGATCTACAAGAAGTTCAGGGTATTATTGCATAATCTCGCAAACATGACTCACCATGAGACCTAAGTGGTGGGCATCGGTTAGAAGAGATAGAAACTCTTCGACTTTGGAGCGAGATGCCAGGGACTCCCAACAGGTCTCCAGATTGTCAAGGACCAGAAGGGAAGGAGGAGCATTGGCAAAATAATGTGCAACCCGTTTTGTCAGGTTTGAGCCCTTTTCCAGCCCAATATGATCAGCAATTGTCACCACCAGCTCAGTGCAAGTGGGGCATGAGTGGCATGGAACAAAGTATCGATGTGGATACTTGGCTTCCACCTGTTGATTATGGAGGGCTGTGGTGGCGAGGCTGGTCTTTCCCATTCCCCCTGCACCGAGGATAGCAATGCGAGCTGAATCCTGGATCAGGACATTCACCACGTCCCGGAGCTCAGCTTTGCGGCCATGGAAAATTTGTGGGCAGGGTGGAAGTAGACCAAAAGATCCTGAGCTGTTCATAAAATTTAGCAAGACTGATACTTTTTTCATGTTTGGCTCACCTATTATTCCCTAAGCTCGCCAGGCTTCCTGTCACCTAACAACTTTGAGCCAAGAATGTCAATGGTTATAATTTGCACTCACTGAGGAGCGATCAGAACTGGTGAGGTCAGAGTCAATCTGCAAAAGGGCAACAAGCTGTTCATGCTGTTCTTTTGCATCCTTTTTCATTTGCCCCATTTGAGACAAGGTTGAACCTGTAACTTGAGCCTGCAACCAATGACCATGATTGATTATGCATTGAAATCCAATTTGTTTGATATACCTTGAACAGTTCAACCATCCTGCTAAGCTCCTGCTTGCATGCTTTGAATCTTTCTCCAGCCTCAGACTGTCGAAAAAGTCCCTTTATTTTTCGTAGAGCGCCCTTTTGTTGCCCATTCAGAATTGTGAACAACTTTTCGAGTGCCCTGGGTTAATATATTTAACTGATTGCAGTGTCATTCTAAATTGCGCTCACTCTGTGAATTTTGCAATATTATACAACAGTGCCGTTGGAAGGACACCCTTGATTTCTGAAGTCGCATGAAGCTGAACAATGATACACAGGATTTCATGAATATGCTCCATAATTTCAACATATTTTTCTTTGTTTGATTTGATTGTCTAGTTTCTTTTGTTCAACATGGTACTAATGGCCAGAGAAATGGACTTTACCTCAATACACTTCGTAATTGACAAGCATAATGTAGCAGTCAAGCAAAGAAAAGGAACTTGGGTCGTTTCTGCAATGTTCCGAGCGGTAGTTGCGGCCAGGACGGTATATCCGATAAGGTTGCTGACATTCGCAGGAGACATGATGGGCATTGATGACGGGAGGGGTGCTGGCCTTCTCGGCATATATATATCTTTTGCTGTGTTCCTCCCACAGATACGGTTCTAATTGCATTCTCAGCATCATACAAATCACATCATACGTCGGGGTATCGGTATCTGCCGATCTATTTCAGTTTCACCAAAAATAAATTCGCAAGTATAGATACTTAATTCAGCGCGCCACCCCCAGAAATCCGCCACGGCGCAATCCGCCCTCACTACATGATCCAATGATTGTTCACACATCGACATATAAAGGAGACTGGCTAAAAATGAGTACATTATAAACCAGGAAGCATTAGGATTATGTGGGAGTACATGTAAGACCATGCTAAATGACGCCGTAGTCGATTTGAGCAGACAACTACTCTGGTGTTCACGGCTACTGCCATTGCCAAAACCCGAGTCCCACGCCTGTGTCATGTGGTATTTTGAATATAAAAAGACCCGTGCCTTATGGGCAATGCACGGGCCGCCGGTTGAGCTTCTTGCGGGACGAGAGTAGCCTCGACAGATCACAAGCCCCCAGACACCTCAATTCGGAAACTCGTACCGCGTTTGTCGAACAATCGCTCGCCCCCAGCATCACTATTCAGTGTGCGAAATGATGGATGTCGATCTTCAGCCTCAGAGAATCAAATCCTTTGAAAACATTTATTATGTACGTGCTTAACATCACTCCGCGATGGACTGCATATGTGCCCGGGATTCAGCTCAACTGCCCTCACGGTGTGCGGGTCCAGAAGAACTTACCAATAGTTGCAAGTGCCTCCGAAAGCGGCTCGCTACAAAAATATTTGAGCAGCCGGCATTCTCCGACTTACCGTTACGGTTCGCATTTGCGCGCGGCGTCGAGAACGATATGTAGAGGAAAGACGCGTTGAATTCGGGGGATCTACAAAAGAAGATACCTTGATATTATACATCCCGTAGATATAAAGTTGAACCGATTCAGCCGAAACCGAAGCACCGAACTTGAATGAGGAGGATGCATGTATACAGCTTTCAAAGTTCCTTCTCCCGCACTAATGCCCACGAGGCGACCAAGAACCAAAAGTTCGAACTTACCGCGAGCCATTATTCCCAGGAGTCAAAGTAGGTTTCCTTGCCCAGTTGGAAGGGGCCCACGTGAAGATATAAAATATCAGGAGATCTATTATATTGAATGGCCTCTTATTACTTGCGCCCTTTTGTGCCGCTGCAACAGTGTCTCTTTTTAAACCTGTAAGCTTTTGGTTTGAAAGAATGTTACGCAGAGTATCGCAACCTGGAGAGCGCTGTGGCTTTCTGTGTATTTATAGATACCATCGAAAGGAGAATAGATATAATTCCTGAAAGACAGCACAAGTTACCGAAAAAACAAATGAGACTCTCAGTGTACTCGGAAGGCGGGGGAAAAAATGGTGAAGTTTTTGGAATTACATACCGCAGAGAAAACGAAGGGCGTCATAGTTCTGCGCGATATCGCACTGGCAAAGTATAGAATGTCGGGACACTCTGGCCCCGGGCCGTTTTGAAATTCTATGAGTCTTCATCACCGTAAGGTTCCGGCGCGATTCAGTTCATGCAAGGTTGTGGTATTCTGTGGTTGAAATTACATTGCCTCTGGGGCAGCTATGAGATTACCAAGTACTTGGCCTTTGACTTTGAGAACGCGATGCATAGGAAGACGAGTCGAAACATTGATCGGCAATTACAACTCCGATACAAGCGTTGACTGTTCCGAGTATTCCGGTGGCAATCCGAGTTCAGCCGATCGGGATGATTTTCGCAAGAGTCAGCAGGTATTCCAATTCTTGCAAGACAAATGCCAGAAGATAATTACTCTCCGCAATTTGGGCTGAAGAAAAACCTGATTCAAGCCGGTCATATTTCTTGGCATCAGTTAGAGACTCAGAGAACATAATTTTAATTCCCGACGATTCAGGTGAATAAAATAAAAGCAATCGCACCACAAAACACACACACGAATGGTGTAGTAGCCATAGCCAAAGAGAAATGAGGCACTCCGGCAACTTTCCACTCGTTTGAATTATTAGTATGCCCACATCCCGGCCCTCTCAGTCTCCTTCATTTTCTCCGAGTCCGTTTAGAAAAAAACAGCCGATTTAATCCGAATATTGGCGCGCCGGAGAAGCACTCAAGCGCAGGTCCTTCGTGGTTCTCTCTTTATTTATTTATTTATTTTGCAGAGTAGAGGGAATTATATTGCTTTGCTGTAGGGAGACCGCGTACGTCGAAGATAAATGGGTACAAAATGGTTGGAGATATTCGAACAGAGAATCGAGTACACTGTTAAAGACTGTCAAAATTGACTTTCCCTATTAACGTAACTCTCTACACAGCCGATGTGATATCACACCAAAAAATTACAGCGGCGGGTAAGAAACGAATCTAGCCTCAAAGGAAATTCTCCCCTTCATTTTCATCCCACACATCACCTACACGCTCGCACCAAAATCCAATGGCACCGCTTTGTGACGCCGACGTGCGGTAATGCGTCACCCTCTTTCTTCTTTCTCCTCCTCCCCTCTTCGAATAGTGCTGTCCCTCTTCCGTCTGCACACATCCGCCGCCCTGCGCCTCGGCCCGCTCGGTGCGCTACGCGCTGCCGCCGTCGTCCCCAATGCCAACGTCGCGCTCGCGCGCTCGCTCATAACTTTCTGGTACGTCGCCTTGGCTATCCTTATCCTCGTCCTAATCTACATGCTATTGCAGCCAAAACTGTCTGTAACCGTCTCCAGCAGCGTTATGTGCGCTCAACGCCGTTGTGGGACATTGTAGCCCGTCTAGAGGGCCACACGACGCGGACGTGCCCAAAAGCCTGTCGTGTGCGTCGCGTGCGGCGTCGAGGGCCCCGCGGTGTGTCCTTCTCTCCTTTCCCTCCCTACATACCCATTTCCCACATTCGCCCTGTGTCCCCCATACCGCAACGTACCGCATACTGATGCATCAGGAAAACCTGAATCTGCTCTGAAGACCCAGATAGACCCAGATAGACTCAGATAGTCGTCATAGACATCATAGCAAACGGCTGTCTTTATAGAAACGTGGGAGGGTCGGGAATTTGCACATAGACCACCATAGACAACCTCTGCGCACCCTCGTCTATCATAGCTGCAGAGACATGATAGAGCAGAAAGTTCTCATAGTCCCCATAATTTGACAAAGACGATAGGAAATTATGCATAAAAATATTATTTCAAGTCCCAAGTACATATGAACAATGCACTAGTTGAAGGTCATCAAAGAACAACGAGACCGTTGTCTCGCCCACCAGCTCCAATACGACGTTAAAGCGATCCAAGGAAAAATAGTATCGAGACGCGGAGTGGAACGGAGGCTGCGCTTGACGAGTTTGTGCAAGGAGAAGATCTTGCGCTATTTGCGGGATGTTGCGACATCTTGAAGACAGGTTTGAGGAGAAAAGTGATTCTTGCGAGGCTTGAGGTAACAGGTGGGTTTTGAAGGGCGCTTGATGCTATGGTAGATGTTGCGGGAATTCTTGAGGCGATGAAGTCATCGGGAGGAAACAACAAAGACCGGAGCGTTGGGAGTGGGAGCTTTCTTGACGAGGTTGAGACTTGAAGCTTGATGCCATAGAACAGCGCAAGATTAGCGTAAGTATGAGTTGAGGAAGAAGGCGGCGCTTGGTAGTACGACGTCGGGGTGAAGTCGGGGAGAAAAGAGGACCAAAAGGCCGGGCTTGAGGATGGGACAACATTTGAATACGCGGGGGAAAGAAACATGGCCATAGTTGCATTGGGGCGAAATGTTGGGGGAGATGGTGTGGGAATGGAAGAAAGAGTTGTGCGCTGGCAGCATCAAAGTTGTGGCATGTTTGTCGCGGCTGTGCTCAATGACAGTTGTCTCGGCAATGGACTTGGAGATTTTCCGCTCAACTTGAGTTCAGCAGCTCTCAACGGCCCAAGCAGCAGCGGAACGGTGGCGTGGGCGCCTCTTGTATTTGCTTTGTGTGTGCCAACGGGACGCGACGACCATAGATAACTTTCTTTATCCATCATGACTCTGATACCGTCAAGTACACGGCAGCGAGGACCGGCTCCAGTTGCATCCACCGTAGATAATTCAATGGGAAGGTTGTGGAGATTTGTATGTCTGCTCCGGGACCTCATTGTGCGACCAGATTTAACCCGGGCTCTCTTTTTAACAGGTGAAATTATTGTAACTATGTGAGTCTATGTAAATATCGGGACGTCTTGGAAGCTCATCATAGACACCCATAGACACTCATAGACGCTGGTGGTATCTATATAGGCCACCATAGACCATCATAGACCACCATAGGCTATCATAGTCCCCACCTGCACTTCATAGCATTTTGAGTTTTCCTGATGTGCACGCACAGCGGAAACAGTGCCCGAACCCGGACGCGCTCCATACCGCGCCGAAGAAGTGGGACGTCCACCCCTCCCCTGCGACGTCGCGGGGAACGTCGTCGCTGGTCTACTGTGCGTTACTTTTCCTTCTTTCTTTTTTTCGTTTCTTCGTCCGTCCAGCTCGTGCCCGTCCCCTCCCTTCCATCCCTTCCTTCTTCATTCCGTTTCGTTTTCGTATTCATGTCTTTTCTTCTCGTTTCCCCTCTTCTTTCTACCTCCACTCCACTTCCATCTCGTCCCCCGTCTCCGTCCCACCGTTCTTTTCTCTTTTGTTCACCACCCTCTTTTCCCCTCCCCTCCCCTCCCGCCCCTCCCGCCCCCTCTTCCCTCTATTGCACAGTACTTCCTCAGGCGATGCGCCGTTGGTCCGCGCTTAGGTGTGCGTGCGCGCAACGTTCGTGAGGCGCAGGATGTCGATCTACGCGCCTCCGGCGAGGAGGAGTACATGTTGACGATGTCTACTTACGTGGGTCTCGGCACGCGCCGCTGCGCGCTGTTAGGCGTCGCGGTTCCTTCGCGCATCGTCCCGCCTCCTGCACTGCGCATCGTCCCGCCTCCTGCACTGTGCATCGTCCGAGCTGTGTGGATTGTCGGCGGGCGGCGCGTCGTTTTGACGGTGAGCTGCGTGTCATGTCGATCAATGGCGCGGGTGTCCAGTGCATGGGTGGGGACACACCCCGGGTTTCCGTAGCGTCATCCCGCGGACCATCCGCCTACCAACCAGCCTTGTGTACTAGGGTCTGCGATACGCGCCGACTTGGGATCGCGTCATCTCTGCGATACCTCTTTGCAGGTGTTGTGATTGGGCGTCCCCGTCGTGTTTTCGCCCTCCGCGCTCCCGCTCCTTATCTATCATACCCCCGCCCAGCTTTCAATCCCTTGCGACGTTTTTCCATGGTGTTTTTCATTTTGATTATGTTTCCGTCCTCTACCACTCCTCCACGTCCTCTCACACCTTCCACCTGCATTGCCAAGTCATTACGTGCACCGTCCGTCCCTCTTTTCATACATATGATACCTCTTCTGTGCACATATATACGCACAAACCACACTCACCCCCTCCCTCCTCCGTGGCGTGTATATAGATACATTTGCAACTGAAACCTTTTGTGTTTCGGATTTTTACAATTTTGCTCAGACCCCGATGCTAGCGACCAGCCTTGACTTCGTTTGATCCTGCGGTTCTTCGATGGCTGCGAACCAGCTGTTGGTGGGTGCAAGAAATCAGTTCGATGCAGACTGGAGGCGTGCGGGTGATTTTGTTACTACACATTTTCACTTCAAGTTGGAGGCTAATTTTGCTACACATTATTCCCCAGCTCGAATGGGAGGCAAAATGCCGCTGAATAGGCCTCACGGAGCTACACCAGTAAAATTCCCAACAAAGATTGTCATAATGTTCCTTGAAAACATTCTTATGAGATGATTGGAATCAAGTTCCAGCAAAGCAGAAGCGATCCTTTTCCGCTTTCAGTGACTATGAATCTTTAGATAATTTTTGGGTTGAGGTGGCCGAAGAGCAGGGGTGTGGCGCATCAATCCCGAGTCATTAATCACATTGGGATTTCGATGGACTTTTATTTAAGTGCCAAAAATGGCGCGCCCCGCGCCAATTGTTTTTTTTTTTTGCCGTGAGGGCACTCTTTAAACATTCGTACTATGCGAGGATCCTTTCAAAAGCGTTCATACGTAGGATCACGCCACTCAAAGTATTATGTATTGCACTCGCTAATTCCACCGTAAACTGCACATTCGTCCCCGAGTCGAGTCGATATTCCACTTGCCCAGAATGCACTGAATGATTGGCTTGGCTTGTTGAGTTGCAGAAAAGTCAGAAAGATATTGAACGGACTACCAAAAAAACAAGTCGGAACAGGCAAATCTGACAATGCTGAAATGTACTGCAATGGGATCGAGGGTGGAGTCTCACAAAATTAGAGCACGCGCATATTCACTGCTACTGCCACATAATTCAGAAAGGTGCACGCCCACCTCTCAGACTTGAAGCGAGAAAATGATGAAGTAGGTCTTGAAAAGCCTAGATTTCGCGTAAGAGGTGGACGAAAAGAAAAAACTAAAGTATAATATTAGAACACGGAAATATAGCAGACTGAGTATGTACCTCCAAGCCGCGCAGCGGAGAAAAACAAGTAGCTGGCTTGTAAATTCCTGAATTCGGCCTGGGAATTGACGTTGCGCAGTGGAAGATGAAAAAAATGAGCATCTATGGTCACAGTTAGAACACGCGCGTAGTCGGGAATGTGAATGAACGAGAACGAACACCTACCTCTCAGCCTCGAAGCTAGCAAATAGCAAAAGGTTTAGAAGATCTTGCATGTGGGGTGACTAAAAGAAAAGGAATGAGTGATATTAGACAACACAGATAGATATGGCAGAACGAGGGCATACCTTTAAATCGCGCGGCGGGGGAAGAAAAATGGGCTCGGGGCGTGAAAACTCTACATCTCAGCTTAACAGATTTCGGACTTGAAAGCGCAATTTGCGTGCGGGGTGAGAAGACGACAGAGAATAAATACTAGGGGGTACGATTAGAACACGTAGATATTGCAGAGCGAAGGCGTACCTTGGAAACGAAATGCAGATCCGGGGACTTGGTCACTCGTATATTCGGCCTAGGAATGGCGCCGCGCAGCGGAAGAAGAGTGCAAAACGCCAGACCCGTTTCATATATGTGAAGTAGAAATGTTTAAGAACGCTGCTTGCAGCGGGAGAGAAAAACATGGAATTGCAGCTCGCAGTAAACATCAATACGTGCCGCCGGCGACGTATGCTACCCGCAGCCGGTGCGCGCGCGCCCGCGCGGTGCGGTACAGACAACGCGGCCCGGCACCATACGCGGTCCGAGCGGGCTCCACACACACAGGGCTCTCGCCATGCAAAACGACTGAGCGCAGATCCTCGCCTGCGCGAGCGCACCTCGATGCATGCAGCCCTCTCCGTGACAGAGGGCAGAACGGGGAAAGCACGCATCGCATCACGCGCGAGCGTACATACCGCATCGACCCGGGAGTGCGCGCTGCAGGAGGACTACGCAGTCGCTCGCAAGCACGGGCACGCCTCCGAGAGCGCAGCGCCGTATCTGTTCCGCCGCAGACGGGCCGCCCAGAGCCAGCGCGTCGCGCTCCGAGGAAGCTCCACCCACCTTTGCAACGAACGACAGAACGAGGGACACGCGCATCGCATCACGCGCGAGTGCACCGCGTCGAACGAGCGCGCGCACCTTGATGCGGCGCACTGCATCGACCCGGCGCTGGAGGACTGTCAGTGCTCTCGCAAGCACGGCACGGCACGCCCCCGAAAGCGCCGCGCTGCCACATCGCAAGCGCAGGCAGGCCGCGCGGGAAACGCCTGGCGGCAGCACGGACGGTGCGGCGGCGCGGCGACACGAAGACACCGCCTGCGATACGAGCGGCGGCGGCTCCGTGCATCCGCGAGGGAGGCTGAGAGCGCGATGGAGGCCGAGCATGTGCGAGGGAGAATCGGGATACCTGCGCTGTGAGACGCGACGAGCCACCGCGCACGAAGCCGCGGGGCGCCAGTGCAGTGCGACAGTGTATGCACACCCTGCGGGATCTGCGTGGGGTATCTCCAGGAAACGAGGCGCAGCTTGCGGAACTCGGTATGTGACGAGGAGGGCGCGGGTGAGCTGCGCGTGCTTCCTGCGCTCCTGGACGTTGGTGCGACTGTCGAGCGCGATCCGGGCGAGGCGTCGTTGCATGGAGACACAGTCGGCTGCAAGGCATGGCGGCTCCGCGTATCCGCGACGGAGGCTGTACGCTATGGCGTGAAGGCGGTCGCGCGTGTCGACAGGAGACGCGCACCGCACCTGCGCTATGAGGCGCAACGAACCCTCACGTACGATCCAGTGGGGGAGTCGGTGCGCAGGAGACCTGCAAGCGCAGCGCACGGGTGAAGTGTTTCTGCGTGGAGCGCGAAGTGACGTGGCGATCGTGAGGTGCGTGGAATTACCCAGGGAGACTAGGGGCACAATGGGGCGGCGTGGGGAAGTCGGTGTTGATGGTGATGCGTGCTTCCTGGGAGCCGTGACAGACAATGAGTCGAAATGAGCCATGCAAATGTACTTCATTCATAGCTCATGTACATACTGCGGGATCTGCGGGAGAGGGAAGCGACGTAGGATCATGGGGTGCAAGCCTAGTCCTAGAGCGTAAGGCAGCCCCGGGAGACAAGGGGCGCAGCGGGCGTCGGGGACCCATGAAGCTTGCGAAGCTCGATGTTGACTAGGGTGGTTAATGGTGACGAGGGGGTCGTGGACGAGCTCCGCGTTTGCTCCTCTACCTTGGTGCGACGCTCGAGTGGATGCGTCCGCGGCGTCTTCGGACCGGAGGAAAGCCGACTATTGCGCGAGCGGCGGTGCGAAGGAGCTGAGGCTCGGAAGGATGGCCTCCATCGGCGATGCCGTTGGAACGAGGAAGAGAATTGTGTGTATGTTTGCGCAGCACAGCCGCTGAGCACTGCCTCTCAGGGGTGATTCATTTTCATACAAAGACACACCTTTGGCTACACGTGCCTACAAATGAAGGAAGGTAGTAGCCGTTTTCCTCATGGCACAGACCTGAAGCGATTGGGTGAATTTAGCCTTGGATTTAGTGATGTGCTGGGTCTGGGTTTGAGCCCAGACCCGGGTCTTTTGAGCCCGACCCAAGTTGGGCTCAGACTGGGCTCAGGGTCGGGCTCAGGATTTCCTCCGGCCCTCCGAGCTCGACCCAGGCCTGGGCCCGGGTCCGTGTACATATCCTATGGGGTGAAATCTTGGTGAGGAACTTCAACTTCTATGTGACTTAGGACTTGCCAAAATTCTCCTCTAGACTTCTAGGCATCACTGACATCTTTTCCGAGGCCACGTCCCAGTAAGGAACATCCCGATATGTTGATCCACATCAATTATCATCTGGATCACTGGCAGCCCCACATGTCATTTACAACCCCAGAATATTAACAGGGCCTCAAGGGCGGTAAGGAACAACATAACAAGCTATCTCATGAATGAAAAACTTACTGTATGCCTTGTGAAAAGAAATACAGTCAGGCCCGGGCTTAGGCCCAAGCACAATCCGAGCCAGGCCCAACACCCAAGGCAGGGTCGGGCTCAGGATATCTTAGAGCCCAAGCCCATCCCGACCCGACCCAAAGCCCGGGCTTAGCCGACCCGACCCGACCCGAACATCAGTACTTGAATTAATCAATAAATAATTGGTAGAAGACACAGACGCATCCTGCGACGTAGCCTTACTTCCACTCCGCCGCATAACATGACAGGATAGAAAACGATTGATCCACAGACTCCCGAGGCTGATTTCATTCCTCATGCTCTGGGTGCTAACAAACTGGTGTTGGTGCAGTGGTAGCAGTAACAGTACATGAATAAATACACAGACTATGGAGTGGACAAAATGCTATGACCTGGATATGTCCTGCATATCCAATACAGGTGGGTATGTATTTATCCAAAAATCAGTGGAAAAGTTGAAAAGAATGAACAATACAACTTAAATACAAGCCCGGACGATCAGAGAGCCAGACTGCAAATCAAACCAAAACTCCTTGTGTCCCCTTGTCCCCAAAATCATTTGTGTGAGTTAGTTCATCCTCTTCCTCATCCTCCACAACATATTTCTCCTCCAGGATGCTACCAGGCTCACACAAGTCTGAAAGATGTTGGAGTTCCTCCTCAGACTCAGCCAAAACAGCAGAGCCAACCTCTGCTAGCTTTGCATCAAGCTTGATTATATCCTTCATCTGGGAAGATTTTCCGAACAGAGGCCTTGCTGCCTTCCACAGTCCAACTGCCTTCATGACCTCCCCACGACTATTCAATATATCAGCAATTCGAACCATGCAATCTGCCCTCCAGCGATGGACATCCATGAATGTGAATCCATCAAGAGCGACACTGTATAGGCTGAGTGCTGTTTCATCATCACCTTGTGCAGAAAAAATCTGACCAATGCATCGGAGTGCTTGCATTGTCTGGTGCTTGTCTTTGTACTTCAAAGCAAGGCTAAGAAATACTCCTCCCCATTGGAGTGTAGTTGAGATGCTATTTATGCCAGCGGAAAGATCTCCAAGCCGTTCAGCACATAGGAGTGCCAGCTGTGGGGTGATATCAAGAGAGGATACAAAACATTTTTCAAACATTGCATTCACAAGACCAATAGAGCCATCTCGAAGACGGAGTTCAGCAGCTGCAAGATCCGCCGTGAGACATGCAAGTCTGCCAATATACCCGTATAGTGCTTTCAAATGAGACTGAGCCATGATTAAATTTTGGAAAATGATTTTGGAGTCAGCACCAGTAGCAATATTAATGAGAGCAAGGTTCAAGTTTGCCATGACAGCATCATATGAACTTTGATGGCAGCTGGATGCAATGGCTACTTGAAGGTGGCGAGATTCCTGATACTCTGAGTTTAACAGATGGATCTCACCCTGAAGATTGAGGATGTTAAGCGCCACTATACTCTGGTGTTGACAACAAGCAATTAACATGTCTACAGAATTTTGCAGAAGATGGCGAGCATGCTGATAGTTCACCAGTACCTGGTGACATCTTGCCTGAAGGTAGAGACACAATGCTTGTCCATAGATGTCCCCCATGTGCTCGGTGGATCTGTATGCCTCTTTTGCATGCATGAGCGCACTCAAAGGCTTTCCAGTCATAACCAGGATTTCACATATTCCCTGCAAAGCATTGGAGCCAACAATGGTGGGGTATCCAATGATTTCTGTCAGAGAGTGCGCCCTTTGAAAGGACTTGTGGGCTCCCACAGAATCCGAATTTACCTCCCAGAAGTGGGTTCCCAAAGCACAGTCCCATCGGGCTGGTGAGAAATTAGTTATGTACAATGCCAGTGATTATGCCTTACCCTGTTCAAGTGGAGCTTTTGTTTTGAAATGCTGAGTACCTAGGGTGATGTCACTATTGAAATCCAGGTTCGGCAGATGTCTAGAACTTCGCAGTAGTTGAAGAAGATATTCTCCAAAAATTGGATGATCTTTCCAATGGGGAATTTTTGCAGAAAGCTGGAGCATGAGGGGTGAATATGTGTCTTGAAACCGAAGGAAGAAATTATTGAGAAAAAGGATGCTCTGAAAATTCTGGGCAGTATCAAGCACCTCTGGCTCAAGCCCATCGTGGAGAACAGTGGTGAAATTCCCCACATTTTGTGCAATCTGAGGGTGTATATCTGTTATATTGATGTTCTTGAATTGGTTCCAAAGATCAAGAATTTGATGGAAATGTTCCCGTAATTTTAGCTTCAAGGCATTTTCTGGAGGATGAGTATGGAGGATATATTCTCATATTGGAACCAGAACTTTGAGATGTTGATCCTGGCCAACAAAGGCAAGGGCTGTTTGTATAAGAGTGGCCTTGCAGGCCAGAATGTCAGGGATTGGCAGATTGGCCTGCAGCAAATCGGTATCTGCAAGCCCATCTGGTAGCATGGACAGAATGCCGAGCAGCTGCTGAGCACCTGGGGTCATCCGGGAGCTTGTATATGACAACATGATGGAGATGTCCAAGCTTGATCTCTGGTCATACCCTTCTGAAAGCATCCGAGTACTTTTCAGTTTCCACCGAGAAAGTGCCTGGGCACATCCCTCAGAACCAGCAACACTTGCAATGAGGCTAACTGCCAGTGGAAGATTCCCAGTCAGTTCAAGGAGTTCTTTGATGCTTGCATCATCAAGACCATTATCAGCAACCTCAATAAAAGTCTGCCGAGCTGCCACATTGGAAAGCGGCTCAAGAGGGGCCACAAAAGGCCTGGTCCATTTTACTTTGCTTGGGCGCTCAGCACCTCTAAGGGTGATCTACACCAAGTTCAAAATATTATCAGAGAAACTCGCAATCATGACTCACCATGAGAGCTAAGTCATGGGCATCGGTCAGAAGAGATAGAAACTCTTCAACTTCGGAGCGAGATGCCAGGGATTCCCAACAAGTCACCAGATTGTCAAGGACCAGAAGGGAAGGAGGAGCATTGGCAAAATAATGTGCAACCTGTTTTGGCATGTTTGAGCCTTTCTCCAACCCAATATGATCTGCAATTGTCACCACCAGCTCAAGAGGCGGGCACCGGGAGATGCCGAGAAACGTACCGACTTCCGCCACCGGTCCGATGTCCCGGATTTCGGCTTTTGCGCCTTCCCTCTCGCCCTGGGGCAAAAATAGTCGGTGATGACCTCCCCATTGTCGTATGCTCTCTACAAGATGGTTGATTTTATTTTTGAAATGGAGAAGAATTGAAGCCACTAGGAGCATTTGATGGAATTCCCATATTTGGAGTGGCAAATGATGGCACCTCAATATCTCACGAAGAACCCTCCCTAGCCAAAATCTGACTGCGCCTAGGGGACTTACAGTGGGTTTGGCTATTGATTGGCATTTTTGTTTGTACTTTTTGAATCACCCAATCTTGAGATCAAGGTGTAAGAAATTTTAAAACCGTCACCCTAGAAAAGTGTACTCCCAAAAAAATTTTTTTTTTTGGCAAACCTCATTTATACACTGTATCTAGCCATAGGAGGTTGATTTTAAAAATTCCGGAACTGCCCACCTCTTGCGCCAGCTCAATGCAAGTGGGGCTTGAGTGGCATGGAACAAAGTACCGATGTGAATACTTGGCTTCCACTTGTTGATTATGGAGGACTGCAGTGGCAAGGCTGGTCTTTCCCATGCCACCTGCACCAAGGATAGCAATGCGGGCTGAATCCTGGATTAGGATAGTCACCACATCCTTGAGCTCAGCTTCGCGGCCATGGAAAATCTTTGGGCAGGGCGGAAGTAGACCAAAGGATCCAGAACTGTTCAACATCTTAAGCAAGACTGATAGTGTTTGCAGGTTTGGCTCACCTATTATTCCACAAGCTTCCCAGGGTTCCAGTCACCTAACAAGCTTGAGCTAAGAATGTCAATGGGCATAATTTGTACTCACTGAGGAGCGATCAGAACGGTGAGGTTGGAGTCAGTCTCCAAAAGAGCGACAAGTTGTTCATGCTGCTCTTTTGCATCCTTTTTCATTTTCCCCATTTGAGACAAGGTTGAACCCGTAACTTGAGCCTGCAGCCAATACCAATGATCAAATGCATTGAAATCCAATTTGTTTGATATACCTTGAACACTTCAACCATGCTGCTAAGCTCTTGCTTGCATGCCTCCAACCTTTCTCCAGCTTCAGGTTGCCGAAAAAGCCCCTTTATCTTTCCTAGAGTGCCCTTTTTCTGCTCATTCACAATTGTGAACAACTTTTCAAGTGCCCTGCAGTACTATATTAAATGAATCTAATTTCAGTCTAAATTCAGCTCACTTTGTGAATTTTGCAATATCATACAAGAGTGCTGTTGGAAGGATACCTTTGATTTCTGAAGTCGAATGAAGCTGGACAATGATACACAGGATTTCATGAATATGTTCTATAATTTCAACATATTTTTCTTTGTTTGATTTGATTGTCTATTTTCTTTTGTTAAACATGATACTAATGGCCAGAGAAATGGACTTACCTCAATATACTTTGTAATCGACAAGCAGAATGTAGCAGTCGAGCCAAGAAAGGGAACTTGGGCTCTTTCTGCAATGTTCTGAGAAATCGTTGCGGCCATGACGGTATACCCGATAAGATTGCTGACATTTGCAAGAGACATGGTGGGCATTGATGACGAGAGGGGTTCCGGTCTTCTGAGCATATCTCTCTCTTTTATAATTGCATTCTCGGGATGATATGAATCACATACAGGGGGCATAGGTATCTGATCTGCTTCATCTGTTGATGTTCCACGCCGAAAATAAACCTATGATTCAAATGTTGTAAATAAAACTGAGGAAATGCTTTGAAGCCTAATGAACCTCCATTGTCATTGCAACATTGGTATTTTGTCCCCAATTTAAAACCCAATCGAAACGGGAACAAAGGTAAAAGACAGCAGCGTGGCTGGCAATCGGCCGACGGTCAACAACATTTGCTGCCTGTGCTTAGATGTAATCACGCCACAAAAATCCGATCTCCCCTCGGTGCGCCACCCATGGATAAGTATCATGACATTCATGGGCCGATCCGCCCCATTTCATCACCCACTGATTGATTGTTCCTCTCACCACGGCGAGTAAGTAGAACCGCAATTTTAAGAGAGAAAAGACATACCTCCGCTTCGCTCCGCCAAATGGGGTAGCTATCTAGGTAGGTAGGTAGGTACTACAGATGAAATCAACGGCCATGCATCCTGGCGTCCAGTGGCCCAAATTGTGCTGCTTACACAGCTCACGGATGGCTCGCGGTGACTCGGCAGGTTACGACGCTTCGGCAATGCCGGATCCAGTGGGAATAAATATTTATATCGCAAGTGGTGTTAAGTGTATATACAGTACAAGATCGACGTGATTATTCGTTCTCTTAACGAAATCTATCGAATCAAATTGTACATGTTTGTGCAGCATCCCCATTTATATATCCCCATTTGTATTCCTCCACTCAAATCCTTCGTTCGCAACTTTTTCGACTCTCACGAGCGCGCAGTATGCCTACAGCTATGTTCCATTTACGGCCAGGGAGTTCCGCTAACGCACCACCAGATCATACCTCGTGACCTTGAACTGCGGCAAAGTGACTCGGCTTTGAGTCTTTGACATTCTACAGAAGTCTGTGCAAGCCTCATGACTTGAAAACAAGACCAGAAGCAACCGTGCCGCAGTTCAGCACAGTCATAACCGCATTTCTCGCAATACTGCAGCACACGGCAGTTATGCTGCGGCCACGTAGTCTTGCTTGGCATGCCGCGGTATAAAATGGCTCGCATTCCCTCAATAAACTTTGGCGTTCTGGGATACCCTTACCTCATTTGCCCACTTTCCCGCGTGCAAATCTTCCTGGCACTCAAGCTGTTTTATTCCTATGCTGCAAGCACAGGCCTCAACCCCTACTCTTCAAGCACAGTTGCGTGCTCCCAAGACAAGACACAACCCCTCATCAAATTGACTTCAAAACTGTGCTTTCTAACCCTCTGTTGGTTCTGCTCAGCCGCGTCGGTTCATGTATATTCCATCGCGAAACATACTGATCCCATCGGAACAAAGGATTTGTCTTCTCTTGCTCTGTTTCCAGACCGTGCCCAAGATTCATGGCCGCCTGTTCGTTTAAAAGTATTCGTGGGATCGGAATACCTCATATCAAATACTTCACCAACAGAATCCCCATCTTTTCTCTTGCAGCCACGCAGTTAGGTCGCCAATTCACCTCTCCAGTATTATGTTCAGTATACCATAGATTTATGATGCAGTTCGCTCTCATCCGCCTTGCAGTGACTCTCGAGAAGGCACTCCGAGTTTTACCACCCAGGTTTCTTAAAAACACTCGCTTATGCTGGTGAGTGCTACGTACTGGTCATTTGCTCGGACCCAATCTAGAGCAGTCGGGTTTCCCTGTTCAAAAGTTCAGGCTATGAGAAGGTGTTGAAAGGATGGGCTTCATTTTTTCGTCGCCAAGGTCATTGTAACTCTACCAAGCACTCAATATTAGTGCGAGTAAAATGCCTGAGATCCAATAAAACATCATTGTACAAATGCACACGAAAGACGGATATACCCGAAAGAGCCCTCGTGCCGGAGCGAAGCGAAGGCATATCTTGTGACGATGGACTCGGACACCGTGCGAATGATGTACCCGAACACGTAGTCCTGTTGCCATCACGGGGGTCCGATTGGGTTAGAATGTTGTTATGTAATCTTCGGAGTTTGAATTTCGTCACGACTGAAAAACGCGTCTTTTCGTTAGATTTCTGAGCGGATGAGAGCTTTATATGTGAGTATAAGAATATGCCGCTTTAGATTTTTCATCCTGCTTTCCTAGCTCTCAGTATAAAATCGCAGGAATCGATGTGACAGAGTGACTGATTGGTGACGAGCTGCAGCACCCTTGGACTGAAATTCATGTTGAGGGTAAAAAAAAAATGCAGAAGCAATCAGGTGTCATCTACTTCAGAATATAGGTGCGATTTGGGCAGGTATTATATTCTTAGGGTGGCAGAACCTCGAGCGTAAGACTGTGTGATGAGAATTCAAACTCTGCAATTACGTAACAACTTTCTAACCCGATCGGACCCCCGCGATCGCTAACAGACTTTAACAAGCGAGGTACGAGCTTCATTTGTTAAAGCGTCTGTCTACGAGAGACTACCGAACACGCGGGTGCACTCTGTCGCACATTGAGCAGGGCCAACGTGAATATTCTTACTTGCAGGGGTTCAAGCCGGGCTGAAAAGAGTTGGAGACTACAAACCACGAATTTTCTCTCCATATAACTCCATAAAACCATTTCGGATTAATGCGGGACTTTCGTCGGCCACGGAAGTAGCATGAGCAAAGAAAGAAAACAAGAGAGAGAGAAAAATTACAGCCGCGGATCAGAAACAAATCAAATTCAGTTTACCTTCCAGCTCAATGGTATTCTCCCCACTCATTTCATCCTGCACACGCTCACACCAAAATCCAATGCCGGTCCGTGCACCGCTATGTGACGCCCACGTGACATGACGCGTCACACACTCTTTTTCTCCTCCTCCCCTCTTCGAATAATGCTGTCCCTCTTCCGTCTGCGCACACCCGCCGTCCTACGCCTCGGCCCGCTCGCTGCCCTGCGTTCTGCCACCGCCGCTCCAAACGCCAATGTCGCGCTCGCGCGCTCGCTCATGACCTTTTGGTACGTCGTCGTACTGCCCTGTATGCTGTGCTAACGCTCCCCGTAATGCAGCCAAAACTGTACGTCCCCACCCTCCCACCCGCTGACTGGAATATCGGGAAGTATGCATATGATGGAGGTTGATTCGTTGTGGGGGTATGCAGGCCGGCTAGAAGGGCACACGACGCGGACGTGCCCAAAGCCCGTCGTGTGCGTCGTGTGCGGTATCAAGGGCCACGCGGTGCGTCCGTTCCCCTCCTTTTCCCTCCCTACATCCCGCATCCCCATCCCCCCACATCCCCACATCCGCCGATGCCGCACATCCGCATATACCCCCGATACGCAATTCGTACTGAACTGACATGTCCCAGTCTCTCCAGCGCAAACACTGCCCGAATCGGGACCAGGCGCGCATCGACGTGCCGCAGACCGCGCCCAAGAAGTGGTGCGTCTCGTCTTGTCCAGTCTCCCTTCCACATCGTATCACGCAGCGTATCTGATTGTGTTGTTGCGCCCGGTAATGCATGTATAGCGTTGCGCCGTGCCTCGTCATATCCTCGTTGCGCCTTTCCACCTGCAGTCCCAATAACTGTCCCAACCCTCACCAGGCGCGCCTCGACTCGCTCCAGACCGCGTTCAAGTAGTGGTGCGTTCATATTCTGCATCGTACCTTGCGTGGTGCATCTTCGACGGCGATGTGGAAGCGGAGCCGCGCGCCGTTAGTCCCCGCACCTCGGTGCGCGTGCATGTCCGTGGGGCGCGGGAAGTGCTGCGCGTTGATGTCCGTGCCCATGTCGACCCGCGCTCCTCCGTCGTGGAGAGCTAGGAGAACCGCACTTCGCGGACATCTACCTGCGCGGGTCTCGGCGCGCGCCATGCTCGTGCGTTATTCTGCCTCCTATGGAGCGGTGTGCGTCGAGGAGCTGCGTCGGTCGTCGGCGGGCCGCGCGTCGATGTGACGGTGAGCCGCGTGTCAAGTCGATGTCCATTTGCGCGCCGTTGTCGTCGACCCACAGACCGAGCCGCGCGCCGTCGCGGTGGAGATGCACGGCGATGTAGCTGGTTTCTGGCTGCGCGCCTCTCGCGCATGGTTTGCTGCGCGTTGTTATTAGGCGTCAAGCTGTGGATGATGATTGCGTATCGCGCGGGTTCTCCGGTGCATGGGTGGGACACACCGGGTTTAGGAGGGGCGTCATCCCGCGCACTATTCGCCCCCTAGCCAACCTTGTGTACCAGCATTTGTGATACGCCTCCACTTGGGATCGCGTCATCTGTGATCCCTTTTCGCGGGTGTAGTGAGTGCGCCTCCCCTTTTTGTCTTCGCCCTCCGCACTCCCGCTCCTTATTATACCTCCGCTTAGCTTTCATACCCTCGCTATTTTCTGTCTTGGTGTATGTTTTTTATTTTCATTTTGTTTCCGTCGTCTCGTTCATCTTGTTTCCTTCCTCTGCTTTATCTTGCCATCTGCCGTACATCCAGCACATCTCCCACACACACCTGTATATATACCCATCTACATTCTTTCACGCCTGTCCGCCCGCGTTGCCGAATATGACTAGCATCACCGTCTTTCCTTCCCTCTATTTTCCCTTTGCACATATGATACCTCTTCCATCCGTCCATTTGTCTATTTACATACAGACGCACACACCACACACCGGAAATCCCATTCCTGCTTCCTCCCTCCGCCGTAGCGTGTATATATATACATCTGCAACTGAAAGCTTTGCGAATGCATTGGGTTTCGGATTTTTCTTGCAATTTGCAAAATTAGGCTCGATACTGATGGAAGTGCGAGAAAATAATAAAATAAAGAATAAAGATAATAAAATATTGTAAGAGAGAGGGGAGTTTGGTGTGGATTGGCAAAGGCCTCCAGATCATGCACGGCTTTCCCGGCGACTTCCGTGGATACTGAAATAAGTCGGAGAATATATTATTAAGAGCTCGGAGCGTGGCCTGTAAAACTCTTAGGCACTCTAATAACATTAGGTCAATGTCTATATATTTTCACAATTGTTAGGGGGCAGAAGAGTCTTAGAAAAAAAGCGCACGAAATAATCGGATACTGAGCGGACCAAGTCTGTCAAAGGCCCGCTTAGCCTACAGCTTGTCCTCCAAAACGGCGCTCTTGTTCCTCCTCTACTGCTTGACCTGCGACATGGCATGCTACTCTCAGAAAGTCCGGTGTATTTACTCTCGCTGCCGCAGCAACGGCACCTCTCTCGGGCTTTGGCCGGCACCCCTCTGAATAATCTGCTGCCAATCTGCACATTTTCGGAGCAGGCCGTTGTTGAGGCAGTTGGGAGTGTGTCTGTCTCTGCAGAATATCACGCATCACATACTGTCTGTGCTTTCCATTAGTACTAGGATCTCACGACCGCACTTGCAGCTGCCCTTCCGTTGTCTGGATTCACAACGCGCTGGTGGAGTCATAATCAACGACGACAACGTCTTTCGCTACTGTCTCCGTTGCCACCCAGCCTTTACAGTATCTGCCAAGTATCTGTCTTGGTGCGCCAATAACCCAGATCCTTCAAGCCACCTTTTCCTGACTAATAAAGCGGCTTTGCAGAATTTCTTCCAGTCAAGAATTGATTCTATTCATAATACCAAAGATTGACTGAACAATGGGCCCCATTGTCCATCCAGTCTTTCATGCTCCAATAATGTTTTATTTGTGCCACCAAGAAACAAACATCAATTCAATAACCCTTTGCCTGATTTTGACCACTGAAAGAGACACTGGCAAAGGGAGAAGACAATCTGCAATTTTTCATCTTATCTTTGTCACAGGCCCTAAAGTTAGTGAAACAGGTAGACATCTTTTGAACCTCATTTTGAGGTCACAAAGACGTGTGGACCCCCGCAGTGTTGCCTCCCCTTGTCCCCCAAATCATTTGTGTGAGTCAGTTTATCCTCTTCCTCTTCCTCTTCCTCCACCACATATTTCTCTTTTACCGGGGCACCACCAGGCACACACAAGTCTGAACCATGTTGGAGTTCCTCCTCAGACTCAGCCAAAACAGTAGAGTCAACCTCTGCTAGCTTTGCATCAAGCTTCATCATATCCTTCATCTGGGAAGATCTTTCGAACAGAGGCCTTGCTGCCTTCCACAATCCAACTGCCTTCATGACCTCTCCACAACTATTCAATATATCAGCGATTCGAACCATACAATCTGCCCTCCATTGATGGACATCCATGAATGTGAATGCATCAAGAGCAACATTGAATAGGGAGGGCTGTTTCATCATCACCTGCAGCTGAAGAAATCTGCCCAAGGCATCGGAATGCTTGCATTGTTTGGTGCTTGTCCTTGTACCTCAATGCCAGTCCCAAGAACATACAAGTCCATTGCAGTGTAGTTTGAACATCATTCATCCCGATGGAATGATCTCCAAGCCTTTCTAAACACATGAGAATCAGCTCAGGGTCCTGAGATGACATAAAACATTTTTAAACATTACATTTACAGTCACCAGAGCCCCATCTCGAAGACAGAGCTCAGCAGCTATATAATCAATGATAAGAGATAACTGTTGTCCAGCAAGCCCATATAATGATTTGCAATGAGACTGAGCCATGTCTAGATTTTGGCAAATGATTTCGGAGTCAGCACCAGTGGCAATATCAATGAAAACAATGTTCAGGTTGGCTAGGATGGCTCTATATGAGGTTGGGTGGCAGCTGGATGCAATGGCTACTTGAAGTTGGCGAGATTCCCGATACTCTGATTTCAACAGGTGGATCTCAGCCTGATAATTGAGGATGCTAAGCCTCAATGTACTCTGTTGTTGACCACAACCAGTTAACATGTTGCTGGAATTTTGCAGAAGATGTCCAGCATGCTGATAGTTTGCCAGTATGATGTGACATCTTACTTGATAATAGAGAGACAATGCTTGTGCATAGATGTCCCCTATGTGCACAATGGATTGGTATGCCTCATTTGCATGCATGAGTGCACTCAAGGGCTTTCCAGTAAGGATCAGGATTTGGCATATGCAGTGCGAAGCATTGGTGCTGACAATGGTTGGGTATCCAATGCTTTCTGCCAGAGAGTACGCTCTTTGATAATACTTGAGGGCTTCAACAAAATCTGACTTTGCCTGCTCAAGGTGGATTCCAAGAGCATGATACCATCTGGCTGGTGAGAAATTAGTTAGGTACAATTACAGTGATCATGTCTTACCTTGTTCCAGTGGAGCTTTTGATTTGAAAAGCTCAGTACCTAGGGTAATGGCACTATTGACATCCAGGTCAGGCAAATAGTCAGAACTTCGCAGTAGTTGAATAAGATATTCTCCGAAAATTGGATGATCTTTCCAATGGGCCATTTTCGCGGAAAGCTGGAGCAGAAGGGGAGAATATGTGGCTTGAACCCGCTCATAAAAGTGATTGAGAAATAGGATGCTCTGAATATTCTGGACAATATCAGGCCCCTCTGGTTCAAGCCCATCATGGAGAACAGTGTTGAAATTCCCCAAATTTCGTGCAATTTGAGGCTGTATATCTGTTACATTGAGATTCTTGAATTGGTTCCAAAGATCAAGAATTTGATGGAAATGTTCCCATAGTTTTAGCTTCGAGGCATTTACTGGAGGATGGGTATGAAGGATATGTTCTCGTATTGGAACCAGAACTTTGAGATGTTGATCCTGGCCAACAAAGGCAAGGGCAGTTTGAATCAGTGTGGCCTTGCAGGCCAAAATGTCAGGGATTGGCAGTTTGGCCTGCACCATATCAGCATCTGCAAGCCCATCGGGTAGCATAGACAGAATACTGAGCAGCTGCTGAGCACCTGGTGTCATCCTAGAGCTCATGTATGACAACATGATGGAGATGTCTAGGCTCAATCTCTGGTCATACCCCTCTGAAAGCATCCGAGTACTTTCAAGTCTCCACCGAGAAAGTGCCTGGGCACATCCCTCAGAACCAGCAACACTTGCAATGAGGCTGACTGCCAGTGGAAGATTTCCGGTCAGTTCAAGGAGTTCTTTGATGTTGCCATCATCGTGGCCATCATCAGCAACATCCATGAAGATCTGCTGAGCAGCAACATCGGAAAGCGGTTTAAGAGGGGCTAAGAAAGGCCTGGTCCATTTGACTTTACCTGGGCGCTCAGCACCTCAGAGGGTGATCTACAAGAGGTTCAAGGTATTATTGGATAATCTCACAAACATGACTTACCATGAGACCTAAGTGATCGGCATCGGTTAGAAGAGATAGAAACTCTTCAACTTCGGCGCAAGATTCCAGGGACTCCCAACAAGTCTCCAGATTGTCAAGGACCAGAAGGGAAGGAGGAGCATTGGCAAAATAATATGCAACTCGTTTTGGCATGTTTGAGCCCCTCTCCAACCCAATATGATCTGCAATTGTTGCAGCCAGCTCAGTGCAAGTGGGGCTTGAGTGGCATGGAACAAAGTATCGATGTGGATACTTGGCTTCCACCTGTCGATTATGGAGGGCTGTGGTGGCGAGGCTGGTCTTTCCCATTCCCCCTGCACCGAGGATAGCAATGCGAGCTGAATCCTGGATCAGGATATTCACCACGTCCCGGAGCTCAGCTTTGCAGCCATGGAAAATTTGTGGGCAGGGTGGAAGTAGACCGAAAGATCCTGAGCTGTTCATAAAATTTAGCAAGACTGATGGTGTTTGCAGGTTCAGCCCACCTATTATTCCCTAAGTTTGCTAGGTTGCCTGTCACCTAACAACCCTGAGCTAGGAATGTCAATGGTCATAATTTGTACTCACTGAGGAGTGATCTGAACTGGTAAGGTCAGAGTCAGTCTCCAAAAGGGCGACAAGCTGTTCATGCTGCTCTTTCGAATCCTTTTTCATTTGCCCCATTTGAGACAAGGTTGAACCTGTAACTTGAGCCTGCAGCCAATGCCAATGACTGAATATGCATTGATATCCAAGTACAATTTATTTGACATACCTTGAACAATTCAACCATCCTGCTAAGTTCCTGCTTGCATGTTTCCAATTTTTCTCCAGCTTCAGGCTGTCGAAACAATCCCCTTATTTTCCCCACAGCCCCTTTTTGTTGCCCATTGAGAACTGTGAACAACTTTTCAAGTGCCCTGGGGTACTAGATTAAATGAATGCAATGTCATTCTAAATTCAGCTCACTCTGTGAATTTTGCAATATCATACAAGAGTGCCGTTGGAAGGACCCCCTTGATTTCTGAAGTTGAATGAAGGTGGACAATGATACAGAGGATTTCATGAATATGCTCCATAATTTCAACATATTTTTCTTTGTTTGATTTGATTGTCTATTGTCTTTTGTTAAACATGGTACTAATGGCCAGAGAAATGGGCTTACCTCAATAAACTTCGTAATTGACAAGCACAATGTAGCAGTCAAGCCAAGAACAGGAACTTGGGCTATTTCTGTAATGTTCTGAGCAGTGGTTGCAGCGAAGACGATATATCCGATAAGCTTGTTGACATTTGCAGGGGACATGGTGGGCATTGATGACAGGAGGGGTGCTGGTCTTCTGGGCATATATACATCTCGTTTGCTGTGCTCCTCCCACAGCTACTATTATCCGTGCAATCTCAGCATCATATGAATCACATCATACACAAATATGGGTATCTATTGATGTTCCGCACTGAAAATACACGCTATATTTCAAATGTCGCAAACAAAAGTGAGAGTACTATGGTCAGGGCGAGGTCCAATCTGTCATTCCAAACACCGGCATTTCACCCCGATTTAAGAACTCAGTTCACAGGTAAGTAAAGGTACGAGCTGAGATGGCATCACCGCAGATCAATCTGCCACGGTGCAATCCGAATGATGGCCGGCTCTATTCCAGTTTCACTCGCAAGTATAAAGACTTAATTCAGTGTGCCACCCCCAGGAATCCGCAGTTCCCCGCACTCAAAACCAATGTGCCACCGGGCAATCCGCCCTCATAACTCATCCAACGATTCTTCACACATTGGGAGAATAGCTAGAGGTGACTACATTATAAACTGAGAAATCTTCGAAACATGAGCATTATGTGGGAGTACATGCCGAATGACGCCGGACTCGATTTGGGGCAGACTCATACTCTGGTGTCAGAAACCACGGCTTCTGCCAATGCCAGCATACCCGAGTCCCACATCCATGGCATACTCGTGTTATAAAAAGAACCGCGCCATGTGGAGAGTCCGCGCCATTTTCATCACTTAGTTACTTCGCTTAGCGCTGTGAAAGTTCGTGAGTTTGATCACATTCCGTGAAAGTTCGTGACATCAGCTGGATTTAGTGGAACTTCGTCACTTCCTCTGTACCCCGTGAAAGCTCGTAACTTAACATGTATCAATGATCTAGCTGATACCAACTGTTCTGTATCCACCTGTAAACCCACTTCGAATGTGCTTGCCCTAACTGCGGGTATTCACCGGTTAGAGTTCGGGTTAGAGTTAGGGGTTAGAGGTTAGGGATAGGGTGTTAGGGTTAAAGGACAGAAATTTCCGCGGGAACGAGGCTTTAGTGTGCCAACCTGAGATTCCCCGGTTCGGGGGACCCCCCGAGCGCAGCGAGGGAGGGGAGGGGCATTGAATGGTTGGCTCTCTTCACGCAAATGAAGGAAAACTTTTGTGAAGCGGCCATCAGCGCATCAAAATAAGGCCGATGGCCACTCTGGCGGCTTGATGGCTCTGCTTCAAATTTGATTTAATGGAAGTGACGAGGTTTCCCGGAAATTACTTCAAATGACGAACTTTCACGCTTTCCCATCAAACTTACGAAGTTTCCCATTTCTAAGCGAAGTAACCAAGTGACGAGGATGGGTACGACTCCCATGTGGACAATGAAGGGGCCGCCGCTGATCCTCCAAAACATCCGCCGGTTGACCTTCTTTCGGGAGATGAGAATAGACTCGATAGCTCATAAGCCACCAGACACCTTAATTCAGAAGTTCATACCACGTTTGTCGAACAGTTGCTCGCCCCCAGCACCAGCATTACTATTCGCTGGTGTTCAAAAAAAAAAAAAAAAGGATCATATTCAGCCTCAAATCCGCTGAGACTTGAACCTTTATTGACGTGATTAACATCACTGGCATGAACCTAAGATGTCCTGCATAGATCAAGTTGACAGTCAGTAATTTACCGTGCGACGGTTTTAGGCTTAACAGCCCTAACGGGGTGCAGGGCTGGGTGACTATGCGATGGCAAGCGCTTCGGGACGCAGCTCGCTGCGAAATATTTTGAGCCGCCGATACAGTTCGCATTTGCGCACGTTCGGCTTCGAGAACGAGATGCGGGGGAAAGATGCGTTGAATTTGCATACTTTAATTTATAGAGACGTCCCATCCCTGCATCTGCAGTGGAAACATAATTTAATTGGGAACATACCCATCAACTGCCAGCCTGGAATAAAATAAACTTGGCTTACGGCCACTGCGTGTGCATGGCAGCAATTCCGTACGGTGAACCTCCTTGGATGTAATGACCAGTAGGTCATGAGTTCGAACCCCGGTGTAAATGTCCTTTTTGGCCGTTTGAACACTGTTTAAACAGTCCGTTAAAACGCGCTGAGTGCCTGCTGGTAACCCACCAACTCGTTAAACATGTTTAGATTAAACACCTGTTTAAACGGCAATTCCTGTCTCAACAGGAATTATTTAAACAAAGCTGCTATAGTTTCTTCAGGAGACTTGCCACCAAGGGAGGGTCATCTGTTTTGCATGGCGTACGTCGATCCGCATCTGATCAGTGGGGCGGATATCGTAGTGGATGTCACCGACGTGATGCTGCTTGAACTGGAAAAAGTTGAATTGAATTTTCTGCGACGCCTTCTAGGGTTGGGCGCTCATTCTATTCGTGCCCCGCTATTTACTGAGCTTGGAGTCATACCGATTCATTACCGAAGGCTGATGATAGCATTGAGATATCTGCAGTATCTGGTTGGACTCGCACATGATCATTATGCTTGGCTTGCCCTTCAGGATTCCTACGGCTTGTTTTGGAGGGCAAGAGAGGGTATTGGATGGATCTTATCTATGCGCTTGGAAGGCTACCATTCCCGGTCGACCTTCCTTCGCTGCCTGATTTAACACCGGCTAAATGTGCGATTCTGGAGAAATCAGTCTATATCTCGGGCATGAAATATTTGGATTTTCAGTTGGCCCCGTCCCCGAGATTATATTTACTGCAGGGGCGCCTGGAACCGCTTGAAGATGACCCGCCTAGGGCAATTACTGTCATCCTTCGGCACTATCTATCAATGGTGGTTAATCCTAGGCATCATAGATCGCTCACGCGGTTGATAAACATGGTCTGGCGATAGAGCGGCTTCGGGACAATGGGAGGCATGGCAAAAATACAGTGCCGCGTCCCCACCATTTGTGTCGATTCGGATGTGCTTGCGTGGAAACAGCGGAACATGCTCTTCTCCTATGGTGGAACAGAGAGCTGCATTTGTGATTCGCATCAGGAATCTGGTTCCGGAAGTTACGCAGGTGTCAGCGGTGAATGCTACAAGTGTGTTGAAGAACTTGATTTTTAATCGGGTTACTGTGTGCAGAATGGCAAAATTTGCACATCAAGTGCTAACCTTCTTCGACACTGTTCCAGTGCGGCATCCAAACAATGTGAACAGTGCTTCATGGATTTTTTGAGGTATCAGCTCCTTGCTCTCATAGACTAATGTTGCTTCTTGCGTACCTAGATTTACAGCCTTAAAAGCGGTGAGCTCGTCGACAGTGCGTAGGTTGCGACATAGGTAGTGTAGTACATTTATAGACTATACCCTACAACTCGGCACATTCCGAAAGGGGAGTATAATAACCTGGTTGCGCAACAGCCACTGGAGCCACCTCGTGGCTTTTTTGACGTGCGCAGCCGAATGGCTCCAACCCCGCCAAAATAGCCATTGTGGCCAAAAATAGCCATTCAAATGGCTTGACGTCATATTTTTGGCGGTGGAGCCATCGAGTTGCGCACGTCAAAAAAGCCACGAGGTGGCTCCAGTGGCTGTTGCGCAAACTCTCTAATATATTTATTCTGACTTATCCGTGCACTGGTATGCACGGGCCGCCGCTGATCCTCCAAAACATCCGCCGGTTGAACTTCTTTCACGGTCCGTGCACCGCTATGTGACGCCCACGTGCCGTGACGCGTCACCCTCTCTCTTTTTTCTCTCCTCCTCCTCCGCCCGAAAATGCTGTCCCTCTTTCGTCTGCGCTCACCCGCCGCCCTGCGCCTCGGCCCGCTCGCCGCCCTGCGCGCCGCCACTGCCGTCCCCGCCAATGTCGCGCTCGCGCGCTCGCTCATGACCTTTTGGTACGTCGCCATCCCGTCGCCCTAGCGCTTGTGCGTGGTGCTGACGCCCGCGGATTGCAGCCAAAACTGTACGTCCCCAGCCACCCACCCACTGACTGGAATATCGGGAAGTGTGCATATGATGGAGGCTGATTCGTTGTGGGGGGGTATGCAGGCCGGCTAGAAGGGCACACGACACGGACGTGCCCCAAGCCTGTCGTGTGCGTCGCGTGCGGCGTCGAGGGCCATGCTGTGCGTCCTTCCCTTCCTTTCTCTCCATACATGCCCGTACCCCAAATTCTCCTGTGTCCCCACACCCGCGCATACGCATACGCAAACGCATGTATACTGACGCACGCACAGCGGAAACAGTGCCCCAACCCGGACCAGGCGCGCATCGACGCCCTGCAAACCGCGCCCAAGAAGTGGTGCGTGTCCTCCCTTCCCACTTGCATCGCCCAGCGTAACATATCTGACTGTGCTTTTTGTGGATGCATGTAGCTTCCGCTGCGGCGTCGCAGGGCACGTCATTGCCGAGTGCCCGCAGCCGGCAAAGTGCTTCCATTGTGGTTCTACTGTGCGTTACTTTCCTTTCCTTCTTTCGTTCGTTCGTTCCTCCGTCCGTTCGTGTGTTCTTTGTAGCCCCATTCTCATATCCCTTCTCTTCTATCTATCTCGTCCCCTCCCCTTCCATCTCCGTCTCGCCGTTCCGCTTCTTCCTTTATTTTCTTTCGTATTCGTTTCCCTCTTCTTCCTACCCCCTTCCCTTCTCTTATATCTCATCCCGTCCCTTCCCTTCCATCGCATCCTTCCTCCGTCCACCCATCGTTTTCGTTTTCATTCAGTTTTGTCTTCATTCCGAATTCGTCTCGTTTCCCCTCCACTCCACTTCCATCTCATACCCCTCCACTTCCATCTCGTCTCATCCTTCCCTTTCCTTCCATCCGTCCTTCGTCCCACCGTTCTTCTTTTGTTTTATTCATATCGTATTTATTTCGTCTTTCTTTCCCCTTTTCTTCCTCCCCCATCTCGTTTCCTTTCTCTTCTATCTATCCATCTCGTTCTCTCCATCTCCTCTCCCTCCAACCGTGTTTTTTTTTGTTCATTTTCTTTCCTATTCGCTTCGTCTCGTTCCCCTCTTCTCCTACCCCCATTGACCCATCCCTTAGGACCACATCCGCCGAGAGTGCCCTACGCGCCCGCCGCCCACCCCCGTCGCGGAGGCGAAGCCTAAAACCAAGGCGGAGCCCAAGCCCAAAACCACCAAGCCGAAGGGGGAGCCCAAGCCGAAGGGAGAGCCCAAGCCGAAGGTCGCTGCGTGAGCGCACTGTCGTTGCGAACGCTGAGCGTACGGCGACGGAGGTGGTCGGCGCTGCCGTGCGTTGTGCAAGGCCCGGATCGATCTCGTCGCGGAGTGGATTGGGCGGGGCGTAGAAACACAAAATAGGTTGGAGGCTGCGATAATGTTATTGATTGACGCATCCATCCGTCCATCCGGTGTGGCGCCCAGCTCTCGTCAGGTGAGTATGTGCGTATTGTATGCGCGGGCGAGTGTTCCTCGACATCGCTTCGGGTGTTGCGTTATTTCTCGCCGCGGTGAAGAGGTGTGCCGGGCGTCCGCGGCTCGACTCCGTCGCCGACGTGTCCGAGCCTGTGGCGGCCGATGTGACCGTGGTACGTCTCGTCGGGCAGAGCGTGCGCGTGCTCTCAATCATCGTGCCCCCCCGCATCGTCTTCTCGCCTCGCGACTCTTCCTATTGCAAGCCGCTCGACAACAACCCGACAAACCCAGTCGCGACGGGGATGAAGGAGAGCATCGACACATTGGCGATCACGACACCACCACCTAGTCTGCGTCTCTCTTCCGCTGAGTCCCTCGATGCGGCTGGCTGCTAGTACATAACTTCTCATGGGCTCACCGTAGCGCTCGGACTCGCGCGGCCGGGGACTATCTGCTATTCATCTCGTCCTTTCTGCGCGCGACGCATGTATTATTATTATTTTTTTGGAAATTTAGTGTTTGATCGAGGATTCCCGCATGGCTCTTGAGCTGAACACAAGAGGATCATTGTGATTCAATCCGCACTACAAAAGTAATAGTAAAACAGTGGAATTGCTAGTCGTGCGCGAGGTGTATTATTTACGCGGTCGCATTGAAGTTGTGAAGAATCGCCGCGCTACAAGAAATTTTAACAGGACGGATGCATGAAATGAGGCATCGTCAGGGCAGGCATGAACTTCAACGAGTCGAGGCACAAGAACCGCTCGTTCGCAGGACTGGGGAGCTGGAACGTCAAGAAATTTATAGAGCGTCCTCGACTTTCATCCAGGCCTGGTGGGAGGCTACCACCTGCGCGTCCGCTCTCGACTGCGGATGTTCTTGGTACATGGTTCGAATTCCCTCCAAGCATGGAAATATGGTTCCGAGGAATTTAGCAACACGGCGGCGTTTAGTACCGATCGACGAGTATGCGACATTGAGCTTCACGAGGCGCTCCTGCGAGAATCTGCGCTTGGAGTGGATCTTGAGCTCTGGGACAATCGTGGCATCAAAAAGAATCGCGAGAAACTGTAGACGTGGACAGTGTTTTGCAAACGCGTAGACACCCTCGAGTGTGAGTCGGGGACTGATGCGATAATTGCAATCGGAAGGAAGCGATAACGATTCGAGCTGCGGCCATGCACAAGCCATGTTCAGAACCACCTCATCGTCTAGATCAACGCCGCCAGTGTGCGAAAGCGACACAACGGCGAGATTGCGGAAGTTGAACAGAGGTTTGAGGTCCTCGCCCGAAACCAAGTACAGAGTGAGCTGGTCTGGGTGGGTCACATCAGAATTGGAATCCCGCTGTTTCTGTACGCAAATTTTCTGAAGCGATGGATGAGTGCAGTTCGTCGCGAGCGCGGAATAAAATTCTTGGACAATCCGCTTTGTCGGAGTCGCGCGCCAGCTCCTGGCAATGAGGGTGAACTCGACGAGGGAGTATCGTGCTGCGAGAAGGGTGGGGGCGTGGTCTATCGACTCGCATTCGAGGGTTCGGAGGGCAGGAAAATGAGGGAGATCGGTCGGGGGTTGCAGGTAAGGGGTGGGCTTGTCCGACATTAGCCACAGATAACGGAGCCGAGGAAACCGGGCTAAATGGGAAAAAGCCATTGAATCCAAGTGACCCACGACAAGTGTTTCGACGTCCCGCTGCGCGCATATGAATCTTGAGATGGATGGGATGATCCTTCTTACGGCGCTACCGCCAATGCCGACGGGCTTCAGATCCCGGAATTTAGCCGTCAGCGTCTCGAGTATCGATGCATCCGGAATGCAGTTCATTGTGAGGCCGAGACTAGTTAATCCCGGAGAAAGGAACAAACGGACATGGTGGAAAAGTTCGGGATCGATGGGAAACCACTCGAGAGTCTGGAGATTAGGAAAGATGAAGTCCTGGGGGAAACTCGAAGCGAGGGTCTCGTAGACCTCTGAGGTTTCAAGAACAGCGTTGTTATCGTCGAAAGATTTCACGCGACGAGAATAGAATATAAAACGGGCCCAGTCGGCGTTGGTGACAGCGCGCCACAAACCCTGTGTAATGGCAGTGTTACTCTTGGACTGCCAACGAGGCAGTCTGTGACTCACAATTTTCAGAGACGTGTACCCTTCCTCATCGTCATCTCGAGTCTCGGTGATGTCCCAAAGATCGCTCGGCATGGTTCGAAGGAGATGGAGGAGGATCGCTTGGTATCTCCATAGGAAATCGAGAGCGGGATTCATGAAGATCGTGGAAGTTCTAGCCAGGCGGGATAGATCGCGGCGGCGTTGCGGATACTTCTCGACGGGGCATCCGTTCCACCAGCGAATGGGCCCATCGAGGGCAACCTGTTCGCATATCATGTGCACCACTTCAAAAATATCCCATGCACGATGCATTCCTAGTCGCTGGCAGATGCAGAGACGGCGACAAGTGAAAGTGGGCGGGGGAAAAAACTTGTAACGAAGCAGGGAAATATCGGCTGAGAGTTTGGATGTGCGTTAACCAAAGAGGAGTAGAGAAGCAATGTCAAAAGTTGTATACGTGCCACTGAGCTTCAAGACCCTCGATTCGCGGTAGCAAAAATTGGGCAAAAGCAAGAGACGAGATCACGCTGTCACACGGCACTTCTGTGACAGTGGCTGGCGGATCATTCCGGATGTACGGCCTTTGCCCGAAACCTTCCGTTTCGGGGACGTTTTCACCATTTGAAAACAGTATCTATTGCTACGTGTTTCGTATAATTCTCAAGATTCTACTCAGTCCCAAAATTAAATGATGATTGAAATTTTTTGATGGATGTGAGACCCTCAGTCGGTTCGATGCATATGGTACTTAAAGTTAGAGGCGAGTACTCAGAATCTCCTCTTCTTTTTGGCCAAGTCTAAAATCACACCCAATAAAATTTGGACAATCAAACCAGTTTAACGCAAGAGAGAGCATCAGGACGTACTAGAAGTGCCGCCAAACTAGGGAGGAGATTCTGGAGCCTATTTACTGACGGGATGACGAGCCCAAATCAGCGGCGGTATGTATGTACTTCCCCGCCTTTTGGGTCCATGCAAATATTAATATTAACTGTGCATCCCATTTTGCCTTATCCATCCTCTTCGTTATACGTATTCTGTGTCCATATCAAGTCGCCGTCGAAGACACTAGGGCCCTGCAAGTTAGGCCTGTTTGCAAACCGGTTTATAAACAGCTGTTTATAAACCAGTTTTTAAATGGTAGGAACAAAATGACCTGTTTTTAAATATTTCGGGACCACGGACCGGCGGCAATCAGCCATAGAAAAATATCGGCGCAGCTTTACAACGACCATATTTGGCTCTGGGGCCACCTGGGGGGACACTTGCTACAACCAGGAAGTGAAGTATCTGCGATGGTGTGGATGTAACATTGCTTTTTTTTCAGAGATTTGTTAGCAGAAAAGCCTCTTGATCAAGCCGGCACGATCAAAAGCCTTGCAGACGTCGGGAAGAGACATAGGGAGTGTAGTCACGGGCGACAAAAGTGAGCAGGCCGCTGGGAAGACTTTTTGGGATAACAAGGCTGCTGAGGTCATATTTTAGACTCTGGTATAAAAACCGGTTTTTAAATCGCTGGGAATAACTTACAGGGCCCTAGAAGACAGTGTCCGGAACGAAGATCCTATCCATCCAGCGATTCTCGCGCTGCACCTTCCTTGATAAGCGGATTCAGCCCATCCTGTTTGTTTCTGTTGCATCCCGTTCTTTTCGTGAGGTGCGTTTGCAATTACACATTCTGGACGCATAGTACATTTCCGCCTTTTGGCATCCTATGATGAATATTACATTACGATCGGCCCCCTTGCGGTATCCCCCCGTCTACGCCGTCATCCCCTTTTGCGCTCAAGTTCATATTTAATCTCCAGCACTGTTAATCACATTTACTATCCGGCCGCTTGCAAGTTATCCACACTAAAGGTACAACGGGAGGCATAATCATGATGCCAAATGCTGCTGATAGGGGAATAATGCCAACTGGTGTGCGCGTCGGCAAGTGATTCAATAGCTGGACCTGTTTTGCACGCGCGACGGTTCAATGTTGAACGAACCTAGGACTCGTCTCGAGTCCTGGCCGCCACAGTCACCGAGCGCGGGCGGATGGGCGGATGCATATGCCCGGGTGCATACACGTAGGTAGACGTCTCGACAAATCAAAGGTTGCGAAAATAACAACCGAGGTGAGCAATACGTAAGTAACTCATTAACAACAATTTTTTAACTACATAACAAAATGAGCAGCGATTTCGACAGGGATTTTCCTCCTCCGCACCATCGTTCGTCGGTGAAATGGCTTGGCTAGGGATGGCATTGATATAAGTAGCTGCAGAAACACTTGATTTGTACAATTCCAGAATTGTCCGAAGGCACACTTTGAGCGCTGGGGAGGTTGACGACTCTTTCTCAAAATATTATCATGGATACCTGTAAATTTAAGTTTACTTCAAATGAATAACTTTCTCTCATATATACCATCGTTTTTTTGAGCGAACTAAAGTCGCAGGACGCGATGAACATCCCCCCTGATTTCCCCATCTTGGCACAAGCCCCTTCATTTGTTTTGCTACCAAATGATGCCCACATCATAAAACAATGAATGGCTGGCTTTGGCTTGATCCGAACCTAGGTTAGTCTCTCGTAGACAGACGCTTTAACAAATGAAGCTCGTACCTCGCTTATTAAAAACCTCGGTCCGATCTTCTGCTTTTTTGCTTGACTGGTCGTATGATTCAACTACTTTTCCTGCCATTTTTTGTCGTCTCCATTGGCGTGTACGTGCGTTGGGCGCGCTCTCCTCAGCCCGGGTTCAACTGTCCACCTTCGTCGGGATCCGTGACCAGAGTGGGCGTGCTTTCGAAACCTCCTATCGCAGCATGGTCTGGCGCTGTGTTCTTCGAAGGAATTCCACGACGCACCTCGCGCTCCCGTCCCCTCCGCTTCATCGCCCTTTCATCCACAGGACAGCGAGGACTTCGTTTCTCCGATAAGTCCCCGCCCATCCCACACTGCACGTGAAACGTGGCGCCATGCTGCCAGTGACATTACTACTACTTACCTGCTAATCCAACTAGCCCACCCCCGTTACCCAATTAGCTCTTGACCGCAGGGACCGGGAGGTCACCATCAAGGCTGTGCCTCCAGGATCGGAGGCCCAGATACTGTACTGTTACAATCAAATCGACAAGGGGGTGACGCGTGACCCCTTTTACCAATTCGACAATTCGACAACTCCCCAAGTTGAGGGTGACAGCAGGAAAAAATTCGACAAATGCCGAAAACGATGCTCGCATCTTGGAAATCAGTATGTGACCACTGAGACACATTGGAGAGACATGTCAACAAGTCCTTCATTCACCAAATTTGTGCCTGTGTACCATCATGCAT
Organism: Mycena rebaudengoi; assembly: GCA_029282285.1. NCBI lineage: Eukaryota > Fungi > Basidiomycota > Agaricomycetes > Agaricales > Mycenaceae > Mycena > Mycena rebaudengoi. Next base: position 544,585 of record JARJCX010000062.1, read on the forward strand.
CTCTGCTCCGGCAACACAACACATGATTGCCACCACCCGAAATTTATTTCGACCTGATCGGGCCAGATGACTCGTCTGACGTCGGCTGGGAGGGTGATCACGACGATGACGATGTGGTTGAGGGGAAAACGGTGACCCAGGGACAGCAGGAGGCCGGTGGGAAGCACTGAAGGAAGCCAAATACGCACTGTGCAATTTTTTGTGACAGTGACAACTCGGATAAGGGGGAATACTGGTAGATGCAGCGCTGGTAACAGTACAGGGGAATGTAGAAGATTTCTAAGGATTTTTGCGTGCCATGGGGGAATATTTGGAGGGATTTTTGTGAACCAAAAAATCAATTCGACAACCGCCGGGTTGACGCGTGAATATTCCACATCGACAGGTACCCGCGTGACGCGTAACTGTCGATTTGATTGTAATAGTACAGTACTGGAACAGTTGGCGTCGCCGTCTCCGAGACCTAGCGGAGAACCACACAATTAATCCCACCATTTCCTTTCTTACCACCACCATCAAAAACCGATTTGTTTCTACAACCCCTCTGCGACCCGAGAACCGTTATTAAACGTGTAGATCGGTTCCCGCTCAGGTGCAATCTAGAACAACGGTGTTTTCTTGGAAAGGAGTAGAAAAGATACAAAAACCAAAAACTATATACGAGCTGGGCCATCGTCGTCTGCGGTCTAAAGGGTCCATTAGGCTGATCTCCGAGACCCGGCGATACTTTGGGCAAGACTACACGTTGATCTTCTCGAAGACCTCACGATTGTCTGCGCTCTCAGCGTCTCCCCCCGCTACTGCACTTCTCATTCTCTGTCCTAAAAGCGGTGCAGAATCCACATAACCTGTCACTGTCAAAACCTGTCAAAAGGGCCTGTGATCTGCTATATAGCTGCACGTGCAGTCGCGTAGACTCGCGTAATAATTTAGTAGTAGTACTGATAAAAGACGCGTAACGACGTGCCATAAACATTCTTCGTGTCATAGAGAACAGTATAGAATAAACCAAAACTGCCAACAGGGCCGATAGCTGCACGTGCAGTCGCGTAGTAAAAGACGCGCGTTCACGCGTAATGACGCGTCATAAATATTCTTCGCGTCATTAGAAAACAATATAGAATAAACCACTTGCCAGAAGTGCCGGCGATCTGCTATACAGCTGCACGTGCAGTCGCGTAGAGGCATATTAATAAACGCGGCACGACGTGTCATAAGATTTGGTGATCAAACTCTGACATTCGATCAAACTCTGACATTAACTGATGAGGAAAAATATGTCGGAGTTAATTTCCGCACCAACACTCAGAATATTCTCCAGGCACACTATAGAGCGAAAGCAGGTACCGCTCGATACTGCGTGTATCGGATCATGGCAATTGAAGACTCCATGGGACGACTGACTCCAAAGAACTGAAGATGCTATATTTACTTAGCACGCGTAGATTGTCATCTTACACACGGATGCGAATTATCTCCGGGATTGTGAAGATGTACACGTTAGACAGCTCTGCGCGAAGTTCAGATCAAGTTCCCCCGTCAAATTCTCAATGTCCACGGCCGGTCCATGGTGGTTCCGCTATAAACAGAAACAGTTATAATTCCTCTCCGAGCTCGACGTTTCAGCCTTGCACTTGGATACCTGCAGTATCTCCTTTCCCTCCCATCTTCACTCTTTGCATGGGCCGCACTGAACAGCTCCTTGGAGCTAGCGGCGCAAGAGACGAAATGTTGGGCCAGAGATCTGATCTTGGCATCATTCAAGCTTCCATTCGCATGCCCCGCCCGTGAATGCCTCGACAGACTCTATTCTGGCAAACACGAAGTCTGTGGACACTAATGCTGAACTGGATACAAGGGGAAGTCGATTCATCGGGCAAACTCTATCTGAAGTGTTCTACGCAGCACCAATTTTTAGGATAGATGTTTGATGGGGAGTGATACTGTTCTGTTACTTATGAGTTTGTTGCTTTTGTGTATCGGCTAGGTTCTACAGCGGGCAGGTAACTGACTCGTGAGCTCGGCTTAGAAGGTATACAGAAGTCAGGGACGAAGGTGTACATAGAACCTGTAACTAGTACACTGGGATACTTCCTGGCCCCGGCGTTCCTCAGCGGGACCGTGCCGTGTAATGCTACCTACCTACCTACCTACCTGTGGTGTCCATACTTCGCTGTGGTGGTCCCAGCACCCTTCGCTTCTGGACGGGAATCCAGGCTTACCAACTTATTCCGAAAGTGCTGGCATTTATACACGAGCATGGCGTTACTCATGGAGTGAGTCCAGACTCTGCATTCCTCTTAGCCTACTGATCTATACCCCAGGATATCTACAGTGGCAATATTGTGTGCAAAAAAATTGCGCAGCGCCTCCGGCTTCGAGGAGTTCAAGATTCGGGCCCAGCTACCGCTTAGCCCTCATCGATTTTGGAGGATCAGTGTACTTTTATACCGATGCCGGGCCCCCGCGCATTTCCTATTCTAGAAGACGTGGCCCGCCTGGGGGTGCCGGATCCCAGAGCTCGACCACAGCCCGTGCTTTGACTCATTTCATGCGGATGGCCAGTCTTTTGCTTGATCTCGACCCTCAGGAATCCATACAGTCTCGTCAGTTATACAGTACCGAGCATCACGTCCGACGTCCACAAATTCCCGCAGATTGTCAAAAACTTTTGGACGACATGTGAAATCTGGAGCCCAACGCTCGACCGTCCGTCGGTGTCGCATTTGACCGTCTTAAAGCTCTCAATGAAAATACCAGAAGCATGGGATATACTGAAACAAATGGAAAAATTACAGAAGGCATAAGATATGTTCTTCTTTCGTCTTTTCTACCGTCGGCGAATGAGGGTCAGAGGATTGGGAACGATATAGAATGGCGCAGGGAATGCTTTATAGATTAGACTCGACCGCATGGAGTCGAGAGGGCCAGAACCGTCTAGCCTTCGAAATCTGATTTCCGGAACTATATATTGGCTCACAGGATTTCCCCTCCAATTTCTTCTAGAAATCCGCGTACCACCGTGTTCATTCGCTGTTGAAACATGCGGATCATCAGTGCAAAATTGAACCATGTTTAATTAGATGCAGCTTATATTGGACTGCTAAGGGTTCAATAGGGCAGGGATTCACACCTACCTCACATAGATCAGCTAGGTAGATACCGCCTGTTCGACTCGGGTCTCAATCATCTAACAGGTTTTTTGTACGGAGGGCTCAATATTCATATTGTAACAGCATCATCACATATCATCGCTGCATTCATGAGACTCAGAATTACTGGTAACGTGGATATCCCTGCACAATCTGATTTGATATTCCCACCTCCAGATCGAATACCAATACATATTCTCCTTACGACTGGGCCGATTCATCGGTCGAGGCCACTTCACCATATGCATCCGGAATGCATTGGAAGACTGTAATATAGTTGCGACGTCGGCACTGGAAGTATCAAAGCGAACGGGCAAAACGAAAAACCCACAGTCGACACAAAGCTCGGAGCATTTGCCACACTGGGAGCACGCGAGCGGCCAGAACCACTGCTTGCCGCACTCGTCGAATTGCGGGATGCAGCCGGCCTTCACATCGACGTGGCAGTGGCAGCTGATCTCGAAGCCGCACCCTGCGAGGCGGACAGACATTTATTTCGTGTGGATATCGGGATGCACTGGGTCCGCGGCACTTACATCGCTTAGTGAGGCTGGTGCGCGGGCTCGGGGCCGCATGGGCACTGAGTGAGACAGCGAGAAGGGCAGCGAGGGGGCGGGTGAAGTGCATCGGTTCTAAGCTCGACGCAAAATAAGTCTTACACCTGCCCTTTTATACTGGGATTGAGTAGGTCCGAAATAAATATTAATTGTCGTACCTACATTGACGTTGACACATCAATAGCGCCGCGGCATTCCGTGCCTGGATAGATCTATGTTCAATTTCTTGGCTAGAGGGATGGGGCTTTCCTTACGGCAAAGCGACGAATCTCGATGCCAAGACAGTAGTAAAAATATGCAGAAGATGCGTGTTCAGAGTTGTGGCAGGAAACCTGGAGCGCAATACTCTGCTACGCCTGTTTGGATATAATTTCGGGAATATGGCAAGAGTTCGGCGTACACATCTTGACAAGGTCCGCAACGGAAGCGCTAAGCCTGGCGAGACCGTCAGTGTCAGGAGCCTAGAACGGGAGGAGCTGTCCAATCCGTCAGCGATGAAACATGAAACGGCGGCAAGCGCTGCGGCCCTGAGGACCAGGGTAGCGGCCAAAATCCGTGAGTGAATGGGGAATTGGGTAATAGGAAGTGGAGATGGACCGACTGGCCACGACTATTTACCGTGGAATGGTCAGCGCAGTAACACACATGAAAAGGAAAAAGGAGTGGAACTGACATTTTTCAGGGCCGGCGCACACTGCAGCACGAATCCGTGGAGGCGCCTTACGGATGCGATTCGCCACTCCTCCTCGGCAATACGATCATTGGACTTCACCGTTTGCCAGGATCCGTCGTTCGATAAGGGAATGTGATATCCAGACATGGGACCGTTTGAAGGATAATAAAGCCGATAAAATAGAAATAGAGCAGCGACCTAGGATAATGATAATGAGCGTGGTGAAAGGAGAAGGGAAGAACGAAGTAAGTGCGAATGTGAGCGGCGAAGGGATTCTGGAAAAGCAAGGGACTAGGAGCGGTGGCAACGGATGCGGACCTTATGTAAAAGATTGTGAATTCTACGTAAAGTATAAGTAAGATATAGCTAGAATGAATGTGGTAGACGCACCCTCAGCGAACGCGTAAGGAAACGAGCTGAGTGTGACATGCGTGACTACGAGACAAAAGGGGAAGCCAGTAATCGGCGCGGAAAAGGAACGAGATTGAAATATAGTACCGTATTCTAACAAACCTGGAATGACCCAAATCGAGGAACTCGGAATGGAATGTATAGAAAATTGACACTGCTGGCTGGCGCCACATTCTCTGGTCCGCGTATGATCACGCGGCGAGCGCAGGCGAGGTCAAGTCTGCAGCACGAATCCGTTACGGATGCGATCCGCGTCTCCTCCCCGGCAATATGATCATGACATCTCACCATTCAACAAAGTCGGTAGCGGGACCGTTTCTAAGATAAGTGAGCGCGGTGAACGGAGACAGCAGGGACGAAGCGTTGATTGGGGAAAAGCAAAGGACTGAAAATGGGAGTGGCCTACCAAAAACGAGAAAAAAGTGCTTGGCAGAATGTTTGCAGGATGTAGTCTGGATGAAAAATGGAATATATGGTAGACGGAGGAGGAGTGCATGAAAAAGATGCGGAGGTGGTATGAGATCAAGGCGAATGGCAGCGGGGCGGGAACAGGATAAGAGCAATCGAGAAGGTGGAGATGCTTAACAAAAGAAAACAAGAGGGGATCAAGCGTCAGTTCCACCAGTTATGCCGACTCACAAATATCTGGATGAAATTCACCGGCCGTCGGAGGTACATGAGAACAGGACCGGGAAGAGAGCGAGGGCAGATGAAGCTTATAAGATTGAGGATGTGGATTTGGCTCTATGAGATACATTGCGCGGCACGGACTGGATGACGCCGTTCCTGGGTCGCATTCGTCCAGTCTGCTAGCCGTACGGTCCTATTTATCAGATTGGGATGTCGGCGAGGCCAGTACACCGGAGCAAAGAAGTCAGGACGGGTGGATGAAGGTGGATGGTCTGTTCGGACCGGATACCCGGTCTTATCTCGGAGAGCTTGCTACGAAATAATGCCCGCATCACAAGATGACTGGTGGGATGTCCGGCAAGCGGCGAGGCACAAACCAAAACGTCATAAGATATTAAGTTGAATTATTAAATATTTAATGGTAAATAAAGTAGAATGTCAGAGTTGCTCTCCAGGTAACTCAGTGTACCAACTCAGCAGATCTTTGGCACGTCGAACTGTAGAGTGTAGTTGGCTCGCCGCTGCAATCAGGATATCTTGTGTGTTTCGACGGAGGCTTCAGTCTGGGCCATGGCCAGCCATGAGTGAAAAGAAAGATACAGAAGAACGAGGTGATATTCCCAGAAATGGTGGCGCATATTCAGGCAGGATGCGAGGGCTCAAGCGGCGAGCATTAACGATGTATTTCAAATTTTACAAGGCCGCTCATTAAAAAGCGTCCGGTGAACGGTTGAGAGGGAGCGAGGACAGGTAGCCTCTAGTTCAAGTTAAATCCGGGAGTAGTTGGCGACATTTAGAATGTTGCAAAGGTCGGCGGATTGGAGAAAAATCAAAGAAAAATGGCGGCGGATTGAAGTTGGATTGGAGACAAAGAGAAGTTTTCCGAGATCCCATAATAGCTGATGATAAATGATGACGGCGTCGGATAGTCAGAGTGAAGGGGGCAGGAGATCGAGTCCGCTGGGACAGAGAGTCTCTAGAGACAAAACCAGAGAATATGATGAAGTCGCCGCTCATCAAATTCCTCTCCAGAGAGAGGCCATCATTCTATGAGAAAGCAATGCGGCACACGCCTTCAGCACTTGTGCGCGAGCCGGCTCACCCGTCTGTATGTTGCTGTTGACCGCCAACGTGCTTGCCATCCTTTTTTCGTCTCCAGGAATGAGATATTCGCATTTAACCGTCTACGCGCTTGTAAATAATGTCTAATGCATATGTAGTATATGAGCTGCTAAGGGTCCTTTTTTGCGGCCTCTGTAGAGGAATCAGTACTTATGAATGTGGAAGGGCGCCAAACGTTCTTCGGATTGGAAGGCAGAGAAGTACACCCAAGAAATTATGGATCCCCAAGGCCGCTCGTCGTGGCTATGGTGAGGTCCGAAGTTAGCGCGGAGTTTGAGATTTCCAGTACGAGTACCCATGGACATCAGTAAAACAACACGTTTGTCTTTGGCGTCTTTGGCGTCTTGGCAAGACTCATTTTCCCCAAAGACATGCGTCTTTCGCTAGACAGATTCAAGAGTCTTAGCTAAGACGCCGCATCTTTGACATCTTGGGCAAGACATCAAAGACGTGCAGCCATTCTTCAAAGAGGCTTACAAAGATGCTAAAGACTTCCAAAGAGCACTCATAAGACACTTGAAAGACACGAAAATAATTGATATTTGGAGCAAGTTACATCGTAAAAGCTACATGTAACTATGTATATCACCCAGAGGTGAGGTGGGCCGCTCGTCGTGTGAGAGTTGTCGCCGGGATGGCGCGATGACCAGCAGTGCTATTTGACTGGGTTCAAGACTTATCAATGGATGAAACATTGCGAAAAGAAACGACACATACCAAAGCGCTAAGGACCTTCTGCGGCACGGCACTTCTGGTGGAGAGGTGGCCACTGTGCAGAAGAAATGTAAGCGGGTGGGATATACTCAAGAGGCGGCTCACCAAGACGGACGGGAAAAGGCTAAATCAGTTAAGGCATATGAGTTAGAGCGCACAAGCCACATGCGGCAAAAGTGCGAAACATTGCACGGTGTTGGTTTAAGAGTCTGAATGAACTCGTCCACAAGCAAGCCAAACGCGAACTGGACTATAAAAAGATCATCAAACGCGCTTCGCTCAAATTCGAAAACAGCCGAGTCGAATATAGACTGCCTTACCACAAAGGTGATCGTTTCTACCGCGGAACGGACATCCTCTTGTCCCACCACGATGTGGCCGATCCGGTTATACTCTCACAAATATACACCACAGAACGCGACAAAATACACGGCGCCCACCCATTCCTATTCCTAAGACAAGATGGCTCCCCTCCGACGCGAGCCTGGTTTGACAAAATCTTCTTCACCCCGCTAAATCGGGAATACGGCAGTCATTCCGTGCGCGCTGGATGTGCCACCTTCTACGCGGGACTCGGACTCAGTGAATCTATCATCCAGGCTCTCGGCCGATGGTCCTCGGAAGCGTGGAAGATCTACATCCGCGATAACCCCACCGTCCGCGCCGAAATAGAATTGGCGATGCTACGCAATCTTATCTCCCTTTCTTTCATCCTCGCCTCCGTCGAGCTCCATCATTCCTCACCACCACCATCCCCACGATCAACACTTCATACTCTCCATTAGCCTTCGCTCTCGGACTCTCCGTTGAAATCCCAATGAAGCCGTTCGGCTTCGGTATCCGCTATACCCGCGTGAATATCAGAGGCGCGCTGGCATCATCAACCATCTGTCAAAGTCACGCCATTTGTGATCCGATCTTCACCGATGATCGGAAGAGCGGAGTTTGAAAGACTTGGGGAGAACTTTTCCATCCGCAAGAAAGATCATTTTGTAAAATATTCAAGTCCTAAATTTGAAATGCAGCACAATTTTCACTGTGAGTTGGAGTCATTCTCACACTTACTGCCCGTGCTGCACTCTACTGCCCACTGCCACTGGCCAGCGTCTTTGGGGAAAATGAGTTTTTGGCGTCTTGGTAAAGACGCCAATCAAAGACAAATGCGTTGTTTTGCTGATGTAGTTCAACACACTCGGACACGCAATGCATTAGCACCTGTGTATTGAAGCAGATATGACAAAAATACAGCTAAAATGTACATGCAAGTTTCTTTAAATAAGATACACTTGAAAGACATAAGACCAAAACTCCAAGACAAAGATGTCCAAAGACGCCGCTCCAAAGACATAAGATACTTTTCTAAGACAAAGATGTTCAAAGATGTGGCTCAAAGACGTAAGACGTCAAAGACAAACATGTTGTTTTACTGATGGAGGCGGGCATTTCTGCGCCGCTCGACTGCTGAGGCTGCTGGGGTAGCATGAGCAGGACAAGCCGGCTCACCTCTCTTGTGCCAAGCCCCTCTGTGGCTTCCATCAGTCGCATCAATTTTGTCTCTGGCTATCTCTCGTTTCCATCTTTGGGGAGAGGATCCAAAGCCAATGGTGAAATACGCAGACTCGGAGCTGAGGGACTCCACGTGGAGATTACATAACGTCTTCTGGCGACAAAGCTGAGCACGGTAAGACACAAAGCTTTCAAAACAAGTTGTGGTTTGTGAATAATGCACGGCTGACTTGATCCGAGCCTAAGGCGGGCACACGTGGCCATGACAACACGACCAACCTTCGGCTACACCGATGATGCAATATTGCAAGGGTAGATCTACTGAGTGATGGGAGAAGAGAATTGAAAATTTAATAGGAATCGGCGGCCGGCGCGCGCCGCGCAGTCTTTGACCTTGCTTGGAAGTGCTTTGATTGTAAACAAAAAATTCCTTTCATCTGTAGAAATTCGAGTTTTACACAACACGCAGTTCTTATATTAGTATAACTTAAAGAGACTGGTTGAGTGGGTCAAATATATATATACGTACACTTTGTGCGTCGAGAAACGAGCTTTCTGTCAGGATTATTATAAGGCGCAAGGACAAACCATGGGCTACTTATCGATCTGGCGCCGCCGCCCCGAGGCGTTTTGATGCCATTTAATGCCTACGTGGCTTTACCCTGGAGCCGTGTGAGAAAGCAGGTTCTATTCCTTCGAGGTTTAGATCCCCTAGGGCCCTGTAAGTTATTCCCAGCGATTTAAAAATCGGTTTTTATACCAGAGTCTAAAATATGACCTCAGCAGCCTTGTTATCCCAAAAGGTCTTCCCAGTGGCCTGCTCACCTTTGTCGCCCGCGACTACACTCCCCATGTCTCTTCCCGACGTCTGCAAGGCTTTTGATCGTGCCGGCTTGATCAAGAGGCTTTTCTGCTAACAAATCTCTGAAAAAAAAGCAATGTTACATCCACACCATCGCAGATACTTCACTTCCTGGTTGTAGCAAGTGTCCCCCCAGGTGGCCCCAGAGCCAAATATGGTCGTTGTAAAGCTGCGCCGATATTTTTCTATGGCTGATTGCCGCCGGTCCGTGGTCCCGAAATATTTAAAAACAGGTCATTTTGTTCCTACCATTTAAAAACTGGTATATAAACAGGCCTAACTTACAGGGCCCTAAGATCCCCTGCTGTTTACCACGCATCCTTCGGCCGACCTTGTGCGCGAGGACGAGAGGTTGGCGCAGTTGGAACACGAGGCGACGGCGAGAACAACGAGTCGGATACGATAGGTTTTGAGCGAAGTAGAACACCACGCGCAAAGCTGCGTGACGTGGACGAAGTAATCTAATCGCGTTTGTTGTGATGTATTTGTTTTCAGTACACTGAATATCCATGGGCACGCCTCGAATAGTACCGGCGCGGGGACGGGCCGTCTATCTAATCTGTTCTGTTGTGTTTTTTTTTTTTTTTTCAGCACACTGAATACCCTGGCGGCGCGCCTCGAATAGTATGATGATCTGTTTGGTCGCCTGTTGCTTAGATAATTTCCGATGAGGGGGACCTTGACAAGCAAGGTTATATTTGCCTGGGACACGTCTGCGAGGCTTTACCTAAATACTATCAGGAAGAACATATTACAAATCATCCTCGCCAAAGGCTGGTACGGAGAATCGCGCCCCAGATTGACTAGATCCACTCGGAGGCCCAGGGGCATAATAAATACACCGCATTCACTTGAACCTATGTACGGGGACTGTTGGTGTCCGTGTACTCATCAATAGCCATGTGCAAGGTAGACTCGTTACCAGTCTGTAGCCGCCAAAAGTGCTTGCCACATTTTTGGATATCGGTTACAGACTGGTAACGAGTCTATGCGCAAGGTAAGATACGGTGTGCTTAAACGGAGTTTCGCCCCGGCAAATCAAGTTCGTATCATTGTGTCTGAGCCAGCTTCCTTTCGTCACTCAGAAAAAAGAGTAATTTGATGGCTCCACAACATAAGGATGCGGGGAATCGAGCCCCGGGCGGCCTCATATATGCGAGCGAAGCAGTGCTATATGCAGCGGCGGTGTGCCATACACTACATCCTCATTGAGGGAAATGAACAACCGCCTCAATGTCTCAGTTAGTTGGAATATTGCGTTGACCTGCAAGGTTGATGTCTGTCAGCGGAAATTTTTCAACCACATGTGAGCTTCCTGTAGCGTTAAATATGGGCTAAGTATGTTTTAATCTTCAGGCTGGATTGACAATGCGGAACATGCTGCGACACTTTATCTTTGCCCCAAATTTTATCCCGTCATATCTGGCACCTTTATCGAAGCTTGGATAATCTGGCAAATCATCTATAGCATCTATAGTTATGGGAAGTCACGCAGTGCCCAGCACTACTGAACAGAACCTATGCAATACGCCGTCTCTTCTCTACTCCATGCTCTCGGTGTCTTTTCTTACTGGCAGTGGTAGGATTCGCAGAATCTTCTTGGCTCGTGCCGACGCATAAGCAGTGAACATGGTGCCATGCATCACATCCGGTACAATCTGTGGTGGGCTCTAGGCCGTCATCTGAGATCCCAGTGAGGCACTCGTCATCTCCATGCGGAAGTTTCTACGCACCAGGCTTCCCGCAGCCGCAACTGAACCGGCCTCCATCTTCGACTACATTTCCGCAAACAGTGCAAAATTCCTGTGGACTTGGAGTGGAGTGAGAGACAATGATGGTGCTGTGGGCCTGAGATCCGAGTATGATCTCCTCGCGGGAATAGCCCGGACATCGATGGTGGGATTTTGACCCTCTACTTGATGCGTAGCGTTGGCTAATCCGTATGGCCCGAGCAGTTTGAAGGAAAAACAGAAAATCCTCGACTTGTTGCGATACTTCCTTCAGAGTCGCCCTTTTGTCTGACGATTTCCAGACAAGTTCCCTTCTGCCCGCACTTCCCATACCTGTGCTGTTGTCGATTGGCAGTTGCGGACTCGAAGATGAATCTAAGTTGACTGTTGATTGCGAACTTGTTAATGCGTCGGGTGCGATGTCTCCCTTCCGATCGACCTTGTCTCCTGCAATGGGAAGGTATGTTATGTCCTCAATAAGTGCCGAAAAAGAAAGTTACGGTATAGAATCTGGTTGGCATCTTGGAAAGCCTGAAACGAGTCAACTTTTTAGTGAGACTTCCTTAAGGAATGGGAGGAATGTACCATGCGACACAAATTGTCGAGCAACTCAAGTCCAGCATGCCTCTGCAGTTGTTGCGCCTGGGAAGTCGAGGCATCTATATCACCATCGGTTGGAGGCAGTGATTTCGGTGTGAAACTAAGTTTAACATTCCTGTCATCACCAATCAATAGATCGAAGTCCTTTCAAAATCGAAGCACACTATCAGTTCCGTGCACTTGAATGAGAGCAGTATGAACGCACTGTTGGCTCCGCAGATTCTACAGGATACCGCTTGTCTTCGAGGTAGCTCAGCCCTGACTATAATATTCCTTAGGGATTACAAAGTGATGGGGAGAACATCGCTGCCGACCGAAATTCCGTGAACCTTGTCGAAAGTATGAGTGACGGTTGTTGAACTAATATAATTTTTAAGCGCACCAGTTGTACACCGAGAAGAAGGCACTTCAAGAGCTCCTCCCGTAATACCGATGCGAGCATGCGTTTTGCGGAGCCTTCAAACGCTGTTCACGCCCATGCATGACAGTTGAACAACAATTCAGTGCGTTCAGGGAAGATCTTACCGCCGTGATATACGATGAAGGAATTTGGTGAATACTCCGAGGAGAATCCTATCATCCGTAAAAAATTCGGATGCCTGTTGACCAATGAGTTAAATGGTGCAAATTTCAAAACTTTCCCACATCAAATAACGGCTGATGGTCACCGCTTTATCGCGCTCCTAGAGATACAATATATCAGTGATACAAATGTATTGTATGTTGCTTACCTCATGAGCCTGCGTACCACTGAAGACCTTAACGGCCACAGCGCGACTGTCGACCTTGCCGGTATGGATGCGATAATTCGGACCGCATATCAATTGTTTAAGCAGCTCGAGTGACTCATCATTAACGATCTAGATAGTAAGCAGTCAGGCGAGCGATAATCGGTAATATAATGAATGGTCCTACCGGAAGATGCGATACTAGACCGCCTAGTCGCAGACCATCAGATCCATGAAAGCGTTCAATCAATAAATCTTACTACTGGAAGTATGCACAGCCCGCGGAAGCTCGTACCGATTTTCAATGATATTGAAAGTACCATTTCGGATGGTAATATTCCTCGCATTGCGGAACATGCAGTGTCTCAAAGGAGATCAGACTCGTGAACTGCTAGAGGCAACAAGCAAGCTTACGTCATCGTTGGGGGAATGCTTTAACAAACAGAGATGTGCGAGATGAGTGCAAAGACGCAACGTGGCTGCGACGAGGCCAGCCATATAAATATAGAGCGCTGTACAGCCGGAAGAAGTATGGCAGAAGAAAGACCGATAAGTGCGAGAGATGGGTGCAAAGACACAACATAGCTGCGGCGAGATCATTTGACATTTTGGGTGTTCCTGGTTCAACGGAGGCAACCAAGTCTCAGATCACTGATGTCCGTCGTCGTCGATCCTAAAGCCATGCTCTGATTGGATGCATCAGCTCCACGATAGCCCACGCATTTGAGCCACTTGATGGCGTATCAAATACGGTAATGTTCGGACCACCATCCAATTATAGCACTACAAAAAATTACCGTGCAATTGCTAGCGGGCTAAATTTATGCTCATTCCTGAGCTCGAGTCCTAGGCTTCTAGAAACCAGGCGGCGCACAACGGTGTGCCAGAGATATGCCAACATCGTATTTCCTTGCGTAATCAAAATTTCAAAAGGCCTGATGACTACAGAGCCTGTACAGCCTGAAGAAGCATCTATATATGGCATACAGCTTCGACAATGGTAGTGAAAGCAAAGTGCAAGTACTATTGCAAATGGTAAAGTTTCTCGTATTGTCGAACATGGAGTGTCTTCCGACTCATGGATATAGTGAATTTTTGAGACGTTAATTATGTAAATGCGAAACTTACAAAACCATCCATTGTCATGAGCACATACATCAACACAACTTCTGCGACGATGTATTTCCATAACCACCTGAAACTCCTGCGCTTTTTCTGGTGTTTGATATCCCCCACAGCCCCAGCACTGTTTCAAGTTTTGATGCTGATTCAATGTGGTGGGTTTTAGACTACAATCACAAAGACGAAATGTGAGTTCATAAAACTCACGAGCAACCCGCATTTGTTCAAATGATGTAGTATTTGAGGCAAAAAAAATGAGATAATTTGTGAATTTATGTACAGAGTAAGGCCCTCCGGGCAGACATGGTCCCTCCGGTCGAAAGTAGACAGGACACTGCCATTCTCTTGTTACCACCAGTCAATGTAATAGACCTCGTATGTTCATCGATTCTGCAGGCCTTGCGGTATATTTTGATAAAGCATGCTCTGGCGATGTGCCTTCATCCAGCTTCCAATGGACCATTTCCAACCACACCGGCCGTCGCAGCTATGTCATTTTTCGCGGAGAGTGGGCAGTTTATTCTTGTAGAAAATCAGATGATATGTAGTAGGCCTGCAACTGGCTGCTGAAAGAAAAACTATACTATGTCAAACCACAGTGGTTTATTTCCTGCACAAATCAGGAATCTGAATAATTGTGACAAGCACTTATATATATATATATTGTATTTTAGAGGGTGCACGCAGTTTTGTGTTCGCACATGTGGTGAACTTGGCGTGTGGGCACGCAAAAAAAAAAGTACTCACAAGGTGCCATAAATCATGGCTACTCTGAGCTCTCATGAGAATTCCCCAATCTTGTCAAGTCATCTTGATGCTTCACAATTCGGAATTCAAGGAAGGATATTGTTGAGGTTTTTTTGATCGTGTTTCGGGTAAAACAGGGCGGCAACTTTCGCATCATGCTACATGCGGAAAAACCCGCACTAAAATTAAATTAGTGTACAAATTTGCAGCATCTCGCGTTTTTTTTTGATTTGAGGAACCTTGAATTCAATGGTGTTGCGTCCATCGCTGTTTTTGAGGCGCTATCCAGTTGCCGAAGTGCGTGGGATTTGGGGAGTTGATGCAGCCAATCAGAGCGTGGTAAAAAGAGGGTGCGATCGAGGGCGACAGACATTGGCGATCTGAGACTTGGTTACCTCCGGAACCACGAATTTAATCCTGGTCAGCGTGCCAGACTTGGGGTAAACAACCTCATCAGTATGAGTGAATGTGTTAGTAGGAGCCATATATGTTACTCCTGTCATATTATACAATGGAATAGAGCATATTTGCACGACCGTTTTTATTTCTGGGATCACTTCGAGTTTTTTAGGCGACGTCAGAAATTTGATGACATCTTAGTGTGACTTCTGAGTGTGCAGTCGACCTGGCGAGAAGTCTCGCGCTGAAATTACAGATGAAAACTTCAGGTTGAAGAAGAGTCTATGTGAGGATGGTACTGGAATTTAATTGGGGTAAAATGACCGACGGCAGCACCACGTCGTTCTTTTTCTTGTCACCCATTCCCCTTTAGGCTGCCCCAACATTTCTGGAATCAGGCATCATTTTTAGGATCAAACGGGCGTTTTGGCCTGTGCAAATATGCTCTAATGTGTGCCATTGTACACCCATTTGACCTCTCCTAACCCCAGGAAAAACTTGTAACCTGCAAAAACGTGGCTGCAAGAAAAAGTGGCCGTGGTTGCACTGCGGCTTTAAACTAGAGCCGCAGTACAGCCAGCCGACAAATGCCAATTTTTAAGCGGCGTGATAAGGTTGCCGCAATTATTTCCAGCACTCAATAGAGTTTGCGCTGCAGCCATCAGAGCCATCTGATGGCTTTGGGGCATTGCGCAAATGGATGGCTAATGGCTGAGGCACGACAACTTTAGTAGCATAGTCATTCAGTGATGCCTATTGATGGTGTGAATGCCTATCTATAAGATTATCTATATCTATCTGTATATAAAGAGACGATTTGACAGAAAATCACATGATAAGTCACATGGAATTGCGCAATTCGCAGTTTCGGGCTTCGGACATTTCGGGAACCTCCGCCGCGAAGCGGCGGTACGTAAAGACGGTTTGACAGAAAATCACATGATAAGTCACGCTGAATTGCGCAATTTTGGTTTTTTCGGAGTTTCGGACATTTCGGATGTCGCGTCGGGAACCTCCGTCGCTCGCCGCTGGCCGTACGTAAAGATGTTCTACCCATTTTCCGGTCATTTCCGGCTCGCTTGAAAGGTTGCAATGACCGTCAGCCGTTGGTGGTACACCAGTTCAAGTTGTTTTGAAGGCCTGCATGCACTTTAATGGAATTAATAAATAAATCCAACAGATCTTATCAGTTGTTGAAGGAACTCTGAATAAAAGAGCAAATTGGACCCTGCCACAGAAGAAGATTGAACTGCTCAGTGACAAGTGACACCCATTTTTTTATGTGTGCAAAAAAATCACCTTGAATCGGAACAATTTTTTCAGCTATCCTTGACATCAAAATTTCTGAAATTAATGAACACATAGGTGAAATGGTCCCAATAAGTAGTTTGAAGGAGGAGGGGGATTTGCAAAGTGGGTACTTGGTATTAGACATGGCAGAAATTGGGACAAAGTTGGATTCCCAATCATCTCCCACTGCACCTCCTGTCAACGCAAAGTATTTTTCAAGGACAAACCGACACAGCAAAAATGTTGTGTTTCCTGAAGTGCTCCTTTAATTCATAAGTAAATATCTGTGTTGGTCTTTTCATATGTCTAACAAGTTGCATGGAGTAATAATATTTAGAGCAATGTACCCTGTATGGATTCTAATATTTGCGGTACTATTCCGGGGTTTGGGGCAGGGCCCCAACAAGCTGTCGGCCAGCCAACGTGACCGCCGGCGAGTCGGCCATGCCGGAAGCACAGGTTAAGCTTGGGGCACTTTTTTTAATCAGATGTGAGTGATATCTTCATGTGTTGTCGATTTTCTAAATTCCTTATCCAGTTTCCTGTGTCTATGATGTACGTACTATCAGTATTTTCTTTTCCTACATGTGAATTTAAATTTTTGAAAGTAAAAAGACATAACAATCTACAGTACCCCCTGGGGTTTGGGGCAGAGCCCCAACAAGCTGTCGACCCGCCGTAGGTACAGACACGAGCGCCAGCGAGCCGGCCGTGCCAAAGGCACGGGTCGTAAAGCTTGTCTCAACAATTGAATGCCTATTGCATCAGTTGAAAGCCTATTGCATCAGTTGAATGCCTATTGTGTCAGTTAAAAACAATTTGTGTCCATCTCCGTGATGGCATCACATCAGTTGGAGACGCCCGAGACTGAAAACTGAGCGCTGCACTAGAACTCAACTGTGGTGCAGCCAACATTCATACCATAATTTACTGTTCTTCCCTCACGAAAAAGCACTGATGGACCGGTACAGTACTCACGGTGTAGCGGGGGGGAGTCTTTGACTTTTCGCCCTGGTCACGTGTTCCCAATAAGGCAATTCACCTGTCATATTTGTCCATTGTCTGAGCCAGCTCGCCTCTCTCAATCCCATTGTGATGCTGCCACCAGCCTTTCTTCACTACCACCACCACTGCTGCTGCCACTCGACACGTGATTTGCCTCCGCCCTGCCGGTAGACGTCTCCTTGGCAGCCCGCTCTACGTCCTCAGCACCCCAGTGCACACATACTCTGCCTCCAGTGCGGGATGTCGCTCATCGCCGCCTGCATGCCGTGCTTGCCCGAGCATGCCACTTGTCACTGAACTCCTGCCACTCAGCGCTCGGCACTCGGGATGCGGCACCTCATCCTTGCAGGTGCTCGCTAAAGAAGCTGAAGATGCATGCGCAGGTGGTTTGGCGCGGTGCGGAGGGCAGCGGCTCATTTTGGGCAGGCGGTGTCGAGTCCTCAGCCCCCAATGTTGCTACATCGTCCTCCTTAGTAGTCATACGGCAGTATTTTCACTTTAGCCGTTTCCCTCCATTTCTGCACTGTGTACCCTCGGCAAAGTAATGAATCATTTATGTGTACACAACGAAATTCTGTGTGTGCCACTCTCCCCCAGAAAAGGAAAATTCAAAGTGTGGCCCTGACGGTCTATGCCACCCATCTTGTCAGCTCAGCTTCAAAAACGAGCCGGCAGTCGGCGCAGGACTGGTTTGCACCTACATTTGGGTGATGAGCAAACATGACACGCGAATTGCCTTATTGGGAACACGTGACCAGGGCGAAAAGTCGGCAACTGCGGGGGGGGGCACGGTGTTTGGCCATGTGTGGCAGCAGAGGCTGCATCGTGTTTGGTTCAGTAGATGTAGATACACAGTATGAGTAGTCATTGTTCGTCTTGGTTTGTCTAGCCGTCTCCAATGGAGGAGGTCCAAATACGAAGCAAGAATTAATTTTGTGGATAAAAATAATCATACTACAAATAGCTTGCGGCTCATCAATCACATTCTTCAAGTCCACCTCTTGCCTTTGACATTTTCGGGGAGCAGGAACAGGAGCTCCAGTGGTATCAGCACTAGGTAATGATGACTCCTGTCGAGGAGAAGATGGGAGTGCGGGTGCCGGGAGTGTCGGCCACTCATTGGCAGGAGGTGCGAATGCGTCCAACACCGCTTGCCATTGCTGCTTGAACCCCCCTGCATCAACCATGGGATCATTGAAATCAAAAGCCGCGAAGGCGTGAAGTCCCTCGTCTGTAAAGGTCATTAATTGCCCGTCAAACTCGTCCACTGGTAGGATGACCGCGGAGGAGTCGACATAAGCTCCTGAAGTAAAGTCAATATCGGTTTCATCGAGGGCTTCAGCTTGAAGTTAGTCCCGTGGAATTCATTGTAAAATAAATACATACAATGCAATATGGGGCCCGGGGAACTGAACGGTGAAGACGACATTGTTGGGGCCGCCGGTTGTAACGAAAGTGACCATCACTTCGTGACGTCCCCATCATTTCATTTCTTTCTGTCGTTCGTTCTCCACACTCATTATTAACATCTCATTCATCTCTAGGTTCTAATTCGATGTGTATCCAGTGGATCGTCGACCAACACTCATTTATCTCCGTTCCGTCCGTGGCGCTGCAATCAATGATGCGATCATCATCAGCACCGCCACCTCCGTTCAGTATATAAACCTTTGTACCGTAGATACGCTTCTTCGGTCAATCTACTACTTAAAACAGTCACTTTGTCCCATTCCCGTGTGTCGGAACTTGTGAACTCACACTTCCGTCACATATTTTTGACTAACCAAGTCTCTCCGTCGCTGCTCCGTCTTGGTTTCCCTCGGTCCGATCCACCGACTCGACCAACTCCGCATCGACACCCTCCGACCGAAGAATGTCTTCCCCCCGAAACGACTCGCACCATCGTCTGCGCTCTGCTGGCCACCGTGGTTCCCCTACCGGTGCCCAGTTTCAGAGCTCTAGGTCGTCGCGCCCATCGTCTCCCCTTGCGGATCGTGAACCCGTGGCTAAGCCTAAATCACCCACTCCTGTGCTTTACAGCCAGGTAGTGCTGTCGTCTCCAGAAATGGATTACGCTGCGGCTGTTCCGTTGACCACGGGCAGTCCTGAGCTTCGGCTCAATTCCCCCCTTCCCACTCCCGACGAACTCCCGTGGACGTTGGCCATTGGGAGGACGGCGAGGACTCACCAGGAACGATCACATTCAATGTCGCCGTTCAGTGGGTTTTCGAACAGTGGTAAATTGAGTGCTATGAGTACATTGTTGATTCCTGTTGCTACTGAGCAAATGAGTCGACGAGAGTTGCTGGAGCTGCTGCGTCGCCATGAGCAGCCCACTGCGCACGTCACACAAGGATGGTTTCCAGCGCATCAATCAGCGGTGATTTTGAACAAAGATGGGCCTGGTAACGATGCCAATATCAGTCTGGTGACCCAAAATCCGCAGCAACAGCAGTCACCGGTTGTGATCCCCTTGTTCGATGCGAGGTCAGCACCACCCCTCGCTAGCTCGCAAGGTTCCCACCTCGCTCAGAGAGAGGTCAGAGCGCAGCGTCTTCCAGTGCGGAGTAAGGCTGCGAGCAATTGTGTAATTGAGTCTGAATTACCGATTGAGAAGTCCGCGAAAGCTCACCGGACTCATGTTTCGCCGGGATCGAGTTCCCGCCCTGTTGTTGTGAGTGCACCGTCTCGAAACGATGTCGGTGAAGTGTCTGGCCGGACCAACTCCGAAAGGATAGCTATTTTACAGGAAGAAATTAGCAGACTCACGCAATATGATGAAGAATTGAAGACGAACTTGAAATTTCCTTCCAACAGAGCGAAACAAGCTGTGAGGGATAGTATTGCGAATCAGATTCGCAAGGATACATCCGCTCCAAGGACCGAGCTTCCCAGGAAGTCAGCAAGCGCTCGACTTGCTGCTGGAAGTTACATCACTGATGTGATTCGAAACGCGAGCATGGCAGCCCCGCCGTCTCCCGATGCGTCCGATGGCTCCTCCAGTTCCAGCTCCGACAGCGAGCCGAATGGGAGACCAGACGACAAGCATCAGCAGAAGCGGCCGCAGTCCGTTATCTTGCAGAACCGCCGCTACGAGAGTCGTGGTTCAAATAAACCCCCGCGTAAGCAGAAAATGCTTTTGAAGCCGATTCCGCCTACTGCATACGACGGTAGACCCGAAGTGGGTCCGTTCCAACGGTTCATTTGCGAAGGTTCGGCCTACCTCAAAGCGGGGCGTGTACCAGAAGATCAACAGCTCTTTTTCTTGTCATATCATTTGAAGGGAAAGGCCTTGAATTTCTATGATCGCAAGGTTGTCAAAGACGAATCATTGTGGACCTTGCAAGACTTTTTCTGGGGTCTTTACGAGTTCTGTTTTCCTCCGGATTTCCGCATGAAACAGCGACAACAATTGGAAAACTGCTTCCAAGGTGAGAAGACCGTGACTGACCACATTTCCGAGCTTGAAGAGCTCTACTCCATGATTGGTCTCGTAGACGATCAGGAGAAAGTCGTCAAGCTGTGGCGAAGTCTCCGAGGCGATATCCAGCGAGAAATGTATCGTGCTAGCCTAGATCCAGAGGTGTCATCCTGGGATCAAGTTTCTGACGCAGCGGAGCACGCAGAAATTATCTTGACATTCGGAGCCGAGAGTTCGAACGAGCAGGAGCTCTCCGATGATCCAGACGAGCCTGACGAACATCAGGACCAGGACTCAGAGGATTCTGACAGTCGTCGAAGCGGAGGGCGCTCAAACGCTGATCTAAACCACGAAGTGGATACAGAATCTCCCGAGTCCCATGACGACGAGTCCGAGCCTGCAAAGCTGCACGGCGAGGAGTCAGACGAGAAGTACGACGAGTCTTGGAGCCCGAGTCAACTTTCCCCAGAGAAAAGGCGGCAATTGCTGGTAGCGGGCTTGTGCTTCTACTGTGAAGAACCCGGCCACATTGCTTGGGACTGCCCAGCTTGGCAAGAAGAATCTGAACCCGATGAATTTTACGAAGAGTATGATCCAGACTGGAGCCCAAGCAAGCTGTCCCCAGCGAAACGCAGAGAGTTGCTGGCGGCGCGCTTATGCTTTTATTGCGAGGGTCCAGGCCATGAAGCTTATGGATGTCCTGTGTGGCAAGAAGATTACGATTATTATGAAGAAAATGCCTATAATGCGGACGAAGGAGAGTACGAGGAGGATTGACTGGTGAGATCGTCGCAGTCATCGATCTGGAGGGCGTATGTAACGAAAGTGACCATCACTTCGTGACGTCCCCATCATTTCATTTCTTTCTGTCGTTCGTTCTCCACACTCATTATTAACATCTCATTCATCTCTAGGTTCTAATTCGATGTGTATCCAGTGGATCGTCGACCAACACTCATTTATCTCCGTTCCGTCCGTGGCGCTGCAATCAATGATGCGATCATCATCAGCACCGCCACCTCCGTTCAGTATATAAACCTTTGTACCGTAGATACGCTTCTTCGGTCAATCTACTACTTAAAACAGTCACTTTGTCCCATTCCCGTGTGTCGGAACTTGTGAACTCACACTTCCGTCACACCGGTGAACTCGAAGCGTCTGGTTCAACCTGCAATTGTGATTCTTCTGAGAATCTTAATGAGCAGGAAAAATCCAGGGGGGAGAATCGATTAAATACCATCGTCGGAACTATCAGACCGTTCGTGCTGGACATCCTAAAAATGAAATTAATTGACGCGACATGAGGAAAAAGAAGCCATATCTACGTGTTTTGCACCGTGTTCTCGCTCTTGTAAACGAGATAGTCATTGAATTTTTCGAGCTTGATCCACTCAAGAACATTTGACGCGCTATACGCTAGGTTCTGAGCCAATTGAGAAGGAAGGCCTGCCAAAAAGGTCAGATCCGTGGACTGCGCATGTGATGAGCTCTGGCAACACACCGATCCATTTCTTGTAGTCATCAATATCCGCCTGGGTTGACTGAAGCAGGGTAGCGAGCACAAAATCCTTTCTTTCCATGGCTGGTGGAGGGGTGGGGAGGGGAGGGGAGGGGAGGAGAGGGAAAATACGCTCGATGTGTGACCTAGTCACACAAAATGTGTCATCGTGTTGCCGAGGGCTCGCGTAGCTGCATTCACTGATGAATAGGCATTCATTTAGCGGATAGGCATTCATTTAGGCGATAGGCATTCATGCCATCAATAAGCATTCGTGAATGCCTATGCTACTAAACTTGTATGTGCTCCTAATGGCTTGACTCACTTTCGATGACTACCCTGATGGGAGGTAATGGGACCCAGTTATCATGTGTGTGTGGAGAAACACTCATCAATGGGTCCATCACTCAATTTCATAATGTTTTTCAGGTTGTACATTTGTTGGCCACAAAATGGAAAGGACATCAGGTCTGATGTGACTAGAAGAAATTTGGAGAGTGCCTAGGACTCTTTTAGTGTTCTTACTATACACTTGGGCTTACCTGTGAAAATTTTGTTTGCAACCATCAGCCATCCATATGCGCAATGCCAAAAAGCCATCCGATGGCTCTGATGGCAGCAGCGCAAACTCTCCAATATACTTATAATCATTTTACGGCCAGAGTTAGTTTAAGGGGCACTCAATCTGTACCTCGAGCGAAGAATCTCAGGAAACACCAAGGTGGTTTTGTAGTTGGAAGAACTTGTAGATCTAAAAACAAGCATGGCCTGTGACTTTCAACTTACTGTTGGGTGAAACAAATAGAATCAACACCGAAAACTTGGCTAG
The DNA here is from genome assembly GCA_029282285.1 of Mycena rebaudengoi. NCBI lineage: Eukaryota > Fungi > Basidiomycota > Agaricomycetes > Agaricales > Mycenaceae > Mycena > Mycena rebaudengoi. Next base: position 567,581 of record JARJCX010000062.1, read on the forward strand.
TAGGCCAATGCTTTGCATGGCAGTATGAGTCCTGTCCAGAAAGTCCTAATTCTCAACTGATACCATCTATTCTCTGGTATGGCATAAACAGCAAGGGTCGCCTCCTGTCTTCTTATTTAGTCAATCCCTTCTTAGGTCTAGGAGTTTGCTGTGAAGAATAGGAGACTTGAAACCTTATTTCAGTGGTAATGGAAGACTTTGATGATTGAGAGTATCTGTAGCATACCTATTGATGTTGGCGGACAGTGGTGGCGATACTACCTACCTACCTACCTACCTACCTACCTGACAAATGCCGAAGCCTCAGGGAAGCTGTAGTCGGTGGCTTCAATTGTCAAGCTTTTGCTGTTGTAATGTCTGATGTCTGAGAGTGTGATTGGAGTGCGACCATATAAATATCTCAAAAAGTTGATGTCTTCAGCACACTCAAATAAGGGCCCAATCTCAATTTCTGGTTCCGTAGGTCGCCAGGTCTCCAGCCCGTACTTATGTAAGATACTTAATTATCTGTCGCCTTTGATCATCATCATTTTGAAGTTCATCAAAATGGTATTACCACCCTGTTTTCCCACGGGTCTCTCGGCTTTTGTTGGTTAATCAATGGACTTTCCACTTGTGAACAATCTTTGCTCCACTGCTGCTTCTCTAGCCAAAAATTCCTGTTGACTGCTTCAAGTTATTTCCCTTGGTGTAATGCGTTTGCTTCGAATGGAAAAAAATGAATATATGTCAGAGATTGCTGTCGTTCTTTAGCTCAAATACTTGGTTGAACATCAGATCAGTGCAACTAGTGTTGCGCCGGGCTCGGGCTCAGGCCCAAGCCCGACCCAAGCCCGGGCTTTTGGGGAGCCCGGCTTCAGGTAGGGCTCAGGATCGGGCTCAGGATTTTGGCCGACCGAAGACGCGGGCTTGGGCCCGGGTCTATGCGCATATCCTGCACCGTGAATTTAAACTTCATTTATGACATACAGAAGGTGTCCCCCAGATTTCCCAGCATCTCCCGCGTCTTGATTGCGATTGAACAACTAGCACGGAACCATCCGATATTTTGATGCAAACCAAGCGATGTCGAGATTGTATTTAGAACCTGTTTAGAACCAACGAAAAATACTTAAACCGTTTTGGAGGTGAGACCAGGCTCAAACAACACATTGTATGACCCCCACTCCCAGAAAAAAAAATACACTCAAGCCCGGGCTTGGGCCCAAGCCCCACCCGACCTGGGCCCGACGCTGCAGGTAGAGTCGGGCTCAGGGTATTGTCAAGCCCAAGCCCTCCAAGACCCGACACAAACCCGGCCCGACCCGGCCAGCACTAAGTGCAACTTAGTGGCAGTGACTTTTTATGCAGGGGCACCTCTTAGCTACCATATCTGAGTGTCTGCCGAAAGACCTGCCGAAAACACTCGAGATGAGCAGACCGGATACTTGTTTTTTTAGGCCTGTACTAGTATCATTTCTAATTGAATTGTCACACTATCAAGAAAGAAGACGAAATCAATTCTCGCCAGTGCTAACACGCGTGTAAACCACTGGTTTCCCATGTAATGTTTATATTCAGACAGCGCTGGTCAAACCCCGGAACTTTCTCTCTGCCCATGCTCTCAGTTTGTCCTCTTCTATATGCACCACAACGCTCTGTTTCAGAACCACGCCGACTCGCGCCTCGCTGCGCAGGTCGAACACATCGCCCGACTTGCGTGTGCGTGGCCGGTAAAATTCCGTCAAACGCGTATGCATTACGCGCACTATCTCCTGAGGTATATGCCGCAGGAGATCCTGAAGCGAACGGCGCGACGCGGTAGCTTCACCGATATCCGTGGGATCGACTAAGGATATCTCCCCCTCCAAAACAAATATTATGCCTACATCTGATAAATTGTGGTCAGCCTGCAACGAGGGATCGAAGGCACAAAATACACAGACCTGGATCAATCACCCGGCCCGGGAGGTAGGTTGTGATGTTTCCGCCGTTCTGAAGGAAACGATCCAGCTCTGAGGACGCGGCGCCTACCCACTGAGCTTCGTTCCCAAGTACGGCCGTACTCGAGAAGGCGATGTCAAAGTCGAACAGGTGACAGAACGTTCTAAATGCGCCTTCCATCGCCTGGAGGTCCATATCTATCCCGTAGAACATCAGCTGGTATATACATCATATGAGATAAAAAAATACCTGGAAGTTTGGTATCCAGGGACATTGACCAGTGCCGTTGGCGCTGACACCACGCCATACACTCTCGCTGTGTCGTAAATACCAATATATCCTTCTCGCCGACCTTTTCTTCCGCACCAAACGCCAGCGGTACTTCTGCGCGAACAAAATCCGCATGCAGGCCGCTGTTCCTCCCCAAACCGCAGATGACCACCGTGCGCATTTTCAGCTCCAGCTCGCGCACGCAGCGGGCCATACAGCGTGCGGCGTTGGTTTCGATGCGGTGGGCACCAGTTAGGTCGAGGACCAACAATTGTGTCGTGCCGTTTAGATCGAGAAGTTTCTTTTCCATGGAGGGAACTGAGGCGAAAACTGCCAAGGGAAAAGCGTCAGTAGGGGAGGGGGTGCGGTGGGTAGTAAGACACTCTACAGATATATCCGGTGAGGAGGACGACACGGGCGTTGATGTCCTGCAACGGATCAGAGTCCTCAACGGTTCTGGTGTCTATGCTATCGATCGCGCTGTTTAATCCCATAGCAGGGAGGAGATCTTGAGGACTCGGAGGCTGTTCGGACTGCGGCGTCGAAAAGCGCGTCCACCGGTTCCACGGCGTAGTCTTCGCAGGCTAATGAGACCGAGGAGAAGTAAGCCACTGTACTGCAACGCAAGAGGCATGAAGTTCGCACCGAATCCAGAACCCCATAAATTAGATATACCACTGTCGCAGTGCCAACTCCCGCCCCAAAACCCTCCGCAAACCCGAAAAAGGTACAGGCAGCCAGGGTTCCCATTACAACGGCCCATTCCAACGGGGCAAGGGAACTCGAGGCCTCCCAGGTCGCTCCAAGAAACAGCTCGATTCCGAGGAAAAGCACCATTGACGACGCAAGGATAGTGGGCACATACGGCAGTAAAAAACCTGCGTAGAGGAAGAGCCCGCCTGTGACGAGGATGACGAGCCAGAGTTCGAAACGCCCGCCTTTGGCGCGGGTGACGTAGACAGAGTAGGAGAATTGCTGAAAGATTATTTGAGATGCTATTCAAGAATAAAGCATTTGGAACTTACGAGGATGTTGGGTACTGTTCCGACTGCTCCTGCAAGGATGTTAGCTAATCCTTGTCCTTGAATTCTGAGTACACGCTGAATTTGCAAAAGAGATATAACACAGACATACCTATTAGCTCGTGGTTCATGTCGTAGGCAACATCGAGTGAGAATGCGAGTGCGGGGACAAATATGGGTAGGTTGAGAACGCTGAAGGGAGGTCAGACTTTATTTTGTTTGCTCATAAATATAAATACTCCATACCCGATTACAACCAGTAGAACTATGTTCTGTGTTGCGCTGTTGAGTGCCCTCCATTCTACCAATCTCTGAAAAATATTCAATCGCATGGCAGATGCAAATGACCCATAACGCACAAAATCAAACAGTGTCCAATAGTTCCAACTCGAAACCATTGCAGCAGAAGAAGCCGCAGTGGAGTCGACGTGGAATATCCAACCCGTGGCGACTAAATGTTCTTTTGAGACATGGGCCGATCCCGCAGTGACCCAAAACACGGCGGGAATGCAGAGAAGGTATATGGGAATATAGTACGGTGAACGCACGACCCCGCGCGTCCACAGTTCGAGTGATTTAGACCGTAATGAAACAGACAGAAAGAAGGCCGGAAAGAACGATGCGGCCAGAAGGCCTAGGTGAGATTTGGCAAATAATGTGGACCCCACATTGCCCAAGGAGAGAGGAGTGGCCGACTGGGGAAACGGTAGTCCTAGCCCGAGCACAAAGAGAGAGACTCCGATGGCGCCAATGGCGCCGGTGAGGACGGTGTGCGGAAAGTATGCAACCTAATAAAATTGTGGGAAATTTAAGCATAGAAATTGGGAAAGACCGTACTTACGACAGTTCCCAATCTAAGCAATCCCAGAATGATGAACGCGAGTCCGGTCAGAAACGAGGTTAACGCGTATGCGGCCATGACAGTCGGTATCAAAGCCGGATGACCATCTCCCAGCGCGTCGCGGATATTACTTGCTACTCCTCGGAGGAATGGCAATATCTCCATTAACATGGCTCCGAGAGCACCAGGAAAGCGTGAACCACCGAGCGTCATGATGATTTGAGAGGTGAGTGTGCTGTGGTCGAAGTGAGTGTAGCATAAGAAGAAAGACTGAAGGTAGCCACCTTATGATGAACATGGACATTCCTTGAAGATGGAGTGTTTTGAAGGCACCATCTGTGGCGGGAAACACGAGAATCCCGATTGAAACTGAACAGCGGAAAGACGACCTTGAGCTATGGAAAAGAACTTGGTTTTTCACTCGTACCGCTGTCCAGAATATTGAAGAGGGCTCCGAGTATGACAGCTGGGAGGGAGCGGTATAGTTGCACCGGAAAATCGGAGACAAATTTCAGGGAGCGGAATTTGAGGCCATCCATGGTGGCTTGCGTGTGGGTGACGTGGAAGAGAAAGTGGGAAGTGGGCTACGATCGTCATCAAAACGGACGCCTTGTGAAAATGCCTGCAGACCTGTGCATGGCTGAGAAACAGGTTACTTTTCCCAGACGCTGTCCGTGTAATCCAACTACACCACTGGTGGCAGCGAAGACGAAGAAGGCTTTTCGCGGAAAGCAAGAGATTCGATCACCGATTGATCATTCCTGCGCACTCTCATAGTCGGGCGCTGTTGAGCTCCCATTCGCAGGCTCAAGCTCAACTGGGCATTTCAGGATCGCATCAAGCACGTGGGAACCTTTCGGAATTCTCGGCGTTACTACGACTTAGCCGAGCCGAGCCCGAGGCGCCTCAGAAGTCAGAGTTCCTCCTGTCAAATTTCATTGAAATGCTGTAAATCGGCTCACAGATACAGTCATAAGAAACTCTCGGACATCGAAAATGTTCAGACATCGAAAACTCGCTTATATACGGAAACATATTATTGCACTCACACCTGTTCAACCTGGCTTGCTTGCATCACTGATCGAAATAGTACACCAAGCCCGGACCCGTGTCTCAGGGCTCGGGCTTGGTGCTTCAAAAATAGCCCGCTCAAGCCGGGCTCAAGCCCCGGCTTCACTATTCCAGCCATTGAGGCATGTGTTATGCGTAGGTGGTGGAGAATGGTGAATGGAGGCAATCCTAGATGATTAGGTAGACGGCGACTGAAAATCGCCGACATTTTTCTATCGCCGACATCAGTATCTACTTCTTGCATTCTTCATCGCAGTTCTTTGATAAGGCTCACAGTTCCACGATTGATCATATGCTTCACTAGTCTCACGTAGTCAGACTCCAAAAAAAGTTTCATGAGATGGTCGATAAAACTTAATATAGAATGCTTCACATGGTTACTGGGGTGGCAAGGGGTGGTAAGAATTCGAGACGGGAAGATCCACTACAGCATGTTTATTCCGGGATCCAATGGCGGTGGCGGAACGATTGGCAAGTATCGTCTAAATCGTCTTATGCCACATAGAAGGTCGCATAATCCCCAGCCTTGACATCTGTGTCAGACCAACCAGGAAAGAGTCCACCACTGGTGAAAAATCATGTGCAACTCATGCGCCATAGGCGACAACTGACCAATACAGTCCATGACAAACGTTGGGATTGGCCACAATATGATGCGCGATGATGGGTGGGGAAGTTTGGAGATCAGAAGTTGATCACTTCCGAGAGAACCGACAGCATGACGTGCAACGATGGCGAGAACGCTCTCGCCTATGGTATCTCATGTTCACCACGCCACCCTGAAAAAGGGATGACGGGAGCAACGGATATCAGCATTCCTTCCAATCACCTTACACTATGATCGACATAAATGGACTTCCGCATAGCCACAAGGTTGACGTTGATCAATTATTTATATATGTACATTGAAATCCCACGGACCCATTCAAGCCGCGGGTCGCCATATAGCGAGTGCTATGTCTCCTCCTTGAAATCCGGCTTAGATATACCCCCCTCCCCCCAAAAAAAGAAAAAGAAAAAGAAAAGGAAAAGGAAAAGAAACTAGACACCACGGCTCAGATGGACGCAAACAACCAACTTGAACCAAAAAAAAATAAACTCAAAGATGACGCCCTTGGCGTCGCCTTCAAGGACGCTTCGGTCATAACTAACAGGCACAAAGGCGTGAGCAACAACACGCTCTTATACTGTATGATAATCGACTTGACTATAATCTTCATTTCCTACACAGAAGGGGGGCTTTGGCTGTTACGGGAAATTATGCTGCCATCGTCTGTTGCAGTAGGGTGTTTCAGATATGGTTACGGAAAGCGCAGGCCTCGGAGCTTATGGCCAAGAGGAGCGTTTTCCGGGAGAAGAATATCATTGCGAAGGGGATGTGGGAAAATTTCAACCACATTTACGCCTGCCCTACTATCATCAAAGAGCGACTCGATGGCGTGCGTGCCGAGTGCAGCAACGGCATCAGATATTGGCGAAAAACGGAGAGGAACCCCAGATATCTGACGTTCGGCTCCATTTATCCAATCTCTTATTTTTTCCCAATTCCTAGGAGCGGAAGTCTGTTTCGCCGAGTTTCACCTGCCATCATGGTAGCCTATCAACTCCCCGGCTGCGCATATCACAGATGCATTGTTCATGCCCCACGATTCTGCCCAAAACGGCAGAAGAAAATCCATGTTGGATAATTTTTTGTCCATTGATGATCCCGCGGCTCGAATAGGCTCATAATTCAATAAACCCACATCACTGAAAGCCGCAATGTGGGTTCTATGGCGGAAATATTTGACAGATGCGATCGGGACTTGCCCAGACATATCACAGAAGCATTGGTGTGCATGATGATGCTCCACGATTCTTGGGAAAGAAGCGGGAGCCGTGCTCATCTGGATAATTTGTCTCGCCGATGATCCCGAGACTGACGCTTACACGACATTTGATTGCCGCGGCCAAGATAGGAATTTTCCTTACTAGGGATGGAATCCTCCTCGTGAAATTTGGGTAGTGGTCCCTGTTTGGTGGTCGGTTTAGTGGCCGGTCTTGGACTAAAATCAACCATTCACAGCAATTCCTGACGACCAAGAAGGAGCGGTCCCCAGAGGCTCGGAAAATGAAAATGGAAGGTATGTTGAGATTTTCGCGTCTTGGTGGCGCATTGTAGTTGGCTGGGAGTAGAAGGGTGCAGCATATCTGGCAGATGCGATGGGGACTCACTTCCGCGATTTCAGAGAGGCATTCTTGACTCTCCGCGATTCTTGCGAAGCTCAGTACTCGGGCGCTGTGCTTATTTAGATAATTTGTCTCACGGCCGGCGTCGGTCTATTGATATGCCAATTGATTCTTGCACTGTTCCACAGTTGGTTGCGAGAATCACTTCACAGATGGAATCACTGCGACCAGGGAATATCCCTGTATTTTTGGCCAGCGAACCCAATCCAACCTCGTTCCCCTCCACCATATTTATAGCGAAGCTGTTGTTGGATGATCAGTATGTCCGACGCCACACCCACGATACTATAAAGCACATCTAGCTTGCCTGTTGGAGGCCCACCCCATCATGGCCTCTTTTGCTGCGCTTGGTAAACCCTTCTGCGATCGGATGTATCTCTGAGTTGCTGACTATTTCGGCCTTTCAGGTGCATTGCAAATCGGTACGCTCGTATCGTGCATGCTGTTTGGGGTGGCAACCACCCAGACATACATTTATTTTACTCGCTTTCCGAAAGACTCACGGATTCTCAAGTATCTCGTGTGTTCTCCGCGCAAATATATTGATTGGCACTCATCATCAATTTACAGGTAACCTTCGTGTAGTACGTTAATTTCATCCTTTACTTCGTGTCGACATGAAATTGGTGCTAGTGCCTGCGAGATAGCCCATACACTGTGCATCGCGCATACGTTGTATGTCTACACCATCGTGGATTACGGAAAGCCTTTAGGACACCTTAAGACGGATCCTATACCCAAGTCATTAGGAGCAAACACGTTTTTTACCGGCGTCATCGCGGCCTGCGGTGCGTTTCATTCGTGTTCCATGACATTCGCTCAAAGTGCAAACTAGTCCAAAGTTTTTTCGCATGGAGAATCTACACCCTCTCAAACAACCTTATCATACCCGTTTTTTGTTGGCTCCTGGCCGCCTTTCGTGTAGCCATCGGGCTTCTTTCGCTTATTCTCGGCGCGTTGAATGTAGCGATAGCTGGCATCAACACCACATGGCACTGGATCCACCCAACAGTCTGGGGTGTGAGCGCTGCCAACAATGTCACATTGGCTATGGCCTTGATATATTGGCTCTACAAACAACGGCCTGATCGCGCCAGGTTTCATCTTTACGCGAATGATGTTTCATTGGCTCACCATCGATATCCATAGGACTGTACAAGATATGCCTTCGCTACGCTCCGGCAGAGCAACATGGATGATAATAAAAGCAGTCGTTCGTTTATTCCTACATGAATCTGTGACGGTAAGGTGTCAGGTCCTGACGGTCCTGAGCGACAGGGATATCAAGTCACTCTCGTTAGCCATTCCAAGTCCTCCAGAAATTGTATCTTACTTGCACCGATAAGGGGGGATGTGAATTTTCAGTCGGTGGAGAATTGTTGGATTTGTATACTATACCAGTTTGGTTCCAGTGAGATTTTTGCTCTTTCAAAGATTTTGAACGTTGTGCCTGAAGACTAGATGCCCAGATGAAGCTCCTTGAATTTTTGCCAGAATGTGACAATTTGAACAGGAATTTTCTCTTGCAAAAACTCCAGGCCAAATGGAGCGGAAATATTGGGCACCAATAGAGCTAGCCAGCGACATGTTTGTGTTTGAGAGGCACCGGTCATGAATGTTTTGCGCGGGCATTTTGAGAACTTTTTGCGGAGCGAAAGCGACCACAGGGTATCATTTGGGTCCTCGTAAATTCTGGGCGAAAGCTGCTAGCTCTGCCAGCGTGGTTCGTCGATGCATGTGCCGCAGCGCATGATCCGAATGCTGTGTGCAGATAAGACATTCGTAGATCCGCGTCTTCATTCAAGCCTGCGGGGACGGTTCGTGAGGCAGTGCATGAGGCCATTGAGATCCGGCTTCCGCAGTTAGCTGCGAATAACGATAGTCAGCTGTCCCCTACGTGGAGGGAGTCAGAGGGAGCCTTGCGGCACGAGGGGCGCATAGTTCCTCGCAACTTGAATCTCAATCTGCGTTTAGTTGCGGTCTCATTTTCTTTTCAAGAGGCAACTCGAGTGCTAAAAAAAAACTTTATATTGCAGCTGTGAAGTACAGGACATAGTTTATGTTAGTCGCATCCGTCGTCGTGAGGCACTGTTCGAAATTGAAACTGCGGAATGATTGAGAAAGCGTGGAATAAATCTCAGGGTACACATGTGAATGGAATGAACTCAGCCGCATTTGACATGCTAGGGCAAGTTTGATTGAGCGCAAGCGTAAGACTGAACTGGGGAAACTTGCCCATGCAACATACAGTGGGGAGCAGTAGTCCAGTTAAACTCAGAAGGCTGCTCGGGTCGAGAGGAAACGCTCGGGGTTGCGAAAAAATGCGGCTTTATTGAAGGCAAAGGATCGCAGCGCAGTCTGGGTATTTTGTGGAGTGAGTAAAGCAGTCGAACGGAGCGGGAACGTATCTACTGCACCGTGGAAACCCCAGGAACACTCACATTCCAGGATTGGCAAGTAGCTGATCTAATGCTGAATGCCGCTCCGACTGAATTTAAAGGGAATTAATCGGAGAAAGGTTAAGGAGTTTGCAAACTTTTTCAGGGCCCATAGGGGTTGGAACAGGCAGGAGACGATGGAAGATGGTCGAGCGGCACTCGAAAGATGAAGCAGCTGGAGCAATTGAGTAATGATAGATCTTGAAATTCAGGGCACGAATGAAGATATGATATCTGCGATCCTGGGCCAACCCGTTGTCTGTAAAGTAATGGTGTGAGTAAAGCTATTGAGAAGGGCAGGGATGTACTTACTGGACCGGGGAGGATCTGCGTATGCAGGTTCTGCGGGGCCTCGCGAGTACGGGGTGATGGGGGGTGGGGAAAGCGAAGAGGAGGATTCTGGATTCTCAATTATTCCATATAAATGAAACTGCGGATGCTGCGATGAAGAAGCTCCGGATCTTAAAATATGTCGCAGCAGCTGAGCAGCAAGTGACTCTGCAATTGGGACAGATAGGCAGTGCCAAGGAAGACGGCAAAGAAAATGCGCAGTGCGTAGTTCGACGTGAAGAGGCACCTGACCGGTGGATTCTTGTGAGATGGGGATAGATGCAGTCAGCGAGATCCAGTGGAGTCCAGAACGGAGCTCAATCGAGGGGAATGGGGAAGTGCAGTGGAACTATTGTAAGAACATGGGAGTTGAAATTCGTTGGGCAGAGAGCTATAGAGGAGGTAGCGCAATGGAGATAGGACTGAAGGGGATAGGACCAAACATGTACACACGAATTCGATAGATTTCGTTAAGAGAACGGATAATCGCTGGTGGATACACTCATCAGATGGACACTAGGTATGTCGTTCAGCCAACTTCCCCGCGCTCCTAATGAAATATTGTGGGATTCAGAAACCGGAGTGGTCACTACGTAGGTCACCCCGTCGATGCATAATTTATCTGATATGGTTCACAGGACTGCGGACATGGTTACGCTCATTTGCGTGGGTCCCTTGAGATCTCACAATTATTCAGTTCAGAAAGCTGATCATAATATTCTTCTCTGACAGTCTGAGAGGATGCCCGATAATTGTGCGTGATAAAGCCCATAAATCTGGCTCCACTATTCATAATTTTCCAGACATCTGGCTCGCATTCTATGTCATGAACGCTAAATGTGAGCTCTGAATCAGATATCCAGTGCGTCAGAAGTTCAACAAAAATACAACAGTGTTCTCGAATGCACTTCTGGCTAGGTAGGCCCAATAGCCGCAGCTGGTCACATCAATCGTTCAACGAGATATGCAGTCTGAATTCCCGAACCACACTTCGCGAAAGGGATGACAAGAACATCACCCTTCCTCTATCGACGACCGGTGTAAGCCCAGTACATCCGTGTATCCATGGGAATTACTGACTGCCGGGATAGGTTAATCGCACGGTTGAGTTTAGTGCAAGACCTGGGTTCCAATCAACAAAGGATGAGACAAGTACTGGATATGAAACGTCCGCGGAGTATTCACCGCATGGTGCAAAATAAAGTGCATACTACATTCTGGCCCCATTCTAGCACGACATACTTGTCTGTACCTGATTTTCCCCAAATGTAATGATAACAGAACCGGGGGCATGAGAAGGCGCCCATCCAGTCACTTCATGACTTCTAGCCCAAGGGCGACCACTACGACCATCGGATCTCAGCAGGATCAGTGACTGATATTCTCTACCCTGTGCCATTGCTCAACTTCTCTCCTTTCGTTCTGTCTAAGAACAGGTCGAAAATAATGTTGCGGCCCAGCGCCATAACCTGTTCTTGTCCACTTCTTGACTCCCACTTCGTGACATTTTGTGCTACATCCGGACCATTGACGGCTTCAATACAGTCTTTTTCAGTCTTTTTCCGACGGGGGTTATTTCGTTGTTTTTTCTTCATCTTTATCGAACCTACACGTGATGCAACGCGGATCAGTGATTTTGATCGTGGCAGTGCGTGGAGATCTGGCTTTGCTTGTTCCTGCTCTTCCGTCAGCCACATTCCGCGTTTTCTCGCGGTTCCTTGGAGAAGCCGCACCCGGTCGAGTCTCGAGCTACTCATATTCTAAATGCACTCCCTCAGCCCCGAGCTTATCTGCCTAATCCCCGCAATGCGGCCACTGATCCTTCCACCAAATAAGTTCCTGTCCAAGGTCCTGCGCCTTCCACAAGACTGGAAAGCGACCAATGCCACTCTTATCGAGACGATAACAAGTTCAACTAGATTCTCCCAAAAGCTGGACAGCTATACCGCTTTCCTGGCCACGTCTAAGAGTGAGAGTGAGCTGGATCGCGCCTTCGCGGTGCTCGTGGACGAATGCTTGGATGCTTTGAAATGTCCTGGGCGTTTTTCTCGTGATGGAAAGATGTGGATTCAGGATGAGGTCGATGTCACACAGTCGGAAGATGGGACAGGTGAGCTGAGCGAAGATGTAGATGCGGAACTAATTGGCATCCTACTGAAGCGTGTTCCCGCGCGCACATCCAAACTTTAGCGCGAGATTTGGACGCTGAGAGAAAACTAGTGGCGCGCAGTAATTGCAGCATGTACCCCGTGCTCGACGGCCACCCCCACGTCGACGGCACTCATATGGTTTTCTTCCGCCTTGACGACACATTTCAAGTTCTATCGTCACCACTTCAGTTCACGAAGGATATCCCGAGCTTCCTGGCCGGCGTGTTTGGGCTGTATTCCGAGTGCAGGCGTAGTTTTCAGAGCCGGCCCAAGCCGCAAGTTGTGAAGCTGCCGCGTAACTTCATCAGCACTAGTATCATCAGCATTAGCGGCAAACGGTTGTCCTGGGATACCCGGTCATCCCCGCCTAGAGACGCACATCTCGAAGGTGCGGCCACATTCTCTGAATCCTGTGTCCACAGCTAATAGGCGTGGAAGGAAACGCTCGCGTACTGCGTATGAAGGTTACAAGCGAGGCAACTTCAATAAACAAAATTACAGAAATCGCCCACCTCGGACAAGTCCTGCGCCAAGTCTTCGAATGTGCGCACTCTTGTCCTCTCTACCCCTCACCTTCTCAAAAAAAAACGAGTTTCAGGCTACCGATGGCTTCACGAGACCGCGAAATCGCTCCACCGCGAGATCGCCGTCTACAATATCTGGTACCACCTCGAGGATGGCAAGGCCCACGCAGTGTTACACGACTTCGACTATCCCGAACCTCCCCGCTGGCAGCGCGGCTCCCATTGGGTCCGAACATCTCTACAATCTGCTCGTCCTTCCGCAATTCAGATGGTAGACAGGCTAGGACAGCAGCTCTGTTCCGGCTGTCAGTCGACCCCCAATATACACATTGCCCCACCCTCATCTCTGCAGCTGCTCCGACCCTGGAACACATTTACTTCGAATCCTCCGGTGGGTAAAGTCCTCATTTCGCATCTCTCCGTGTCTAATATAAATATTACATCGTCGGACAGCTCCATATCCCGCCCAGCTCACAACTATTCCCCTGCCGCCCCTCCCCACCCTCTGCATCGTCCACTTCTTTTTCACTTTCCCCACATACCCGATCTCGTGCATCCTAGACATCATCTCACAGTACATCCGGCGCCCGGCGCCACACCTGCTCGGCGCGATATCGTGCTAACATACCGCCTTATGCGCTGGGACTTCTAGCTCCCGCCCTCCCTGGACCCAAGTTCGCTCGCCGCACTCGATGCAGCGCTTGTCACCCACACTGGAGCCCCCCTTCTTTTGCGGCTCAATTACATGCTCGAGGACGGCGAGTGGTACTGTACCACATTCAAGGACGTTTTGAAGGGGGGGCTGCCGAAGATGCAGGAAGCGCGGGCCTGATGTTCGATGATTTTACCGACGAGAGGAAATACGCCGGTGACAACTGGCGGTTTGCGCATCAGTGAGGGTTGGAGGCGGTATCTCACTGAAATTATTTATTTATTGTACGTCGGACTCTTGCTGAAACTATATAACAGTGGTTGTCACTTCGTTGGAGAAGAGTCAAAATTGTTGCCAACGCAAAGCTCAAAGATCAGCGCTCTTTGCACGCGTGGGTACTAATCGAAATTTTACGTCGACCAAGCATGGATGCTCCGGATTGGAGGGTTCTCTGTATGCCTCTTTTGGAACAAGTGGTTTTAAAAAAAAAAAAAGCCGGCGGTTTTCAATCAGGACCCAGCTGCGTCGGAATATGAGTCTTTCAGTGGTGGGTGTAAGGTTCTGTATTTTTTGAACCCTCTTCTCAAGCCCGTGTCCTCTTTAAAACGCGTATCGAGGCGGCACTCATTTGTGGGAGACCTGTCTGTTTTTTTTTTTGCGTAATGTTGTTTTGGATACTGTAAGAGTACTGACACGCAGGCTTCGTTGTACACCGAGCACCGCTTGCGTTCGTGAAATATTGGTATATACTTCCAGGTAACGCGGCCTCCCCAGACGCTGACCCACGTCGCGATTTTATAGATGGCCCTTTGGAATGCCCCTAAGAGGCAGTGCTGTGCGGCTGTGCTGCGCAAACATGCACAACCTTCTCTTCCTGCCAGACTCGATGCCGCTGCGCCTCCCGCCGGCTCATCCGTCGAGCGCCGCCCAGTTCCTAGCCTCAGTTCCTTCACGCTGCCGCTCGCGCAGTAGTCAGCCTTACGCAAGTCTGACGACGCCTCGGCCGCATCGCGCGCGCAATCCGCGTCTCCATCAACACTGCGAAGCTGTATAGCTAGCCTCCCGGGTCCCCCACGATCCCACGTCGCTTGACGCTCTTCGCAGGCACCACCCTCGCAGAGCGTGGCGTGTCTCCTCGTTGCCGCATCGTCCGCGCCGCCAGGCGGCGGCGCTTGCGATGTGGCGCTACGGTCTCGTGGTATATGCGGCGCTCGTTCGACGCGATGGCTCATGCGTGATGAACTGCGGACTCTCCCCATTCTGTCGTATGTCGCGGAGACGGCTGCACGGCGTGGCCACCAATGCGCCCCTGCCCGCTCGTCCGAACCCACATCTCACGTCCGACTACGTACAGTACAAGCTGAAGCTAAACTACTGCTCACCCTCGCAGACTTTGTGAGATAAGCCCTCGCCCACGTCTTCGCGCCACCGCCCTCAAAAATTGGCCTTGCTCGAGTCGCACCAAGGTCGAGGAATGCACGAGAGTTCCGCAACTGCTTGGGAGACCCCGCCCGACGCACCTCACGGTCACCACGCGGTCCCGCATATCCTCCGCACGCAACACTTTCGTGCACCGATCCCATGACTTCTTGCGCGGCTTTGTCCAGGTACTCAAGCGCGGTGCACGTAGCCTTCCGACTCGCCCGGCCTGCGTTGTCAGTAGTTCCTCCCTAAGCGGATGCGCGCAGTCAGTCCCTGTCGCAACGCTGACGGAGTCTTCGTGTCGTTACACTGCGCGGCCTGCTCCGCTTGCGCTGCGGCGGGGTTAGGGTACAGCGCTCGTTCGACGCGGTGCGCTCGTGATGGGCTGCGGTCCCATCCCGCTTTATCATTTGTCGCGGAGACAACTCGAGCGTCGTAGTGGGCTCGTTCGCTCGGCGCGAGAAGTACGGCACCACGAAGTGCTGTTTGTACTGGCACTGTGCGCACACCCTAGCCCTAGCGCGTTGTCGCCTAGGCTCTCCACTCGCGAGGAGGCGAACAGAGATGTCGCACTGACTATGTACCCTCGCGGCTCGCGTTGCGCGTTGAGTGCCGTCCTCCGCCGACTCGGTGCACGCACCCGCAGTGTTCACCACGCCGCCCCCTTCTTCTTCCTCGGCCTCCACGCCGCATCCCGCTGCGCCCTCTTCTAAGCCTTAGCCCTTCGCCACCATCCAACCGCGCACTTACTTTCCCTTTCATTTCTTGTTTTGTTCAATAGCCGCCTCCCCCACCCTGCCCTTGCGTCGATAGTTTCGGACGCGTCGCCCCCGTGCATACGAACACAGCCTGCACTGTACATACGCTTGGTCGGACACGCTGCGCTCTCGCTCGCGGGGCCTCACCGTCGAGGTAGGGACGCGCGGGTGGTTGATGCCGGACTATCTGAATCTACACGCACTTGGGATTCGATACTATGTTTGATAGACGCAATTTAGACACGGTGTCCATGTCATCGTTTATTCTCGGTGCACGGTTCTCTGTACAAATGAGTTTCTTTGGGTGCGGCTCATGATGATGACTCGGAGAAGGAACGCAGCGGACTTTTAGTTTATTCTGCCCATGAATCAATGTTCTTGGATGGCCTCTTGATTCAACTACATTTTGGCTGCAGATTCCGGGACATGGGACGTCATCATAAATGAAGGTATCTTCTTGCGTAGATTCCGTAAATTCAACGCATCTTTCCTATACATATCGTTCTCGAAGCCGCGCGCGCGCAAATGCGAACCGCAACGGTAAGCCGGAAATGCCGGCGGCTCAAAATATTTTTGGAGCGAGTCGAGTTCCGAGGCGCTTGGAATAACACAGTCGGGAACTTCACTAATATATCTCCTCCTCCTCCTGGTCCTGCACAGTATTACGCCCGTTAAGCTTGAAACCTTGTTTAAACCGATTCTACTACAGTGGAACAACTGGCTGTATTTGAGGACAAGCCACGCCCGCCGAACAAGCCAATTTGCCCATGCCAAAAAAGCCACCAGAGCCAAATTTAAACTCCGATATGGGAGCAAATTTGCCAAGCCAATCGGAAAAGTCTCGAAAATGTACAACCTCCCTCGCTCACACCTTCATAGCGCTGTCAGTATCTCCGTGTCGCTGCACGGTCCGCGCCGCTCCTTCGACGGGGGACGCGCGCTCGTGATGCGTGCGATGGGCGCCGTTGTGTCGTTCATCGCGGAGGCGGCTGCACGATGCACCGAGAGCGTCGTGTAGAGCTCCCTAGGAGCACGACGCGTGCTGGCTGTACTGCATCGCGCGAGCACCATAGCTGGTCGTATCTTTGGCCCGTGATTCTTGAAGAGGTGCACAGAGCCTTTGAGATGATTATGTACTCTCGCGCCCGCGTCTCACGGACTTCTTGCGGCTGGGTGCTGCCCCTGCCCGCCAAACCTCGTACCGCCGCACCCGATGGAGCCCTTGGGCGAGGCCGCGCCTGATTCTTCGCCATCCCAAGGCGCGTCTCCTTTCGTTTACCGCCATTGATGCCCCCGCTCTTGGCTAGCATTGATGGCGTCGGCATCACTCCGAGGATACTCCGTCTCTGCTCCCGCGTCGCCCGGTGAGCTCCACTGTCACAATCCGCCGCGCGCCAAGCCCAGCGAATTTGCACAGGCCCCCACACCCAAAATAACGCAAACCTGAGCTTCAATCGGGTTGTTGACATCATCCAGGAATCCAGAGACTCGAACGCTCGTGCTAGTGTCTCATTCGCTGAGAAGGATCTGCCGGCGCCTCGGCGACGACTGCGAGTGGGAACAACGAGGTACGCAGGGCCGTATGTCCGTGCGTGAGACGGATGGGAAGGTTCCTGCCGGACTTCGTTGTGGTAAACCACGCCACCGCGGGCCGGTCCGCGCTAGGCATTGCGCGCAAGGGCCGCTTCACGGCTATGGCGGCGAACGTTAAGGCGGGAGGTTATGTCGTCATTGACTTCGGTCACAACGACGGCGGGAGCACGACGCGACGAACAACGGACCGCGTTGGCACCGCTGAATATCTGACAAAGTGCACCGGCGTGTTCGGGTACGTCTTTGCCTTCATTATTATCATTCGCACGGTTCTCCCCCCGAGTCCATCGTCGTCGAGTCGATCTTGTATTGTATATACTCATAATACAGTACACACACCACTTGTGATATAAATATTTATTCCCACTGGAACCGGCATTGCCGAGGCGTCGTAACTTGCAGACTCACCGCGAGCCATCCGGGAGCTGTGCAAGCAGCACAATTTGAGCCTCTGGAGGCAAGGATGCAAGGCCGTTCATTTTATCTGTGGTACATACTTACTTACCTACCTACCTAGCTACCCCCATTTTCCGGAGCGAAGAGGAGGCATGTCTTGTCTCTCTTAAATTGTGGTTCCTACTCGCCATGGTTACAGGAACAATGTATCATTAGACAATGCAATGAGGGCGGGTCGGCCCATGTACGATCATTAACAACATTACACCATTGTCCTGATCCTTATCCATTGCAAATTGGTTTGAGCTATTTCTGTTGCGCCGTAGGTGGCGCACTGAGTGGAGATGGGATCTTTCTTCTGTGATTACATCTCCCGCACGAAGCTCATGCGGCAGATGACCGTCGGCCGATTGCCACCCACTCTGTTGTCTATTACCTTTGGTCCCTTTCGATTGGGGTATTAAATTAGGGACAAAATTCCAATGTTGCACTGACGATGGGAGTTCAACAGGCTTCAAGGCATTTTCTCACTTTTATTTGCAACATTTGAAACTTAGGTTTATTTTCGGTGCGAAATATCAGCAGATCAAGCAGATGCCTATGCCCCCATGCATCATGGGATTCATGTCACACTGAGAATGTAATTAGAAAAGAGATATATATGCGCAGAAGACCAGCACCCCTCCTGTCATCAATGCCCACCATGTCTCCTGCAAATGTCAGCAAGCTTATCGGATATACGGTCCTGGCCGCAACTACTGCTCAGAAGATTGCAGAAATAGCCCAAGTGCCTTTTCTTGGCTCAACTGCTACAATGTGCTTGTCGATTACGAAGTGCATTGAGGTAAGCCCATTTCTCTGGCCATTAGCACAATATTTAACAAGAGAAAATAGACAACCAAATTAAACAAAGAAAAATATGTTGAAATTATGGAGCTGATTCACGAAATCTTGTGTATCATTATCCAGCTTCATTCCACTTCAGAAATCAAGGGTGTCCTTCCAACGGCACTCTTGTATGATATTGCAAAATTCACAGAGTGAGCCCAATTGATAAGGACAATGGATCCATTTGATACATTGCCCCAGGGCACTTGTAAAGCTGTTCACAATTCTGAATGGGCGACCAAAAGGCACTCTGGGGAAAATAAAGGGATTGTTTCAGCAGCCTCAGGCTGCTGAAAGACTCGAAAAATGCAAGGGGGAGTTCAATAGGATGGTTGAATTGTTCAGGGTACATCAAACTGTTCAGATTTCAATTTCATTGCATATTCAAATGAGTTGTAGGCTCAAGTGACAGGTTCAACCTTGTCTCAAATGGGGCAAATGAAAAGAGATGTGAAGGAACAGCATGAACAACTTGTTGCCCTTTTGGAGACTCACTCTGATATCACTGGTTCTGATCACTCCTCAGTGAGTAGAGATTATGACAATGAACATTTTTTGCTCATGGTTGTCAGGTCACAGGAACTATGGCAAGCTTAGGGAGTAACAGGTAAGCCACACCTGCAAAGATAAACATCACTAAAAGTTCTTGAACAGCTCAGGATCTTTTGGTCTACTTCCACCTGGCCCACAAATTTTTCATGGCCGTGAAGCTGAGGTCCAGGATGTGGTGAATATCCTAATCCAGGATTTAGCCCGAATTTCTATCCTGGGTGCAGGGGGAATGGGAAAGACCAGCCTTGCCATGGCAGCCCTTCATAATCAACAAGTAGAAGCCAAGTATTCACATCGATACTTTGTTCCATGCCACTCGAGCCCCACTTGCACTGAGCTGGTGGCGACAATTGCAGATCATATTGGGTTGGAGAAGGGGTCAAACATGTCAAAGCGAGTTGCACATTATTTTGCCAATGCTCCTCCTTCCCTTCTGGTCCTTGACAATCTGGAGACTTGTTGGGAACCTCTGGCATCTCGCTCCGAAGTTGAAGAGTTTCTATCGCTTCTAACCGATGTCCTCCACTTGGGTGTCATGGTGGGTGATGTGTGCGAGTTTTTCTGATAATATTTTGAACTTGTTGTAGATCACACTCAGAGGTGCTGAGCGCCCAAGCAAAGTCAAATGGACCAGGCCATTTTTGGCCCCTCTTGAGCCACTTTCCAATGCGGCTGCCTGGGAGACTTTTATTGAGGTTGCTGATGAGCACAATGATGCCAGCATCAAAGAACTCCTTGAACTGACAGGGAATCTGCCACTGGCAGTCAGCCTCATTGCAAGTGTTGCTGGTTCTGAGGGATGTGCCCAGGCACTTTCTCGGTGGAAACTTGAAAGTACTCAGATGCTTTCGGAAGGGTATGACCAGAGATCAAGCCTAGACATATCCATCATGTTGTCATACACCAGCCCCCGGATGACCCCAGGTGCTCAGCAGCTGCTCAGCATTTTGGCCATGCTTCCAGATGGGCTTGCAAATGCTGATATGGTTCAGGCCAAACTGCCCATCCTGGACATTCTCGCCTGCAAGGCCACTCTGATTCAAACAGCCCTTGCCTTTGTTGGCCAGGACCAACATCTCAAAGTTCTGGTTCCAATACGAGAACACATCCTTCGCATTCATCCCCCTACAAATGCCTTGAAACTAAAACTAAGGGAACACTTCCATTGCATGCTGGATCTGTGGAACCAATTCAAGAATCTCAATGTAGCAGATATAGTCCCCCACATTTCACAAAATCTGGGCAACTTCAACACTGTTCTTCATGATGGACTTGAGCCAGAGAGACTTGACATTGTCCAGAATGTTCAGAGCATCTTATTTCTCAATCAATTCTATGATCGGGTTCAAGAGACATATTCACCCCTTTTGCTGCAGCTTTCTGCGAGAATCCCTCTTTGGAAAGATAATCCTATCTTTGGAGAATATCTTATTGAACTCCTACGAAGTTCTGACTATTTGCCTGACCTGGATGTGAATAGTGACATCAGCCTAGGTATGCAGCACTTTAAATCAAAAGCTCCACTGGAACAAGGTAAGACATAATCACTGTCATTGTACCTAACTAATTTCCCACCAGCCAGATGGTACCTTGCTCTGGGACTCCACTTCTCAAGGGCAAAGTCAGATTTTGTTGGAGCCCTTGAGTATGTTCAAAAAGCCTACTCTCTAGCAGGAAGTATTGGATACCCCACCATTGTCAGCTGCAATTCCTTGCACAGCATATGCCGCATCCTGATTCTTACTGGAAAGCCCTTGAGTGCACTCATGCATGCAAAAGAGGCATACAGATCCACTGAGCAAATAGGGGACATCTATGGACAAGCATGGTCCCTCTACATTCAAGGAAGCTGTCACATGATACTGGCAAACTATCAGCATGCTCAACATCTTCTGCAAAATTCCAGAGACATGTTAACCGCCTGTGGTCACCAAAAGAGTTCATTGGGGCTTCACATCCTCAATTCTCACGCTCACATCCACGTGTTGAAATCAGAATATCAGGAATCTCGCCAACTTCAAGTAGCCATTGCATCCAGCTGCCGTCCCATTTCACATGTTGCAGTCATGGCAAACTTGAACATAGCTCTCATTGATATTACCACCGGTGCTGACTCCAAAATCATTTCCCAAAATCTAGATATGGCTCAGTCTCATGTGAAAACATTGTATGGGTATCTTGGCAGACTGTCATGTCTCACAGCGGATCTTGCGACTGCTGAACTCCGCCTTCGTGACGGGGCTATAGGTCCTGCAAATGCAATGTTTGAAAAATGTTTTGCATGCTCTCTGGATATCCCAACACAGCTGGCAGTCCTATGTGCTGAAAGGCTTGGAGATCTTTCCACTGGCATGAATGGCATCTCAACTACATTCCGATGGGGAGGAATATTTCTTAGCCTGGCTCTGAAGTACAGAGACAAGCGCCACACAATGCAAGCATTCCGATGCCTTGGCCAGATTTTCTCTGCCCAAGGTGATGATGAAACAGCACTCAGCCTATTCAATGTTGCTCTTGATGGATTCACATTCATGGACATCCATCGCTGGAGGGCAGATTGCATGGTTCGAATTGCCGATATATTGAATAGTCGTGGAGAGGTCATGAAGGCAGTTGTGCTGTGGAAAGCAGCAAGGCCGCTG
Source organism: Mycena rebaudengoi (assembly GCA_029282285.1). NCBI lineage: Eukaryota > Fungi > Basidiomycota > Agaricomycetes > Agaricales > Mycenaceae > Mycena > Mycena rebaudengoi. The sequence goes on from JARJCX010000062.1 coordinate 589,282, forward strand.
TTTGAAATGTCTTCCCAGCTGAAGGATATAATCAAGCTTGATGCGAAGCTAGTGGAGGTTGACTCTGCTGTTTTGGTTGAGTATGATGAAAACCTCCAACATCTTGCAGAACTGTGTGTGTCTGGAAGCACCCTGGAGGAGGTATTTGTTGTGGAGGATCAGGAAGAGGAAGAGGGTACATACATTGGCTCAAACAAGTGATTGCGGGGACACAGGGAGGCAGTTTTGGTTTGAAAATGCAGTCTGGATCTCTGATTGTCAGGTTTTGTATTCCAGTCTTGTTATTCAGTCTCTTCAACCTTTCCACAGATTTTTGGGATAAATACATATCCACCTGTTTTTGATATGCAGGCCATATCATGTCCAGGTCATAGCATTTTGCCCAGTATGTAGTCTGTGTATGTATTCTGCGCTGTCAAAAAGTTGTGTTAATTTGAATAGGTCTACCCCGACTTTTTTGCACCCCTGCCTGGCCATTTGGCAGTATGGCAAATATATTGTTCATGAATTTTTTATGAGCAGGTTGCCTCTTTTTGCTCATTTTTTGTGGCAACTCTTCAGTTCACAATTGTGGGCACTAGAAATACTGAACTCAAATCACACAGAAGTCCAACAAGACCACGGTAACAGTGAACGACGATAAGGCCAGGGACAAGAATAGACTAGAGTATGTGAGTAGCTCATTGGTCCATAACCGGTGGCCGGATTAACTCCCTCCCATCTCTAAGACATTGAGTGTTGTCAAAAAAATATAAGAAGTCCCAAGAAAGTGCTTCAACCATTAAATGAGGAAACCCGTCTGAGACTTCTAAGACAAACAGGAAGTCCAGGGGGACAAACAGGTGCGGTGTTGGGATTGTGACGGAGTCCGCACAAGCGATGAAAAACCCGCACGCCCTACTGTTGGAAGACAAATTGCATGTGAGCGCACTGCCTCATTGTGGCGCACTTTGCCACCAGGTCCCCGTCGTTCATTCCTTCATTCGTTCCTGCTTTCTTGTTGATGCCCATTATGGTACCAGAAAGACTAAATTCATATCTTTAATTACTCTAGAATAGTATTTAAGTACTGTACAAAAGATTCCCTGCGGGTTTGCAACAGGTTCACTGCTAATACTGGGTTGCCCTATTGATTCCAACACCTGCAGCAGCGACAACTGCTGCTACTGAAGACAGAGGAATTCCAAGAGCGGAGGCCCCGAGGCAGTTGTCGCTGCAATGGCGAACAAGGGTTTACGGCTGGGTGCCAAACAACACCACAGCTGTCAAACCAGTTTCGGTTCCTTTGAGCTGGACCAGTAAACAACAGCGAAACAATAAAGGCCATGGCCCGGAAATAGTTAGTGGAAGGAAGGAAGAGTACATGGCACGGTCTCGTTCAGGAATGCCGGGCCCAGGGAGTAACTAAGTATACAGGCACAACTCTGTAGACTATTGCCCCTGGACTTCCATATGTCTTCCAGGCCGAGCTCACGGACCGAACATCTCAAACGACCCGCTGTAGGACCAAGTCAACACAGAGAAGAAAAATTAGGACACGTTAGACAAAGAATCACTCAGCTCAAATATTACTTAAACGAAACACTGGCACGGCATAAAATATCTCTAAAACTTCATACATATATTTAGCTAACAGTGCAATTGTGGGACGATGAAAGAGCACGGCTTTTAGGAAGGAGACAGGTGGACATGTATATCTGCTGAAAAGAAATAATGACCAATATATATTTGTCGGAAGTTTGAACCATCTACTATATCCCACTGGGAAGTGGGCTCGAATAGTGAGATGCACACCTTAAAAACGGCGTTTTGTGTGCCTGAAATCGAAGATAGGCCTGTTCTGGAACTGCAAAGCATATTTGGCGGCTTTGAGGTGGTAGGTAGGTAGGTAGGGAGGTAAGTAGGTGGAGTAGGATAATTTATTTTCGGCAGCGATCCAAAAGGGGTAAATATCTGGAAGCGGACCAGGCGGTCAAATCATGTACTTCTGCAGGGATAACTGCGATAAAAGTGCTTGGATATGTCATAGGGGAACCAATACACTGTCTAACTGGTAGTTCCTGGTCTGAGACTTCAGTACCAGATCTCAAATGTGCAATGTACATATGTCCGTCCCCTTTTGATGACGTCGATTCTGCAATGTCCGTGTGATGTTACTTTGATGGGGTCAATATAGTCACAAGCATGGTGACAGACATGACCGCCTGACACATATTTCCTCAGCTCCTCTCAGTTTTTTGCAGGTTCATGGCGAGATATTGCGAGCTGTGCTTCAAGGGTTGTGTTGTACCAAGACAGAATCCTAATAGCACTCCTTCCAGTAATGTTCGTCCAGCTCGGCGTGCAATCAAATATGGGCCACACTGCACATGCAGGTGGAGACCCCGCTGCTATAACGGGTGTACTGTCCCCCTGAATCCGAATTTTGTGGGGAAGTTCCACGCCGCATCAAAGTTCCACGTGCAATTAAATATTCGCGACACTGCTCTTGTAAAAGGAAGACAAGAGGTGCGCCCATAAATATCAATTACCCATCTTTATCTGAGTTCTTTCAGCTTTCAAACCGCGACATGCAGGGTTTGCAATCTTCACAGTACCATTGAGCAAGAAATATTCCTTTATGGTGAAGGATGTGACTGCCGTCAACGGCTATGGCATGGTGAGCATACGACCTGGAATCTGTGAACATCTCAAATTGATGTCTGAACACAGCGGAACAGGACCGCTGTAGACAAGGATGTATGCTCCCTGGTGGTCTTCCACCCAGGAAATTCCAGGATGGCTGTACCTGTTTGCAATTTATCTTTACTTTATTATGCCTTAACTGATCAGGTTCAATCAAGGTATCCCAGCCTCAGGATCTACCCGTAAATGTGCGACTGGGTGCATCATTGCTGATGGTTCGCGTCCACCAAAATTCGGACTTGGCTGCACTTGTTTTGACAAACTGAAAAAACCAAGTACTGTACAGATAACCCTGCTTTCAGCACAAATTGATACAGGTTATATATAGCCCTACTTTCACCCAGAACTCAAAGTCTTTCTGCTGGAGAACTTGATCAACAGCGTGCAGATAATTCTCTGGCAAAGAGGACCGCTTGTGCCCTTGATCGGCCAGCACAGGCACCACCAAAATCACTCATCAGCAATCGGATGTGTCCCGGATATCCGCATCGCATCAACTCTTACCTTGACATGAGCGCCATTGAATCTGCGAAGCACACTCATTGGGTCCTTCAAGAGCAGATGAGATCAAGAAACCTTATGCACTATATCGAATCTGCGTGTACCTTCTTTGAGTTTGTGGTATGAATGCTAACTCCAAATTTTTCTCAGAAATATATTAATGAAAAAACTACAGGGAGAATGACAGTGGGATCTCAAGGCTTTATCATTCCGGCATTCAATATATGGACTTGCCCTGCAACACCATTCCATCCCGATATCCCGTGTTCATACTCTATCAATCTGCAAGACCTCGCAGACACATGTTTGGGACACCAAAGTGAAGCACTCATTGAAGCTGCATTCCACAAAACATTCCACGATGCTATCGAGAACCATCTGCATTCACACCTCCATGCACTCGGTCTCGATTTCGGATGAGACGTAAGTGTTGATCAGTCTTGTTTCCACCGGTTAATTTGACACCTATTATAGGGACTGGGCCTTATTTCTAACACATGTCGGGATTTGGCAATGTACAAACCCCCATTTGCGTAGAATAATTAGTGATTTCAGTCTTTTTATAGTCCACTGTGGCCTCCACACAAATATGAATCAAATCCTAACATCTGCACCTCTAAGATATTTGTTGAAGAGCAGGGCTGCCCGGAGGGCTATTGTAATATTAATGGTATTGGTAGAAATATTTACTCTTTCAAGGTGCATGTTGTCAAAAAACACACTGATTGACAAATTGCGACTAGTGCTCCCCTGAGCTGCATTGGAAGGGCCAAAATATTATGAGTACTTTACGTTTATGTAATGATCGTCCCTTTCAAAACTCAGATCACCCTTTTTCTCGGTTTTTGAGACTAGTGACACTGATCATTGAGGGACTTTTTAGTGGCTGTGTTGTGATAAATTGGTGGCAGTGCTTAAATTTGATTCAAATATTTGTAGTCTTTTTACTGGCTGTAATGTTTACTGATGTTATTTTCCATCAAAACGGGATTTTTCACCAAGTAAAAAAACTTTTTGTTCTTTGCTGTTGTTGCTTTTGAGGAGCCCCCTGCCAATTTCCGCCCTCAAGACGAGGCTCTAGCTCCGCAACCGTTGAATATGATCCTATAAGTTAAGAGGGGCATACACAACTGTGTACTTTGGCTACCTAGTTGCACCAACTCATTTGGAATACCTGTGGTCCCATCCAAAATATGAGTCGTCCTTTAAGAGAGGGGTTTCATCCAGTCCGATCGGAACTCTGGTCTGTTCCGGGTATGGCAGGTCATGGTATTGTTTTTTTCCATTAGCTGGAGAGAGAGTGGTGGGGGGAGCAGGTGGAAAGTACTAACTGAATATCTGAATTTGATCTGAATTCCCTTATTTTCATGCATTCAGAAACTGCTGCCATCAGAAAGTTGGAGATATGGGAGGGTCGGGCCCGGTTGGGGCAACCCGACCCGGCCTGGTCTAGGCCCAGGCCCATCAATATGTGTCAGCACGGCCCGACCCGACCCAGTGATAAACATTAACAACCATCTTTCCAGTTCCTCCCAGTCATCCCTGCCTTCAGGCTCCTACCCACCTGCACATTAAAGGGTTGGGTGAATATAGAGCAGCGGGACTGGAGAATGAATAGTAGAACTTACTGACATATGAAAATAATACCTTGGATCTTCCGTAAAATTCAGACTCCACGTCTCCAACCCACCGCTCGTCTGTAGATTGTTCACTTTACCACCAATTCAGTGTGTTCTTTCAAATTGACTGTTTTTTTTTTCTGCTTTATTATTCACACAATTACCCTCAATATTCAAGGCTTTCTGAATCGCTTTGGCAGCGACTTCTTTGGCACATTTTAGTGGGAAATACGACTTGTACCTACTGACACTTCAATATCAATTAATTTTGAGTCCTCTTTGCCATTTAACTTCCTTTTGAAGATCATCTGTGAGGTTTAACTGACAACACATCAGCAATTTTACAAGTCATCTTTTCCCCAGTACCTTGAATGCCCCTGGTGTATTTTTTAAGCTGCAGAGCCTCCTTCCCATGGATATTACATGGATGCTCAGCTCAGCAATACCCAAGACCCAGTCATCAAGCAAGCTCAGTTTGTGGGTAAATGCCTGCTCCATGGCAGGAGATACTCAGAGCGCGGCACAAATTTTCTGAAAGTCCATGTAGACAGAGGATAGCGGGCAGCGTATTCACGGAATCATTGGCAACAATAACTCGTCAATTACTGGGTCTGATACAACAGGACACATGCCTGAGCTTACATCCAGCTGTGTTTGTAGACAATTGGCAGAGGGTCGGGTCCGGTCACCAGGGTCTAGACTCTACACAGCCCCTGGGTCGGGTCAGGTCGACCTGACCCGACCTGACCCGACCCTCCCATGGATCAGACGCTCTCGCTGCCATGGCTGAAAGATGTGTGCACCTGATCGGCTGGTTTTGTTTTTGGTCGCGGACTGTCATACCGTGTGGCATCAATGCTCTTCAGCCTGTAATACTTATCCTCTTTGTTGTTTCTATCATTGAACTTCAGCCACTGTGTGATACCGAGTCCCGACTATCGAAAAGGTTTGAGAAGGGAGATCACGTGTAATTGTTCACCCTCTGTTGCCCTCCGTTACTAACAGGGCCATACAGGTGTCTCTACCGAGTAAAAAAACAACTTGTTCTTTGTTGTGGTTTCCTTTGAGGGGTTCCCTGCCAAAATTCCGCCCTCAAGACAATGTTCTACCTCGGAAACTGCAGAACATTTGTGTCAATTTGTGAGAGAGTTTTATCCGGTCTGGTCCGAAACCGCTTGAAAATAAGGAGTTCAACCAGATTCTGTTTAATTAGTTCACGGAAATTTTGACTGATTATCAAATACTCGTACAATTACGCAGCTCCAATTAGTTTTTCGATCCTCTCCTCCTTCCATGCTCTACCCATCACTTACGGTGCAACGAGTCTTGAGTCCGTTTTGTACCCAGTAGAAAAAAAGCGGATTGCATACAAATATTCTCGCGCGGGAGATGCGGTCCAACCTAATTCGCACAGATCTGTTGTCGTGATGCTCATAACCTTGCAGTATTGGAACTATTCAGTGAGCGAGGTACTAGATTCAGATGTTGAAGGGCCTGTCTAACAGAGATAATGCCCACCGCACAATATGTCTGCGGTTCCGCGCAGGGTTATGTGTCCTAAAGAAAAATCGTCCTGGCTGAAGTGTCCAGGCATAATTATGAGATGGGCAGACTTTGCAGGTCTATACGAAGTAGTCGGGCCGTCATTGCGAATAGTCATATGAAAACCGTTCATTCGGCCCCTGAGAGGCGGTGCTCTACGGCTGTGTTGCGCAAACATGCACACACCGCTCTTGCTCATCCCCAATGTCGTCGCCGACGCGCCTCGCGCTCCGCTTCTCAAGTCTGGCGGCGTGCAGTATAAGCTCCCCCCGCTGACTGACAGTGATGAGCACAGCTACCGCCTGCCCTCGCCGCCGCGCAATCCTCGCGTCAGCTCCTTCGCGCGAAAGCCGGCCTTGCGCAAGTCCGACAACGCCTTGACCTCCTAGTCAACGCTGTGTCCTGCAAGTTGCATGGAACCACCGCCGCCGCTCTTCCCACGCACTCACGATCGCTACATCGCTTCGCGCTCCTCCCCCACAGATCCCGGAGTGCGAGCATACCTCCCCCTACACCTCTCCCTCAGATCTTCCTCCTTCGCGCTGTCGCAGCCGTACGACCTCCCTCGCGGATGCCCTCACAGCGCTGGCGGTATCTCCGTGTCTCTGCACAGTCTGTGCCGCTCGGTGTTCCCGCCGCTCGTTCGACACCGAACGCGCGCTCGTGATGCGATGTCCGCCTTACTGTCGTTTGTCGCGGATGCGGCTGCACGACATACCGAGCGCGTCGTGTAGAGCATGGCTTTCACTGGCCGTACCGCACCGCGTAAGAACCCTAGCTCGTCGTAGCCTTGGCCCGTGATTTTGGAAGAGGCGCACAGAGCCGTCGAGATGACTCTGTACTCTCGCCTCTCGATCACTTCCTGGGGCTCGCGTTGCGCGTTGGGTGCTATCCCTGCCCGCCAAACCTCGTACCGCCGCACCTGATGGCGACCTTGGGTGAGGCCGAGCCTGATTCTTCGCCATCCTAACGCGCGTCTCCTTTCGTTTACCGCCATTCATGATAGCCGGCCCGCCCCTGGCTAGCATCCATCGGCATAACTCCGTGGATACTATGCTCCCGCGTCGCCCCGTGGATATGAACCCAACCTGCGCTCACGCCGGCTCAGCTCCACCGCCACAGCACACGCTGCCCCAAGACCAGCGAATCCGCGTAGGCCCCCCACACCAAAAATATGGCAAACCTTCGAGGTTCGGGGTCAACATCATCAAGTAATCCAGAGAGTCGCACGTCCGCGCTGGTTTCTCATCTACGGAAAAGAATCCCAGCCCGTCAGCGCTCGGACGTTACTGGCGCGCTCATGGGTGGAGGACATCTCATCATCGTCTCGGCTCGTCACTCCCGTGAGTGCGAACCATGCGTGTGCCTTTGCACAATTCTCGTTGCTTGCATTGCGTATTGGGTGCCGTCCGGTGCATGCCGGTCCAGTCGGTGGCGCATTTCATCCGCGTGTCCCCATTCATTTATTGTCTTTTGAAAAGCCCCTTCCCCTGTTCGAAGATTGGTAAAGGGTTCGAATGCACATCGATACATAGATCTTTCGCAGCCGCTAGTAGGTTCTTCTGCATCCTTAGATGCAATTTTGTCCGGGATTTATGATGGGGAGAAGGAACGATGTGGCACAAAGCCCACTGTCATCCCATGGCTCCTGCCATATGCCTGAGTTGAATCTCTGCCGATGTATACGTGAATCTCCACCCATTTCCTTCTGTTTGTGAGGCCAGCTGGAATGGACCAAATTGAAAGTATCGGTGCTCCGTTGTCAAATTGTTTTTGTGGAATTTAGAATGAACTAGGAGCTGAAATCTCCACTGACGCGTCGGATCCTGTTTAATTGATATGTTTTCCCTCAGTTTTTTAAAAATCCCCGCTAAGGCATTATCCGACATCTTCTTACCTTTTGTTTCGTTACAGTGCGATATTTCCCGGGTATTTATTCTGGGACCACGGGTACGAGTAAGTACGAGATAGAATGATATGATCCAAATCGGGCCAACGCTGGCCAGCCTGCTCACGCGCCTTATCCCCCCTATGTTCTCTGCCATAAAGTTCCGGATTTGGCTGAATGTCGAGCTCACCGGGGTCCTTTTTATGTACCTATATGTGGTGTTAAAGCCGCCGGGTCCTCAGAAGATGTGCGACTTTTTGATGATTCAACCCCATCTGCTTCGGGTCCAATACAGCCAAATGTGTATGCAACATATCCAAATTTGTATGCATTACTACATCACTCACCTCCGGATTGTAAGGCACTACTAGCTCATATCATTGGCCATATGACTAGTAATGGAAGGAATGTCGGGATTGTTTTTTGCAGTGTGGCACATGAGTGGAGACAGCAGTTTTGTTCGGCCTGTGGATGTTTTTCACGATCCCCGGACAGCTGCACAAAAGTCATTGCCAATTGTCTTCTTGGATTTGATGTCAGTAATGATGATTGAATCTCGATAGGACACAAGTAGAGTAAGCATCCTTTTGTTTGCTACATTTGAAGGCCTATTTTGGGTGTCATATGTCAAGAGACACATACACCTAATTGATCTCATTTGATTCATATCAGGCTGATAAGTCACGTAAGGGACACAGTCAAATATATATATAAGCACAGAAGCGCAACAGCAGCCCAGCTCTCACCATGCCTACTCCCGCAAATTGCAAGAATGTCGTCCAATACACCATCCGGGCTGCAACTACTGCCAAGAACATTGCAGAAACGGCCAAAGTGCCTTTCCTTGGGTCGGCGGCCTCATTGTGCTTATCAATTATAAAGGGTATTGAGGTAAGTTGTTCCTCTGGCCAACTGGCACAATTTTAACAAAAGAGATAGACAACAAAGTCAAACAAGGAAGAATATTGCGAGATTATGGAGAAGATTCACGAAATCTTGTGTATTATTGTCCAGCTTCATTCAATTTCGGAAATTAAGGGTGTTCTTCCAATGGAACTCTTATATGACATTACAAAATTCAGAGGGTGAGCCCAATTAGAACAATATTGCATTCATTTAATGTAGTACCCAAGGGCACTTGAAAAGTTGTTCACAATTCTGAATGGACAACAAAAGGGCACTCTGAGAAAGATAAAGGGACTCTTTCGACCGCCTGAGGCTGCTGAAATACTGGAAAAATGCAAGCAGGAGTTGAGCAGGATCGTTGAATTATTCAAGGTATATCATACAAATTGGATTTTCATGCATATTCAATGCTAACATTGGTTGCAGGCTCAAGTTACAGGTTCAACCTTGTCTCAACTGGGGCAAATGAAAAAGGATGCGAAAGAACAGCATGAACAGCTTGTCGCCCTTTTTGGAGACCGACTCTGACCTCACCAGTTCTGATCGCTCCTCAGTGAGTACAAATTAAGACCATTGACATTCTTACCTCAAGGTTATTAGGTGACAGGAACACTGGCAAGCTTAGTGAATAGTAGGTGAGCCAAACCTGCAAGCAGTATCAGTCTTGCTAAAATTTTGAACAGCTCAGGCTCTTTCGGTCTACTTCCATCCTGCCCACAAATCTTCCATGGCCGCGAAGCTGAGCTCCAGGATGTGGTGAATATCCTAATCCAGGATTCATCCCGCATTGCTATCCTTGGTACAGGTGGCATGGGAAAGACCAGCCTTGCTACCACAGCCCTCCATAATCAACAAGTGGAAGCCAAGTATTCACATCGATACTTTGTTCCATGCCACTCAAGCCCCACTTGCACTGAGCTGGCAGCGACAATTGCGGATCATGTTGGGTTGGAGAAGGGCTCAAACATGCCAAAACGAGTTGCACATTATTTTGCCAATGCTCCTCCTTCCCTTCTGGTTCTTGATAATTTGGAGACTTGTTGGGAATCCCTGAAATCTCGCTCTGAAGTCGAAGAGTTTCTATCGCTCTTAGCCGATGTCCTCCACTTGGGCCTCATAGTGAGCAATGTTTGTGAATTTATCCAATAATACCTTTAACTTCTGGTAGATCACCCTCAGAGGTGCTGAGCGCCCAGCCAAAATCAAATGGACTAGGCCGCTTTTGGCCCCTCTTGAGCCAATTTCCAATACGGCTGCTCAGCAGACCTTCATTGAGGTCGCTGATGATGGCCTTGATGATACCAGCATCAAAGAACTCCTTGAAGTGACAGGGAATCTGCCACTGGCAGTCAGCCTCATTGCAAGTGTTGCTGGTTCTGAGGGATGTGCCCAGGCACTTTCTCGGTGGAAACTGGAAAGCACTCTGATGCTTTCGGATGGGTATGACCAGAGATCAAGCCTAGACATATCCATCATGTTGTCATACACCAGCCCCCGGATGACCCCAGGTGCTCAGCAGCTGCTCAGCATTTTGGCAATGCTTCCAGATGGGCTTGCAACTGCTGATATGGTGCAGGC